>CM017899.1:5393048-5993048 GCA_008369825.1 Triplophysa tibetana
TTCTTATTCGTACACCTTTTCAGGTGTTCTCCAATAAAATCTAGATGTATTTTGTGGCCTTTAAGAGGACCGAATGATACAGGTGGATGATGCCGTCTATCAAGATGTTTTGTGATGGGGTTTGAAGCAGAGCATCTGTATAACTGCGCACATCCATAAACCAATCATGAATTTAATCACCAGTCATCCCTCAGGGGTTATTTCCATCTGTATTTTGAGATCAGGCTTTGTGTAAATGGTTTTGTACATCCGTAGGTGATGAAACGGTGGTTCGGCCTTCTCTGTAGCCCTTGACTCTCTGCATGAGTATTGATTCATAGACCGTGTTGTCCATTATCTCTATGTATAGTAGAGTTACTGTATTTGCGCTCACATTCTTTTGGGGCATATATTATTTCATCTTTTAGACTTCTGAAATGTTCAGAATCACCTTTGAGGATTTTCAGGATTTGGGGTTTTCATTGGTGTACTTGTACTTAAGAAACATTGACAATAAGAGTAAAATAATGCAATACAATAAATACAAATATTGAGATTTGGGATATTAATAGAGCTTAAGGATATTTGAGCATATATTAAAATATACAAATAAAAAAAAGAGAGAAAAGAAAGTGACATTAGCTGTATGTGTTCATGTTCATCTTCTTTCCCTTGACACTAGCAGAGGTTGTCACTTTAAAACATATTATTTTTGCTTCTTTTGGACTTGAACACAAATACTGTTACATACCTTAAAGAAACAGTAAATCTTTTATATTCTGAATCATATGAATATTTCACTTTGGACAAAAATGTCTGTCCAATGCATAAAAAAGTAAAACGTTTACACTTTTTGTGGGTTTGCACTTCATTGCAGTTTTGTAGTTTTGAACCCAAGGCTTACTGATGTTGCAATCTATCCCTTTTTAAAAATAACAAAACATTTAAAAGTGTACATTTTAATGTTTCACATTTTGGTCAAAAACCCATGCTTTCCATAGTTTTTATTGATTTATTTGAAGGTGAAATTTCCCTTGTTCTGCTATTCTGCAGTAAATGATTTTGAATGAATGACATTTTAAAGAAGCTGGTTTGTGTTTTGTTTCATATTCTTTGATTTTCAATGCGAAGGAATATGTTCCATTCCTTTATGAACGTAATCCAGCGGTTAATTTGTTTTAAAAGCAGTTGTGGCATGAAGTGTGTGTGTGTGTGCGTGCATGGGTGTGCATGTGTGTGCATTGTTGCCTAATTGTATTCGATGAAAGAGACGTCGCCTTGATCTGCATCACTGCTGAGTGACAGTGTTGACTTTGTACTCGACATCACTTCCTGTTTTCCAATAACATGGGCCTTAGTCATGTGACCATTCCCTTTCAAGTTTGTGAACTGTGACAAAAAAGTTCTATGAGCTTGACATGAATACAAATCTGACAATATTCATAAATATTTATCAAAACGCGTGTGTAGTAACAAGTAGGATCTTGTTCATCTCTTCCTCCTTCTACAGTGTGTTTGGTATTTCCTCCATCGTTCGAACGGACTGTTCCTCCACCTGGAAGCTTGCTGTGAATGATGGCTTGAAGTGGCATCATTTTGTCAATCCCATCATGCTCTTGTTGCTGTACTACACGCTGGCCACCTTGATCCGTCTGTGGCTGCAAGACCCCATGATGGTGGTGAGCTCTATACTGCATTAAAAACCACTACACGTAATTATATGTGTTAAAAATAATAAAAATCACAATGGTAAACTTGATTATAATGTTGTATAATTTGAGTTGTATACGTTACTATGCAGGGAAGGTCAGTTTGTCTTTTTTGTACGTCACCTCACATTAAGAGACAGTAACCTGGTGTTTTGTGATTTTAACAAAGATGGTGATAGAGAGGCTAAAATTACAGATGGTGGTTTTAAAAAGTGCTAATATTTGGGGTGTAATATATTTGTATAATGCATTACGATGGTTTTCGTGTTTTCGGTGTTTGTTGTGTAGACGTAGCATTTAAAGGCATTTTTTATATTTGTGTTATTTGTTAACACAAAAACAGGAATTTTCTTCCTTTAAAGGTATATTTTGGATTATATTTATTATTAAGGATATATTTTTCAACGTTTAATAAGTGTTTTATCGCAGGCTGAATAGGTTAAATGCAGTAAAAGCGACGTTTGCATTTTCATTAAAGCCCACACATGCATTCTTGGATAAGGAACAGGGATTTTCTTTATAGATTATTTTTATTGTAACCAATACGTCAAAGTTGCCTGTTTACCTGAAACATGTTTTAGTCTTATCTTTCCTAATTCAGTCGTCCACATTTAACAAAGTGCATAGATAAGAGAGACTGATAAAACAACCTGGTTGTATGAAGTGGGAATAGCTCCCCAAAAATATCTCTGTTTACTGACCCCTCACCTCTTTTTTTATATTAGCGATCCATTACATTCACATATTGATTTCATTATAACAGTCATATCGAGCCCTGTCAGAAAGCGATGATCTGCTTTATCAATCATTTATCAACCTCCACCATCCATGCTTCACAGGTTTATATACGGGTCAATCAATACACATGGTCTTCTTAAAAACCCATGTATGTGTGAGTATATCGATTCATGGCCTTCGAGATGTGATTAAAGTGTGATATCACCATCAGGATGACGCCGTAAATCTGAGCCATGAGAAGAGCCAGTGTGACTTTACACAGAAATCAATGTTTATGCATGCAGTGTTTTTTATTCCTTTAACCTTTTCTGCTGTAAGTTGTTGTATTTGTGTGTGTTGATCTTACAGCAGGAGGAGAACAAAGAGGAGGAGGTGGACGAGGAGGAGAAAGAGGGAAATGAGGTCATGGGCAACAATGTGGCTCACACGTCCGACCGGAAGCGTCTGCTTTGGTGGAGAGGCCGTCAGAAAACAGAGGAAAGAAATGTGAGAGACCAGAAAACAAGTTAAAGTTAATCTGTTTCGTCATCCTAGTGTAGGAAAGAAGAAAAGTGGTTGGTAAATAATAATAACTGTAATTTATTATTATGATAATAAGGATAATGTCCACGGAGTGCCTTTCAAAACTTAGAATTCCACTTTGAAAAAAATTCAATTCAGGAATTGAAAATACAGGATCCAGAAGTCATTCTGAACATGCATTATTAGGACATTCATTTAATTCAAATGTATGTATATTTTTGTTCAAATTTTATATTTATTACTGTGATTTTCAGTTAAAACATATATTTCAATATATGAATATATAAATCGTAATAATTTACATAAAAACAGCACCTACAACTTACACATTTTTATTTTATTTTGCATTGCTGCGAACCAGAACATTTTAGAACAAAAAGTATGCTAATTAGAAAATATATTAGAAAACAGAGAAATTCTAAATGTATCTAATACGTTGCAAATTAGTACATTAGTGATTCTAACTATAAAAATGATGTTGTTATCAGGCAGTTGTATTCATAGTGTTATTAAAGCTGCAATATGTATGTTTTATTTGGTTAAATGTACAAATATATAAATATGAAAGCAAGTACGTGTGTTCACATTCACAATGGTAAGCTTATGTTAATGATTTATAATTGCCTCAGATTTTCCAGTAAATGTCAGTTTGACATTATTTGACTGTAACCTCCGTAAAGATAAATAAATAAAGCTATCTACAATTGAAGAGCTCTTTTCCAAAACGCATTAAACGCCAAATTTAAAAAAAATGAGTTTGTTATGCCATTTTGCTGTTTACTAAACCTATTCACTGCTCCATCAATGTTTCATGCCAAATTGCTATATTTCCTTGTTTATAATGTACTGCAAGATGCAGTTTCTTTCCAAAACGCTATAAATCCCGAACCTGTTTTTAGCCTGAATGCGATATGTCCTCTCGACCAATCAGAATTCGCTCGTTAGTGGTATTTGTATGTGTTATTTCTAAATTATTTGTTGTATGTGGTGGAAAATATTGATACATGAAATTGAAAATATTTATTTTATTTTACTATTTAGTTTGTTACTATTTATTTGGCTGTTATTTATTTCATGCATTTGCACTTATTTGATTTATATTAATTTATAGCATGAGTCCATGATGTCATATGTTTCATGTTCTCTTGTTTGTTTGCTTTTAATAAGAAATAAACAAACATTTTTTGAAGAAAAGGATAGATTTGTAGCGTTTTGAAACAAATAAAACAACAATATTGTTGTTTGATTTAACAATCATTGTTTAACATGTTCAGACTGAGCCAACAGACCATTTTGCCAGGATAAATTGAATATTAACAAAATGTATGGGTCTAGGTAAAAAAAAAATATTTTTATGAAAACTATTAAAATGGATTCATAGCGTTTTGGAAAAGAGCTCTTCAATGTTTCAAAAAGAGATGACGATAGTCAGGCGAAAGTTATGGATAGCAGGTTTTAGCAAGTTTGTGTATATAATCACATAGTGAATGTCCATTTTAACACATGAAACATATAACATTTACTCAGTACCGAAAATCTAATACAATCACATTAATTCTTCAGTTTAGAAAAGTTTGCGAGGTTCATTGAAACAGTGAAACGTATATCCCGTTCTGCCCTCCTCAGCAGTGAAGTGCTTCTCTCGTCTCTATCAGTGCTCTGATGGTTTTGCTCGGCTCAGCATTGATGTTAGAGAACAGCATTATGTTATTGATCTACATGATGTCGTCGATACATTCACCTAACCTCGTCTGCTGTCTCTCTTTGTCTCCTCTCTCTCTCTTTAGCTTATTTCCACTCAGGACCCTTACAGCACCTCAGAGGTTTGAGATCTTATGTAACTCTGTGTTTGCACATCTGAACTGCAGACAAATTGATTCTGGCTTTCTGTGTCCTGTGTTTGTGATGCTCGTGCTGTGATGTGGTTTTGGGTTTAGAACTGTAACGACTGTAGTTTGTCAGTTCACATTTCAACCCCGAAACAAAAGAAAATTAAAAGTATAATGTGCATTACATATGCAATATTTTGCATAATATGTCTGGAAGGTATTTTTGGATTTATGCATAAACAAATGATAATTTTAATAAATGTATTTAATTAATATGAATACTGATTAAATATATTTCATGTTTTGTGATTAAGTGTGACCTGGACATGTGAAGTTCAATACACGCCTAGACATAAAATATAAAAATCACTAAAAATATTCTTTGTTAATTGTTAATAATTGAAGCTTTGTCCAATCATATATGTTTTTTTTTTTCATTAAAATGAATATTAATAATATTGTCAGTACAATGTCACTGCCTACATTGGTCTTAGTAGATTTTTGTAGAACCAGACATAAATACGACAGGTAATATGAGATATTTTTTTATCTTACACAAACTAAATACAAATAAAATATGAATGTGGTTGTTCCACTTCATGTTTTGTTTTTAAAGATGAGGTGACACACACAGTTTCTGTCAATCTCATATTCATCTTGAGTACCTATACCGTAAAGTATTATTGCATACTTTGAATCTTCAAAGAGTATTTAGTTGGATCAAATTTATAAAATAGAGATACAGCTGTATGATTATTTCCGGAAAAAGTTGAGCTCCTGGAGGCGTGCAGGGGGGCGTAACTACAGCACGAGTATACAATACATTGTAGCATCTCCTTCTTTATTTAAGATGTTACTCTGAGGAGGTTCAACAGAAATTCGAAACCGATACTGACCAATAAAACCACTTCATTCAAAGAAATATTCCATTTATTTCCAAGGGCATATATATATAGAATCCCTCCAACCACCAACGATACACTGAAACAGACAGCACTGATCACAGCGCGAATGTGCTAACAACGAACCCCACGTCAAAGTCCAGTCCTCTCTTGTTTGTGAAGATATGATGAAGGTGATGAGATGAGTCCAAGTCCACCAGGTCACTTAGAGAGCGATGCAATAATACAATCCAACAGTCCAGAATGCTAGCCCAGGTGAAGTTAGGCAATGTCACCGTCCTTTATCCTCCCAAACAGTATTCCAATGGTTAGCAGGTAGCACAAAGGCTAACCATGAGGTTTCCTTCTACCTACTGCCTCCTCTTCATGGGTTTTTCCCCCCCTTATAACTCATAGCCATCATGCACTAGTGCCCTCCAGTGGCTCCTCCGGGCCTCACACCTAACCCAGATACCCATTTTTGTGCAACCGCCCAAGGCCGAACAATAATAATAATCCAAGTAACGTTTTACACTGTTACATACCCCTCCCCGTGGCCTTAAATTTTCCCATGAAATTTTGGGTATGGTAAGTATCTATCTGAGTCGGATCCGACAACATAGCCACCTTGTAATTAACAGCTCCTAGCTTTTTTTCCACTCTTGCTGGGCCCTTCCATTTAGGAGAATTTTTTGCCATAAAGGCATCATCTGCTCGTGAGAGGGGATGAGTTTTTACCCATACTAAATCTCCCTCATCAAAATCCTGAGTCCTTCTTCTTGAGTCATAGTACCTTCTTTGTCTTGTTTGAGCCTTTTTCACATTCTCCCTTACTGACTCATACAAACTCTGTTGCCGTTCAAGGGTAGTATACGACAGTTGATCCGGGTCTGGTGGAATCTGTAAGGCTCTCTGCAAAGGACCTTTCAGCTGTCTGCCTAAAGCAACCTCTGCAGGTGAATAATCTGTGCTTTCGTGCCATGCAGTATTTAGAGCGAATCGGAACTCATAAATCCAATGATCCCAGGTACGGTGATTTTGCTCAACATATGTGGCAATCATCGTCTTTAGATTCCGGTTGACTCGTTCTGTGAGGTTGGACTGAGGATGGTATGCTGTTGTGAATTTTTGGGTTACATGCCATTGCCTACATACTTGGTCAAGAATGTTGGACGTGAATTGCGCACCTCTATCAGACACAATGAAAGCTGGGGTTCCCTTTCTGTCGGTCTCTCGACGTTGTGTCGAGAACGACAGATGGGGTTCGCCCTTGAGAACCAATCAACTCTGACTACTATAGAAAAGGCCAATGAAATTTGGCGAATGAAATTTGCATGCCGGGCTCCGCCCCCGGATATCCGGTATAAAAGGAAGCCGGCGTGCAGCATTCATTTACCTTTTGTTCTTCAGAGCCATCGCTCATGAGTACAACTCAGGATTCAATCCTCTACAACTACACTGCTGGTGCTACGACGTGTTACAGCGGATCGTCCCTTCCTGCAGCGACCTTCCCCTGGGCGTCTCGGCGGTTCCGGAGGTGTTAGAGATTTTTTCTAAAAAGTCCTTTTCAGGACTGACTGAGCATTCTCCAGCGCGGCATGTCCCGCTGTTCTCTTGGGTGCGGCACCCTCATCGAGGAGGGGGATGGACACGATCGCTGCATTAGGTGTCTGGGCGTCCAGCACACTGAAGCAGCGTTCGTTGACACATCTGCCCGCACTGCGGGCAGATTGTCATTCAGAAAGTTGCGGTCACGGGTGACTGTCTTCCTACGGGAACCAGCCACCATTTCGTTTGCTACACGGGCTGTGACATTGGTGGCTACGGCCCCAAAGTCCACGACATCGGGGCTACGGCCTCGAGGTCTGCCTGTATTAGCAGCGTTAAGTGATATGGGGAACTCTGCGAACGTAAACCCGCCAGCCAAGTGCTCACGGGCCGATCGCACCCCGATTCGCTCTTCTGAACGTTCCCCAACCGGCGGTGGCATACCGTCCGGATCCTCAGCCACGCATTCGGAAACGATGTGTGACATAGATGAGATGTCGCTCGCAGCATCGGAGGGAGACTGGCATCCGACTCTGACGAATCCGAGCTCCACCCCCAGCGGTCGAGTTCAGGACGAAGCAGAAGTGATGTCATCCGTGCTAACCCGGGGATACGTGGTTCCTGAGGTCGGAGCGCGGTGCAAACCGCGCCCAGCCCGGGTGCTATGTTTTTCCCGGAGGTGCACGAGGAGCTGTGTAAAACTTGGAACGCTCCACTCACGGACCGTTTCAGTGAAACCAGCTCCGGCTCCCTTACTTCCCTCGATGGTGGGGCAGCCAAGGACTACGTCGAGATCCCCCGGGTGGAACGTCCGCCCGCGGTGCACATGTGCCGCGGACGGCTACCACCTGGGGGGAATCGGCCACGTCTACCGTCCAAAGCACGCAAGACTTCGACACCACTGGTGTCGAAGGCTTGCGATGCTGCGGGCCAGGCTGCCTCCTCTCTCTATGCCATGGCCATCCTGCAGGCGAAGGCGTTGAGAGAGCCCCACGAGGGTAAGGCCGACCCGGGTATAATGCAGGATTTCCGTGCCGCCGCTGACAGCGCTCTACGGGCGACCAAGGCAGCGGCACGGGCCCTGGGTCGGACGATGTCCACGGTAGTGGTCCAGGAGAGACACCCCCGGCTATACCTTGTGCAGAAGAGTGACACCAAGGAAGTACGCTTTCTTGATGCACCCATCTCGCAGGGTGGGTTGTTGGTATCACCGTCGAGGACTGCGCTCAGCAGTTTTTGACGGTGAAGCAGACAGTGGCAATTAGCCACATTTTTTCACGCCGCGACTCGGCCGCCTACAGGCCTCCGAGATCTCACGTGACGTCTGCTTCCCTGCAACCCAGGACCCCTTCGACATCGGCTCCGGTTCCCGTGCCCCCACAGGCGGCACCCCGGAAGCGGAAATCGAGGGGGAAACCTCCACCCCGTCAGCAACCTTCTCGCGAGAAGGGACACTGACGGGAAGACCCCAGGGAGAACAACATCGGGCCCGAACCTTCACAGCCAAGGCTCTGATTGGTCGGTACGGGACGGCTCCTGCCTCGTCACCAAAGCCGGACCCTTTTCAGGGCCTGGCGCCCACTTACTCTCAGAGTTTTTCGGTTCTTCCCGGGTGTACTTGCAGCCGATCGCACACTCCACTGGACTGTGCCCGGCAAACCCGACCTCACGCCCTGGCGAGGCGTAGGGTCGTATACACAAGACAGCTGCTACCACTCTCAAACCGACAGTGTGTGCAGCTGTCCCGCTAGGCAGGTAAGTAGGCGGAGCCAACCTTTTCTCCGGGGACCCCCCGTGACAGATGGTTAGCTCCGCCAGCCGACGAACCACCCCCCGTGGGAATGATGAAGCAGACCGTCCCCTTGGTCACCCTGTACAGTCCCTGGGAGCTCGAGAGCTGCCCACACTGTCTCGCTGACTAATGAGGGCGGTCCGTCTTGGTTACTCAATCCAGTTCGCCAGAGACTCTCCCAAAGTTGGGGGCATCATTCCTCCCTCGGTCGAGGCAGGGACGCCTCCGTACTTCGGGTAGAGGTCACCACCCTTCTGGCAAACAGGCATCGAGCTCGTCCCTCAAAACCAAGATGTTCAGTGGGTCACGACCCGCACTTCATCGTTCCCAAAAAGACGGTGGGTTGCGCCCAAAGGTCTGCGTACCCGGAACAGAGCACCTTCACAAGCTGCCGTTCAGGGTGCTCACACAGAGGCGCGTCCAGACATCTATCAGGTGTCAGGATTGGTTCGCGGCAATCGACCTGAAGGACGCTTACTTTCATGTCTCGGTCCTCCTCGACACCAGCCGTTCCCACGGTTCTCGTGCGAGAGGCGGGCATATCAGTACAGAGTCCTCCCTTTCGGTCTGTCTCTGACCGCCCTTTCTCCCTTAGGGGAAGAAGGCGAGCGGGTACTAAACTACCTCAGCGACTGGCCTACCCTGGCACACTCGCGAGATCTGTTGTGTACAGGAAGGGACCTGGTGCTCCGGCACCTAGATCGATTGGGACTCCAGGTCAACCAAGAGAGGGGCAAGCTCTCCTCAGTGCAGAGCATCCTCTCTCTTGGTATGGAACTCAACTCTGTCACCACGGCGGCGCTACTGTCCGCAGTAGCGCCCAACCAGTGTTGAACTGTCTGAAATGAACATTTTAGACAGACAGCGGTCCCCATGAAACAATTCAGAGGCTCCTGGGACACATGGCGTCCTCGCGGGTTGATAACCCTCGGGTTGATGCACATGTGACCGCTCCAACACTGGTTTCAGAGTCGAGTTCCGAGGAGAGCGTGGCACACTGGCAGCAGGAGCATGGTGATGCCGCCCTGCTGCCAACGCACCATAACCCCTAGTCTTTATGACTTTTTTGACGGACTCAGGTCCCTCTGGGCAGGTTATGAGGCAGGTCGTGGTGACGGCTGACGTCTCCCTGTAGGGGTGCGGTGCAGTGTGCAACGAGCACGCAGGTGGGGTGTTGGACAAACCCCCGCCTGCGCTGGCATATCAATTGCCAAGAGTTGTGGGCTGTGCTACTTGCACTGAGCAGGCTACGGCCTCTCGTGTAAGACATGCACGTGCTGGTCCGAGGACAGCACTATAGCTGTAGCGAGCACAGATCGTCAGGGTGGCGTTCGCTCACAGCAGCTAACACAACTTGCTCGACGCCTCCTCCGGTGAAGTCAACATGTGACGCGTTCCCTGCGGGCCACACACACCCCAGGCAAACTGAACTAGACAGCCGACGTGCTCTCTCTCCAGTTTATGCCTCGTGGAGAGTGGCGACTTCACCCCCGCGCACCAGCTCATTTGGAGGCTGTTCGGGTAGGCCCAGGTAAACCTGTTCGCCTCCCGCAACACCACCATTTGCCCGCTTGACATTCCTGCCCTCGGCACGGATATCCTTGCGCACAGCTGACCGCGGGATGGGTGGAAGCACACCTTCCCCCCCCAGGAGCCTCCTTGCACAGACGCTGTGCAAGGTCAGGGAGCAGGAGCACCAGGTGGTATTGGTTACACCACACCGGTCTAACCGCACTTGGCTTCAGAGCTAATGCTCTGGACAGCGACTCCCCCTGAACCATTCCCCTGACAGAGGACCTGCTCTATCAGGGGACGGACACGTTCTGGCATCCCAGATCTGACCTCTGGAACAACCATGTCTGGTCTCTAGACGGGACGAGAAGATCCTGAGATGGCTACTCCCCCTCTCGGCGGAGACCATCACCCAGGCTAGGGCCCCATCTACTAGGCGGTTACACGCCTCTAGACGGCGCCTCTTCTCGTCCTGGTGTCTCTCTCAAGGAGAAAGACCCACTGAGGTGCTCGATCAGGATTGTGTTTTCCTTCTTACGAGACTGGAGACTAAAATCTCCCCTCCACGCTGAATGTGTATGTAGTTGCTCCTGCCACTCATCACGACTCAGTCGGTGGAAAGTTTCTAGGGCAACACGACCTGGTCACCAGGTTCCTAAGGGGCGCGAGAGGGCGTAATCCGCCTCACCTCCGCTCCATACCCTCTTGGGACCCTAAGTGGTCCTGGGGAGCCTCAGGGCCCCCCAAGAGCCCCTCGGAGGTTCCGATCTTCCTCACTGAGTAAGACGGCCCTCCTGACGGCGCTCACTTCCTTCAAGAGGGTAGGGGACCACCGAGCATCCTCCGTGTCCCAGGATTGCCTTAAATTCGGCCCTGGAAACTCTCACGTTAGCTTGAGACCCAGGACCGGATGCGTGCCCAAGAAGTTCCCACTACTCCCTCCGGGGCCAGGTGGTGAACTTGCAGGCGCTCCCCATAGGGGAGGAAGACCCAACCCGATCAGTGTTGTGTCCAGTACGTGCTGGAGCGCACGCAGAGCTCTGAAGCTCTGACCAGCTCCGTGTCTGTTGGAGGACAGCAGAAGGGGAAGGCTGTCTCCAAACAGAGGCTGGCGCACTGGGTCGTGGACACCGTTACGACGGCATCCCGATCTCAGAGTCTCCCATGCCCATTGGTAGTGAGGGCTCACTCCACACGGAGTTTAGCCACCTCCTGGGTACTGGCAGAAGCGCCTCTCTAGCAGACATCTGTAGAGCTGCGGGTTGGGCTACGCCCAAACACCTTCACAAGGGTTAACAACTTTTGTGTAAACCCGGTGTCAGCCCACGTCCTGCGTGGCGACATGTAGGACTGGCATCCGGGGGGGCGTATGCCTGCGAAAGCACCTTTCCACCCTCTAACAGGTTGGGTCAGTGTGCTATCTACCTTTTCTTCTTACCCAAACACATGGCTAAGAAACTGGTACCTCACCTACCTCCCTTCTTACCCAGACACTGGTTAAGAATAGGCATTCCATCCATCACCAAACAAGCACCACCTGGGGGCTGGCTGGGCAGAGCAGCCTTCCCCCTTAGGCCGGGATACCATGTGAGCTATCACAGATAGCTCTAACCGGACCTAGTGCTACCGGACGTATGTAACACCCCCTCCGTGGGCTGTTCCGTCTGATGTATCCTCATGAGTATGGTTCCCACTCCTGGTAACCCATGAGCTTCCCTAGGTGGACCTCCACCTCGCGGTTAACTACTCAGTCCGCACGTTCTATGCGTTCTCCTCCAAGGACGAGACCATACCTATATCCACCATTTTCCTCCCCACGGGCAGGAGGTGGCCTCTGCAGCGCATTCCTGATTAAGGAAGTGGCGCTTACCCGGTGTAAACCCGAGCCGGACGGCCTCTCGCCTGTAGAGAGCTAAGGCCCCGTCCGTGAAAGGTTACCGGTCAGGGCTGTACCCATCTTTCTCTTAGAAAGCTCTGGAACCCCCCGACCACCACACTGGAAGGTTACAGTTTCGCGAAAGCATCGAGCTGACACGCCCAGGCTTGTTACCGTCGCTTCGCTAGAGATTGTGACGCGATACAGCGTTGTGGCGTTTTCCATAGGCAACCCCATCTGTCGTTCTCGACACAACGTCGAGAGACCGACAGAAAGGGAACGTCTTGGTTACGTATGTAACCTCAGTTCCCTGATGGAGGGAACGAGACATTGTGTCCCTTATGCCACAAACACGTATCGTATTCTGCTGCAGTCGTGAGAGGCTCTCAGGCTCTTCAGAACAAGAGGTAAATGAATGCTGCACGCCGGCTTCCTTTTATACCGGATATCCGGGGGCGGAGCCCGGCATGCAAATTTCATTCGCCAAATTTCATTGGCCTTTTCTATAGTAGTCAGAGTTGATTGGTTCTCAAGGGCGAACCCCATCTGTCGTTCTCGACACAACGTCTCGTTCCCTCCATCAGGGAACTGAGGTTACATACGTAACCAAGACGTTCCCCATCTCGTGAAAATTTCTTCTCTTAAGTCTCGCACAATGGTAGCAGATTTGGCAGCCCTCATGGGAAATACTTCTACCCATTTTGAGAAGTAGTCCACTATAACCAGCAGATATTCGTTCTGTCGTGTGCTTCGGGGAAATGGTCCCATGATGTCCATTCCCAGCATATAACCGGGCTCGACTAGGGGTACACTTTGTAGGGCCCCAGCTGGTTTTAAGTTAGTCGGTTTATGTTGCTGACATTTCTGACAATTCCGGCAATGTTGCCATACATCTGTGCGAATTGAGGGCCAATAGGCGAACTCTAAAATTGCTTCCTTCAACTTTACAGGAATGACGACTTGGAATCTTTGGCCTTCTTTGGAGTCTGGTACACTCCTAAACAACACTGCATTCTTGACAACATAGTGCGTTCTCTTCAAATCCGTGGATTTCTGGTTCTCTGCTTTAACCATCAATTCTTGGCACTCTGGGTCTAGTTTTTGTTCTTCTGCAATTTGTGACAAATCCATTGGCAGATCACACGTGACAGGATTAAAACCGCACTTAGCTGGGGTATGTAACACCACCGCTGAGGAGTCAACTGCATACCTCCTGGACAATACGTCAGGCACTACATTACATTGACCTCTTCTGTATCGTACAGTAAAATGATACCCCTGCAGCCTTATAGTCCATCTTTCCAGTCTAGATGTTGGTTTTGGATGCTGGAATAGCCAGACTAGGGAAGCATGATCTGTGATCACTTCGAAAGCTCTACCCTCTAGGTAATGATGCCACTTCTCTACAGCCCATACCACTGCAAGACACTCTTTTTCCGATGTTGAATAATTTTTCTCAGCACCTCTGAGCAATCGTGATGCATAGGCAATTACTTTCTCCTGGCCATCCACCTCCTGCGTTAACACGGCTCCTAGACCCACATCACTTGCATCAGTCTGTACTTTAAAAGAAGATTCGAAGTTAGGTGTGTTTAAAACCGGTGCCTTAGTAAGTTCATCTTTAATCAACTCAAAGGAACGTTGGCACTCTTCAGTCCAATTCCACTTTATCTCTTTCTTCTTCAGTGCATGCATGGGTGCAGTTTTACTAGAAAAATCAGGGATAAAACGATGGTACCAGGCTGCAAGACCCAGAAATCGCTGAATCTCCTTTAAGTTCTTAGGTGTCGGAAATGTCTTGATCGCATCCACTTTGTCTGCATCCATCTTAACGCCCTCTGCGGTGATGGTGTGTCCAAGGTAGTCCAGTGAAGGACAAATGAACTTACATTTTGTGAGGTTAAGAGTGAGGACCGGCGGTGTGTAAACTCTGGATCACTTGCTTGAGATGGTGCATGTGAGACTGGATGTCTGGGGAGTATATGATGATGTCGTCGATATAAACCATGCAACATCTGTTCTTATGCTCCCTCAATACTTGTTCCATAAGTCGTTGGAATGACGCTGCGGCATTTTTCAGGCCAAAAGGAAGACATAGAAATTCATATAAACCTGAAGCTGTGACGAAAGCGGTCTTTTGTACACTTGCAGGATCCATTTCAACTTGCCAGTAACCACTCTTTAAATCTAACGTCGTAAACACTTTGGCTCCTTGGAGAGAATCCAGAATGTCTGTGATTTGAGGCATCGGGTATGCGTCCAGGTGTGTCTTAGCATTCAGACCGCGGAAATCAATACATAACCTAGATCCCTTATCTTTCTTATCTACGACTACCACCGGTGAGGCCCATGGAGACGTAGAATGTTTGATGATTTTCAATTGAAGTAACTCCTTAATTTGCTCTTCAATAAAATCATTCTTGACTTTCGAAACTCTGTACGGTCTCTTTCTTATAGGAAGTTCGTCAATAGTTTTAATCTCATGCTTGATCAGGCTGGTGCGTCCTAGTTTTGTGGTGCATACCGAAGGCCAATCATACAGGAGAGCTTTCAATTGACTCTTTACCTTAACTGCAGCCTGAGAGTTTACCACGACTTGGTCGATTAAATTCAACTTCTCATCGCACATCCACTCAACTTCTCCTTGGGCAGCATAAAATCGTACAGCAGGATACTTGAGCGTTTTATTAAAACTCATGGGATGACTAGAGTTAGTATCAGGCAGAGATATGCGTGAGGCATTAAAGTCAATGGTGACCTTGGCTTCTTTAAGGAAATTCAAACCTAAGATGATAGGTACTGCCAAATCCTCATCCTTCATCACATAGAATGTAACCTCATGTTTTGATCCGTACATCTCACATTGCCAGAGTATTTTACCTTGAGTTTTTTGACTCTGGCCATTAGCAAGCATGAATGTCTGATCACTTCGGGTCAAAAGCTCATCCTTTCTCTTTAGTCTCTGCCATACTTTCTGCTGCATCAAAGAAAAAGTACTTCCTGTATCAATGACAGCATTGAAGAATGAATGATTTAAAATCAAGGGTGCCTGCAGTACATTATCACACTGAGAGCCAGCAGCAGGATCTATCAGCATCAGGCGATTAGACTGACTTTTCTCACCAGTAGAACTCTTCTTCTGTTCCTCACTTTTCTCTTGACTCCACCTTCTCTTATTCTCAGTCCAGTCCCTCTCTATTTGGGTACCAAGACGAACCAGTTCATCAATAGTTTTCACTGTTCCCCTCAACAGTGATGCCAACCGTGGATTGCAGCTTCTTAATGTTGCCTGCACCAATTCGGCTTCAGGCAACAAAGGGTTCATTTTTAGTGCCATCGCTCTATAATTGAAAGCAAAATCTCTCACCAATTCGTTGACCCTCTGTCGGTAATTTGCCAATTTCTGTGCAGCAACTTCCTTGTGGTCTTCATTCAAAAATGAGAACAGGAATTTTTCTTTGAATGAATCCCAATCTCGAATATACTTTTTCTCTGCTCTCCACCAGCTCTTAGCAGTTCCCTTAAGACTCACGGATAATGCCGCCAACACCTCGTCATAGGACATGGGTCTCAATTCATTATATTCTTCAAAGCGGTCTGTAAATTCAATGGGGTCTTCTGAAATCAAATTACTAAAGGTAGGTAAATCTATTTTAACAGAAGGTGGATGAGATGCTGAAGAATGATGCGATACTTGCCTCGTCGAGTCTTGAGTTATTGAGGTAATCTTAGAAGGTGTGTAGGATTTTCTGTGAGATGGATCTGTGCTGAAATAAACAGGAGTTGATGTGACCGGTTGGATATCCTTGAACTGCTTCTCCAGCTGTTTATCACGTCTTTTCAAACAATCCACCATGCTCTTTGCTAGATCATCAATTTTGGCATAGCATTGTTGGTGAACTCGATCTATCTCTCTTTGAAAATGATAATTCATTCTGTCCTCATAAGCTTTCAGTTTCACACTCAATGCCTCTGAGGTAACATAGTCACTGACTCTGTGTTCCAGATCCGCAAGGTGCTCTTCAATACAACTCATTCGTTGCACTTTTTCATCACTGCCGAATTGTACCTCCTCTTCTTGAAAATCTTGAGGTGGGGGAGGTAAGGGCAAGTCATCTTGTTTCACTATAAAGTCTGATGGCTCAATTCCACCTTCCTTTTCTTCCTCTGAATCTAGGTACAATTCGCTAAAAGTATCTATCAAAGTTACCACCGGATCCATTCGATGAATGAAAGCTTCATAAGAATAATCAGAGATAAGCTCCCTTTCTTCCATAGCAGATGATTGTTAGGAATATTTGTTTGTGAAGGGTTTTCAGTACCGTCAAAATGTATTTTTAATTACAAGGAAACCCACAAAAGCTAATGAGGGTCCCTGTTCGGGCGCCATTCTGTAGCATCTCCTTCTTTATTTAAGATGTTACTCTGAGGAGGTTCAACAGAAATTCGAAACCGATACTGACCAATAAAACCACTTCATTCAAAGAAATATTCCATTTATTTCCAAGGGCATATATATATAGAATCCCTCCAACCACCAACGATACACTGAAACAGACAGCACTGATCACAGCGCGAATGTGCTAACAACGAACCCCACGTCAAAGTCCAGTCCTCTCTTGTTTGTGAAGATATGATGAAGGTGATGAGATGAGTCCAAGTCCACCAGGTCACTTAGAGAGCGATGCAATAATACAATCCAACAGTCCAGAATGCTAGCCCAGGTGAAGTTAGGCAATGTCACCGTCCTTTATCCTCCCAAACAGTATTCCAATGGTTAGCAGGTAGCACAAAGGCTAACCATGAGGTTTCCTTCTACCTACTGCCTCCTCTTCATGGGTTTTTTCCCCCCTTATAACTCATAGCCATCATGCACTAGTGCCCTCCAGTGGCTCCTCCGGGCCTCACACCTAACCCAGATACCCATTTTTGTGCAACCGCCCAAGGCCGAACAATAATAATAATCCAAGTAACGTTTTACACTGTTACAACATCATCACAGTATCCCTGCGTAATTATTGATTCACTACAAGTTTGTGCTGCTTACATTATGAACGTTCTCGCCCATTGCCAACAAAACACAGACATATGACTCAGTTTCACTTACCGTGTGCGGTTCATCTCCGGCATCTTTTACCCCTTGGACCACGCCATCTATCCGTTTCAAATGATCTCCAAATCAAGTGTTATATTCACCGTTTATTTAACATTCATCTCCCAAATGCAGTGAGCATACAAACATAGCTAAACTACCGTCAGCCGAGTGACGCGGCATTGATGTGGCTGCTCTTTCTCACGCTGGCTGGTTGACGTTTGGGCTGGCTTTTTCGGTAAAATTGTCCAATAAGGGACTAAGAACCCTGGTTAAGAAACAGGAATCCATGTTCAAAAAAAACTTTCCTAAACCTGTAGGAACCCTGGCCGAGTGTATCGAGCATAGACATACTACGTCATATGTTCAACTCGTTTTTTCACAAGTTGACCATGTTAAGCATGAGAAGCCAGCACGTTTAACAGTGTAAAGAAGTCAGAATGCATGACATAGCATGTTACCTCCGCTTTAAATGTTCCTTATGTGTATCATCAGTAATCTACTGTTAACAAGTGCATCATCTTAAATATTGTTATTGTGTGTGGACAGAAATCAGAAATTTTGTCTAATTCTGGTCTTTCTGTTTGTTATACAGGTTGTAATCATCAGCTCCAATGGAACATCATTTGACTATTTGTCTGCCGTGCCCATTGAGAACGGACCTGTGAGTCTGGACAGATTCTGCACCCCACAGTATAAAGTAGATCAACACATACAGTCTGATGGTAAGACACAGTCATTTATTAACCTATATATCAATAAAATAAAATAAAATGAATCATGACATGCAATTCACATCTTATGAGTGCAGATAATACTGAATTGATCAAAATAATAATCGTTTGAAAGATTAAAATACTTTTTTAATATAGTATATTATATTACTCTTATTACTTTTATCTCTGTTTTTATTAGATTTATTAAGTCAAGTCATGCCAATTGAAATAAATTTGTTAAATCAGTTAAAAAAATTGCGAAATGTTTTCAATTTTCAAAATTGTATTAACTCAACTCAACTCAACTTTATTTATATAGCGCTTTTTACAATTTTCATTGTTACATTAGTCATCTTATTTACAACACAGTTATTATTTTGTCCTTTCCTGAACAATCCACAATACTGCATGAAACAATTCACGCAAAGTCAACGCACAGTATGAATAAGAAGAAACAATATCAAGGGGGAAATTTTTTTTACAGTATCAACTCAACTCAACTCAACTTTATTTATATAGCGCTTTTTACAATTTTCATTGTTACAAATTAGCTGTACATGAGACATATCAAATAAGCATGTAATGTTAATAATGGTAAAGAGACAAAAAGCATTTCAAGTTTCAATGCAAATGAAAAAATATTCACAAAAAACGGACAACATTGTGTTATTGACCCAAACAGAGAAGACGGTTGTGAACACAGATGATGTTCTAGATTCAGAACCTCAGAACTATGAACCGGAAGAGGAGGACGAGGAGAAGACCGAAGAGGAGGAAGAAGAAGAGGAGGAGGGCGGACCACCAGGAGCTGTCGTAAAAGCGTTCAAGTTCATCATGAAGCAAAGCTACATTTGTGCTCTGATCGCTATGATGGTGAGGAGGTCAAAGGTCATCATTTCACGCCATTCCAAACAATTTGATGAGTAACGTCTCCTTTTGTGTTTGGAAAGCCTTGAGAAGAGATCCAAACATTTTATTGTGATGTTTTATTTTATTTCAAGGCGTGGAGTATTACCTACATCAGCTGGTTGACGTTTGTGTTTCTGCTGTGGTCGTGTACTCTATGGATGGTGCGAGACCGGAGGAAGTATGCAATGTTGACCTCGCCCTTCATGGTGGCTTACGGGAACTTTCTGCTGGTGCTGCAGTACATCTGGAGTTTCGAGCAGATAGAACCAGTGCCTGGATTCTTCCGCAAGGCTGACAAGCCAGTCAGCCAACTCGGCACCAAAGTTAGTGAGACTTCAACCTGTAAAATGGCTCAAATTTTTTTTTTTAGATGATCGTCATTTGTAAATCTATACATTAATATTCAAGTAAACTTTTTAGAATTAAATGCAAGTTTATTTTTCAGTTTAATTGATTTCTATTAATTTGCCTAAAGAGAATTCTACATTTATATGAATGCAATTATTTAGCAGTTATTAAAGTTTTGTTTTAGGTTTGTTAATAATTGTTAATAAAAAGTTGTGTTTATTAGTATTTTGAATAAGCTTTTAATATAATATAATATTTTTGGTGTGAGTGTTATTTTAGTGACATTTTTAGCTATTCTTTTATGTTCTTTTGTCGTTATTTATCTGTTTATTTCTATATTACTAGAGGTTGAATTCTTTTAACTAGTTTAAGTTATGTAATATCAAGACTGATATTATTCAATATCAATTAACAGAAATGTAAACTATAATAACTTTGTTACTTTTCATTTCATTTTTATTTATGTACTTATAAAGCACAAACAAACACAACAAAGGTTGACCACTGTGCTGTACAAAGGAGACAGTTAAAATGAAAGGAGTAAAAGAACAGACATGCATAGTTCATAATAAAACATTACAATTATAAATATATGATAAAATGTATACTTATAGTGTATTAAAAGCCCGGCTGAGTAAATGTGACTTTAACATAGATTTAAAATCATGAACAGAGGAAGCAGAACTCACAGATAGCTGCAGATTGTTCCATAACCTAGGACCGGCCACTGCAAATGCACGGTCACCTCTCTGTTTCAATCTTGATCTTGGATAAGATAGAGTGATACTATTTGAGGATTGCAGACATCTAGCCGGCCTATTCACAATTACAAGATCCGACAAATATGAGGGAGACAGACCATTCTTAGACTTAAATACATTCAAATTTTGTATTCCACTGGCAACCATTTTAAAGAAAGTACAGTTACATACATACATACTCAATGCAGAGAGATGGCGTTCCCTATGCACAAAATGGGGTTGTACGTCACGTCCCCCGTAAAGGTCATGATCTAATAAAAACCAACTTGACTGGAGAATGTGCTGAGACAGGGGGAAGTGGCGACACAGATGGCCATTTGGTGAACTCAAATGTGACAAGAACGATTAGTTAGGGATAATGTACAGGTAGCCGGTTGTTATTGCAAAAATAAATCCAAACATTGTGATCATGACCAGATGCGAAGCGGAGGTATCTCCTTCATACAGACATTTGATTAAATATTTCACTCTTATTAATGGAGTTAAGGTATCACGTGACCACTAGAAGTCAAACAAAAAGTATAGATCTATTTCTAGAGCATTGCTGCTTTTAAACATTTTCCTGTGGCATGTTGCGTGTTTCAATGTTTAAATGACAGCAAGGACTGCGAGGTCCGCTTAAACTAAATTGCAAGAACTCATGTTCTAAAACATATTTAATGTAAATAAAACATTGCTAGGGAGTACAATGATCAACAGCGCGTACTTTGATATTATTGTGGACACTGCGCAGTCTGGTGGTGCGGTCCATTGGCTCATATGTCTCGGACCGTCATGTGAATGGAAATATGCATATGTAATTGATATGCAGATGAGGTTATGTGTAGTTAAACTAGGCGCAGTAAGCTCCATATAGGGTTATATCAGGGAGGAGATTGGAGATAAACATGAACACTTTTCTATGATGGAAATATTTGTGTTATTGTGAAGTCCTTGTTTTGTCAAGCTTAATTTTTTTAAATGAGTTTAGCTGTGCTAATAATTCTACACAAATATGAAGCATTAACCGTAATTAACCATTACTGTTATCTATGTACTTTTAATCAACTTTATTATGACCATAATCCACTTTCACAATAATTTAAGCCTTCACCGCATTCTTTATGATGACTTTGGCCACTGAATTTATTTGTATTTTATTTTAAATAAACTGTTAAATTGTGATTTGTCTTTTATCATGACATTTTGCTTATGCATTTTGTAAATGGTGTATTTTGTCAGGTCCTGTGTCAGTTGAGTTTCTGGCTGCTGCTCAGACAGACGCTTATGGAACGACGAGAGAAGATGGAGGAGGACGATCCTCTGTCTGATGTTAAAGTAGAGGAGCAGAAGAAAGGTCATTAAAACAATAGAGCTTAAAACAATACTGTAGCTTAAACTGTTCATCACCTTCGGAAGTTTTTTACCATCATGTCATTGGTTTGTAGATGAAGAGAATGTGCAAGAGGAGGGTGATGAGAACGACCTGATGCAGGTAATGGGGAACCTGGTGATGGCTCTGCTGGTCAAATACTGGATCTACATCTGCGGAGGAATGTTCTTCTTCGTCAGCTTCGAGGGAAAAATGGTCATGTACAAGATCGTCTACATGATGATGTTTCTTTTCTGCGTGGCCCTGTATCAGGTACTGCTTTCCGATGAGGGGCGGGGCTTGTGATTAAAAGGCCTGTTAATCCCTTTTACACAATGATATTCATGTGATTTGATCTTGACGGGGTGTCCTTCTCTTCAGGTTCATTATGAATATTGGCGCAGGATCTTGAAGTATTTCTGGATGTCCGTGGTGGTCTACACCATGCTAGTGGTTATCCTGATCTACACCTGTCAGTTTGAGAACGCCATTGACACCTGGTCTAGAATGACGAGAATTTCACGAGAAGTGTGAGTTTTGAAGACCCAGAGGAATGTTGAGATTTTCGTTGAGAGTGTAATTCTTGAAACACATGAAGAGTCTAGAGGTGTCAAATGAATGTAGATTCTATTTGTAGAGGATACATAATCTGGATTTGCGTAAATTTGATGAGAAATGTTTGAGTTCATATTGAGATCTTATATTGAATATTGACTTTTGACTTTCGCATTTTAGACTTGAAAAATCTGAGCTCAGTTGACGAATTGTTGACATCTCTTCTGTTCTCTTCATTTGTGAAATCTCTCTTGTGAAAAGACTCTTTTTCTCCAGAGAAATATATTAGACACGGATGAGACTTAAACAAACCCTTGTATGTCTCCAAAATCGATTGAGACATTATCGCTTTGTAGTCATGTTTTGGCAAGAGTTGTTGAAATTTGTTGATACTTGTTGAAACATTCCAGATTCCAAAGCTAACTGCATTCGGATGTTTTCACCTTCCCAAATATTTACCGTAGTTTAACTATTTTTTGGTATTAAAAACATAGTACCCACCAATTTCAGGGGTGTAACTTTCCTGTATTAATACGGATTTACATATTTTTTGATTGCTGGGATCATCAGTGTAAATTGCAAAAATTTGATTTATTTTAAATTGTGACGGGATTGGAGGTTTGGGGATGTGCGCGTAGTCATCTTGGCCGACAGGATCCTTTTCTACGAACTCTTTTTACCTATTTTATAAAATATTGTTTAAGTGACTGTTAAACTAATGAACATTTGAACTGATTTTTCCAAAATTACCCGTCAGAATTGGGTAATTATAATTGTTTGTTCTTATGTTGCTAAGTGAAAAATATTTATTTTTGGCAAACAGTTGTTGTAAAATTCCTGTAAAATTGAATTGGTAACATTAAAGTTAAACTATTTTAAGGGGGGGATTGGGCGCGGGTCCGCGCAGTCTTCCCTCACAATAACATTTGAAGTAAAATATGGTAACACACATCATATTTAATCTCCCAAAAAGCCTTTTTAATTTCACTTTTACTATAGTAAAATCATGGTCCATTATTAACGATAAGAAGAAAAAGAATAATGTAACATCAAATGCAAATAACAATGTTTTCACTACCGTAACTGTAGATTGACTATGATACTTGTAGTAAAACCATAATAACCACAAATGTACCATTGGCCCACTATTGTAGCCATAGTTCACTGTTATACAAATACACGTGTTAATCAGGCCACTAAAACAGGGTTACTGCACTTTTACTGTAGTAAAACCATGGTTATGTCTCATAAAGGCTTTAGGATGCCTAAAAATGTAGCGCCAATAAGGCGCTAGATCGACATATCTCCAGTGTTTGAAAAAAGTAGACATGTAACACTTTCCTTAACCTCCACATCATCTCTCTCTTTCTCGTCATGCAGACTAAATGACATTGGGCTGGTGAAGTACAAGCTCTCTGAATTATTTACTCGTATTTTCATCCCGACGTCCTTTCTGCTGGTGTGTATCTTACACCTGCATTACTTCCACGACCGTTTCCTTCAGCTCACCGATCTCAAAGCTGTCGTCAGCAAAGAGGAGAGCAACATATACAGGTACCGTCAATGTTTTCATTTATTACCTGGCTCGTTGGAATGCTTGATTCTGATTGGCCATTCGCGACATTTGCAGGTTTGTTATTCCAAGATAACAACCGCTTAAAACGAATGAAACACGGTAACCCGGATGCAGCAAATCAGTTTTTTACAATCTTAATCTAAATATGTCTTTTAATAACATTTATGATCAAACCAAATTGCCTGTTTCTCACCTTAAAACCGAAACTAAACGTCTTTTCCTCGTGGAAGATCTGCATCCGGTTAAAATGGGCTAGTAAAATATTTCAAATTCACATTTCATTTCCAGTTTATTTCTCATGTGGCAAGTAGCTGTGTAACAAGTGGGATAATGTCCAAGCCCCTTCACACTGTCGGGGCTTATTTCTGCGATAACAGCCGGCATTCTGTACGTTATCCCTTAATTTGAATATTTCTTTTTATGAAGACTTTGAACGAACTGTGTGTCAATGTGCCGTAAGATCTTCTTAAAATATCTTGAAGATGTATTTAAGATGTCAGTGCATATGTACAACTCTGGATATCAAACGATTTCACACAGAGACATAACTTGTTGAACGTAAAGGAGCAGTTCACCCACAAATATTAATTCTGTCATGATTTACTCACCTGTCACCCTAAAACCGTGGACCACAGAAGGTGTTGGAGAATTATGGTTTTTGGGTGAACTTCACCATGACTTGGTTTCACTTTTCTTCGTAATATTTGTCCTTCAGTGGAATCTAAAGCTGAAGGTAGTACTCGTGTTTTAATCCCCCCAGAGTCATCTTTATTCTGTTCGTTTCTTTTTTCTTTTAACCAATCATCTGCTTGCGTCTTTCTCCTGCCATCTCTCATGCAACAGCTTTACTAAAGTCAGTGGTCGTATCTATTTGATCGTGGATAGGTGGGTGTCCGCTTTCTTTTTCTGGAAACCACACAGAATGTTTCGCCTCTTCCCTCATTTCTAACCCCTCTCTCCTGTTTGTCAGTCCACCAAAAACGACTTCCTCTTTTCTCACTTACTGTAATATCCTCACATCAGTCATGACTAGACTGAAAAATGTATGTTTCAAGAATCGTAACCTCATTTCTCTTAACGTCAACATGAAATAACATGTGCAACCTATTTTACTTCCATGACTTCATGTATTTGACCGTGTAAAATGCCAATTTTGTGCTGTGTAGGACGGCACTTTTGTTATTCGTTAGAATTTGATTGAATGCACAAAGATATTAAGTCAGAGTTGTCGGTAAAGCCGATGCAGACTTTGTCAAGGAGGATTACAACCACTCCTTCCATAAACTTTTATGGTATTTTAGAAAGAAAAGGATGAGATAACTAAAAAATGTATGAAGTGAAGTTTTAAGAAGAATCCTCCAAGTTTGTTAAGAAAATAAAGCTACATCAGGATTATGAGCCTGCATTTGTGTATAGTAAAACATTTAGACATTTTTTGTAATTTCTCTAGCATCCTACTCACAGATCTTTATTCGGTAATTGTTATCATTTTTTCGTGTCAGCTAATGACCACCGAACGAAAGTCATTTTAAAAGGCGGAGCATTTCAAAGACAGTGAAGTAGAAAACTATAAATGAAAACACGCATGGAGGGAGTAAAGGGGGTTGATGTTGATTTCATGTTGTCTTTGCCTGGTCGTCTGCATCCAGATAAGTCCCATTAAACATCCTAACATCAGAATCCTGAATAACTCTCCCAACCACGTCATCCTCAAAATGAAGAGAATGTGTCTTCTGAGCATGATCTAAAGTGCACGTTCCTCACCTCAAATCTTGATTCTTTCTCTCTATATCTCTCATTCTTAATCTCAACATCTAGATTTATTGAGTTTTGACATGACATGATTCTTGCTTTGATTTCGTTGTGTAAATTACTTTAACAGCCTCAAGCAAAAATTCTCATCACCTCAGAACAAGTAAGTATGGTAAACGGGAGGTAAAGCTCGATGTGACATGAAGCCTCATCATGCAAGCGTTAAAAACCCTTAAACACAGCAAGAGGCATCTGGACGATGTGGTCTTTGGATGACACTCACAGTCTGTTTTTAAGACTGCTGATTTTTTTTTTTATTTAGTTATTCATTAATATAATTATTTAATTATGCCAAATTTAGTTATTCATGTTTGGCAAAGACACATGCATTGCTTCTCTCAAGAGGGCTCCTGACATTGTATTGTTAATGCACACAGCTTTCCATTCAAACCCTGCCTGTGGAAACTAAACTGATAATCCTGATTGAAGGTTTGTGTCATTGACAAGACAGGATTCATTCGAAAGGTTTTATGACCCATTCTGAGCTGACTTAATCTGCATGTCATCCAAGTTAAAAAAAGTACCTTTTTAGTTATGCATGATTCTTCAATTGGAGAGGAAACCTATTCAAATATCTAATGTATATAAAGTCAAATTAAATGATTGTTTATGTTTGATAATCATTTATTTGTGTCACTTGATGTCTATGGATGTCTACCCAGCCTGCCAAAAGTAAAATAAATAAATGAAAAAATAAATGTAATAATATGAAAATAAATAAAGGAATGAATGACTCGAAAAAATATTTCTTTTAACAATTTTTGACCTGAATTATTTCTCAATTTTTTAATTGATTTGTTACTTTATGTGTATTTTTTTGGATAAATTTTTTGATCATGTCCTTTTATTATCTGTTCATTTATTTTTATATTCATTTAAATACGTATGTATTTATTTCCAATATTTATTCTTGTATTTATTCATATTTTTCTGGGCCTGAATGGAAATTAGATGGGTTGGTCTTGCTTACTTATACACTGATGTCACTCCGCCACCATGTTGAAAGCGATTAAAGATCTTGTATATGAAAATATAAGCAGAGGATATATGTTAAATCACACAAGCTGTTTTATGTCACCACTTTAACCATACCATCATATATTTGTGAATGTTTAAACTGCCAGGAGCGGGTTTCACTTGCACACACAGCTTACTCTTACATTTTTTTTAAACGCATAATTTCTTAAGATCAATAATCATTTAAAACGAATTGTTTTAATTTTGGCAGGCTGGGTCCTCTATAGATGTGTTGACTGTAAAGAGTTAAAATGATAAATTTGCCAGAATCAGTCCATTTTTTGCTTGTTCCTTTTCTATGTTTTATTACTAGATTGTAACAGAACTATGAAATTATCGACATCAAGTTACCAAATAATCTTTTATAGTACAAAATGTCACTACCCCCACAACCAATATTAAACACAATAAGCAATACTCTTGACCAGTCTTTTCATCTTATTTTCTATCAATCTATACATTATATCCATACACAACAAAATAAATGCTTACATTTCTAAATAATAAAAATAAATTTTACATATTAATTATAAATAGATTATATTTTTCTTTATTTCATTTTACGGTGGTCATTTTACTTTAGATGTTGTCACATTTATATTAAAATACTTTTCAGAGCAATACTCATTTCCACATAATAATAAAGAAGTTTCATTTCTTAACCTGAAACTCTATTTGAAGAATCATGCTGCAGTAAGCGTTCATCTGTCACTGTAATAAATGAACGTTTGCTGATGTTGATGTTGTTGATTCTCAGACTGGCTCATCCAGAAGGGAGTTTGGCAGATCTTACGATGGTGAGCACATCTCCTGAACCTCTGCTGAAGGAAGCGAAGGAGAAAGACTCTGTCAGTGAGATGCTGGTGGTGGATTGTGTGGATGAAGACAAGAAGAAAGAGTCTTTATCTATTCATTCTGCTCATCTGTCCAGTCAGGAGGATCTTCATCAGTCCAGTGCGGCTACAGATCCAGAAGCGCCATCAGATCAGAGCTCAGGTGAATTTTTTTATTGTACTATTGTTTTATTCTTTACTCTTAAAGAAGTCTGTAAGCTCGCTCTAGGTGTCACATGATTCCAGTGTCTTCTGACTTTGTGCTTCAGATCTGAAGAGTAAATGGCATCTGGTTGTGGACAGGCTCACAGTGTTGTTCCTCCGGTTCCTCGAATACTTTCAAAAACTGAAGGTCTTTATCTGGTGGCTTCTGGAGATGCACATCATCAAGCTGGTATCCACCTACATCATCGTCCTGTCTCTCAAAGAGGTGAAGGATAATTTCAGGATGTTTGTACTCTAAAAGGTTTTAGTATTTTAATGAAATCGTGCACTGGTCTCATTCGGGTCCTCTGAATGCTGAAGATGTTTTTGTTTTATTTGTCGCAGGTCTCTCTGCTGAACTATGTGTTTCTGATCTCGTGGACGTTCGCTCTGCCCTATAAGCAGATTCGAGTTCTGGCCTCGAGCGTTTGCACCGTGTGGACGTGTGTTGTCATCACCTGCAAGATGTTTTATCAGCTTGAATCCATCCAGCCTAAAAACTACTCAAGCCATTGTACCATGGTGGGTATCGTCGCAAACAGTATAAGTTTCTAAACAATGTTAAGGGACAGGTCACCCTTAACTGATAAAACAATTGTGGAATGTAAATGCATTTGAATAAAAGCATCTCTAAATTACAAATTCTGTCATCGTTTTCCCCCAACCTCATGTGCTTGTTTAACCTTTTTTAAATCAGGAAGATATCGACTCTGTTTTGCTTGAATTTCATGTACTGATTTAGAAGTCATTATGTATAATTGTGTGTGTGTGTATGTATGTATTTATATTTTTATACGCAGCCCCACAACTACACAGAGGAACAGCAGATGAAGATGAAATCATCGCTACTGTACAGCATCGAAGGAGTGGACCCTGCCAACTGGGTCGGCCTTTACAAGATAAAAGATGCTTTACTGCCCAACCTGAGGGTGAGGCTTTGATAATATTATTGATTTCATATGCCACACACATCTGTTCAACCCTGTTACCAGACAGATTTCTTCAAGCAAAATAATCCTATTAAACCTCAATGTTTGGATGGATAAGAGAGTATAGGTCAGGTATTTTTTCCTTTTTAAAAAATATGTATGATAATGCACGGTCGAAAAATATATTGTTATTGTATTCTTTCATGGCCCACATCATATTTTGTTGTCTGAATATGCAAACATGCAAAACCCCCTCTGTCACGACTCGTGGGGGAAGAACCCAAGTGCAGGTAGCGGTGAAGGAGTCAATGAAAGCGAGACTTTAATAATAATAAATAAAAGACCCACGATGGGGATAAAAACAACTTAACATGATAACGAAACAAGAAATCAAAACAAAACACTTCCCATGAGGGTGCAAAAAAAGACTAAATACAAATAACGACACAAAGTCTTACAAGCACAGCAAGGTTAGGCAAGGCAAGGTTAGGATAGGCAAGGCAAGGCAAACGCATAGCACGGCAAACTAACAATATGCAATGCAAAGATGCAAACACTTAAAACGAACGAGCACAGGACGATAGAAATGAGGGCATTTAAATTGGACCAAATCAAGAGGGATCAGGTTCGGGGAATGAAAGAATTAACAATCAATAATGAAGAGACGAGAGGGCGGGAATAGCGACGAGACCGGAGAGGGCATATATAGAAGGCTATAAGGGCCCCTCTCTCCACATAAAACAAGAGGTTATGTCATGGTTCTGCTGCTAGGTCAAGAAAAACAAGACAAGGTGGGACCGAAGCATGACACCCTCTGCTTTTAAAAATAGATTATAGCCTCATTAATTTATCAACATACTTTTCAACATTATATGAAAAGCTGCATTTATGTCAAGGAATGCGTCTAGATGGGATTCAGAATTTGTTGTAGATTCTTTACTTTTTTAGAAGATGCATAACGAGAAAAAACACTTTTATCACATGGGCTGCGTTAACATTTTTCAATAACATGCGACCTGTATTTGGATGTTGTCCACATGCACATTGAAAAAGAAACGCGCTTCTGATCGGATCTCAGTGTTATGTAAATTCAATCCAGCCGTTGTCACAGACATGAATAGCAACACTATACTTGCACCTTGTTTATATACACACCTTTGTTATAACACATACGTGTTTAATGTATACGATGTAATCAACGCTCCGTTTCCAGCTTGAACTTGAATATGTAATGGCGGTACGGCTGAAGTGGTCAATTACAAAAGCTTGTGTCATTTGACAAACATCCTCTGGTTATGCCTTCACTTATAAGATCATTAATCGTTTTAATAACTCAGTCTTCGTAGTCCAAACAATTATTGTATCTGATTCTAACCATGGTTTACTTCCCACCGCTGCCTCGATTTCAACATGGCTGCGGTGGATAGGATACTTTCCAGTGTGTCATTATCTGTAACATGCTAGTCCTCTTCGTTATAGATCTATTAAATGTCATATTATTGCTGTAAATAATGTACACTGCATCTGAAACAATTCTTGTTATCGTATTTTATCTCTCTATGGTTTTATTACAAGACATTTTACTCATTCATAAGTTTCTTCCGACATAACTCCACCCAGGGATTCCCCAGGGTCCTAGACCACGTAGGCTCTGGCGCATGCGCATTTCTAAAATAAAACGTTTCTATTTTCTTGACAGACTAAAAGATGTCAAATCGAATTTGTACATTTAGAATGATGGATATAGAATGCACTGCATCTTGCTTGCTTACCTTGCTCAAAAGCATGATGTATGTAAGTCTACATGCAGGGCCAACCCAAGCCTTTAGGGGGCCCTAAGCAGAATGTTTTTGGGGGGCCCCTTCGTGCACACTATGAATCTATAACACCCAATTCTATTAGTTGTAGCTGTGTTTGGAATTTATGAATATCATAAAAACAAAAACCTTGTATTACAAGTGTATTTTGATTGTCAAAACATTTGATGATTTTTTTACTTTCAATTTTAGATGAACGTTCCCTTTAAATTTTGAGCACAGACCATACAGGGACTTATTATGCAAGGTTGCGGAATGTATTGCTAAATGCATTTGCAAACTGTTTGCAAAGGTTTTTATTTAAAAAATCTATGTAACCTACAACCTTTACAACCTACAAACACTTTCAAAGCGACACAGTTTGCCCTCTTAGAGTGAGGATGATTTCATATGTTTTTATTTTTGGCAAGTGTATTTTACATTTTGCGATGCTGCATGCGTTTGATTGTTGGAACAAGGGTTTCGGGAAACACTTGCGACCAGAACCCTTGCGACCTTGCGACGGAATTTGTGACCATAGTTGACTAACAATGCTTTTGGGAAATGCACTCCTGCTTGTTAGGTTCAAAGAAATCAAATGTTAATGACAAATATATATATTTTTTAAAATTCAGATGAATGTGAAATGGAATGAATGTGTTTTCTGTTTTTCTTCACCAGAATAACTTGTTGATGTTGGCCTTCTTGGCCTTTGAGGTGACCATTTACAGACACCAGGAGTTTTTCCGTCTCAGGAACAAACTTTCCCCTCCCCCCTCACGGACCATCTTTCATGACATCACCCGGCAACACCTTGACAACGGGATTGTGAATTGTGTCAAATATTTCATCAACTATTTCTTCTACAAGTTTGGTCTGGAGGTACATTTTAGCCTGTAACGCCCTTATCATTTTTATTCATAGATATTAAAAAGACTTTTAAAAGATTGAGATGAATATTTCATGTATCTTTTATTTGACCTATTTTATTACTATAATTTAAGTTTGACTTGTCTTTAGTTGGAATATATCTGTATAAAAGATGTTCAATGAAAATAAGAAATATTCCTTAAACGACTTCACGTGGGGACATTAATAAATACAATCAAAATGGTAGTATGTTAATTATATTTTTGTTATTTAATGCAATGAGATTCTGATGTTTTGAATTAGGTGGTCCCAGCATAAGTATTTTTTCATTCAGTAGTACTTTGAAACACTATACCAGGTGTGTTGTTGATTTGTTTTGTCAGATGTGTTTTCTGTTGGCGATAAATGTGATGGGTCAGCGGATGGATTTTTACTCCATGCTGCATGGCTTTGCTTTGGCTGTGGTCATGATGAGACGCAGACGGAAAGCCATCGCAGAGATCTGGCCCAAATACTGCTGTTTTCTCGCCTGCATCATCACATTCCAGTATTTTGTGTGTATTGGAATCCCACCAGCTGCTTGTAAAGGTCTGTATAATTCTCAGAAACAAAGTCAATGGGGGGAATTCACTAAATGGAGCAAGACAGCATTAAATGGTTTAGTACTGATTTTTCAAGCCTAGTGTATATTTTTGTAATAAGTGAAATGTTTGACCATGCATATCAAAGAGCTATGAATATAACAGGCAGGTTAAAGTCCTCCTGCAATTATAATTTATACAGATCATTTCTCTAATGTTCATCTCTTGGAAGATTTTAATTTGACATGTGTTCAGGAAATATTTAATAGATCCATCCTATCTAAACAAAAACAGCAGGATCTTAAAAGCTTGTGTAGGCATTATCCTCTGCTTATAGTACCTGCAATCTTCAGTGTCTTGGAGTGGTCAAATGTACGACACTTTTCATCACACTGTGTGTTTGTGAATTTTGTGAGTTCATTCTTCTGTTCTCTGTCTGATTTCACCGTTCTGCATTAGTGATTTTGTTCATTTGTTTCCAGATTATCCCTGGAGGTTTCCAGGCTCCATGACGGAATCTAATGTGATAAAATGGCTCTTCCTCCCTGATTTCCACACACAGCCCAGCTCCATTTTCCTCGTCTGTGAGTTGTTACCACACCAAACCTTAATGCGTTAAATTATGTTTAGAGACACTGTAAAAATACAGGCCAACCTCTAAAGGAATAGATCAGCCAAAAAGGAAGATTCTTCTCTAATTACTTAGAGTTTACATAATTTACAGATGACGTCCTTTCTTCATTCCAACACTATGGAGAAAGGCATGTTTTTCTTTCCTTTTTTAAATAAAACATATCTGTAATTTTAAATACATTTTAGGGGGGAAGTGCAAAAGGGCCATGCCCCCCCAGAAAGAATTTGTCTCCCTAACCATCAACTATTTCAGGAGCAGAATGTTTATATAAAGAATATGGCATGCAGTTGTTTTTGAAAAACACACAGTATTTCAGTGTCTATTTAATAAACATAATCCCAATTACAATATCATGGTGAAAAAAATATGAACATGAATGTTTTTGCCATAATCATGCAGATTACTTTAAGGAATTTTATGGGGCTATCGCATTAAAATGTATTCATTCATGACAAGAAAAATAAAAACTATGGATTATCTCGGGAAAGGAGAAGTGCTCACTAACACAGATTTAGACAGATTTGTAAAAATTATTTGACAGAAACAGGCCTTTTGTGTACATTGAAAAAGTCTTAGATCTTTTAGTTCAGCTCATGAAAAACGGGGGCAAAAACAACAGTGTTGCGTTGTTATATAGCAACTAGCGCTGTCAACATTAACGCATGCATTATTTATTCAGATTACCATGTTTCAAATGTATTTAACGTCCTTAACGAAACATTCGTTTTTCTGTCATCATTGTCTAGTGTGGCATTATATAATCGTAAAACTCAGCTGAACCCAACGCGACAGCGGTCCCGTCTGGTGTAAAGCCTGCTGCAGAATCTGTCAGGCAGCGCACCAGTATTTCATTTCATTTAAATTTTACATATATAGCACATTTAAAAACAACCATGTTTGACCAAAGTGCTAAACAATGTCCAGAAAAGACTAAAATGACAAATACAGTAAAAACATAACAATGTTTTAGCTAAGCTCGAAATAGTAACCAAGGAATACAGGTGTGTCTTATGTAATGACTTAAAAATTCCCACAGACTGTGCTGTTCTTATGTGTATAGGTAAACTTTTTCAACTCAACTCAACTCAACTTTATTTATATAGCGCTTTTTACAATTTTCATTGTTACAAAGCAGCTGTACATGAGACACATTGAATACAAGTAAAAAAACTAAAGGCATATACCTGTAAAAACAAGACAAAGGTGAAAACAACAAAGACAGACATACAAATGCTCCACACACACAATATGCAAACATACATACACACACACACATTGACATAGACGCACACACACACAGTGAAAGCACACATTGGCGATAAAGGAGAAAGAACCACAGGTCAAATATTAAACGGACTATAAATTCTTATATGCAATATTAATTATGTCTAATTTCTGAATTCTAAAGCAGCCCCCCCGGCCAGGCAGATAGTGCAAAACAATATGCAAACGGTGGTGAGGAACCCAAAACTCCCATCGAGAAAAAAAACCTCAGGAGAACCCAGGCCCAACCAGGGGATTCCAGTTCCCCTCTGGCAAAAGCTGCTGCCTCTGCACAAGCTCAACAGTGCTTGGACAACAAGGCTAAATAAAAATAAAAAATAAACTTAATAAGGTAAATGATAGATTTAAGATTATCATTCACAATCTAATAACATTTGAAATGTTGTAGGAAAATCAAAGTTGTGGCGTCCTTTATCAAGCTCTATCCTCTTAGCTCTTGTCAGGTCACCGCTTCCCATTCTCAGCTCTGCCATCAGGTCTGGGCATGAACTGCATCCTGCGGTAACCTTGGAACAAAGAGACAAGACTGGCTGAGAGTAGAGTACTGTTCTGCACTCTTTGATGCAACAAGTACATCATTTGTTATTGGATGTGTTTCTGGTTCCGGTTGATCTAAATAATGCAGCCTAAATCCTCTGAGGATTAATATTATGGAGGAGTATTGTATGCAAGATTAAAAAGATGAGTCTTAAGTCTAGATTTAAACTGACAGAGTGTGTCTGCCTCCCGGACCGTGCAGGGAAGAATATTCCAAAGTTTAGGCGCTAGATACGAAAAGGATCTACCACCTGCACTTGATTTTGAAATTCTAGGTATTACCAACTGACAGGACGCCTGAGAGCGTAATGTACGTTGAGGTCTGTAATACAATAGAAGTTCATTCAAATACTGCGGCGCTAGACCATGTAGGGCTTTATAGGTAATAAGCAAGATCTTAAAGTTAATGCGATGCTTTATAGGTAACCAGTGCAAGGTTGACAGAACCGGGGTTATATGCTCATACTTTTTTGTACGTGTAAGAACTCGAGCTGCCGCGTTTTGAACAAGTTGCAGTTTTTGTAATAGGCCTGCAGGGCATCCACCTAGAAGTGCATTACAATAATCTAGTCTTGATGTCATGAATGCATGAATTAATTTCTCTGCATCTGACAGTGACAGCATATGACGTAGTTTAGATATATTCTTAAGAAAGAAAAATGCAATTTTACAGGTGTTGGCGACATGGCTTTCAAATGACAGAGTACTATCAAATACAACGCCAAGATTCTTAGCTGATGACGAGGATTTTATGGAGCATCCATCAATCGTTAAGCGGTATTCTTGGTTGTTACGTATAGCGGTTTTCGGTCCAGTAAGTAACACTTCTGTTTTGTCCGAGTTTAGTAGTAAAAAATTGTTACTCATCCACATTTTTAAGTCAACTATGCAATCCTTTATTCGATGAAACTGCTGGGTTTCATGAGGCTTCGAGGAAATATAAAGTTGAGTATCATCAGCATAACAGTGAAAGCTAATTCCGTGTCGCTTTATTATATCTCCTAGAGGTAGCATGTATAATGCGAAGAGCAGAGGCCCCAAAACTGAGCCCTGTGGTACACCGTACTGGACTTGTGATTTGCGGGACACCTCATTGTTTATTGCTACAAATTGAAAACGATTCACAAATTAGGTGTCACCTTCATTTTTTAATCTGGTTCTTGGAACATCAAGGAGCACCTGATTGGACTACCTCAGTGCTTTAACAGGAGTATGGACATGTAAAAGCTCTGATAAATAAGCAGGCGCCAACCCATTTAAAATCGTAAAAACATACAATAGAAGTGAAGCTAAGACTGGGGTAATGTACTCATACTTTTTGGTCCCAATAATAATAGTTAAGAGCCAAGCTGCTGCATTTTGGATTAACTATAAGCGTTAAAGAGATACCTGATCCAAACCAACATATAAAGAGTTACAGTAGTATAGTCTACACTTTTGAACTCCTTATGTGGCAGGTAGAGCTTGACTTAAATCAACAGAACTAATCTGTTTTTCAAATTTAAAAGTCTAAAATTGTCAAAAATCATACCAGGATTCTTGGTAAATGGACAAACATACAAACCCAAATTACCAAGTGCATCTACACAAGCACTTAAATCCCTAGGAAAACCAAACACAACCATCTCAGTCTTACTTTCATTAAGACAAAGAAATTTCTTAATCGCTCAGGCAATCAAGTTATGACGGAAATTAAGCTTTATCATTTGTTTTGACAGGCAAATAGATGTGTACATCATCTGCATAATAGTCGAAGGAGATATTGTGCCTTCTTAAATTATACCCTAAGGGGAGCACATACAAAGAAAACAACATAGGGCCCAATATTGATCCTTGGGGGATGCTACCAATTAGAGGGGCACCAGATGACGAAAATTTAATAAGGTGAACAGAAAAACTTCTGTCCGTTAAATAAGATTGAAGCCATTTAAGGGCTATGCCCTTAATGCTGACACAATCTTCAAGTCTAGATAAAAGAATAGAGTGGTTGACAGTATCAAAGGCTGCAGTCAAATCCAAAAGGACTAAAACAGCAGTGTAACCAGAGTCCACAGTTAAAAGAAGATCAATAGAAACTCTTAAAGGGGCAGATTCTGTACTGTGACGGGGCTTAAAGGTCACCTCATAAGAGCACTTAAACAAGTTGGTATGATTTGTTAGGGTCTTCAGGAAATGTCTGGAACATATTTTGCTTAAAACATTCAATGGCTGTGTAAACAAAACCCTTCTTGCCTCGTCAAAAAACGCTATACAACGCTTGGCGCTTCAGAAGTATTTACTTCTCTTTCATGCTTAAATGCACAAAAACAGCCAAGATCATTCATATCAAGAAACTCAAGAAAGCAGATTTTGTAGTATTTTCGCAAGCACAGTCTTCAATGAGTTAAATAAATTGTTAAATAAATGAAAAGAGTAGTGAAAATAGTAAGCGCAAGACCTGCTAAGGGCGGCAATGAGGATTATTCTATATTGCATGTATGTAGCAGTAAAGACTGTTAAAGTGTTTGAGAATTTTTTTTTCTACCAATCAAACCAATTATAATAACTGTGCCCTTCATATAGAGAAAATACGTAAAGACATCAGTTTCAAAGCAAACAATATTAGATTGTCGTCTTTCATTCATAAAATGATGCTGTTAAAGAAATATATTGTTTTTACGTTAATCTGGAGATGACATTTGAAATTATTAGAATGTAGAAGAATATTGAAAAACAAAAGAGCTTTTTGTGATTAGTCAGTTCATTTTTTTTAATCGATTGACATCACTAAAATAAACATGTTAAACAAAATAAATAGTGTATGTTTAATTACACTATTCCTGTGCGATTAATCCCAGGGTATCAAGGCAGCACTTCGAAAAAATGGGAAAGTGGCGCGACCCATGCACACGTTTTTAGATAATAATGGTCCCTAATACACAGCTTCCATAAGCTTATATCTGCTTTCTTTCAATAATTGGTCAGGACACAATCGACTTTGACAAAAAGTGGTTGGTGCATGTTCCTTGTACTTGTACTACCAGCGCATTATGCCTGTGATTATCAGGGTTATTAAAGAGTACATATCATAAGATCATGTAAATTACATTTCATCCCGTGTAGTGTAACCATGTGTGAATGTAAGCAGTCTGCCAAGTTGTAAAGCCGAAGGCGAATGAATAACAAGTTATGGCTGGGACAAGTCGTGACCTAGTACTATTCGCGAACCGTCGCGAATGTACATAAACTTGTTGTTGGAGACTGTTTTCTTTAAGACTGTTACTCGATTGAATATTTCATAAAAAGCCCAATCTGTTTCGGACAGGCAATAGGTAGCTGTAATAATACATAGCCTACGTGAATAAATAAATGAAAATTTGCAGTAAATCTGACACATAAAGTCTAGTGAAGCCCCCCCCAAAAATCAGTTTTGCCATTCTGGCGCCCGGCCTGCTCCCGTCCCGACATTCAAGACGTAGATGAGTTCCTTTCTTCAGTCAAATATATATATATGTAAGGGAGATACATATGTAAATATATGGGCTCTCAACGTTAAAAATATTTAACCCAGCACCAGTTTGTTGTGTCATCCTTTGTCTAGGTAACATTATATAATCACGCTCTTATTTCGTGTACGGGCTTTTAAACCACTTACTGTAAGTGTGTTTTGAAACAGTTAACTTGTTTGGTGAAGATAGACAGCTTCTAGCTGTGGGACGTAGCAAAACGTAACGCGAGGTCCAGTCTGGTGTAAACAGGCACAGGCTAAAGCCTTCGTCAGTGAATCTCTACACAAGATAATGACAAAAATTCTGTTTTGTTTAGCAATTTCTTAAGCACAGACTTCAACATGTTAAATATAATCTTAAATGATTGCAAAGAGTTGTGAAAATGGGGGTGGCGTCATCTGCGTAAAGAGGCAGTTCTTAAAGGGGCCACGTTCTTCAACTTACTACTGTGACTGTTACTAATGTAAAATGTGCGTTTAATCAGATTTTTTTTATCGATTGACAGTACTAATAAATATATAAATATATGTAAGTGAGAATAGAAATATATAACTGTATATACTGTATAGTATTCCAGTTGACTTCTGTTTATTAAATATCTTCTGATGTGAAACCATAGTTATTGATAAAATGTTGAGCTTATTACGCAGTATAGACACCAAACAAAAACATAACAGTCCTAAATTCAAATATGACACTTCAGTAAGTTCTCGAATCTCAATGGTTAAGTGTATCTAGGTGAAATATGACATATAACAGCAAGACACAAGAACCAATCAGATTTAATGTTATTAGTGTGTAATAATAATAGCATTTAGAGTTTGTTTCAATTTCACAAATTAGGCTCAAAATATGACAGGTTTTTGTTCTCACAAATGTATAATTTAGTCTCTGAAGACATTTTCTGTTTTAACCGGCTGGAGTGGTTATCATTAAAGTATGGATCACTGTATTGATGGATGTATGTGTTCTTTTTGGAGCATAAATAAAAGTTGGGACTAAGTGACAAGAATTTTTATTCACACTTTTTAATTGTTTTATAATTGAACTTTTGGAGTAATTCTTACTTATTTCTGTGTGCTGTAGATGATTTCATGCTCTTGCTGTGCGCGTCGCTGCAGAGGCAGGTGTTCGACGAGGAGAATAAAGCAGCCGTTCGTCTGATGGCGGGAGATAACGTCGAGATCTGCAGAGACCTGGACGCCGCGTCGTTCAGCGTTCACAACCCCGTTCCAGACTTCATACACTGCAGGTAAACGACCGTTAGGATGAAAGAAGCCTTTATTTCGCTTTTACATCATGTCACTCTACTCAAGCGCTTTTTTCACCCTCACTTTCCAAGAATTTCCACAGCTCATGTTCCAGAAAAGAGGGGAAAAATCTATAACACGCCATCGCCTGCTCTCTCTCTCTCTGTCTGAGCTCTAACCCAATAAGTAGCTTTTAAGTATGGACTGATGTTTTTTTCTACAAGGTGATTGATTTTAAAGGAGGAAGCTTCTACTTGTTGTGGTCCATCAATGCTGAACATCTCAGCTTTTCATCATTGCTTTTAGAACCGGCCTGTGGCTAAACATCACGTCTGTCTACAAACAGAGAGGATGCACTTTAACCTTTGGAGTGGCCCATCTAAAGTGCATTCCCAGAGATCCGTGACGGCTTTTATTGTGTGATATAATGAGCGTCATGTGAAGGAATTGTTCTAGATACAGTATATCGATTCGCTCGTTAGGTCGTCTTATGTCCATTATTGTAGTGTTCTATTGCCGTAGAATACTTCTTTTAAACAAAAAATGCTTTTATGTACTACTCAGGATGATAATTGAATAGGCCTACCTCAAATTACACATGATTATATTTGCACAATACTTTCATTGTACTTTTAAGTATATCCTGATCAAAAGATTAGTATACTTGGCTTGTTGTGTTTACTCTTTCGATTAAGTAGCGTGTTAAATACTTTAACACTTTTTCCACTACTTTAGTAGTTTACTGGGAATATACTTCAAAGTGTACTTTCATCAACTAAAATGTATTCTTTTACAGTAAGTGCACTTTTAGTTTAGTGTAGACTGAAAATGTAGTTGTAAGTTTACTACTGTTAAACAAATAATATACTTAAGTTGTATAAACTAAAAAGTGGGCCAATTTAGTCCAAAGTAGTACTGAAATAGTACACACAAGTGCATTGATATTATGTTATATTACAAGTATACTTACTATACAACCTACACTTGAAGTTCAAAGATATTTCAGGTGTACTTATTCAAATAATCTTGAAGTATACTTGGTCTTGTAGGGGATTTGAGAGGTAATAGCATAACACATTCAATAAATGTCATTAAAATAGAAGTATGGCCACTTACACACTAATCTCACACACAGTTTGAATAATATGTTGCTCAGTATGAAGTCAATGCGTTTCGCATTTACGTTTCTTTTCCTCTCAGATCATATCTGGACATGTTCAAGGTCATCATGTTCAGCTATCTGTTCTGGTTCGTCCTGACCATCATCTTCATCACGGGGACCACTCGCATCAGCATCTTCTGCATGGGATACCTGGTGGCGTGTTTTTATTTCCTGCTGTTCGGCGGGGAGCTTTTACTCAAGCCTATCAAAGAGATTCTGCGGTACTGGGACTTCCTCATCGCTTACAACGTCTTCGTCATCACCATGAAAAACGTCTTAGCTGTGAGTTCTTAAAGGACGAATGAACATCTTTGTTCAGAACACAAGTAATATTTAAGTATGATGATAATTCATCTTAAAATGGGGAAGAAAGTATTTTGCTTTACATTATACAACTATGAGATTATAATGTTTTTGTTTTTTTCAGATTTTGGCATGCGGTTATATCAAGTCTTTGATGGAGAACAGCTGTTGGCTCATTCAACTGCTCAGTTTAGCCTGCACCATCAAAGAATATGAAGATCTGCCAGGTGAAAAAACATGAATGCGTGGGGTCGTGGTCCCAGCTTTGCCACTTGCCTTTGGAATGTGATATTTTCACTTAAACTTATGAAAATAATAAAATAATAATATTTAACAGAGACAGACAGACTGATTCTGAAAGTGTCAATGAAGTAAGAGAAGTGTCAATTATAAATTGTATTTTCAATAATGATAAAGTAGAAGTCAAGTGTTAAACAAGCTAAGAAAGATGGATTGATATCCTTTATGTGAAATTCAACATGAAACTCTTAAATCATCTATAATGTCCTTTACGTCCTTCATGTGTGTAGTTCCAGAGACAACAGATAAGAATAAATGTGACCTGCCGCAGGATGAGGCCGGAATCATCTGGGACAGCATCTGTTTTACCTTTCTGCTTCTGCAGAGACGTGTCTTCATGAGCTACTACTTCCTGCACGTCATCGCTGACATCAGGGCGGGTCAGATACTTGCATCCCGGTACGATCTGTTTAACACACACGCAACACCTTTCACACAAGCAGTCAATTTACAATCATTTACTCACCCTCTTGTAATTTCAAACCTGTATAACTGACTGTTTTCAGCAGAACACAAAAGGAGATATTTTGAAGAATGCTGGTAACCCAACATTGGTAACACCTATTCACTTGCATTGTATGAGTGGCGGCACCCATTCAAGTGGATGGGTGCCGCCACTCTTCGGTGATGACAGAATTTTCATTGTTGGGTGAACTATCACTATAAGATTTTACCAAATAAAGTTTAGGTACTTTTGACAACAATACTTGGAACAATATAGGTGGCAAAAGAGAAGCAGTATGATGAAAAAAATGTGCTTAATTACCTTTAAATCTTCCAAGGATTCTGAAAGTCATTCAGGTCTAACAGGGATAAAAGGAGTTTAGGTGGTATGTTGTACTTCTTTACGCCCTTTTTCTGCTTTGGACCAACGTTCTGGGTTTATACCCGGCAGGCTCCTGTTCTAAAAACAACAAAAATGTATCACCTTACTAGGCTTGGAAAAAATAAATACATTTTAAAATGTTAGATATGCAGAAAGTGTGTGTGTTAGAGATGCAGAAAGTGTGTGTGAGTGTTAGAGATGAAGAAAGTGTGCATGTGGGTGTGTTCCCTTGAACACGGACCGCAGGAACGCTCAGTGTCAAAGGAGGATGGAGACGTAAGAGTATGTGTCCTACGGGTCGTTTGCCACTAACCAATCTTGGTGACGAGTTGAGCCCAAGATGCACTTCTGCATCAGCATCCTGAATGGAAGCTTGTCTAGGTGCTTGTTCAGGAGGCACAGATCCAGAATGGGGCGCAGCCCCCCCCCCCCCCTTTTTAAGGTACTATGAACTCCATGCTGTACAACCCGGAAGACATCTCGGTTAGAGGCACAGGTTTGATCGCACCTTTCGCCAGAAGGGCGGGAACCTCGGCCCGAAGCACAGGAGTGTTCTCCCCTCGCACTGAGGAGTGGAGAATGCTCCAAAACTGGGGCGTCTGCCTGGCAAAACTTGATCGCATAACCTAGACGGAGTGTCCTCTCTAGCTAGTGTAACGGGCTGGTGCACTCTCAAGCGCCCAAGAACCATGACTGAAGAACCAGAGTGCTTCACCGTGACTTGGGAGGCTGGTGCGGTGTCTGACAGAGTGGTCACCTCGCACAGGGCCGGACCCGAGGGAGGTTGACTGCTCTGCCTACTTACCTGTTTGGTGTTACCACCGGCCAACACAACGTCACATTGAGATTCCGGAGGGCAGCGAGAAGTAGTCTCACCCTGTCCACCGTCTTATCGAGAGTGCTGCAGGGAAGCCCGGAGAGAGAACTCCCCTCCCGGCGGGGCCGGGGCTGCTGGAGGGAAGGCTTTGCTCGGGATCTCAGCGACCGATAAGTGGCTGGGTCACAGTGGCTTTGTCTGCTTCTTCACCACGGAGAACCTCCACAGTGTCACCATACAGCCCTGCTTTCGAGATGACCTAGAAGGCCGTGGACCTTCTGAGCGTAATCACACAAGATTGAGCCACAGATGTTTCCTTGGACCATTATCATGGACATCGTCCCACCCAGGGCACTCGCCATAACCTCCAACACATGAGGCGCAAGGCCTGTGGCGGTGCGCAGCCGGCTCGGCCTTCCCATCAACCAGATCGTAACACTTTGGCCATAGCATTTTGGTCTTATTGACCGCCATGGCGTGGAGGGCGGAAGCAGTTCAACCCACAGCATCATAAATCTTTGACACACGTGTCAAATGGACACGTGCCCTGGAAGGGAGGGTTGGTCAAGCACTCGAACTGGCAGCGTCCGCGGTGCACCACGGCTGCTCACGGATGACATATCCCTTAGCTGCTTCACCGTCCAGGGAAGTTGCAGCTCCCTGAGCCCTTCAGACAGGAAAATGCCGCGAACGGCATATTCCACGTCTTTGTGAACTCATGCACCTCCACGTGTTTCTCAACATGGGATGTATAGAGGAAAAGAAATAAAATTACTAGACAAAAGGAAGAGTGTTTTGTTACTAGACACGAAACAAAAGCTGTTATACTTCCCTCGAGTTTAATAAGGCTGCTTGTGCATCATGTCAGTCATCAGCATACATGCATATTCGAGCCACAAAACATACAAAGTATAATACTTAGGTCACAGAAACAAAACAAGAAAAACTAAAGAATAGAAGCCGGGCGGAGCAGATATCTCATCTGACGTTAGTTCTCCCCCTCCATCTTGAAATGTCGACATTTGATAAAACAGTTCCCCTAAATATAAACAATCTGATTATATTTGCCCAACAGGGATATTACGTTATTAGATTTTCAATATACGCTTACTATTGCGTAAATATTTGCGATATCAGTAAAATGTATCAGTAAAAGTTGGTAATCATTCTGGATATTAAGGCAAAGCGTTTTACAGGCAATTCATTTATTTACAGTATTACACTGTAGAATTGGAAATAAAATGTGAAATTATTAGAATGTTTAAGTATATTTAAAAACATAAATTGTGTGTGGTTAGTTAATTGATTATTTTAATCGATTGACAGCACTAAAATAAACATGTTAAAAAAATAATAACAATGTATGTTTCATTTCCCTATACTTGTGCAATTAATCGCAGTTGATCGTGCTAAAAGGTTGGGATTAATCACGATTAAAAAAATATCTTTTGACAGCCCAAATAAATACTGTGTTTTGTATGGATGTGTTTGTTGTGTCAGAGGAGCGGAGCTATTTCAGGCGAGCATCGTGAAGGCCGTCAGAGCTCGACTGGAAGATGAGAAGAAATCCATGGAGCAGCTGAAGAGACAGTGAGACTTCATTAATATCTTATTAAGAAAACAAATATGAAACGTCCACCTCCAGTCTGAGCCTGCCCCAATAACTCTCACCGTAGAGTGACTTTCAGATGTTGTTAGTCTCTGTTAGTCAGTGTATCACGTGTCAATAAATGTTTGCATGACTATATTAATCAAATTTGTTTAGGATGGATAACATCAAGATGCGGCAGCAGAAGTTTAAGAGGGGGAAGGAGAAGATGCTCAACCTGACTCAAGAGTCTGGAGACGATCAGAAGCCGCTTCCACCAGAGCAGAAGGACGATGATGATGATGATGGTATGATGTAGATCATGATGGTGTGAAAGTGCTAGTTTAATAGAAAAGGGCTTCTCATAGGAACTTCTTTCAGATCAGAGTCAACTTTTGTTTAATTGTTTGGAATCACTAAGACGTTTTTTTTGCTTCTGTTGTAGCTTTTAAATTGTAAAAAATTATATTGTAATATAATTCATAAAATGTAATGCATTTTAATTAAAAAAACAATTGTTTTAATGAGGCATACAGAAAACATGAAATGAAACTACACCTTAATATGAACGGAATGCTGGAATACACATCTGTCATCAAAGCAAACAGCAAACATTTTTTTATAATAAGAGAGTTTAATGGAAACACAAGTCTTTACTGTAATTTGTTGTTCACTTGCCTCTAGTGCGGTCAAAGGAGTAATCACGATTTATCACATCCAAAATAAAAGTTTGTGCTACATAATATACCTCTGTTTACTGTGCATATTAGGATTATTTAGGAAATATTTACATGTTTTTGCCAATAATCTAATTTATATATCATGTTTATTCATTTGTATATTTTTTATTTTTCTTTAATATATGCATGTATATATCTGTGTTTATAAATACAAAATTAATATGCACAGACCACAGACATATATTATGATTTGTATATTATTATTCTGAGTCGCGATTAATCCTTTGACAGCCCTACTTGCTTCCTGAATCATAGTGATTCTAAACATTGAACTCATGAACTCACGCTGTGTGATTCATTTGATAGCTGAAGTTTTTTTGGGGGTTATATTGGACCGTCACTTTTTGGACAGACAGACGTGCTTCATTAATATTGTGACGTTTCATTTGCAGAGAGAAAGAGAAACAAGGTGAATAAAAAGCAGTGGTGGAGGCCGTGGGTTGATCATGCGTCCAGTAGGTTCAATATTAACATCTTATCTGCTCTCAATACTCCTTGTGTCCTTAGCAGAGGTCTGAAGATGAGCTCTGTTACACATCAGACCTTAAACCTTTCTTGCAGCTCTCAAACCTTCAAATCATTTTATATTATTCATGAAATGGACCTTTTTCTCAAGCCTGTGATGATGCGTTCAACGGTCATTGGCATTGTAAATCCTTTAAAACGTTTATAAAACCATACATTCTATTATATTGCCTTTGCATCATATTACAAAAGAATAGTTAATGCTGACGTGAGGGTGTTTCAAATACAGCATGTATGGAAGTCAGGGTAAATTTGACATCATTCTCTCTTTAGAGTGCAGTTATCAGACTCTTTATTTTTTTTAAACACTTTCGTTGAGCTTCATATCGAGTCTCCCATTCACCGCTATAGAAGTTTACCCAACTACAACGACTTCCGCTGCTAACTAACCCAAGAAACGTGAAAAAGTGTTTTTGTTTTCATTTAGTAAAGATTTCTACAAAATGCGTCCGGCTACTAAAAAAATGAATGACCTGTATTTAATTAAAATGAATGAACCAATATGAATTCATTAAACTTATGTTATATATAAAATAGTTTGTTATGTACTTAAATAGTTTTTGTGCAGTCTTAGATGAAGAATTTGTAAAGAAGGGTTTGAGAGCAGCAGGAGAGAAAGTTTAATGTCTGGTTGGTGGTTTTGACGTGGATGTTGGACAGATGTGGTAAACAGAGTTCACAGTAGAGAATCTCTCTGCTTCAATCGAATCTATCAAGAAACTATGAGAGAGATAGATTTCACATAATAAACCGTTCACCCGAAACTGACAATTCAGTGTTTCTGTACTCATGTAGATTGAAATAAGTATGATTATTTCTCTTTCGTGGAACACAAAGCAAATTATTTATCTTGATTGAAAATCGTATAGAAAGCTACTTTACTTTAAAATCTTTCTTCATTATTCCAAGTTAGGTAAGAAAAATTATATGAAAAACTTATTTTGTGTTCCAAAAATGAGAAATGTCTTACATGTTTCAAGCATAGATCTGTAGACATATATAGATGGCATCATTATAAGGGCTGTATGTTAACCTTTTTTGCACACAGCACCACTTCTACAGAGGTTTAAAGTTTTGTAGCACAGGCCAAACAGTTGCACAAGTATGCGTCTTTTATCATCTTTAAAAAAAACACAAGTGCAGGTCATCACATAAATGGACAGGTAACTAAAAATGACATTAACGTCATACAAAAGGATACATTAGGGCAATATAATATAAGAATTTTCCCCAAATTCGTTTTTTTCTTTTTCCGAGTTCTGTATTTCAATGCTTTACTTTACCGTATTAAATACATTTGTCGATAAAAATACTGTATAGCCTGGTATAGTATTTTCTACGTACACAGCAGTACAATTCTGGTGTACTATAGTATATTTGAACCTTACTTACTTACTTACTACAGTAAATATTAAAGTGTACTACAGTGTTCACTACAGTTTATAAATAATTTTATCATCTGGTTCAAATTAAGCAGACTTTTATTTTGGCGCTTCACTCATACAGTGAAATGCTCGTAAATAAATTCAGAACAACTCTGTGGAAGAGGTTCATGTGTTCATGTCCTCGTATAGTGAGTTACAGACAAATCCACGAGTATCACGCTTGTGACATGTTAAAGTGTGCAGCTCATTCACTCAGACACGCAGAACAAGCAGATGACAGATCAATGGACGCAATGCAGCCGGAAAACAAGTTTTGATTGCAAAAAACGATAATAAAAAAAGATATAGTGGTGCGCCATTAATTAACCTCATTCATTAAAAAGCAGAACGACACACTTCACACAAACAAGCGGCTCTGTCTAATGCACCTGCCAAACTCTATCGCATGCTACACTATTACATTTATTTGAAGCACAGACTGTAGATTCATAGCATGTACAGCCGTGATTACATATATATGTATGTATACATCTATGGTCTCAGGCCGAATGTAGTTGAGAAATGACAGACCTTTCATTTTTGGGTGAAGGATTTTTTAAGGCATAGAGTCAGGATCTCTATCTCTCTCTCTTTAAGTGCTAGAAGATTAGATATTGATACCGTTAGATATTGATTTTGGCTGGAATATGACAGAATGCCATCAAAAGCAAGAGAAATGCCATCAAACTCTCAGTCTTAACCATCTGAAAGATCCATGATGTGAGTGAGATGGTGTTTCTTTGCTCTTTTGATGTGCTGATCTCAGTTATCAGCACAATATCCAAACATGTCATATGCTTTCATTTCAAATAAAAATGAAAGTTACGAGTTTAGATGTTGGTCTTTGTTTTATATATTGACTGGATGTGGCGACTTGTTATATAAAGAAACATGGCTTACAAAAAATGGTCTGCGGTGATACCATGGTATAGTGATGGTATCGGATGATAATACCACGGTACCTGAATATAATCACCGTATTCATCTATCATGGTATTTACATTTAACACTTCATAGAATACTTTGGTGTTACCATCATGTCTAGAGAAAACATGGTATTACTGTGGGACCACGTACCAAAACCATGGTAATACCATGGTACTTTTTTGTAAGGGTTTTATATGAAGATAAACTCTAGTCACTGTATAAAATATAAAATCGGACATCAGGCTTGTACAGGGTGGTTATTTGGTTCCACCCTTTAAATAAAGTGATTTCCCAGCATCCTCCCCTGCACTTCCTCTCCATTGTGGCACTTCTGTTCAAGGACACAAGGCAGTTTCTTTACTTCAATTCATGTTGTGGTGTGTGACTGTGACACTGCGGTCATAGAGATTTCAGATGACCCTCCTAGATCCACAAAAAATGATCTTATATGTGTGTTTTAATGTAGATGATTAATAGAAAATGATTATTTATTTATTTTATCTCCTTTATCTTGTATAAATGGGATCTTTCCTCCAAACATTTAAATTCTGTCATAATTTATTCACCCTCAGAATGTTCCAAACCTGAATACATTTCTTTGTTTTGCTGAACACACAGGAAAATATCTGGAAGAATCTCAAATCTCACCTCCCATTTACTCCCATACTATTTATTTTCCCTACTATGGCAGTAAATGGTGGGTGAACTCTGACATTCTTCTAAATTTCTTCCTGTGTGTTCAGCAGAACAAAGAAGTGTAAACAGGTTTGGAACATTCTGAGGTTGAATAAATGATGACAGAATAAAAAATTTTGGGTGAAGTATCCCTTTAACAACACTTTTTTTAGACCTCTTTTATTGTTCTTCTAGGAAAGTTAACATTATGACTATAATATTAACTTTTTCTATATTTTCGTTTGTTGTTCTGAATTTATTTTGCTCATTCACTAATTTACTTTTTTGTATTTTTCTCTTGTTTTCCAGTAGAAATCTTTTAACAATCTTAAATCAAGACACATTTCCTTGAGATGCTAAATGAAATGAATGAAGATAGTAGGTCATTTTTTTTCTCTCAAGAAAGTGTATCTTGAGTTAAGAATGTGATTTTAGTAGTTTTTGCAGTGATTCTATCCACAAGTTTCCTACGCCCCATGACACTTTGTGCGAATGATGGGATTAACTTCCGGTTCAATGTAAAAGAACACGTTTCTACCGTATTTCAAGTCATTTGTTTATAGCAGAATGTGAACTTACACATTGAAAGCACTTATAAACTATATCAGCATTCTGTCCACTACTTAGAGGAATGGGATGATGATTTCAATACTTGACAACGGATGTTTAGCAACTTTATTTATTCAGTTCTTGTGACAGTAAACCAATGAGCAGTTGGAAAATTATGGTTCTATTTAAAGATGTGGTAATATATATATATATTTAAAAACAAACCGGGATTGAGTCAGCTGGCCACTAATATGATAAACATTATACTAAAGATCTTGTGCAAAAGCTGCCTTTTTACTTTTTTAAATTTTCTCTCCACATTTCGTTTATAAGACGATAAGTGGGAGAAATAGCCTACTTATTTTCCATCAAGCATATCAGATGAGAAATCTAGTCCACATGATGTGATATATTCCCACAGATTTATGACAACACGTCAGTAAAGTATATTAAAGAATCCTTGTAAATCCAGTTTACTGCCTCGCGTTTTTATTTAAGACCAGGCAGTGTTTAGATGATAACATGATCTCTTTTAAAACTGTGAACTAACTTTTTAAGCTATGAGCACATTCAGTCTAAGTGATGTTAAATGTTCATTATCTATTTGCTTGATATAAGCGGTCCACATTTTAAAGTTCGTCTTTTAAAAACTGTACAGTCCCTCACAGGAGCAGTGCGTCTTAACGTTAGAAGTGTATAATGCTGTTTTTCAAGACGCGAAATATACTTCGCCTGGTTGTAAGTGCGGTCTTGAACAGCAGGTGTTGCTCATCAGTTTCGAAAAAAAATCTGAATAATTATTCAATGCTGCAATGCCATCAAAGCTGCATAGTGCAACACCCTGGACCCTTCTTCTGCTGCTTCACCGGAAGTTGTACCCATGTTCATTTTCACAGTAGTGCCCTCCGGAAACTTGTGGATTATCTTTTTTATTATCTATCTTAATTAAAAAAAAAAAAAAAAAGTTTATATTGACAACAGCTGTCGTGGCCTAGAAAGGAATGAAATAAAGAAGTTTTCCCTTGGTCTTTATAGAGCATTGATTTAACCAGCTTGTAAAATACTTACAAATTGCTGTGAGATGGACATTAGTTTTATTAAATGAGATTTGTTTCAGGTCAGAGGGATTGGTTGGTGCTTTCTCAGGCTGAATGTTTGTGGCTAAATGAACTGTATGATCTGATGACATTCTTCACGTGTTTCTTACTTTTTACCCTTCTGTCTAAACACTCTCGTGGTTCCTCTCTCAGTGGTTAGAAGTGGTGATTATTACCTGTTTGAAACTGATAGTGAAGAGGAGGAGGAAGAGGACGCAGAGAAAGAGGATGAGGTGCCTAAGAAATCTGCCTTCCAGGTGAGTAGCCCTGCATCTCATCTCAAGACCGAATAATACACTTTCTTTTGCTGTCCATGACTGTTTTTAAAGCAGGAAAATGAACGTTCATTTGAACTTACTTTTGTTTTATTTCCAAGTAAAAAAATGTTTGTGTTGCACTCTAGCTCAACTGGTAAACCTTAAGGGTTGATACCCTTCAAAATGATAAATGTTAACAGCTCAGAATAAGGAGTCAACATATTTACTATTAAAAAAATGTGTTAATTAAAAACATGTTTTTGTGCCTTTTAAGAACCCTTACAAAAAAAGAAGCTCAAGTGCGATATTAATATATTTAATTAAAAGTCAAAGTAAGAACTGAAACTTCCAGTATTTACAGACAGTGTGTAGTTCTCCCAAAAATGCTTGAAGTTTTTTTGTAAGTTTATCTCAATCAAAACATTAAGTATCGGCCCGACTCGTACCACATTTAAAACGTAACTCGGAAATCTGTTACCCCGCCTTTAAGTGTACTTCCATATACTAAAAATTTGCTACAAGGATTGAACTTGTAGTATTGTTGCATTACAAACAACTAGTAGTTTACTCAAAGTGTACGGTTACACTTAAATTATACTTAAAAGTACACTTTTATAAACTGTAAAGTGGGCAAATTTGGTCTTAAATAGTATTGAAATGGTAAAGATACTAGTTAATAGATATTACTACATAAGGTGTACTTAAAATTTACTTTAACTTAAAATGAGTCACTTAATACTTTGTGAATTTCAGGCTTGCTTGTCTTTTGTAAGGGAACTGATTATTTATTTTTATGGCGGATTCTTTAATCCTTTACATAAATTCATTTAATAAATGGCGATCTGATGTATTGTGTCGTGTTGTGCAGCAATGTTTGAAGGACTTGTGAATGTTGATGCCTATGACTCTTTCAATCTGTCTCCCGGTTCTTTGTTCTCAGCGAGCAATTGGAAAGTTTGCTTCGGCCCTTGTGGCTTTACCCAAATCAGTCATTAAACTGCCAAAAACCGTCCTGCAGTATATTATCAGGGCAGCCAAGGTATCCGAGCGGTCCGCGTCTGTCATCTGTTCTGCTTCAATCCTTGTGTTTGTTCATAAAAGACACTTTCCATTCCATGTTAATCCAACCACATTTCTGTTGTTTAAGCTTGAACAAAAAATAACAACGACAAACTATCAACTTATGTAAGAGACATGGAATGGAAACGTTTCGACTCATTGTGACATTTGTGTGGTGTTTTATGGAAGGAACGTTTTTTATTTTCAACTCATTATTTGATGTTTTCTCCACTGTATGCTGATGGTTTTGTGGAGTGACTTTACAATTCTGTTGTTAGTGGCGTTCACCACGTTTACTGGCTCGGAAATCTGCTTTATGTGTGTAGACTGGATTCAAACAACTTAATGTCATCAAATGATTCAGTATGTAATGAAATAATTCAGTTCATCATCAAATGATTCAGTACAAATTGCTTAAATCGCAGTTGACATTTGGATTGAAGAGTTGTTTGTATTCAGTGTGGGTAATGTTTGTCCTGGGGTTGTGTCACATTCAGCCTTTTCAGGGGATTAAATACAAACGCATGGTTGTAAATGGTATATTTTATTTAAAAGTATCTTTTGGCTTTTTAATTTGGGTAAGAGTGATTCATGTGTTTAAATTCTGCTAATCTCCTGAAAAGACAGGACATGAAACACATTTTTATATTGAATTATTCTATGTGAAATGCAGTGTTAAGGTATTGTGTATTTATACGTGAATTTTCGTTGTTGTTACATCATAGTTTGTGTATCACGCTTGGATCACAGACTCTAAAACAGCACTGAAAGAAAGAACTAAAGGACGGAAATATTTCTGGAAGCGATATGGCCGAGGTCACAGACATAAGAAAGATAATAAAGACGGTAAGAAAGAGAAATAAGCAGATATTAAGTGTGTCATTTTCTTTTTTTAAACAATTGTGTGGTTTAATACAAGCTCTCTCTCTACATCCTACATTTCAACCATCCATCCACCTCTCTTTATCTCTCTCTCTCTCTCTCTATCCTTCCATCCATCTCTCTCTCTTTCTATCTCTCTATCTCCATCCTTCCATTCAACCATCTACCCCTCTATCCATCCGTCCCATTCCAATCTCTCTCTCAATTGCCTTTCCATTCAATGTAAAACTAAACACATTTGTGTTATTAAACAACCATCCATCTCTCTCTCTCTTTCTCCATCCATCCATCACTCACTCTTTCTCTCTTCATCCATCCATTATTTTTCTCTCTCTTTCTCTCCATCCATCCTTTAATCTATCTCTTTCTCTCACCTTCTTTCATCCATCCATCTCCCTCTTTCTCTCTCTCCAACTATACTTTCAGCCATAAATGTTCTTCTGTGCACCTTCCATTTATTCATCCTTTCATCCACCTCTCTATCCATCCCCTCATCTCTCTTTCTCTCTCTCTCTCTCTGCATCCGTCCTTCATCTCTTTTGCTCTATCTCTATCCATCATCCAACCATTCATCTATACCTCCTTCTCATATCCATTAATCTGTTACTCCCTCTTGCTATTCATTCATTGATCCTTCCATCCATCCATCCATCTCTCTCTCTTTCTATCAATCCATCCCCCTTTCCTTCATCCGTCCATCCATCAATTTATCTCTCTTTATCCCTCCCTCTCTCTCTATCCATCCATCCATCTATCCATCCACTCATACCTTTATCTATCCATCTATACCACTCTCCATCCATCCATTCACGTCCATCTCTGTCCATTTTCTGTCCATTTCTTTATCCATCTGCAATTAGTCATTCTGGTAAAATTCCATCTGCATTTTATTGGATTACTTGTAATCTGCATGATGAAATAAAAATTGACTCTAATCTTGTAGATGTTTGCAACAAATTATTTTTTATATTCTGTGGTAATCCACGGTGTTTTAATTCCTTAAGATATTAAACATTCAAATATTTTATGTGAATTGTAAGGTTGGTCTTACAGACGAGAAACCTCCTGTGTGTGTGTGCGTGTGTGTGCGTGTGTGTGCGTACATGTGTAGGTCATGTGGCAATAGAGGTTGGTGAAGAAGATGGTCAGAGTTCTGAAGAAGACAAATCAAAAGGAACAGGTGCCGTCATTAAATCTTCATGATAACAGTGTTATATGACTGTGAACTTCAGCGAAAAGTCATGAAACGGTCTCTTCCTGCAGACAACATCATCAAGAGGGTTTTTAACATCATCAAGTTCACCTGGGTTCTGTTTCACACCACCATTGAGACCATCACCACATGGCTGAACTCCGTCTGCAGAGAATACATCGACATCTCCACCGTCCTGCGCATCGAACGCTGCATGTTAACCAGAGAAGTCAAAAAGGTTCTCAGTGAACAATTCTGCCAAGGTTAAATCAAATCTTAATCAGAGCGTCACTAATGCACAGATCTGTCTGTCACGCAGGGAAACGTGCCGTCACGTGAGAGCATTCATGTGTACTATCAGAAACAGATGAAACTTAATGTGTCTCGTGAATCTGGACTGGATTGCATCAGTGAGGAGGATTCAGGCTCGCATAGAGGACGCCGCAGACGGGTCGGACACAGTCTGGACTCATTCGCGTCCCGGGACAGCATCTCCAGGTCTTTATTACTTTCAGTAATTGCACAGAGGAGCTCTTGTTAAGATTGTTAATGTCCTCACTCTTTTCAGATGCTAAAATTTTAGGATTTTCCCAACTCTGCAAGAGAAGGATGGAAGAATTATACAGTAAAATTAAGCTTACAAACTTAATTATGTGTTTGGTGCAACCAAAATATTTTTGGAATATGTTTTTTTTTCTTCAGTAATAATGTTCATAACATTTGTTCTTTAAAGAGCTTCTGTTCATTTGACAGTTTCATAAGTCGTCATAATACATCATGAGCTGCATCTCAATTCCAAGGCTGCATCCTCTAGAGTCGATTTGTCAACCGCATACGTCATCGAGGTTGTCCCATTTCATTTTAACACATGATAAACTGAACTATTTCTCTTTAGACTTTATCATTGTATTTTCATTCTAACATTTCTGGAATAAAACCCAAATCAAGAAACCTTGATGACGTATGGTCATCAACCTTTTTGAGCCCAAGATCCCCATCCTGGGACTTGATGAAAGGCCAGATCTACCAGTCAAAAAGTAAAAAATAAAAACATCCCAGATTGAACCTCCAGTTTGAGGCCTTTTATTTAGTCTATAATTGTGAGCCTATTTGAATTACCTGAAATTCTTTGTTCCGAGTTCCAAACGCAAATTTAAACGAATTGAGACACAGCTACTTTCTAGTTTGAGGCTCATCTCCATTTGCTCTCCGTTGATTCATATTGTTCTGTAGGAGAAACAGCTGAGATATTGAAGGTCTCATTTGTGATGTATGTAATGGGACAGAGCTCTGTGTTCCTCTCATTATTTCATTTCATATCATTGTCATTGAGTTTCCTCATATTTCCACATCTACATGTTTCCATCAGCGCGTACACAGACGCGACCATGCTGTTTTCCCGTCAGTCCACACTTGATGATCTGGACGATATTCCTCAGAATATTCCCAAAACCAGCGAGCGCGCTCGTCCCAAACTGCGCAAAATGTACGGCCTGGATATGTCCAATTCCTCTGCGGACAGCGGGAGCAGCATCATCTCCAGGTCTCTTCATCACTCTCATCCTCACATCCATCAGCATCATCACCTGCTGTTAGACGTGTTTTACGATAAAAATAATAAAACAAAGAAAGAAAAATAAACATTTTTGTTTCTTGGTGTTTATTTGATCAGTTCGTTATTGTGTCAAAAAGCAGAAATAAAAAAAGTTAATTCTGCATATCTGACATTTTGTGTTGTTTTTGTTTTGTTTTCAGTGAAGCCACTCAGTGCATCACACTTTTCTCAAGGCAAGGTACAGACGACACCATTGATGAGGTGGACAACGAGCAATACCAGACGGACAAGATGGAACGCAAAAAGCGAGAGGCAGAGCCTAGAGAGCAACCCGGTCTGGAGGCGGAGCCCAGACAGCAAACGGGTGAGGGGGCTGAGTCTAGACAGCATCCCAGTGAGGAGGCAGAATCCAGACAGCAACCTGGTCAGGAGGCGGAGCCTAGACAGCAGCCCATTGAGGAGGCACAGGCCAGACAGCTATCGGTTGAGGGGCCGGAGCCTAGACAGCATCCCAGTGAGGAGGCGGAGCCCAGACAGCAAACCCATCAGGAGGCGGGCCCTGAGGAAGCGATACATGAAGTAAGAGAGGATTGTCTGTGGGGTCCAGCAGAGGTTGAGGAAGAACGTGAAGATCTTCATGTCCTCCAGCCGGAGTGTAAGGTGCACATAGAGGAAGAGCAGTTTGTAACTGAGGATGAAGATGCAGAACCAGCTCGCCAAAGGTACGATTGTGAATCGTCGGAAGCGGAGAACGGGTACACGGATCCAGACACCGGGCAGCTATTTACCATGGACACTGAAGCCCCCAACACCTCTGATGCAGATGTGCCGCCCAGTTACAGCAAAGCCGTGAGTTTCGACCGTCTGTCTGTAAGCTCCGATGAAAGTGACAGTAGGAGGCATCTGATGGTCATGACCCCTGACAGCAGATCTGATCTGGACGATCCTCTTCTGCCTTCAACGACCACTGAGCTGACCGCCAGCGAGTTGCTGCTCAACAAGTCAGTATTCAGATGTTTGATTGTATTTTCTTACATTATTTGACATATTTGAAATCATATTTTTCCCATGTGCTCTTTTCATTTCTCATCAGTTTTTTCTGTGTTTTTCAGAATGTTTTATGATGAGGAACTGGATAAATCCGAGCGTTTCTATAAATCGCAGCCGCTGGGTCTACAGCTGTGTTATGCTCTTTATAACCTGCTGGTGGCGCACTCAGAGATGGTGTGTTTCCTGGTGATCATCATCAATCACATGATCTCCGCGTCCATGGCGACGCTGGTGCTGCCCATCCTCATCTTTCTGTGGGCCATGCTTTCTGTCCCACGACCTAGCAAACGCTTCTGGATGACCGCCATTGTGTACACAGAGGTAAAGGGGGTTTAATACAGTGTTCTCTAAAACCGTTTTTACTTGTTTATAGTTTCTTTATATGATATATATATATTCAAGTGTTTTTTAATGTAAAACAGTGTATTTTCTGTGAAGCTGCTTCACAACGATGCAGATTTGTGAAAAAATAGAGAAATAAATTTGAAATGATTTTTTTTTCTGTTGTTATTTTCTGTCTTTTTTTCCCCTGGCCAGACTTTAAGAATATACATGTGGTCACATGTTATACTTGTCTTGTCTGTTAAATCTTATGGTAAAGCCAGGGGATGTCAAATCTCTTGCTTTTTTCTATAAGGCCCTCATGACTTATACATGATTGGTGACACACAGTGATACTGAACACACATAATGTTTGTAATTGTGTTTTGTGTGTGGTGATTATTACAAATTCGTTCAACATGAAACTATTGTTAGCTGGGTCTTTTATTTAAAACCTGCCTGGATAAAAACAGAAATCTTGCATCTTCATATCTCATGATTTTTTTCTATTGGTCACCCTTTATGTTTGTCTGTAGATTTTTCGAATATTCAACCAATGAAAAGTATAAAAAAGAGCTTGGGTTAAACAACACAGTTATGTTTTTTTTTACATTTCGTTTAGTTTCTGGCTTAACTATATGCAACTTTTATACTATACATTTCCTCAATTATTTGTAAATATGTGTTTTTCTTTCTTCCAGGTGACTATTGTCGTCAAATATTTCTTCCAGTTCAGCTTCTTTCCATTTAACCAGAACCAGGAGATGCACAAGTCGAAGCCGTACCACCCACCCAACATCATCGGTGTTGAAAAGAAAGACGGATACGTGCACTATGACCTCATTCAGCTGTTGGCTCTGTTCTTTCACAGATCCATACTAAAGGTTTCTATTTTAAATTCTTCTACGTGTTCCTGTAAATCCCTCTTGTTATAATAGCATTTACTTCATATTAATATTTTAATCAAATATTGTAATATTGTAATCTTAATACAGTAGACTCATTTGTAAATCCCTTTGGATGAAAGCCCCTGCTAAATGAATTAATGTACATCTAGAAAATATTTATACCATAGACAATGGAATCAGTTCAATTCAAATGTGCTCTATTTTTATAGCACTTTTCACAATTTGGCATTCTGGCAAAGCAAATTTACTGTATTCATATGCATAATCATGACAGAATAGGCAATGCATGAAATAAGTAATAATATTCTATAAATTTTCAATGGTCCAGCAAATTGTTGGCTGTGTTTGTGTTGTGTTTAGCTTTGAGATATTTTGCTGGCTGTGTTTAAGGGATGCCAAGATGTGGATGGAAACATAATTCATCAGATATTAGGAGAAAGAAACAAAGCCACTGGACTGTTGAAAGCTTGAAAACCATCAAATGGATTTTAAAATCAATGTGTAATGGTGGTGAAATCATGCTGGAGTAAAGTTACTAGATGAATTTAACAGTCTTTTGTGATGTTGGGTACTCCAGTAAAAACGCTTTGTCAGGCTGAAGGTGTTTTTTTAGTTAGCTTTGACTGTTGGATGATAAAGAGCCTCATTAAAATGCAAATGTACGATTCACAACTTACTCGTAACAGCCAATAAACTTTCAGAAAATGTTGTTCTTGGCTGCTCAAACCAAATATTATGTCTGCTGTTTTATTTGACGTAAGCACATTTGCGACACACCTATCAGTTACTCATGGGAAACATAAGTTGTCAGGTTTTCCCTTTATTTTTGCCTTTATTCTTAAAAAAATTAGATGTATTTTTCCCAGTTTGTTCAAGGTGTGTTTTATCTAGTTTAGAATGTATGAATAAAGATTTACTGAAGCATTGCATTTTTTCTATCATATTATTTTTAAATGAAAGATATATTTTCTCCCCTACTCAGTGTCACGGCCTGTGGGATGAAGACGATCCTAAAATGTCCCGGAAGGGAGGTGGTGTCCATGGAGACGAGTCTGAGGATGAGGGGAAAATGACCGTGGCAATTCCATCCGATGACGAGAAGAAGAGTTCTCCGGCGTACTCGCTCAAGTCTGTGAACCTCGGGATGTCTGTGGATTCGTCGCATGTGAACGTGCACATACGTTATCCGGAGCAGCGAGCGTATCTGCGGCGTCAGAGCACCAGCGGAGGCTCACACATCTCCAGACGCTCCTCTACACGTTCCAAAAGAGGTGAACACCCACAACAAAAATGTATCTTTCTGTTAGATTAAAGGGAAAGGGGGGAGGCCAAATTTTCTCTCATATTGTTCGCAATCTCCTGGTTTAGTGTCAATTACTCTCAAAAAATGTGCATACACTTTCAAAGCTTTTTGTATTCAGTTATTTCCCAGTGAAATAAAAAATTATAATGCCTATTTTTACTCGAAATATTGCAGCCTTTATTGTAAATAGTTTATCAATGTGGGTCATTATCTTTAAAAAATCCGTGTGCCTTCATAATCTTCAGTTAAAATCTGAAAATGCACTTCCTTCCTGTAATGACTATCTGTCTTTAATGACATATGTTAGATGGTTGGCCGGAGAATCTGTTAACTCCTCCCCTTCAACTGTCTGTCAGTCTGCTGCCAGTTCCATTTCAAAATGCAACGGCTGTTTTTATACATCCAGTCAAATCGCAGAGAAAGACGAAAGACAACCCCAACATTTTTCTATAATCAAAAATTCCAATTGGAAAACATCATAATATGGAAGTAAAACGATCGCAGCTTCCAGTTTTACGGGGACTTGGTTTTTACTACAATGTGATAAATTTTCCATTATTGAATGTGTTGCTTTTTTAAGTGACTGTGTGTAAACCTCAACATATACAGTCTGGGTTTGTTTGTGTGTTTGTCTCATAGGCAGCACGAGTACACGAAACAGCAGCAGGAGAGCAGACAGTGAACCTGAAGTACCACAGAAGAGCCGAAAGGAGATGTTCATGGAGAAGACCAGAGAACTACTGATCAAAGCCAAAGTTTATCTGCTCAAGAAGTGAGTGCATGTGTGTGACTAAAATTGATCTTATTTTATTTTTAAATAAATGTTTATGACATAACTCTTTATGATTCAACAATTTTGTTTTGTCTTTTTATAATCCAATGCATCAAATCCTGATCCATAAAATGTAGCGCATAAAATCTTGCAGCTTTTTTATTTACTTTTGTATATTTTGTTTCTGTCTGAAATGTCACTTTACCAGATTATATGTGCTGTGAATGTTGTGGTTAGTGTTGTAGAGCAGGGCTTCCCAAACTTTTCAGACCACGACCCCCAATATTAGACTGCTGACGACCCGCGACTCGTTTTCTTTTGATGATAATAACCACCGTTTCATTTTTTATCAAGTTTAGATCTCAGCTGTTTAGCAAAACACCAAATGTGCATCTAGCTAGCTAGCGCATGTTGTTGTGCTGTAAATTGTGATTGACGCCGTCACACTGTCATAATTAATCGGAGCAAACAAAGTTTTATTTCCAGTTTATTTTAATTATCCTAAACGTATATTCGCATCATAACAACATTTTTTAACACACACAAAAAAAAAGTTTCTGTAAATCATCTCGCGATCCCCCGCCCCCCACTCCGAGACCCCCACTTTGGGAACCAATGTTGTAGAGAATGCAGCCGTTCTGAAACATCACCAGTAGTAACACATTTTTTAAGATTGTGGCATATAAATATTGACAAAAGCTGATGGTTTATCCACAATGCACAGCAAACAGACTTATAGATTGCGATGTTTAATCTCATAAAACAGGCAGTTTCATAAAAAAACATTATATAAAATTTAATTATTTCATGTTTTTTATGTTTTTATCATCTGTTCATTGTCTGTGTGTTCTTTTTCTCTGTTGATGTTTCAGATTGGTTGAGATCTATCAACCCATTGGTCAGTTCTTCTATAATCTGATTCACCCGGAGTACAACGCTGTGACAGACGTCTATGTCATCATGTTTCTGGCTGACACTGTTGATTTCATCATTATTGTCTTTGGCTTTTCGGCGTTTGGGGTAAATCTGATCATTTTTGAAACACTTAAGTTTGTAATTTGGATGTTAAAATACTTTCTGTTCTGTTTTAGAAGGCAGAAGACAGCTAGGTAGCTCACTGGAAACACATTGTTTTAGATGTAGTTTAACGTGTACACACGTTATAAGGTTAAAAAATGCTGTAATTTCAACTGTAACATCAAGTTCCAAAGCAATTGTACTGACAGGTACGCCCCCCTTACTTGCGTATACATTTGGGGGGTCTCTGTCAAATCATACCAAAAACGGACGTAGATTTGTGGGGGTGTGGTCACACAAGGCATTTCAGGCAGGTCTGGTTGAGCATTCGCTTTTAGATGGGATGGATCTTTTGTTCCAACACTGTAATTTTTGCAATTTTACGTGTCTTATACATGCATGGGCAACTTATAACACACCAAAGACACCGAAAAACACGTGTTGGTGCCAGATGAACCCTTTAAGTAAAGTAGCCAGAGCTGTGATTGTTGATGTTGATGTTGTTGGGAGTGTTTTGTTAATGTTCGTTTTCCTCGGCTCGCAGAAACATCAGGGTGGTGATATCACCTCTTCATTATCTGAGGATCAAGTGCCCGGCCCGTTTCTTGTCATGGTCCTAATTCAGTTTGGCACTATGATTGTGGATCGTGCTCTTTACCTGCGGAAGACGGTAATGGGAAAAGTGGTTTTCCAGGTCCTTCTGGTGTTCGGCATCCACTTCTGGATGTTTTTCATCTTGCCATCAATCACGGAGAGGTAAAGAGACGCTGTTCATAAATGTATTCTGCACTCATGCACTTAAAAGTTGGAAGAATTTAATTTGGTCCAACAGAAATGTGATTCTTGTATTTGTCAGTTCAGTCAAATGGTATTAAGTTTTGTTGAGGGATATGATGTGATCACTCTCTGTGTCTGTTCTCTCCCCAGGCGCTTCAGTCAGAACCGTATAGCTCAGTTGTGGTACTTTGTGAAATGTTTTTATTTCGGACTCTCGGCGTATCAGATTCGCTGCGGCTATCCAACGCGCATACTGGGAAACTTCCTCACCAAGAGCTACAATTACGCCAACCTCTTCCTCTTCCAGGGGTGAGCAGGAAGTGATGTCATTGGTGTTGAATGACTGTTTTTATGTGACAAAATCTCTCACACATGCACTGAACAAGATGCCACATGTCGTTGTTATGATTTTAAGGTGAGGTGTGTGTTATGTGTCCAAGGTTCCGTCTCATCCCGTTCCTGACGGAGCTGCGAGCCGTGATGGACTGGGTTTGGACCGACACGACTCTCAGTCTGTCCAGCTGGATCTGTGTGGAGGACATCTACGCATACATCTTCATCCTGAAGTGCTGGAGAGAGTCTGAGAAGGTCAGAGTTTGTGAAAGCTGACCTGCCATCCTGTACGCATTTTAAAGTCAAAGTCGCTGGTGTGATTTCAAATCAAGGAACAGCAAAAGCAGAGTTCAACCAATTGTCTCAAGCAGGTATGATTGACCAACGGGAAAGGACCATCACTTAAAAGAGAACTCAAATCAACAGCAGCCCAAAATCCAAAAGGCGTGACCCCCCTTCCACTCCCGCCGCCTGACTGATTTCTTATATCACAGTTGTCACTGTACTTCTAACTTAAGGTAAACGGGTTGTGGGTGAATTGAGTTGATCTAATCCAACTAAACAACTTCATCATTTAGCGTCATCCAGACCCCTTTTGCGACTTCTTCACATAGCGTCAAATCTTGCAATATTTTGGATCAAATTGAGCTTTCATTGAATCGAAAAATGTCACCGGTGCAGGATCTCGTCTATTCTGTGCAGGTGAGTGGTAGAGAGAAGAAGCACATTCTGTTCATTGTACCGCACAAAACGGCGTTTCCAAGCATCTGTTACTGACTGTTTAGACATTTGAACATGAATGAACACAGTTGGCCTGTGAATATAGACGTAGTTCAATACACATACTTATACCGCGTCTACACCGGACGCGACCGGTGCGATGCGACACATCCAGTGTGGACAAAATGTACAATTATAAAGGGTTCTAATGCTTTCTATTGTCTTTTGTCACGTTTGGTGTAGACACAGTGACAGGCTTTGTGCTGCATGATACAAATAATAGGCAAGGCAAGTTTATTTATATAGCACATTTCATACACAAGTGCAGTTCAAAGTGCTTTACATAAAATCATTGACAGAAAGAAATAAAACCTATCTTTAAAATGCAAATGATTTAAGATCACAAAAACTTAAGATTTTAAGAAACAATAAAACAGCAATAAAATTGATTAAAAATGTGAGTGTCTATATAAAAAGAATAAGTAAAATAAAAATAAATTAGAAATAGAAGTGCAGTTGATGTAAAGTAGCACAGTGCTCAGGTTTTGAATGCACAGCTAAACAAGTGTGTTTTTAATCTGGACTTAAAAGTATCTACTGTTGGTGAACGTCTGATGTCTTCTGGAAGCAGATTCCAGCTACGGGTGGCGTAATGACTAAACGCTGACTCGCCCTGTTTTGAGTGAACCCTTGTTATCTCTAACTTACTTGATCCTGATGATCTGAGAAGTCTGATTGGTTTATATGCAATGAGGATATCTGAGATGTATTTGGGTCCAAGACCATTGAGTGATTTATAGACAATTAATAATACTTTGAAGTTGATTCTTAAAGTAACTGGTAACCAGTGTAAGGACCTGAGGATTGGAGTGATATGCTCAGATTGTTTGGTTCTGGTCAGAATCCTGGCAGCAGCGTTCTGTATGAGCTGCAGCTGTCTGATGGTCTTTTTGGGAAGACCTGTAAGGAGTCCATTACAGTAATCCACCCTGCTGGTGATGAAAGCATGAACTAGTTTCTCTAAATCTTGGCTTGAGACAAAACATCTGATTCTGGCTATGTTTCTGAGATGGAAGTTTGCTGATTTGCTTATTGCTTTGACATGACTGCTGAAACTAAGGTCAGACTCCAAAATGACCCCAAGATTTTTTACCTTGCTTTGTGTCTTTAGACCTCTTAAGTCAAGGTATGTGTTTACCTTGTTAGTTTCATCCTTGTTACCAAAAACAATGACTTCAGTTTTGTTTTTATTAAACTGAAGGAAGTTTTGACACATCCAGCTGTTAATTTCATCAATGCATTGGCAAAGAGAGTCAATAGGCCTGTAGTCATTGGGTGAGAGGGCTAGGTAGATCTGAGTGTCGTCTGCATAGCTGTGGTAGGCAATTTGGTACTTTTCCATTATTTGGCCAGGTGGGAGCATATACAAATTGAAGAGGAGCGGAGCAAGAATTGAGCCCTGTGGAACACCACAAGTCATGGGTGTCCAGTCAGATTTATGGTTGCCTATGTTCACATAGTAACCTCTCCCTTTAAGGTATGACCCAAACCATTTAAGTACCAATCCAGAAAGCCCTACCCAGTTTTCCAGCCTATTTAGGAGTATGGTGTGATCTACTGTGTCAAAAGCCGCACTGAGATCTAGTAAAACCAGAACTGATATTTTGCCTGAATCAGAATTCAATCGAATATCATTAATTATCTTTATCTTTATGTCTCTGTGCTATGATGCTGTCGGAAACCAGACTGATAATTGTCCAGATAGCCATTTGAGTTCAGGAATTTGGTCAGCTGATTGAAGACAACCTTTTCAATGATCTTGCCTATAAAAGGAAGATTTGATATTGGTCTGTAGTTAGACAGTAAGGTTTTGTCTAGATTGCCCTTTTTTGCGAGAATATGGCCCTGGAGGACCATTGTATATGATATCATCCACCAGCGACCCACCCGCAATTAATCAGAATGTATATTTTAATTGCCCGACCCACCCGACCCGCGGATCAGCCGCAAAGTAATCTAAGTAAATTTGGTTTGTAATCCAAGTAAATTTGGTTAGTAATCTAACCAAAATCACTGCATTCAGCCACTATTTATTTAATTTTGTCAGACGATGTCATGGCTATAATCAGTATGTCGTAAAAATGGGTAGTGTATGATTAAGTAATACTTAATCATACTTAATACTACTTTGCATTTCCTCACAACATAAAAGGAAAATATGTATTTCATTGGGCATTTAGTTGGATTACAGTGACAGTTTACTACTCAAAATACAATGCCATTATGTTGTGCATGTCAATTATCATTAAAAACGTCCTCCAGGGCACTATTCTCGCAAATCTGGTTGGGGACACCATACTTGTATAAATAACTACACTGTAAAAAATGAAATGTTGACTTAACTTAAAATTTCAAGGCAACTCGCTGCACAGCTTTTTTGAGTTTACTCAATTTTGGCCTAGTATTTCACCTAACTCAATTAACTGAGTCATATCACATGACTGTCAATTGAAACAAATTGTTGAACCAACTTAAAATAAATATGCAATAATCAAATTTCTGAGTTCACTTAACTATGGACTTAGTTGACCCAACTCAAAAGATTGTTTTATATAACGTTGATATATAATTGTTCTATTATTATATAGAAAATCTACTTAAGTAACTGCTAAAGCTGTTTGTGATTAAATATTTTAGTAGTGGCCTCACTGCATCATTTACTTCAGACCTCAACACTGAGCAGATGAGCCTCAATCATGGTAACAATCATCAAACATCATTAAACATCTTAGTGTTAAAAAATGAACTCTAAATACTAAAGGTAACATACAATGACAACAAAAACATAAAAATAGAGCCAGCAAACACTAAAATAGTAATCATTTTAATCATTTTGACCAGCAAATTGAAAATTCTGCAATGGATGCTGGGAACTTGCAAAAACTAGAATTGTTTTTTGAGATTACACAGTTTGGCAAGTTGATCAAACTTTTTGACGCGCTTTGGACAATCACTTAGATGTCTAACTACAGTCAACAAAGAATCTTTGTTGGTTACACATTTTGAGAAATTTTATTCTGCATACTCACAAAATAATACAAGCTGCTTTTCTACAAAAAAAACTGTTCAATTTACTTTAATACCTTTGTTGAGAGAACAATTTGAAGTTGTATTTTTTACAGTGTAGATGCCGCATTAGCATCCGTCTCTATGCGCCGCTATACGTAGGTCGTCTGCCATATTGGAACAGTGCGAGCTGGTCCGTTTACACTTGAACTCGAGCTGACTTTGTACAATCATGAAAACATATTTATTGTTGTGTAAACTCAAACATCATATCTGCTACACTAACAGATGACAACAACGAAAGGTTATCCCAATACCCATGGTTTTCACAACCATGCTGCACAGCGCAGTCAACTGGTTAACTGTGAGTGACGTCAGTGGACCGTTCCAAGATGGCGGACACGTCTACGTGCCAGGAGCACTTGAATGGGGCATCTTGTTATGTATACTTATGGGAAACACTAGCATTTACTGATGAGCGGATGGTGGTTAAATCCGCGGGCGCTGCGGATGATCCGTGGATCGGGTAATTAAAACATACATTCTGATTAATGCCGGGGGGGTCGCGGTTGGACGATATCATATACAATATTAACAAAATTTCTAAAAAAATACGAATATATTTGAAATGCATTTTTAATCGGGCGCTAATTTGCAGTAATTTAAAAGAAATGTGGCGTGGTGGCGGTAGAGGACGGTCTATTTCTTAAAGCCGAAATGGAGGCAAAACAGATCCGAGAGAAATTTAAAAAGGGAGAATTAAAAACAAAACAAAAGGTAGGAAAGAAAGTACCGTGTGGTGGCGATTTAGCGAAGTGGTTTTTGTCACGGTCCTGTCCTTCCTGTCATGACAGGCCTTGGGGACAGAGCCGTGACAATATCATGTCTTGTGTGTGTGTTTCGTCTTGTGTGGACACGTGGCGGTTTGTTTTGACATTCCGTCGCATGTCTTCCGTGTAGCTCCGCCACCTTGCCTCTCTGTCAGCGTCCCATTAGCGTTTCATCTCCCTCACCTGTCTATTGTCTATTGCCTATTGTTCATTGTTGCTACGTGCTATGTCTGGATTACCTTGTTCCTGTTTCCCTTCGTGTTTGGACCTATTATTTGGATTGCCCTAAACCTTGTTTTGTTTTGTCCCCCTCGTGGGAAGTATTCTGTTTGTATGTCTTTAGTTTCTTTTCTGCCCCATCGTGGGTTTATTATTTCGTGCTTAATAAATATTGTTTAACCCTTCAGTACTGCCTGAGTTTGGGTTCTGTCCGACCAAGCTTGACAGGTTTAACAAGGATGAATCAAGTACTGGGTATGTAATATGCAACGACTGTGAGGCACTGTATGTATATGAAAGCCATAAGACTAGTACCACTTATATGGTACATCATGTGTGTGCTAAATCGAAAGATTAGATTTAAGCATTTACAGACAAAGACAGTAAACCGTAAATATCAGTAAAATTTCCTGAGTAATTAAAGGGACGATCGGGATATAGTGCGGATATCTATATGGGAGAAAATTATACGTGCGGGCGGGTGGCGGGATGATCATTTATTTGAAGCAGCGGATGCGGGTGATATTTTAGCTTATCCGCGCATCTCTACTAGCATTGTCCTAGTTTGATGACCAGTGTGCATTTTAAAATATTCTGTCAGCTTTGGTGATGTTCTGCTCAGAAAGGCCAAGTCAGCAAGCTATGAGACAAATCAGTCACGTGCTACTGCAAGAAGAGGTGATGAATGATTCAAAAAATCTCCGATTATTCACGCAGACGCACAAATGGTTCCTAAATGTAAATATGTTTTTTTACCATCAAAAAGTTATTCGTATAAATGTGACTGCATTGTGTTATTCCAATTTTATCCTCAAATATTCAAATTTAAGAATATATGAACCCTCATCAATACCTGTGTCCCGTCCTGTCACAATGATGGTACTCAAAGAAACATTTCCAAGGTTGGCAGGTCTGTAAAAGGCTGTTTTTAATAAGTGGTGAAGTGAAGCCGTGAGCTGAAGTTCATTTCGTGTGTTGTGTCACAGCGTAACCCTCAGCCCCGCGGGGAGAAGAAGAAGAAAGTGGTGAAGTATGGAATGGGAGGAATGATCGTCATGCTTCTCATCTGTATCGTGTGGTTTCCTCTGCTCTTCATGTCTCTGGTCAAATCTGTGGCTGGCGTGGTCAACACTCCGCTGGACGTCTCTGTGACTCTCACGCTGGGCGGACTGCAGGTACACGCTTAACATATAGTTACATCCGTGTTATTGCTCAGGTGTTGTTCTTTTAAAGCTCGGCAGAGTTCTTAACTAGGGATTTTTAAGGTCGTACTTCGGTTTATGGAGTGTCCAAAAACAAATTTATGGACATAGAAGGTTTAAAAACACTGTTATTTTGTATTAAAAGGCAATTTTACTTACATTACTTCTTGACTATCAAATGATTCGTTCCGTGATTAATCTTTCTATTCCACTCCTTTCCGCTAGCCAAGTATGATGTGATTGGTCAGATGGTCTAGTCTGATGTGATTGGTTTACCGCGAATGAGGCTCACGAGATACAGTGTTTGAGGGAGAAGAGTGAAGTTTTTACGGGCAGTCCTAGCAAAACGTAGGCAGGGACTATATGTAGTGACGTAAATATACGGCGGTTCACGAATCGGACTAGGGACGACTCGTTTGCATGATTCAGAAAAACACCTTTTTTTCCAACCCAGTAACTTTGTTATTCATTTACCTTCGGATTAAAAACTTGGCAGACTGCTTACTATTAAACATGGCAATATTACACACTGCACAAAATGTAATTTTTATGATCCCATGTTATGTACAGTACTCTTTATGCACCAACTTAGTCTCTGATGTTTCCGAGAAATGAGAGTGTTATAGTTGAAACACGTGAATAGTCTGTAGGTGTAAATGAATGTAGATTGTCGATGTCAAATTAACTGGATTTGAGGACATTTGAGAAGAAATGTTTGAGTTCATATTGAGGTCTTCAAAAATATTGCCTTTTGATCGCAGACTTGACAAATCTGAGCTCAGTTTGAACATTGTTGACATCTCTTCTCAAACTGTAATAACAGACACATCTCTTTTTGGCAAGAGACACAGTTGAGACTTGAGCAGAAGTTTCCTTTTGCTTTTTGAAAATCAACATTGTTTCACATTGGTAAATTTGTTCTTTCATTTTTTCGTTCTCTCTCAGCCGATCTTCACCATGAGCGCTCAGCAGGCACATCTCAAGAACATCACATCTGCGGATTTTCGAAGATTCCTAAGAGATTACGGAAATGATGCGGTAAGTAAATGATTCATGTTATCAATGTTTGCATCCAATAAATCAAATAACAAAGTGAGTCCACAATGTTCTCTCAGTGAGGAAACAAAAGCCAAAATAAAGATGATGTACGAGGGACCAGAGGCAGATCTGAGAAGCGCAATAGACTCGACCGTCTCTTTCTACACAGAAAAACACAAGAACCACACAGCAACATGACTTTTGAAATGTTTAACTACCACATAACTACGACCCACAGGATTTGAAGGGTCAAGATTATTCAAAGGGACAGTTCCCACAAAAATTAGGAATATATTTTAAAGAACGTTGATAACTAAACAACACCGAACCCCATTGACTCCCAAAACCTCTTTCGTTAAAAACATGGTGATTTTGTCCTGTAGGATGCCATGCAGTTTCTGGAGACGTATATCTATGAGGACCTGACAGTTGCGGATATAGAAGGAAGTTCCAACTCGCTTTGGACCATCAGCCCTCCCAGCAGGAAAAACCTCATCGAAATGCTTCGAAACCCAAATGAGCAGTTTCCTCTTACCATCACCTGGTCCATACAGAGGTGGAAACATCACACGATTTACATGAAACATCACAAAACCGCAGTTATAATCTTATAGACCGTTCTTTATTTGTGTATTTGTCCTTTAGGAATCTCACTCTGGGCGCTAAAGCTGAGTTTGCCATTGGAAAACACATCATACAACTAAACAACAAGACCAGACTGGAGTTGGGAAAATTATTGGAGGACAGTGGAAACAATAATGCTCAAACTCAACCCGTGTGAGTTAACGCTGTGATGTACTATTCATAAAAACACCACCGGTCACCTGACTGAAATATATCTCATTATCTTCAGTGGGCGATTCTCACGAAACCACTGAAACATCATGGCGGTAAAGATTTGAATTATAAAACATATAAAAATTCGGTAACACTAAAAATAATCATAATAAAGATAATTGTGTTCTTTAACATGTACACAACATAATTTTCTCACAGGAATGAATTATTAATGTATTTTATTGCTTTTTCTGCTGAAATTATCATATCCGTAACGCGTCCTGATTTGTATGAGTGCATTATACGTTGTAACTCAAACAGAGTAAAATTTAGATAAACAATTGGATGTTCTACTAGAAGATTTCAAAATGCCCCGAAAATGACAAAAAAATGATTAACCGAAAATTCATGTATATCGATATTATCCCATTTTAATTTTTTTTAAATATGAATGAACAAATAATGCAATCAATCAATCGTTAATTTGTCTTATTTTGTGTTTTTTCCTTTTGCAAAAACAATCACACTTAATATTGCATTGTAACGTTTAGAGAGAGAGTTTGGAAGCATTGTAAACTTGAATCGGATGCAGGATAATTTACGATGTTAGCATGTGTAAAATTAATACTGTATCAATAATGATGGTTTTATATCGTGATTATTGGCAATACCGTTAAATTCTGACACCCCTAATATATATGTTTTTATTTTATTATTAGACTCATCCAAAATATTTTTCCAAGATACATCAGGGCACCAAGTGACTCCAATACCAAACCTATTGACCAGCTTTACAAAGGTAATACACCTGTTATGTCTGCCATAATCATTATATTGTTAACATTGTCATGCCATCTGACGGATGTTCAAAATCTCTCTCTCTCCCTACACTTGGTCCCTAAGTTGATCAGTTCATGAACTTCACACTGTCTCTTAAAAAGTCAAGCATGAACAGTTCCTCGAGTATTCAGGAGTGGTGGATCGTGAATCAGACCGAAAGTGGGCCGATACGTGTGGGGTCGAAAACAGAGCAAGACTCCTGTCTGGAGATCTATGTGTTCAGCGATCAAGTCAGTCCACCCAGTCTGGGCTTTCTGGCAGGATATGGGTATGTAAATCTTTTATATTTTTTGTCTCTGAAGTATAAAGGATAACCCATTAAATAAACTTCCATTTGTTGGACGTTTTACCAATTGATTCACCACAGTAATCGCTTCGCATCATGTTGATACATTTGTGCACAGGATCATGGGACTGTACATGTCGGTGGTTCTGGTTATCGGAAAGTTTGTGCGAGAGTTCTTCAGCGGAATCTCGCACACCATCATGTTCGAAGAGCTGCCCAACGTGGACCGCATCCTCAAACTGTGCAAGGACATCTTCTTGGTCCGAGAGACGGGTGAACTTGACCTGGAGGAGGACCTCTACTCTAAACTCATCTTCCTGTACCGCTCTCCAGAAACCATGATCAAATGGACCAGAGAGAAGACTAAGTGAGGGTTCTCAGGATCTCATTCTGTGAGCACACCGTTGGATTGAACCGAGAAATCGCTGTTCTTACATGTGATTGGATAAAGACTCAATGTGGGCGTGGTCCCTGTGTTTTTAAAAGGGCTTCATGTTTATAAGTGATGAATTTTAGGGCTTCCAGGCATGCGTCACTTTGAAAACCACCTTTACTGCATGCGGGACGGACGGTTTAAAATCCGCCTTAAAGACGAGAAACAGAGGCTACTTCAGATTTTTAAAGGGCGCTTTTTCGGTGTTTGCCGAAAAAGCGAAACCAAAGCCCTCGGGGTACTGTGAATCACATGACAATCTATTTCGGCCTTATTTTTATTTGTACAATCAAGTAAATGCATTATTATTAACTACCTTCCTCAGGAATACACGCGGATCATGACGAAGAGAAGTCAACGTTTTTCTCAAACAACGGAGAAAAGGGATGTACTCGTGTGTAGGACCTTTGAGACTTTAAAGATGTCATGTAACGTAATTTATGAATACAGATTTTAGAAGAAAAGAGACTTGTGTTTTATATTGCTTGATGTATATTGACTTTTTTGGTAATTTATGGGAGATCGATGATGCATCACAGCAGTTGGACACTGTTCTGGTTTGTTATTTTAAAAACAACAAGCATCAGCTGGTTAAAACAGAATTTAATTGCTTGTTGTTAAAAAAGTGTTTTTTTTAATGGCACTAAGAAGAAATTTCTGTGTACGCAGGTTAAACATCTTTTTTGTTCTTACTGTAAAATTACGGATTTACGAAGAATTTTGTTCAGAATTTGGTGGACGGGCTCCATACTTAAAATACGAGCAGAATCATAAAAGTTTGTGTTTACATAACACTGTATATCTGTGTACTGTGCATGTTAATTTTGTATATAAAAACACACATGTATAAATTTAAGAAAAATGGTTGATGTTAATTTATATATAAATATTTATATATATTTATATAATAATTTCCATTGTTGGTAAATATAAATAAATACATCTAAATATTTCGTAAATATACATGTGTTTAAACTTTATATACACATACATAATATGCACAGTACTCAGACATATTATGTAAACACAAACTTTTATTCTGGATGCGATAAATCTGGCAATACAACAATTGATAACGTAAACATTGTTTTACAAACAATTTACACCGAACTCTTGTACTGCTCGTGTTTTATGAGACTCTTTAAAACATTTCACCTGTGCTCGTAAAGCAGACGTATTTTATGAATGATAAATATTAGTTCTCATGTGGTAAACATCGTTGTAGGTACGTCATTTAAGGCATGAGAGATTGATAGATTGCTAGTGTTATTAAATATGCTCTGCAATGTCTGGAAAAGTGAATTCTACATCTGTACTTGTATTTATTTCAGCAATACTATCGGCGGGTGACATTCCTGTTACACACCTTTGGCGGCCATACTCAGGAAAGAGCATTTCTATAGATCAGGGTATCGGAGATATATCGATGTGTTCCATTTACAGTGAGAAAATGTACCATATGACTGTCAGTGTGAGGATTGTGGTTGTTATGAAGGTGTTTGAGAAGAAATTTCCATCTCTGAACTATGCATTACAGACTATAGCATGACTGAAAAAATAACATTTGACATGAAACGCTTTCCTTACGTTACGTGTGCGTCACTTTTCCAGAAACAAGAACATAGGGGAAACATAACTGTGTACAAGATGAAATGGGAGATGAATAAAGCACACAAATTAAAGGACAGAATGCTGGTTTACTTTTGAACTTTTACACTTTATTATTGTCTGTTTTTCTTAAAAGCAATGTGTGTGTGGGTGCGTGCGTGCTTACGTGTTTTCATCTGAGAGATAATTAATTATTGACTTGAGAGTCCAAACGTTGTGTTGCATTTAATTTCTTATTTCCCTATCTTTTTTTTTATTATTCCTAACCAATTTAAGCATTGTATTAGTTATTATTAGCCATGGAAAAAATTAGAAACCATTTTTAAATTTTCATTTAATCATCATTTCTAGACGTACTGTGGTCAGTCCAGTTGAATTTCAACAAAATCAAACCTCATGAGAGACAAGAACTCATCCAACGGCAGCGTGAAAGGCACATGAAAACTTTTAGAAAAATCCAGGTTATCACATAAAAATCCAATTTGTGTACTTTTCCTGAATACATTTAGAAATATGACTGTTGTATATTCTTAAAGGTAAATATGAAGTTGTTTTCTTTGCAGCATTTGAGGTCTGAAAAAATACAGAGCATCTTTTCTGTTTTTCTCACCTTTTAATTCTCCGCAAATACCTCTTAAAATCATTTTGAAATGATTTCTTATTTTTTTCATGGCTGTATATTATGTATTCATTTCATTCTACCTATTTACATGGCTTTACTGTTCCGCTGATCATTTTAAGTCATATCCATAGTTAGATCTGTCAGATCTAAAAACATTTTTCCATGTCACCCATGAATCATTTTCACTGTCTGTGTGCAGCTATTTTCAGCATTTTTCTATACTTTAAGCGCTGGTGCCGTCACTACATCATGTACATCGAAGCATTTTAGATTACTTGTCATAATAAGGTGTGCTGGGGATATTGATGTGGTGAAAAAGGCATTGAGCAAATATACATGGAGAACTCAATGTCCACACCAGACTCTCAGACCTGCTGTTGGAGAAGAGTAGAAGAATTATGCTAGACTTAATATAAAGTAGGTTATTTATGATTTACAGCACATCTCTAGTTGGGCAATTCCGTGAAAATATCAACCTTACCATGAAAAAAGTATGTGGTTGCAAAGGTTTTTATATTTACAGCACATTCTCCATGTTGCTTCTACAGTAACCCTAAATGGACAAACTGCTCTACAGAATGTGTTTCCTAAATACGTTAACTCCTTCGGCAAAGAACAAAAACACAACATGTTGTCCTGTGTCAGCTGCCGTAGTGCTTCGAAAGGGAGGGGGTTGTGAGGCGTTGGTAACAATTTATCAAACTCACCATTAGATGCCGCTAAATTCTCCATATTGTTCCTTTAACGCTCATGTTTATGTTTATGTAAGTGCTCAATAAATGATTGCTGTTCATTTAACCCAAAACCATTCACTGAATGCTGATTTATTGAGTGTTATTTACTTTCTTGATGTTAGAATATTTTCTAGTGCACAGAGACAGATACAGGTAAGTTATTTGTGTTCTGATTTTCTTGAAAATCTGATTTTAACAGAAAACCTAATAATTATTATTTTAATGACAGTCTAATTCAGGAGTTTCTGAAACCTGGTCAGTCATTTGTAGGCCGATTCATTGTGGTTTTCTTTTGGAACTTCTCATGGGTTTTTGTGAAAAAATTACACACCGAACCAGGCTTTTTAAAAAGAGATTTCATAATTTCATAGTTCTGGGGGATGATTGTGTGCAAGTTTACAGAGTCTTGTAGCACAATTGTACATGTTTATAAGAAGAACATTGATGTCACTTTGTGCCGTTTTTATGTTTAGGCTTAAAGTGATAGCTCACCTAAAATAAAAAATCTGTCATCACTCACTCACCCTCTTGTCATTTTAGACCTGTAATGACTTTTTCTTACGCAGAACACAAAAGAAGATATTTTGATGAATGTTGTTAACTGGCCATTCACTTGCATTGGTTTTATGTCCACACAATAGAAGTGAATGGGTGTCCATTACCAACTTTGATCAAAATATTTTCTTTTGTGTTCTGCATAAGAAAGAAAGCACAAATGTTTGAAGGTACATGACAGAATTTTTTTTTGGGGTGAAATATCACTTTAAATAACTTGCGTCAGAAACAACAAATACAACCGCGTTCATCTGTTCATATGTTTATTTGATCTTTCAAATCCTGCCTTGAAATACTTGATAATAATAGGTCGAAAATGGTGTTTCACTCTTTCAAGTCGAGAAATGGGTTCATTTTTAATTCATCAGTGTTGGATTAAACACAAGGTGTATGACACTAGATTCAACAAACATGAAACAGTTTTAATAGCAGACGATGACAAAACAGTGTATCGTGATTAATTCAAGATTCTTTTCTTCCGTCTGATGGTGTGTTTGGAAACTGAGCATTGTACGTCACCCAGAACAACTACATAACATTTCGACACATGGACAATTAAATTTTCTTTTACAAATTGTATAAATGATCGGACATCACTCGACATCACAGACTGTGCACAAATGAAACTAAACCATAAAGCCAGTATGTACACACAACTACATCTTTAATTTCAGAGTAAAACATCTCATTATCTCTCATAACAAATTCAACATATACATATCAAACAGCTCTAGTGTTTTTCATTTATTGTTTAAGACTGAAGAGAAACAGTACCGCAGCCCTGTTGGAAATAACGTTTGGGTGATTCGGAGCAGCACAATTTTTTATATTTTACCATTTTATAGGGATGTAACAATATCAAAATCTCACTGAACGATAATACCTCTGAATAAAGTCCACGGTGCAATATTTAAAATCACAAATCATCCTCTTTTATTTATCCTCTAATCATAACTGGCACGTAGAGGTATGAGTAATAGTAGGAGATGGGACAAATCATGACCTAAAAATCCCTTTTATAAAATAAAATAATAGAAATAATTTTTCTAACATTCTCTATGTTAGGCCTTGAAGACCTATCATTTCACACAGTCAGGTGACCACGAAAATATTACGACAATTTTGCTTTTGCGATAACACAAAACAATAATATTGATACATCCCTACTATTTTCGTGTTTAGTGCAGCTTGTGGTTTCAGAAATAACACTGTTAAAAGTGCACTCAGTATTTTTCGTGGGTTGACCCGCAATATCATATACCATATATAATTGTTTATACATCATTTTTAACAGACTTTAAAAGTACCACTAAGTTTCTTAAAACATTGAGGAAAAAAAATACCGAATGCACCTTGTCATGGAAGTCCACGACTGCATTTCATTTGTAAACACACAGAACACACCGGAACAGAATTTATCATAACCAGGATGATTTATCGTACACTTATATGTCCATTTACACACACACAAACACACACACTTGAGTTGTTGCATTAACACAAACCTCCCTCATAATCCTCCTCGGCTTGTGATGGCGCTGTGCTCCCTCCTTGAGGAGCTGCAGGAGTTTTCTTCTTCTTTCCTCCACCTCCTCCCGGGGCCTTTAGAGAGATGGCCAACTTGGCATACTGAAAAAAGAGGTACTGTTGTCAATAACTGCAACAAACGATTACATATGCAAAGCATTTAAGCAGGCGTTTCGTTTTTTCATACAAAAATGTTGAAACACAAAAGAAGATATTTTGTTGAACGTTCAAATGGTCCAAATATGGTTAGAGGAGAAACATTTCCCTCACACGCTCGCAGTATTCCAACAATCACTATACACAGACATCATACAAGTATGTGTATAGCACATACTTTAAGCATTAGAATTAGCGAACAAGTAAGCGAATTCAGACGCAGCTTACATCTATTGAGTTCTGAAAGGTGTACCCACTCACATCATTGTCCATGTACTTGAGTAAAGGCAAGTTACACACACGGTTCACCCCATCCTCATCCTGCTCGTCGAAGGCTGCCAGTAATGTCTCCATAGCAACGCAATCCTCGCTCCCACTGAACCCTGGGAGACTGAAGAAACAATATGATTGTGAATGAAATACAAGCATTTATGAATGAATAAATGCATGATTGCGCTACTCAGTTATACCTGTAACTTTCTCTGACACATTTATCTGCTGCTACGAAATCTCCTCTGTGTAGATGCACCAGAACTTGAGCGATGGTTTTCTGCACATAATAATAAACCAGTGGTGAGAATGACCTGGATCATATGTGTATCTGAGAAAAACTGAACGTGATATCTGAATGCCCACCTTAAAGCAGGTGGGATAGTTCTCAATCTCCTTGTACATGTTCTTCTCCTTCTGAATGGACACGGCAGCTTCATCCAACCTGTGGGCGGCAAAACAAACCTGCCGTAACTGCTAAACTGCTTTTGTTATGTTTCACAGAATAGAAAGAGATATCAGTTTGAAATTATATTAAATGAGGGTTAAAGGCACCTAAAGAAAGTTTTACATTAAAATGGATTGGGGCTCAATTTGTAGAACATTGTCATGGATTCGATACCTGGGAAACACCAATACTGGTAAAAGAGTGTACAGCTTGAATGCAAGGCAAGTTGCTTTGGATAAATGTGTCCGGTTAATGCATACATGTAAACGTTGTTTTTATATGCACCTGCGAAGTCGAACTAGAAGCCTGGAGGATTTACCCAGAAGTTCTGCAGCCTCCCGTGGACGGTCTTCATTCTGCACATACACATCAAACAAACTGTGTTTCAAATGGGTTGTTATGCATGAATGTCAATAAAAAAACATGTAGTTTAAGCACTTAATCGATGAATTATGTTTGTGTTTCTCCACCTCAAACACCGAAGCAGCTTTCTGGTACAAATCCACAGCTTTCTCCAGATCCACCGACTCGATGAGTCTGATGATAAGAACTAGTCAACACAGAAGCTTTTTCCCAATGAAAACAATTCTTGTATAATTAAGTATGCTATAAACAAGCTTATTGAAACAGAAAGTAAATGTGACGAGGAAGGCGGGACGTGAGCCGTGAGGCAAAGAGGCGGGGCCAGTGGCGTGAGTGATAGTGGGAATCAGCTGTGCGCACACGGGTACCGCATATCTCCCGGAGGAGATCGGGAGCATAAGAGGAGGAGCGAGAGGTCTGCTGAGGAGAGAGGACCAGGCGCGGACATGTGTTTAGTTTGTATTTATGTTCTTGTACCCGGTGGTCGACCGTGAGGTGGCTGCCCGCCTTTTACTTCCGGGTTATTGTTTGTTTACTTTTATTCAAGTTTGTTAAATGTTCATCGGTTCCCGCCTCCTTCCTTCCCTATTTTGAACTGTGTTACAGTAAATCTATAAAAAAAAATTCTTGTTATACTTTTCTGTATCCTATTTATACAAAATATACTTCTGCACTTCCTGGGAATATGGATTAAACTAAAAACTGAAGTACACTTGACATAGTGACAGAAGAGTGAAGAGCTCATTTGCACCTGCTGCTGGAAGGGTCCTGACACTCCCCGTCGCGTGGTGTTTTTCGTGTCACTCATGAGAAAGTAACAAACTTTTCCCACGAGTAATGAAGAGCATGGAACGCGATTTTTTGCATTCGATGCGAACACCTCATTATACTCAATCTTTTGATGGAGATATACTGTACTTCAAATCATAATGAAGTATTCCAAGTATACTTGGCTTGTAGTTGTGTTTGACTTTTGAGTAGCCTACGCAACACTTTTTCGCATAGTATACTGTCCTATAAATTTACATGATACAAGTCTAGTAATAAGTCAGCTATGAGGTGGAATAGCTTCAAGTATACTTAATGGTTGATTTGAGTATGTAAATCAATACCTGAATAGAAGCTATTAATATACTTAATCTGCAAATATAATATATAAATAAAATTATGTATAGCTCACTTATAGAAAACTTGTATTATAAAAACAACTGAACTAGTCTACTGAGAGTTTACTTCAAAGTGTACTCTCATAAACTAAAAATGTCCTACAAGTACTAGTTAACTAAGAGATGATCTTGTTTTAGATCATGACAAACACATTTCAATACCGTACATGATTCAGGTGTTTGTCTGTAATGTTTATACTCACTTTCCTGCCCTGTCTAAAGCTATCCCTGCAGTTCCAGACGTCCCGTTCTCTACATACATCACACTGGCCTTCTCTATCAGCTGAATAGCTTCCGGCATTCTCTTCATGTCCTAGAAAAGCACAAGAGTCACAGTCTCACTGGCTGTGTTACGTTCACGGGACTCATTACTGTATGTATAAACTCACCTTTAGCATCATGCCTGCTTGTTCATACGCTCTGAGAACAACAACAGCACAAAAAAAGAAGTCAGCAGATGTGTAGCATTTCTTATTTTAAAAAATCAAGAGAAACTATAGATCATTAATAAATTATAAACGCTTAGGCCTGGTTTTACAGACAATTAGTTCTTTGCTTAAGCCAGGACTTTAGTTAAATTAGGATGTTTAAAGGAGCTGTATGTAATAATTTTACTGTATCAAATCAAAACAATACCTTAATATGTTTGTAGACATTTAGGAAACATGCCAAGTTCATATATTTGTTTGTGCAAAAACAAATGCTAGACCTAGTTATTCAAGTCTGAAATGTGCGTTCCGTGCCGTAATGTTTTTGGGTTTTTTGGTCCATGTCACCCCGCCCACTGGCGATTTACCCACTAGCTTATTTCCACTGCTGGGTTGCTAGTTGGTAGATTGTTGGCGACAATCACTGCATATTATAGCAAAAAAACGCAATTCCACCCTTTTCAGTACTATTATGTTGCAAAATTAGAAAGATATAATATAGTATTTTACAACCTACAATGAGTAATATATAATTGTACTAAGGTAAATATAATTGTATTAAGGTGAATATAATTGTAATTAATTTAAACAAGACAGCAATATGGCACCTAAATGCGATGTCAGGAGGACGCAACGTCCGAAACGAGCTGCTGAGTTACATTTGGAAACAACAAAAAGTATAAATGATAATATAAACACACGGTGTAAAAGTTGATGCTTTCCATTGCACTACTGTAAGTGTCTGTCAACTCCTGTAAGCGTTGAGTCTGAGGAGGTGTGGTGGAAAAACCCTGGCCAATATTTTTAATTTGGACTGCGATATCAATCTAAACCGCTAGGCGTCAATGTTACATACAGCTCCTTTAAGTTGCTTTAATAAAATACCTTAGATTAAAACATTACTGGTGTGCATCTTGAGACAAAACAATAGCAATGACATATTTTATGATAAATTATTTTCAGTTAAGAAACCTCAAACTTGTATTTATGTGGGACTATTCTTTAGCCTTGTCTGTGAAACGGGCCATTAGTGTTATTCAGTTAACTAAATAGTTTGTATACTACAGATAGTAAATAAAGTACTCTTAGTAGGTAATATTAACTAACAGTCACTTACTTTGCTGCATGAAAGAGTCTGTGAAATTTAGTTAAGTAAATGTAGGTGTTAAATGTGAGAATATGACCAAATCTTTCCCTGTTAGATTCCCATTGACTTTCATTAAGTCATTTCTCAAAATATCTTCTTTTGTGTTCCCAGAATTAAATGAGGGTGAGTAAATCATGACAGAATTTTTGGGTAAACTCTAACATAAATAGCTTTGGTTCACTACATTTGTCCGTCTTGTGGTTTGACTGCCACAGAAGTTTGTTGGGGAAGTGTTGTTGTGACAAGATGTAGATGCAAAATGAAGGATACGTTTTGTTTTCTGTCTGATATTCCGCCTCTTTGAGATATGCATCCTTGGCTTGCTCGAACTGCTTGGCGTTTTTAAAAGCCACAGCTGATTTAACAAAAACAGACATTGTGTGGAGAACAGTAATTCAGTTTACACCTCAAATATCACAGTTTTCTTTATCGAAAGGACACCATCTCGTACTTTTAAAAAAATATCATCACCTGCTTTTGCCATCTCCGATGCTGCTCCGTCATAGTCTGGTTTCCACTTGGTCATGCTTGTCTTTAGACTGTCAGGAAAAAAATATTTTATAAGGATTCTTAAAGAACACCCCGCCCCCCCATCATCATATAACCGCAGGGTGAATTATTTCCTAATTCTTATGATCAGCATCAGCACCACTGCAGCGGTCGTCAAGGTAACCTCCAGCACGATTACGCAATCAGTGTATCGTTCCTATGATGGAGCAACACAACGACTCTGCGTCTCTTATATTTCATTCTCTTCACATACAGCAGTTACATGTTCAAGATAAGCCACATCCCATTAGCCAACAGTGTTGTTGACACCGACAGCACAGCTAGCAGGCCGTCATAACTCCAGTGTGTCTGTGTTAACGTTCATGAGAACAGATTCGGTTTATTTCTATTCTCTCACCATTTCTCCGCTTTGGCGATGTGATCGTGCGCCTCGTTGATCTTCTGTGCGGCCATGGCTCACGGTTCAGCGGATGAAGAGGATGATGATGGTGGACCGTTACGTGGATAATCCTGATGCTTCTTAAAACCTGATCCACGTCACGGTGTTTTTCTACGGGAGCCCGAGTGGGATGCTGCAATGCACCAGTCACACACTCACACACACACACACACTCATCACATTATACTCTTTTATTTATATCATGGATGTTCATAATGCTACATTTACATTTGCATCATGTATTCACATAATTATTTATTAATGCATATTAATTATATGTATTTATTTGATTTATGTTTCTTTATTATTTAATAATTCCTTTTTTGCATTATTAGTACAATCATGAACAAGGCAAACATTCAACTCAAATACGGTAGCACTGATGTAAAAAGTGAAATAAGAGATTTAAATATGAATTAGTGATACACAAATGGAGATTTATGTATAGGCTGTTCAATTTGAACCACAAGAGTAAACTCTTATAAAATCTGGTGTTTTTATTTTTGTTGTTTATGAATCAGAGAAATAAAGTCAAATATCTGAATTCGAGAAAGAATCATGAATGATACAGTGTAAAGTTTAACATCCAATAATAATTGATCGTAATAGGAAATGTATATATACTTTTGTGGGGCTAAATATAAAATACAAACAGCCCAGAAATTATTATTTATATTACAATAAATAAAATAGATAAATGGACACCTGTTTCTTCAAAAATGTATCCAGGCGACAGTGTCGAAACACTTAGAAATGGAGGAATTAGCAGAGTAAATTTAATATATATTGTATTAATAATTTTGAATGAGACTTAAATGATTTTATTAGAATAGAAGGTGAATCTTCACATTTTTATTCTTAAGGGAATTCTGGCGCTTCCTTTGGAATGCGCCTGGACAGGAAGTCGCGCCGGTGACGCCACATCCGCTCTCGTATTCCCAGCGCAGGACAACAAAATTGAGGAGATTAAACTTAACTAAACTCAGCCGAAAAGCAGCTGTAAAGTTATCAAAAGTTTCTTTGCCCGTGTTAAACACCCTCGGGCGTGTGTCGGATGTGGACGGGCTGTTAGCGGCCGATGGATTCGGGATACGGTGTCCAGGGGAGGGCCGGCGGCGGCTCACCCGCTGTCGGAGCGTCGCAGCGCCGCAGGAAGATGCCACCCAGAGCCGCTGATTTCAAACTGCAGGTGATCATTATCGGGTCCCGCGGCGTGGGGAAGACTAGTCTGATGGAGAGGTTCACGGACGACACCTTCTGCGAGGCCTGCAAGTCAACTGTGGGTAAGAAATAAAGTTCCATGAAGCTTTCGGTCTGAACAGACTAACTTGCCAGTTTCATTGTTTATCAATGTGTGTCTTCTTTCTGCTCAGCTGTTTTGCATTGACAGTACGTACAATTCATCAATCAATCACAGTTTAGTATAGTTAAGCACTAAAACGTTTCTAATGAACTATAACAATTAGTAAACAGTATAGATAATATTTGACAAGTAATCGTGTGGCCGTTTTTTATTGCCATAATTTAAATACATATTTAATTCTAAAACTATATGTTTTAGACAGATGATGAGATTATTTGTGAGTACTATAGATTTACTATAAATAAAGGTTAAACTGTGGGTACCAAAGTAAAATGGTCTAGTTAAACATGGGCACTTAATAAACCACAGATCATCATTGTAGTTCATGTAGATAAATATATATATATTATTAAGACACGGCTTACTATTTTGTTTAAAGTAATTAAATGAACTGTAGATGATTCTTAAATGATAACTGTTTAGTTTAGTATAAATAGTTAACATTAAATGATAATAAATGATGTGCTTATTGTTGTCTATAACACCATGTACTCTTTTTAATAGTATTGATAAACATGTTTCCTATGGTGTGACAGCAAAAATGTAGAAAACAAACGGTTGATAATAATATAATAAAAAAAATATTAATACGCATAATATAAAATAGCATGAGAGATTTTTTCGACATTTATGCTGTCACACCCTAGGACACATGTGTGGTTTATTTATCAACTTCCCATGTGTAGTAGGTACACTATAGAGCTAGCTATATTCAAGTTTATTTACACAATTTTGAATTGTTGCACAAAATACATATCGGTACAGACAGTAGTGACATAGGGCACAAGAACATCATGACAAACATTGTTGTATTTCCGTTGTTTTTATATCTTGTACCTTGGTGAAGGTCAACTGTGCTCTAATAGTCTACTCTGTACTGATCAGTTTCTGAATGGAAATGTGACTGAATGAATGTCAAGATAGTGTATGAATACAAAGGGATAATATTGACTGTAATCTGTTGTCTTTTGTCCTGAAAACAAAGCTGGAGTGAAATTAACATTATTGCAATTGTGTGTGATGAATGTCTTTTATTCCACTTGTGAGTTCTTGTTAAAATAAACAACAGTAATGAAGTACATTTGTAGTAAACAAGAGATTTTTACCCGTACATTCATACTGGATGCATGTGTGGGATGCATGTGTAAACTGATATGGTGAGATTATTGCTCATGACCGGCTTTAAGGTCAGGTTAGTTGCAGTCAAACCCAGTGTCCCAGAATAACCAGACACAGCTGCTGTGACATGCTTGGTTTTATGCTTTGTCACGATTGTGAAAGTTATTAGCTTCAGTTTGCCTTGGATATTACTTAATGTCGTTTAAAGACAGAATTAGTTTGCTCCACTACAATTTTACTCATGATGCTAAAGTAATAAACCACAAGTGGATGTGCATCACTATGTATTTTTTTACCACAAATCATGTTTTGTGATCATCCCGAAGAGGGCCTTTTCATGAACAGCTTTCATTAACATTTTATGAAAATATTTTTTTATATACGAAGCCGTTTTAATGCACTTCTAGGGCCTAAAGTTTTACAGGCGTATACAAAATAGCTTTTACAACCTTTTTAAGCTTATATATTCTGTAAAGAATTACATTTATTACCATAAACACAATAAACGATTCTTCAGTCAAGCAGTACACACATTTCATTACACACAGTAAACTTGGAGGCTTTTAATCTGAAACTGTTTTATGATTTATTGAGCTGTGTGTTGTCTATTAAACAACAAGCAGACTTTGTGTCCTTCCGCTTGTTTATTTTTATCTGTCTTGTTTGTGTTGTTAAAGGTGTGGATTTTAAAATCAAAACGGTAGAGCTGAGAGGAAAAAAGATCCGGCTCCAGATCTGGTACGTAAAGAGGAAATGACATTGACTCAGAGCAGCATGTCACTTCCTGTGTCTCAAAGGCACATGAGAAGAACTCGCTCAGCAGAAGTCAGATGTTCCAGAGGAGACGTTTACACATCGTCTTCCATCCGTGGCTCAGATTCATTCTGCACTTGTGTTGTGTACAGTTAACCATTCGTAACTCCTCAGGAGGTGTCTCTTCAACATATAGTCTATATTCCCCATCTGTCCTGTTCTGTTCTGTTTTGTTCTATTGTCTTATTTTATACACTTCTGTTCTAATGGATTGAACTCTCTTCTGTTCTGGGCTTGGATTTAATTTATTCGATTCGGTTTGGTCATTTTATACATTTAAGATCTGTGTGATTCGACGGTGTTATGTTAATTTCGCTAAGTAATATTCTTTTCTATTCTATACATTTTTTTTTTCAGAGTTCTGTTCAGTTCTTTTCGTCTCCATTCTATACAATTCTATTTTGTGGTACTTTTTTATTCTGTTCTATTTGTTTCTGTTCATGTTCTTTTCTATTCTCTTGTTATGTTACATAGTTATATTTAATTTGGTTCTGTCCTGTGCGGTTCTATTCTAAAGTAGTGTAAACTAGTCTCAAATCTCAAACTATCACCCACATTATCATTATTTTTCTATATGACCCTTTTGAACTGGCTTGTCTCACACCGCATGTCTGCAGATGTTTCGTCTGTAACACGCGTCTACTCATATCCAGCTACCCAACGTGCTTGGCTATGTCACTGTCCATCTTAACTGCTCATTGACATGCTCACCGACTCTCTTTCTGATGTCACATCCTGTTTTGGAAAAATGCAGCCAGACTAGGGTAAATAAGGTACAGTAAAAATAAAGAATTACATACAGTGATATTCAGAAAAAATATTTGACTTGTTTCCGGAAATAACCATCTCTCATAAAAGACAAATTGGGAGCTTGATTTTTGATTTCTACTGTTTTCTCTATTTGTGTTTTTATAATATTTGGTTTAGATGCATTAACATGCCGTCCCATAAATCACCTTTACTTTTTCTTCACAAATCCCTTGTACTTTTTTAACCCCCTGGCCTGCAACAATGTGTCACTTCAGATAATGTCTTGTCAAATACTCTTTCATTTGTGTCTGATTGTAGAAGTAAAAACTTCATTTGAAAATCATTTCATTCTTCAATTCCATAGCAAATCAAGTCTCAAACATTGTGTCCTTGCTTCCTTACAAACCCTTTGGTTGAGCATCTCTGTGTGTCTACAACACTGATCTTTAATTGCCATTTACTCTGGGGTCTAAATCTCTGAGACCACTAATACAAATGCTAATGTTTTGTGTTTAAAACTTCTTGCCATACAGTTTATGAATATAAAGTGTCACTGAAAGATGAACAATTTAAGAATGTCTAAGAATTTGGCTGTGATGTGAGCGAATCATGTGCTGCAACAGAATTGAGAAAATGAGCCTTTTGTACAAAGTATATCATAAATGTCACACATTTGCTTTGATTCGATTGATGATCTATAAATAGATTGCAGTCTTAAAAATATAATTAATAAAACATTATAGCAATCACTTATTTTAAATCTTTTGTGTCAGAATACCCTTCTGTTTTTTTATTTAAACTACATTTGAATCCCATCATTTCAAAGTGGTCTCAGACTCTGGACCCCACTGTAGCTTATTGAAATGTCTTTTTGTCCAGTTAATATCTCAATAAATGCTCAAATGTATCATTTCACTTTTGTGTTTGCACTCAATGTGTCATTAAAATTGACACACATGATACATGACAGTAATAATATTTCATTTTCAGGGACACAGCGGGTCAGGAGAGGTTTAACAGCATCACCTCAGCGTATTACCGCAGTGCAAAAGGCATCGTTCTGGTCTATGACATCACCAAACAGGAAACCTTTGAAGACCTGCCCAAATGGATGAAAATGATCGACAAGGTCCTCGAAATAACAAATTATTGATGTTGTGCTGTGAAGCGGATAATTCTTAATCAAAGGTTCTTGTGTTTCTGTGCAGTATGCGTCAGAAGATGCTGAGCTCCTATTGGTCGGAAACAAGTTGGACTGTGAATCTGATCGCATCATCTCACGACAGCAAGCTGAGAGGGTGAGAATCAGAAAGTTAAAGATTCTGTCATTTATTCATCCTCATGTCGTTCAAAATGAGTCTCAGTAGTTTTGTGTTCATACAATTGAAGTCACTGGGGTTCAATGTTGATGGTTACATACTTGCTTCAAATATCTTCTTTCGTGTTGGGTAGAAGAAATAAAGGCATATAGGTTTGGGGTGACATGAGGATTACAAAAGTCAATTACAAAAGAATTTTCCTTTTCGGGTCAACTAGTAAATTCATATAATTTCCTTCTACATGAAATAATTGGAAAGGTTGTAATGCATTTTGAAACCTGACAATATTTTTGATTTCTGCATGTAACACTCAGCAAATGCTTCAGTACAGTTCTGTGCAAAAGTCTTGGGCAAAAATGTTTTTCTGGAAAGTGTTCTGGATTTAGTCAGTCTAAGTTTTTTCTCTTTGTTCATTTAATAATTGTAAACACGACTCTGTGTGAAGAACTCCCTGTTGTCACACTTCTTGTACATACAATAATCTCACTGGATTTTTACAAATAATGGCTGAACTAATGTTTGGAAATGTAAACTGAATATTTCCTACTGACACACTACAGCAAAAGATGTAAATAACTGGCTTTAAACCAATTTTGGGGATAAAAATACTGACATGGCTAAGACTTTTGCACAGTACTGTACATTTTTCCAAACACGAATATTTGAAATTTACATTTACTTTGCCTTCTGTCAGTTTGCTTCACGGATATCGGGAATGCGTTTCTGTGAAGCCAGTGCCAAGGATAACTTCAACGTGGATGAGATCTTTCTGAAACTTGTGGATGACATTTTGAGTAAGGTGAGTGTGAGTCCATCATATTATTACACAGTTTTGCACTGCGAGATGAGTGGCATCGCTCACCCATAAATCTTTTAAACGGAAAAGTCATGTTCTTTTGACTTGTTTTAAAGGGGTGATATGACAGGGCTAAAACGAATATTATCGTTTGTTTTAGATGTAAAACAATGTGTATAAATAGGTTAAAACAACGCTGTATTTTCCACATACCGTGCTTGTTTTTGTCTCCTCTTTGCATCGCCTCTCTGAAACGCATGGATTTTTTACAAAGCTCTGGAAAGCGAGGTGTGCTATGATTGGCCAGTTAACCAGTGCGTAGTGATTGGTGGAATACTGCAAGCGTGTGACTGATATGTAAAGAAAAGCCTCTTACCGTATTTGTACTGACAGGAGTTCCCACCTAACTTGCGTATACATTTGGGCAGTCTTTGTCAAATCATACAACGAACTCACGTAGATTTGTGAGGGTGTAGTTACACTAGGCGTTTCAGACAGGTCTAGGTGAACATTCGGTTTTGGATAGATGGCATCTTTTGTTCCGACACATAAATTCTAAAACATGCATGGGCAGCTTATAACAAACCAAAGACACAGAAAAACATGTATTCATGCCATTTGACCCTTTTAAACAATATAATATAATAATTTTTGTCCTAAAGATCCAGACCCACTTATGATTATTCTAGCTCAGCAGCATCGAAATGTCACATTAAAGCTTGCTGTTTGGAACAAACTTTGTCTACATCAGACAGTCTCTGTATTTTAGCCCTAAACAACCTAGTGTCCTGATTCTTTTGACATTCCTAAATACATTTTTTTTTTCCCACAGATGCCACTTGAAGTCCCCAGCAGAGAGCTGTCCAACAGTGTCTTGTCCCTACAGCCCGAACCCGATATTCCACCTGAGTTTCCTCCTCGCATGCGCTGCTGTTGAGAATTCCTTCCCCTCCTTCACATTCATAACGCAACACGCACTGTTACAGCCTTCCACCATCAGAGAGCGATACGCTCATGAAGTTAGACTCCAACTCCTATGGAGCAAGACGAAAGCAAGCATATAATCATCTGCCGGTTAAAAAAACGGTAGATTGTGTCATGTATTCTATATTTTGGTACTTCTAGATGTCAACATGGAACGTCGTATCATCACATGCACACATTGATTCCTGATGGCCCATACTTGCACTACCTCATGTCTGGGAAGCACAAGAGTGCATTTGTCCGAAACATGCGGCGGTCCCTGCGGCGGTCCCTGTCGGAGACCGCCGCAGACGTGTCCCAGACACGGATGACTGGAACACTCATCAGATCTCATTTGCATTTGATTTGATTGGAGATGGGAAACACAAATGCATTTCTATTGGATGACGGATACTCCGCCCTATTCATCTTCATCTTATTAAGATTTCCTCACTAATACCAGTATAATCAATAAATCAAGCGGTGATCGTCAGCTCTTTGGAAAAGCAAAATGGGTATAATTTCATGCCAAGTGTAATCCATAGTGGTTAATTTTCCTTATTTTGAATCACCAGCGTTTATGTGTTGACGTCTTTATGCAGTGCATTCAATCAGTGTTATTGTTTTTAAGCGGACGACTTGTTTATGTGCGTGTGTGTTTTGCACTTCAATCCGTTCGTAGGTAGTTTACGAACAGCTGAACGTTAATGAAAAGCCTGTGCACATAGATTAATGTTATCATTTGCCATCTGTAGTTCCAGAGCTCGTTGCTTAGTAATACTATTGATGCTGTTTGACTTAAGTAGAATGAAAAAGAGTGATTTATTGGGTTTCCAAGTTGTTGGAGCGTGAAACTGAACTGCTTCAAAAAGGCTATTCTCCATGGAGAGCAGATGAAGGATAAAAAGGACTTTTAAGAGAATTGTTTGATAGTGTTTCAGTGTTAATAACTTAAGTAAAACACTCATTAGTTAACATCATCATGGCTTAGGGTTACTGAAGAACCACTGAATCAGTTACATTTACGTTACTGCTGCAGACGTTGAGTTATGTGGATTGGCTGCAGAGATGAAGGACTGCAGTTTTAGGATAGGTGTAGAATATAGGTATAATTCGATAGATTGACAGAGATGAAGCCACAGGTTTACATCAGATGTCGCTTCTGTGAGTTTGTGGGAATATTTTGAACCTTTAATTGAACCGTTGTAGAAAAGGAGGAGCGTTGACAGTGTTACTGTGCCTTGACAAAAAAAGATATTATGTTTCATATTGGGATAATCTCACTTCACATTCGGTCATATTTCACCTCAAAATAGATAAATAAAAATCACATATTATTTAGATATTAATTCTTTTTGCACAATTTGTTCGTGAGAATTGTGCAAATTGTGATTAAATTACTGTCGCAGCAAAAATAGTTTCTATAGTCCCAATAAATATTTTTTCTCTTAATTTGATAGCGAAATATGAGTGAGATTCATCTGAATACAAACCAACTGAATTGTGATGTGTGTGTGTTTATGTTGAGATTCAGTATGTGCCTGTGAGAAACCAGTGTTAGACTAAAAAACAACAACAAATATGTCTGAGTCTGTTTTTTTTTGTATTTAAGGGATTAATATCTTAAGTATTACTGGCGTTAAAATTAGATTTTTCTTTGTTATTCTAGTAGCCCAGTTACTCCCATGTTGAATTGAATTTTAATTCGTCAGATTTTTCTTCTAACTGTAAGGCTATAAAATGTTTGTTTCCTTGACAGTATTGCGGAACGTTTCCTAACCTCACAATATTCATTTTAGAAGGCTTGTGCCATATTAGATCTTTGAAAGAAAAAACAGACTGTTTCACCAAGTGCTATTTGCTTTCTCAGCACAACTGGCAGATTTTTACTTTATGAAGCTTTAACCTTTTTGCAAAAAATAATTTAAACAGACCTTTTGTCTTTTTCTTTTCTTTTATGTAGTCAGTAGAGAAACTGTTCATTTTTTCTTCTATTCTTCAGAAATTATTCAATCAATTCAGCTTTCACTTTACAACTCTGTAGGTTTTCCTTATTCTAGCAAAACATCTTGCCATTATTAATTTTTATTTTGTACAGAATAGTTTTTTTCTCAACTCCCTCAGCCGACTTCAGTATTAACATTGCAAAAACAAACAGATCAAATGGATCCTTATAGCATTGCGGAGTTTGTACTAATAAATTGATCATTAGGGCTTTTTTAAACAGTTTGGCATGTTTTAAGAGTTTTGTGTATTTATAACTTGTGGCATTCTTAAACTAATGACGTGCAAATAAAGATCTATATTTATTACACAGATCTGCGGTGCTTTGCTTGTCTGTTTACATCAACTTTACCTGACTTTTTAGAGTCAAGTTTTGTATAACATGATGTTTTATATGTGCACTGCATTATTTAACAGAATGATGGCGCTATTGGATAATCATTTAAGAGAACTGAGTAATAAGATCGACATATTACCACGTTTTATAATTATTACACATAATTATTACATATTTTATCATAAATAATGCATTTCTTGATTACCTGTCAATTCTGCCACTTTGATGCTGCATACAGATCGACATCCCCACACATACATTTTGAGAAAAAATGCATTCATTCTATATTTTTCTTAAGTGCAGTAACACAATATTGATAGTGTTCGTTAATTAAAATGAGAATGGTTTTGTTTACATTCAGATCTTTGTTCATACACTTTTGGAAAGATACTTGACTGCAAATGTAAATGTTTTTTCTATAAAAATCTATAAGCGAGAACTTTAAAACTCCAGACCTGAAATACCTGTAACGTTACAGTTCATTTAAGCGTGCGCACGCTAATAGCCAATCCACGCGAGAGCCGAGCAGAGGCCACATTCGGAAATGTTAACGTTATATGTACACGACATGGTAATAAAAACATTCAGTGCTTTACAAAAAATATTCGGGCCTGGCTGTGACCCCGTCTTGCCGCCCCGGGGTGAACGAATGTAAGTTACAGATCACGTGACACCGTGAAACCATGGCGTAGGTACTGTTTCTTCGGGGAAAGAAGTGAAGTTGCGTCGAAATCTTGTAAATATGGTGTTCACGAGTTAGGCCACATCAACGTTTCACAAACTTGTTAATAGTGGTCTCGAGATTTTGGGGAGTGACCATTGGGAGTGACCACTGATGCAATGTAGTCCAGGTAAGCTGATTTTACTGAGTTCTATCTGCATCAAGTTATTAGAAAGAAGCTAATTGGTAGACATATAATCATCCTTTAAAGATAAATTGTTTGGTGAGTATACTGCGTTGGCACTTTGTTTTAAATGTTTAATTTACGCCCCCTTCATGCTCCAACCAAATTAAAGGCTGTGTCTCATTTCGGAAGGCTGCGTCCTCCGGAGGTCTCATTTGAAGCCTTTTACGTCATCAAGGCTGTCTCGTTTCATAAAAGCATGTAGGACACTCTGTAGGCAACCTTCTAAATACTGCGACATACTTTCACTAGAATTCGGAGGACACATGAGGTGTATCCTTGGTTGTTAGAGATAACCCACAATTCTCTGCGTTTGCCAACGTCTGGTAAATAAACGTGTGTTGATTAAACGGCAGCAGCTTCACATTCAATCAAATTTGTGGTGTTTAAATGTGAACAGTTTACAATGTGTGTCAGGTTTTTTAATCTTAGAAGGCATATGTATTAAATAGGTTTACAAGTGTTTAGTGATATTTAACGTTTTATAAAAATAAGTCAATACATTTAACATTTGTTTAACTGACATTGTTTAGGGTAGAACGTAACCAACTTTTTACCTCTTAAAATCATGTAGAAATCATTTTACTTAATTTGACAGGTGTGCGAGTTTAAAGTGTTGTCATAGCAACGTGGTACTTCCTGTTCTGCCAGTATGTCCTACGAAGGACGTCTCGTTTAATTCTAAATTGAGAATCCTCCATATACCGCATCCTTTAGAGGATGATACCTCTGGAGGACACAAGGACGCAGCCTTACGAAACGAGACAACACTTTGAAGACGAGTTGACGGATGTTCCGGTCAGGATGGAAGTGTATTTTCAGAGTGTAACTTTAGATTATGAGGTTACATTCATTTTAAAAGGAAATGACCCGCATTAATAAGCTATTTACTATACACGCTGCAATAATTCATGAAAAAATAAGTGTTGAAAATATTTCACCGGGACTTTAAACTACACACGATTATTGCATGGACGGTCGAAAATTAACCATGGTTTTCCTACAGAAATGTTTTCTGGTCTTTTTTTATCAAGATTTCATTTGATTAAGATCGATTCATTTAAAAACGCAAGAAAATAACTTGAAAACGTAAAACATTGTATTTTTATTGTAATTATATGCTTTTGATTGAATGTATCTGTTTCCCCTTGTATAGTTTGTATGTAATGTGTTTGAATTTTATAACTTACATTGTGCTTATTTTACATTTGGCGTAAAACTGACTCGTCATCGAGTCCCTTCGGCCCACGCGTACTCATGCGTGCCTACCGTTACCGTAGTGCGAGGAGGGGCGTGGGCGCGTTCCCTATCTGTGTGTAGAAAGACAAGCGCATGCGCTTCACTAGACCCGAGACGGCGGCGGGGAGCGTCAGAGCGCAGCGGCTGCAGATTTTTCCCGTCAGATGGGGGAGGAGAGGCGGTCAGGAGGCAGAAGGGACAGCGGGAGATGGGAACATTCTAATCCAACGGGATATGGACTCACGGATTGAATTAACGCACAAAATTACGGAGATTATCGCCTAACAACACATCATCCACAGTATTCCGCCTGATAGCGCAGCTCGGCAATGGATGTTGGGAAGTGAATTACGGGTGCGCATCCATCTGGAGTGATGCGCGCTACCGGACCCATCCGTCAGAGTTGTTGTCTCTCCAGGGTTCGTTATCGGTACCGTCGTTCTCCTCTCGCCGGTGCGAAGATCATATAATGGAGAGCCCCAATGGCTCCGACACCAAACAGCAGAGCCATCATCCTCATCCTCAGGTGGAAAAGAAGAGGTTAAACCGCGCACCGTCCCCTGCCAGACCCGTTCTAAAGGATGTCCACTCCCGGTCGGCCAAGCAAATCGTGCCAAAATCACCCAAATTCAACAAGCAGCACGCGACCGCGTCGTCGGTAGCATCTCATAGCCGCGTCCCGAGACGGGCCGCCCCGGGCGCGAAGGACAAACCAGGACCTGCCAAAAGCAACATCAAGCCCTCGGCTGCAAAAAAGGTAGTTAAGGTCACTCAACATGCAGCATCCGAACCGAAACCGGCCTGTAAATTGGACACTTCTCCGCAGGTCGCCAAAAGCAAAGGAAGGCTGGCTCAGCTTTCTCTCGGCGCCGTCGGGTCCCCGATACGCGTCCCCACCGGGCGGGTTTGCCAGACGGACAGCAGCTCGGATTTGTCCGATTGTCCGTCCGAGCCGCTGTCTGACGAGCAGAGACTCGTTCAGGCCGCAAGTAGTGATGCGGAGTCGGCCAGCGGCTCGGGGTCGAGCGAGCGCCCGGAACAGGTGGCAGGGGTGCGGATGCGCTCGGCGGCCGCGGGGATGTGTCAGGCTTCACCTGTGTCAGGTAAAACCGAGAAATCAGCACAACTCAAAGCGGAAGGCAAGGACATGATCCACGAAGACTTGTCTAGGGAAATCGAAGAGCTTCGTTCGGAAAATGACTACCTCAAGGTGAGTCGATGCTTTTTTATGTAAACAAGTAAATAATAAAGTACTAAAGATCATATTAATCAGAGTACAGTTGTTTTTGCATGCATTGTGTTACAGTGTTAGGAACATGACATTGTAACTGTAAAGTGATTGCGGTGTTAAATCATGATATTTCAATGTAAACACGTTTTGAAACATAGCAATTTCTTCGGTTTATTATCATTTTTATGTAAGGAAACGTGTAGATCTTCTACTCAAGGATTACTGGCTTACGTGCCGTGACTGTTCTTGTTCATTTGTAACGATGCATTTGCAGACTTTTTAATAAGTGATTTACAGTGCATTCAATCTATACCATTTTTATGAGTATTGTTCCCTGGGGATCGAACACGAGACCTTTGTTCAGCTAGCGCAATGCTCTTAAATAAGCGATAAAGTTTAAACTACAAAATAATACTATTTGTCCTACTTTTGCAATATCTCTCATACTTCTAAATATATGAACTAAATCTAAACAGCCCAATGCTGCTGTAAAATCCTCATGTTTCCATAGATGTAGAAGTGGGTTATCATGATTTCAGGTCACATCAGTTTACAAAAACAAGATGTTTTTATGTGACGATATCACAGGAGTCATCAGCATCTCTGCACCATGATGCCTCATTAGCATAATTCCGTCAATGATTCATTTTATTCTTCAGATAATGATGTTGGAGTGCTGTCACAAACAGGATTGTTGTGAGTTTTTCTGTACTGGGCTGTATTCTCTGAAAGCTTGTCAATGTCTTTAAGAAGATGTGCATGAAATGGTTTCATCTGCACATAAGACGTCAACAAACACCTCATGCGAACCGCGTGTGACTGTTTATCTCTCTTAATTCTGTCTCACTCTGTATTTTTCTACCTGACTTTTTGTTTCTGTCTGGATTTCTCTCTTGCTCTGTTTCTTCCTTTACTAAGCATCCTCGCACTCTTACAGTTTATTGCTGTGTCTTTCTTTCTTTCTTTCTTATTTCATTCAGTCGACCCTTTCTTTCTTTCTATCTATCTATCTATCTTTCTTTCTTTCTTTCTTTCTTTCTTCTGTTTAGTCTGTCTGTCTGTCGGTCATTCGTTCGGTCAACCTGTGTTTCTTTCTTTCTTTCGGTTGACCTGTCTGTCTTTCTTTCGTTTGTCTGGTCGACCTGTCTGTCTTTCGGTCTGTCTGTCTGCTTGTCTTTCTGTCTGTTTGTCTTTCTGTCTGTCTGTCTTTCTTTCTTTTTTTCGTTCGTTCGGTCGACCTGTCTGTCGTCCGTTCTTTCGTTCGGTCTCTGTCTGTCCGTCTCTCTCTCTCTCTCTCTCTCTCTCTCTCTCTCTCTCTCTCTCTCTCTCTCTCTCTCTCTCTCTCTCTCTCTCTCTCATTAACCCTGTCTCTCTCTCTTCGTCTGTGTCTCTTGTCATTGATTGTTCAGATGTGTCTCATAACTCATGTTTGACAAGAGCATCCGTACATGACATGGCAGAATGTTGCGTCTCAGTGAATGTCATGTGTTTGTTCTTGTTCTCGCGCTTTCCTCATCAATCGTGTTTACACTAAGTCACTGAGCCATAGAGAGTGTTTAATGAGAAATGAGCCTTTACAAATGATTGTCTTCCATTACAGTCCAGAACTGGCATTTTACCAATGACCGGATTTTCCCTGCCTACAATCTTTCTTGTTAATTTTTCTATTCTCATTGAAACAGATTAGATTAAGACCGATTTTTATTCTGATTCCATTTCCTGTAGCTCGACTGGTTAAGCACTTGTTTGATACTTAGGGAACAACACATGGTCTTAAAAAGTGTATAACACACTGTATCCTCACAGTTTTATTCTCATTTTTTTTCATTTCTAAAACTGATCCATTTTGAATGGCTTTAGGATGAAGTTGACGAGTTGCGTGCAGAGATGGAAGAAATCAGAGACAACTACCTGGAGGAGGAAGTGTACCAGCTCCAGGATCTCCGCCGGGAACTAGACCGTTCCAACAAGAACTGCCGGATCCTTCAGTATCGCATGCGCAAGGCCGAGCAGAAGAGCTTGCGTGTAGCTCAGACCGGACACGTCGATGGAGAGCTTCTCCGTGGTCTGGAGCAGGACCTGAAGGTGTGTTTATTTCCTTGTGCACTATCTGTGTCATTGAGACATACAGTATATCACATGTTTTCTCACGCACAGGTGGCCAAAGATGTATCTGTGCGTCTGCACAACGAACTGGAGACGGTGGAGGACAAGCGCACACGGGCAGAGGATGAAAACGAGACGCTCAGGCAGAAAATCATCGAGGTGGAGATCTCAAAACAGGCCCTGCAGAACGAATTCGAGAGAGCCAAAGAGGTACAACGTCGTCGGATCTCTGTGCACGCTGCTTACTTTTATTGAATTGTGTAATGTACGAATATTTTATAATAGAACCTTTCTTTCTTGGCATCATGGGAGGCAGCAGTGTGTATGTCTGGAGCGTGATGTGTATATTCATATCTGGCTTTGGTTTAATTATAACCCGGAATATTTGCCATAAGACTTTCAAATGTTTCTTCTTTGGGTTATTCTGAGTCTTTGCTATAAAGAAAAACAAAAGAAGATATTTTGAGAAATGTCTCAGTGGTTTCGTGTCCATACAATGGAAGTCAGTGTTGTTTGGTTATCAACATTCTTCAAAATATATTATTTTGTGCTCTGCAGATGAAGGAAAGAGAAACAGGTTTAAAATGAAACGAGAGTAAATGATGAACAAAATCACATGAACTGTCCCTTTAAGAACCTCACAGTCAGAGGAGTTCTATTTAAAGAACGACTGAAGACTTGATATTTTTAAGAGTGGTAGACCTGCATTCTTTGTAGACTTTCGGTTCATGACGGGTCTCGCTCACATAGTAAGAGAAGATGATAAACACAGTGGAATGTAGTTAAACAAGCCTGACAGAATGTCTTTCAGCATAACCTGTGCTTTTTGAAAGTCACACAAGATGCTCAACAATTCCTCTTTTATTAAGACGGAAATGTTTTTGCCAACTAGATATTCCACATTTACCTGCTGTTGTTGGGTGTGGCGGAAAGTCCGCTTTGGAGTATGTGCATATTGTTGTTGGGTTTCTCTATGTTATCATTGCTGTCCAGACTGTTTGGTGCCGACTCTGATTCCTGCCGAGGGATTGGCACCAGGAGCAGAATTAATCCAACTGGGCAGCCGTTATGAAACCTCCTGGCAGATTCCCGTCTTATAGAGAGAGAGATGCTCTCACATTGGTTTATATCTGTCTGGCTGTGAAATGGCAGAAGCTTCTGGAGGTTTTCGTAAACAGTTCAGTCGTGTGTTGAGGCTTGCTAATAAGCACCTGTCGTTTATAATGTACCATACTGCAGTCACACATCCAGATCTTCTATCCAGACCTCAGTCTGATGCTCTGATTTACAATCTGAAGCTTTTGTTCGTACGGTAGAAACATCATTCACATTTCATTTTATCCAACTTAAATGTGGGAATGTTTAACATCATTGAACGTCTCTTTTTAATCTAATTCTATCTAAAGCAACGCTTTATATTAGAGATGCAGCGATATATAATCAGTAACGCTCGATATAAGCAATACTTCACACTATTGGCTATCGGCAATTAATAGCCATTATATAAATGAATAACTTCAGAAAGTTCAGAATTATTAATCTAATCTTCACAATTGTGACCCTGGACGACAAAACCAGTCTTAATGGTCAATTTTTCGTAATTGAGATTTTTTAAATCACCTGAAAGCTGAAGAAATAACCTTTCTATTGATATATGGTTTGTTAGGATAGGACACTATCTGGCGAACAACAACGGTTTAAAAAGCTGGAATCTGAGGGTGCAAAAAAAGCAAAATATTGAGAAATCGCCTTTGAAGTTATTAATCTGAGACACTCTAGCAGGCCATCCACTCACAAAAATAAAGTTTTTATATATTGACAGTAGGAAATTGATAAAATATCTTCATGGGACATGAACTTTACTTCACATCGTTATGATTTTTGCATAAAAGAGAAATCGGTAATTGTTACCCATACCTTGTATTTTTGGCGATTACTAAAAATGTTCCCGTGCTACTTAAGACTGGTTTTGTTGTCCAGGGTCACAATTGGTATCGGCAGATATTGGTATTGGCTGCAAATTTAAGTATCGGTGCATCTCTTCTTTAAATGTCCTCATATGTTAAAAGGACGAAGATTATTAGTTTATCTCTGAGATACAGATTACACTAATCTGGTTAGCTGGTTTTAGCTGGTTTAGGGCTTGTGTCACCTGGGAGACCAGTTTAATCCCGTTAAAACCAGCAAACCAGTTTAGGCTTGTTTAATATTTAGCAGGGAAGGTCAGACAGTACAGTATGAATACTTATGTTTGATTAATGTGTTTTCTGAAAGCTTTAATTCTTATATCTTCCAACACACATTAGCAATAAGTGAAGTGAAATGTGTGACAACTAGGGCTACATAAAATTGAAGAAAAATGCGATGTGAATGTAGTATGATAATGATTGACGTTTTTGATGAAAACTATTTATAAATACCATATTTTCTTTTCTTCGAAAAGAAAGGATTTGTTTCACTTTTTGAAAGCAAACAGTTTCATAAATACAAATACCACAATGCTAATGCTAACGCGAACCATTGTATACATTTAGATGTTTCAGAGATTTGGATTTATCTGTCGTGATTCTGCCTACCTTGTCTTGCTTTTCTTGACCTATTGTCATAATCATGACAGAGCCTCGTGTTTTATGTGCTGAGATGTATTATCGCCCTTTTGGTGTTCCATATTCTCTCTCCGGACCCGCCCTCTCGTTTCCTCATTAGTGGAATGCCATCCACCTGTTCCCTCTTGATTTTGATCCCCATATAATGATTCGTGTTTGCTGTCTTGTGCTGGTTAATTTTGCATTACTCCATGTTCGAGCTCAAGTAAGCTGCCGTGTATTCTTGCTCTTACCTGGTCTTGTGATTGTGTAGTCTAGTTCAGCCTGTGTCCTGTCGTAGTTTTATGTAGTTGTATGTAGTTTTACTTGGTACTCTGTTCTTCTGTTTTGTCCCCCTTGTGGGAGGTTTTGGTTTATGTTTAAAAATAGTCTTAGTTCTTGTTTGTTCCCCCATCCTGGGTGTTTTGCTTTGTGTTTGTAAATAAAGTCTTTTGTTTTCTGTTCACCGCTGTCTGCACCTGAGTCCTTATTGCAAATCATGACAATATCGTCCAACCCTCTTAAATTTTATAGTCTGATAATTTGACTGTAATAGTAATGGAAAACTTTATTCAAAATATAAACAAGTCATGTGAAGATCTGTAGATAAACTAGTTTTTATATAATCCTCCGAAACAATGTTAGAACTGTTTTTGTATCTGAGTAGAGGTGAAGGTTTGACTGGTAAACTCCGTCCTTGCTGGTTTTTCTTGAGGACTCTTAAAAGCATTAAATAGACTCCTAGTGAATGCCACTGTAGCAGAGGGCTCCAGACCGTGGTCATTCTTTGCCATCAAGCAGTTTCCAGAAGCTTTATACTGAAAGGATTTTGTATAAAACGTTTTTTAAATTCAATGCTGACTGGTGGTTCACATTGTTTTTTTAGGGGTGTAAAGCTGATGGAGGACTTGTAATGAATTGGAATATAACAGCTATGTAAAACATCTGTGCATTAATGTGTTTGATTATACCGTGAATAAATCAGAAACCTGCGCTTCAGACGCAGCTCACACACGCTTGCTCTGCTGGTGCAGGCTGCATACGTGAAGGAGATCTTATTGACCTAGTTAGTTCTGTCTCTCTCTCTGTGTGAAGTGCTGAAGGGTGGGGGGGTTAAGTAGGCCCGCGCGGGGGTCTCTTCCTACAGTCAAATATACTGCAGTGACACCATTTACACACACATCACATAACACAACACCTCCAAACTAAACAATACAGGTTATTTCATATCATTCAGGGGTTGAATTGATGTAATTTATGGTCAATTGAAAGGTGGGGAGGAGTGCGCCCAAAAATGAAACTCTTAATTTCCTCATTTTCATGCATCCCAGATATCACTTGCTTTCCTAAATCGAACACAAATGTCCATTTAAAAAATAATCCAAATGACTCTTCTGAAACTAAACAATGTTTATGAGAATGTTAAATGTTAGGAATATTGAAACCAAAAACAAGTTCATCCGACACAGTGGTTTATGCCACGCTGGTTCTTGCATAAAAATATTATTGACAATTTGACTATATGCAGAAGATTTAAAATACCAATGTGTCATCGTATTTAAAAGAAGTGCTTAAATGTATTCGTTTTGAATTTAATTTCACCAATAAGCTTGGAAATAAATGTTCTCTCACACACACCTATCGTTTTGAATTGAATTAAATTTATAGGAATCTGGACTCTTAAGTGTTTGTGTTGGGAGATGATGTGCATTTTGAATTTGAACTATTCTTGTGTTATGGTATGTTAACGGATCTCCAAATATCTGTAGTAGTTTATTTTTGTGCTATTGGTCAAAGTCAGAGTGTCACAAAAAATAAAGGCACAAAATAATTGAATTCAGAATAATTTAAGGAGTGTCCTAGTTAGAGAAACCGTGTTGTCACTCGATGTGTTGAGGGTAGAAACACGAACACATGATGTAGTTCATCTTCAAAGCGTCGCGCTGCTTATCAAAGCCTTGCTGTGGGGCGATAATGAAATTCTGCCTCGGATTGGAGACATGTCGCAGGTTCGGTTGGGATGTTAACATTAGAGCTTTCTAAATATAAAGTGGTTGTGTGCACAGTTTTCACAGGTTATATTAAGAGCGAGTCTGTAATAGACATGAGATGCTGTGCTGTATGTGTCTCATCTGTCTCAACATTCTTCATCTCTTTCAGTTTCTTACGTTCTTTGGTTTTGTACTGTATGGGATATAGTCATAGTGTTGCGATGGATTTTATTAAGGGATGCACTGAACATTGGACGCGGATAACGGATAAATTGGCCGATATACCGCATCTAAATACTAACATAAGATTGCTTGAGACTGAAACAAAACACTAAAATTCTACAGATGCTTTCATTTAAAAACATTCACTACAGAAAACTTGGTAACCAGTAGTTGTCTTTTTTTCTCTGAAAATCATGAACCAAGCCTACTTTTCGCTAGTTAACGATTCCTTTACCTTCAAACTTTTCTTTAATAAACAAATTATAGATGTTCTTCCAGAGCAACCCAGACAGCAGTCTGATTCAAACAATACAGTTTTGTTCCCATAATTTACACATTCATAAATTCTGAACTTAAATCAACAATGTTTTGCAATAGCAGTAAGTGAATGATCAGGACAGAAAGACAGTACTGTACTGTGTTTTAACTTTGAGCAGCGTGCAGCTGAAGCTGTTAAACAGAGAAATGATGTATGATTTAATCGGCTGTAATAAATCGGCCTGGATTTTTTACCGGCCAATAACATAAAAAATGACCCTAAATCGCCCGATACCGATATTGTCGATAATTTATTGTGCATCCCTTATTTTATTGTGTTTTCGATTCCAAAAGCTCTTTAATAAGACCACCTTTTCTCAAGTTTTCAAAAGACATCAATAAATAGCTGTTATAACAGACGGTTTCATCGGACACGTGTCTGGCGAAAAGTTAATTTCCAGTCTGTGATAATTGTTTATTCTGGCTAGCAGCTTATAATATAACTATTAATATTATTAATATTTAAACAAAAACAATTTGTTGAATTTTATCGTAAATCCATTTTATTAAATAAACAATTTGTTGAATGGGTTATATAACTTTGTCACATTTAAGTTTAACCATAAATTACGGTTCTTCTACTGGTTAACCAAAATAATACTGTCTAGACATAATTTTAATTTACTAGCTAATGTGTTAACTTGTTATTTACTTTGCTTGTTAAGTTATCAGCAATACAGACTCTATAATTTGTAAAGGTGTACCGGAAGTTAAGTTTGGGTCATAAAAGCACGCATGCGCAGTTACTGTTTGTACTTTTGCCTTCCTTTAAAGCTTAAAGCAAAAAAAGATGCCTTTTTAAATATGAATTGTAGTCCTTAAGAATAAAGAAATACTGTGATGACTAGTAAATAAAGTTAAATATGTTTATTTTTGGGGAAACATTTACTTTAAAAGGTTTTATTTGACATTATTTAATGATTTGTGTTGCTTTAATTGCGTCCGCTCCATTGCATTTTGGGATATAGTATTTGTCACAGTTTCCTTTGGTGGTATGTGGCACCTTTTGACAGATGTTGAAAGTCATCTAGGTATTCCGTGCTTATAGAAAATGAGTGTACTACGTACAGTATACATACTGTGTACAGCAACGATACTGTAAGTAGGGTAGTATGCCACGCCAAAAATACTCTTTAGTTCATACAGTCCTCTTTCTCAGTGCTCTTCTAGGTTCTTGTGTTGTCGGCTATAGCTGTTAGAGATTGAGCTGGACAGTGTGAACCTTGTTACAAACCCACCCCTTACTCCCCTGAGCAGATAGAACTACTTCACAGGGTTTGGCACTGTGAAGATTTCACATCACCCTCAGTAATGTGTGGGTTAGTTTTATATCATTTTGTTTACATGTTTGTGGGGTTAATTTATTGGAAATGTTTTCTGTTCTTTTTCTAGTCTAAGGTGCACATTAGATTGGAAGAAAGACACAAGTCGTTTTCATTTCTTTACTTTATTTAGAAGTTGTTAATTCTCATACCTTCGACTCTGGGTTCATGGCTGCAGCATGGTCCTGGGGGGCGGGGTCTAAGAGGGTGTGCGGCTTTCCTGTTTCCCTTTTTATTTGATCCTCGGCAATTATGGGTAATGTAGGCTTGGTTCATTTATTAAGTTTGCAGGGGGGTTTGTGTTATGTGTTGTGTAAATGGTTTATTCTTGTTTTTGCTTTGGGTATTATTTTTACTTATTGTGAAGTATATATAATTTACTATGATGTAAAATCATTTATTTAACTTGTTTGTTAATTATGGTTTAGTTTTACTGTTTATGTATATGAATTTCAATTGTCACCCATTTAGGTAAATTGGTTTGATCCTTTGGGTATAAAAGGCTGCCTCTCTGTGTTTTGAGAGAGCTGGCTGGGCCTCTCCGTGAGGAGGGTCAGCTATGGTGTATGGCAATTCAAAATAAAGAAGTTTTGTAGAAATGCAAGCATTGTCTCCTGCTTTTCTGGTCACGTCCCCACAATATGGTGGCAGCGGTTTGAGATTTTCCAGTAAGGGGACGGTGCAGAAACTTCAGTTATCATGGGCCCAAAACGAGCACGAGCTGAGATGTTGGCCCAGGTTGATCCGGTTCAAGATGGAGAAGAACTGCAAGGGGCCAATGCTGGTGCAGCGGGGCCAGTGTCTCTGGAGAGGACTTCCACAGATATTGCTGAGTTAAAGGACATGTTCCGAAAATTACTGGTGGATCAACAAGAAAGACTAGCTCATCAAGAACAAGAGACGGAGCGACAAGAAACCAGATGGAAGTCACTGCAACATCAGTTTCGGTTGTTTCAATTAGAATTAAATCAGCGTACCTCACTGGAAAATCTATGGCCTGGAGAAGGTGATGGTCGGTGTCTGTCTTCGGGAGTCTCGGATGGAGCTGGTCTGGATGTATCTATTGGAGCTTCTGATGGAGTGCGGTTTTCAAAGGAGCCAAAGATATCGAAATTCTGTGAGTCAGACGATATAGAGCCTTATTTGACTACATTTGAACGAATTGCTGGAGTCTGCAAATGGCCTAAAGAAGAATGGGCTATACGCCTGGTCCCGCTTCTCACTGGTAAAGCCCGTGCGGCCTATGTGGCTATGGAGGTAGCACAAGTGAACGACTACAAGCAGATGAAAGAAGCTATATTGAGGAAATATTCCATTAATTGTGAGACTTATCGACAAAGATTCCGCTCCCTAGAGGTGCAAGTGGAAGAAACTCCTAAGGAACTGTATGTCCGCTTAAAAGATCTGTTCTACAAATGGGTGGAATCTGACCAAAAGACAGTACCACAGGTTGCCGAGACTGTTATCATGGAACAATTTGTGAGAATGTTGTGTCCTGAACTGCAAACTTGGATTAGAGAACATGATCCATCTTCTGCTGAGGAAGCGTCTCGAATGGCAGATATCTTTGTAGCAGCGTGGCGGAGAACAGAGCTTTGGAGTTTCTCCCAGTGGAAGGCTAAGGATCAGTTTCCTCCTCGAAAGACAACCTCCATGCAAGAAGGGGGTAAGAGAAGGGGCGATGGACATCAAAAACCAACTGTGAATACTTATGTAACTACAGATGGGACAATAAAGTGTAATAGTTGTGGCCAGTTAGTCCATAAGAAACCAATGTGTCCAAATCTGAGTAAAAAGTTTGCCCATGTGGGTTATGTTCCTCTTGGGGCTAAGCCTGAGCTTAGTGTGACTCCGGTGCCAGGTGTTGTTACAATTCCAGTGGAAGTTAATGGGCACAAGGTAGTTGCTTTAGTGGATACAGGCTCTACACAAACCCTAATAGAAACATATCTAGTATCTGAAGGTTTAATGAATAATGATTCTCCTGTTATGGTCAAATGTATCCATGGTGAAGAACAAGCTTATCCAACTGCTGAGGTACACTTAGGAGTAAAGGGGCAGTCATATTTAATGAGAGTGGGGTTAGCCTCAAATCTGCCATATTCTGTGATTATTGGCCATGAGTGTTCTGTTTTGCTAGATTTATTGCCCCCTTGTAATACCTGTAATGTGGTGTTAACACGTGCTAAATCTAAGATGGGTTTGGAAGGGAATGAAGATAATCCGTTGGACTGGCCTTCCTTTCTATGATTGTGAGTTGCCAACCGGCCCAGTAAAACCTGTAAAGTCTAAAGCACTGAAAAGATTAGACGGGTTTAAAGGAATGGTAGTACCAATTACTGACAAGGAAGAAACTGATAATTTGAGCGCTAAGTGGCAACTACCAGCTGATGTGTCTGAATTGCAACAATCCGACTCTGAAATTTTTCAGATATATTCTCGAGTGGCACAACAAGTAGAGTATGGGAGGAAGACCGTGTCGGTTAGAGGCCTTTCTTTTTTTCTGCAGAATAATATTTTGTATCGTCAGACTAAGAAGGGACAGCAGCTGGTTCTTCCCTCTCGTGTACGCCAGACTGTGTTAACGATAGGACATGCTATACCTTGGGCAGGTCATCTTGGTCGTCGTAAAATGTATCACAGAATCTGCAAACATTTTTTTTGGCCAGGCATGACTAAAGATATAGCGGAATTCTGTAGGAAATGTCCAGAGTGCCAGTATACCACTCCTCGGGGTCCCACCAAAGCGCCTTTAATGCCTTTGCCAGTAATAGAAGTGCCTTTTCAACGTCTAGGCATGGATATTGTAGGCCCACTAGAGAGAAGCAAAGGTGGTAACAGATACATGTTGGTCATTTGTGATTTATGCAACGCGTTACCCTGAGGCTTTCCCATTAAAGAATATTAAAGCCAAATCTGTAGCTTTCTGTTTGGTTCAGTTCTTTGCTAGAGTGGGTTTCCCGCTAGAAATATTAACAGACCGAGGGACTAATTTCACCTCAAAGTTGTTGCAACAGATTTATCAATTGTTGGGGATAGAAGGTATAAAGACCACACCTTACCATCCAGAAACTGATGGTCTTGTTGAGAGATTTAATCAGACCCTGGTACAAATCCTACGTAAATTTGTGGGAGACACAGGATCCGATAGGGACCAGTGGTTGCCTTATTTATTGTTTGCATATAGGGAGGTTCCACAGGCTTCCACAGGGTTCTCTCCCTTTCAATTGATGTATGGGCATGATGTGCGGGGCCCTTTGGCTCTGCTGAAAGAGACCTGGGAGCAAAGTTCACAGATGTCTAGTGGAGTCAATGTTATAGATTATGTGTTGCAAATGAGGGAGAAATTAAGTGGAATGACCAAATTGGCGGTAGAACACTTGCAAGAGTCACAGCTTAGCCAGAAATGCTGGTATGATGTAAAGACTAAACAGCGATCTTTTGATGTAGGTCAGCAAGTTTTAGTCATGCTTCCCACGGAAGAGAACAAACTGTTAGGTAGATGGCAAGGTCCATTCAAGGTTACGAAAAAATTAGGGCCTGTAACTTATGAGATTGGTACTCCAGGTGGGTCACGTTCCCATAGAGTCCTGCATATTAATCTCTTGAAGGAATGGTTCCCACAACCCGAGTCGGCCAGGGTAAATTTGATCAGGGTGGTTAAGGATGAAGAGGAGGAAGAGGAACAGTATCTACCTGTTACTCAGAATATTACTCCAGTCAATCTGGATCATTTGTCGAAGGAGCAGAAAAAACAAATTCAGGGGTTATGTGATCCACAATTGTTTAAAAATACTCCAGGTTGTACCACTCTTGTTGAACATCATATTGTGCTGAAACCGAATGCCCAAGTAAAAAGAATGAGTTACCGGATCCCAGAGAGAATGGTTTCATCTTTTGGGCAGGAAGTTAAGATGATGCACGAGTTGGGTATTGTAGAACCGTCAAAGAGTGAGTGGTGCAATCCAGTAGTGTTGGTACCAAAAAAAGACGAAGTTTGCGGTTTTGTATTGATTTTCGCTATCTGAACTCCGTTTCCAAATTTGATTCGTTTCCAATGCCGCGTATTGAGGAGCTCATAGAGAAGTTGGGAAAAGCTAAATACATCAGCACAATAGACTTGTGCAAAGGGTACTGGCAGGTTCCTTTGGCTCTTGAATCCCCAGAACTGACTGCATTCCGTACTGCTACCAGTCTAATGCAGTTCAGAGTCCTTCCTTTCGGGCTGCATGGTGCCCCTCCAACCTTTCAGAGGTTGATGAACACCGTTTTGCAAGGATTAGGCGACTTCACAGCAGCTTAACTTGACGATGTTGTGATATTTAGCGATAGTTGGGAAATGCACCTTCATCATCTTGCAACAGTGTTTCAGCGGATTCGGGATGCTGGGTTGACAATTAATCCTGCAAAGTCTTCTTTGGCACAGAGTGAAACTGTATTTGGGCTACATCTTGGGTAATGGTGTTATTAAACCCCAGATCCAAAAGAAACAGGCTATTCAGACCTGTCCATTCCCTGGTACAAAAAAGTAGGTTCGATCTTTCCTGGGTTTAGCTGGATGGTATCGTAGGTTTATACCTCATTTTGCCACCAGGGCAGCGCCACTAACAGACTTGACACGGAAGTCATGTCCAAATCAGGTTCAGTGGACTGAACAATCCAGATTAGCTTTTCAGGATTTGAGGGATGCAATGATGACCAATCCTGTCTTGTACAGTCCTGATTTTGAGAAGATGTTTGTGTTACAGACAGATGCTTCTGGAGTAGGATTGGGAGCAGTTTTAAAACAAGAGCAGGGAGGGGAGCTACATCCTGTAGCTTATTTGAGAAGAAAATTGTATCCACGAGAGACGAGATATTCAGTTATTGAAAAAGAGTGTTTAGCACTAAAGTGGGCTCTCGATTCATTTAAATATTATCTCTTTGGACGATACTTTGTGGTTGAAACTGATCATAGAGCACTTCAGTGGATTGACAAAATGAAGGATACGAATGCTCGGGTAACTCGCTGGAGTTTGGCTATGCAGCCCTTTTATTTCTGCATGAGACATCGGCGAGGGTCAGAAAATGTGACCGCTGATTTTCTCTCTCGCTTACCGTGCGAGAGTTTGGAGGAGGGGGAAGATGTGAAGATTTGAAGATTCAATGCTAGAGAAGCATATGTTTCACAATTCATTATGATATAACATTTTCTGACTGTAGAAATAGATAGTTTCCAATAAACCATTGTAGAAAAAATCCACATCCCCATTTGCTTGTATGTCTCTTTACTGTTTATCTAATGAAGTCGTTCTGTTATAAATCAGAATATTCTACCATAACCATTTCTGTGCTTTCTAAATGCATATCACACTTCCAGACAAACCGAGATAAGCTCTCATGAATAATTCATAAATAAAATATGGAACATCTTATGCATGGCAGTACACAAAGCGAGACCGTGCCTTTGTTCTTCGGTAAACTCGGATCTAGCAGTTTCCACACGTGCATTTGTATCCCGATGGAAGCAGGTTAATCCCGTATTCTCGCTAATGTCATTTCACTGATCTATACTGACACACAGAGGTGGATGTGTTACAGGTCCAGATAGTCTTCAGTATATGTGATTTGTAACCATCTGTTCACGTTTAAGAGATCAGTTCGCTAAGCTTAAGGGTTTTGAGTCGAAGCAGGTGCTAAATAAACAACATGCCCCGTGAAGCGTAAGATGCTGTGATTTTACTGTGGTTAAGGGCCCAGTTGTTAATGCTATTGTTCTATAAACAGGAAGCTTAAAAGTGATTATCCAATTGGATGAACAGTTGTGTTTGATAGGATAGTTCCCCACAAAATGACTATGACTTTCCCTCTTCTTCACAAAAGAAGATATTTTAAAGAACGCTTGTAACCAAACAACATTGAACACCATCGACTTCCAACCACTTAGATATTTCTCAAAATATCTTCTTTTGTGTTCCACTAAAGAAAAAGTAACAGACAGGTTTGGAATGACATGACGATGAGTAGATGATGACAAAATATTTATTTTAGCCTGAAAAGCTGTAATCATGATTGGACCGGCGTGTACATGCATGCGCACCTGCTCCCTGTCACACAACAATCAGACGAAAGAAGAAAAAAACAGCAGATCATTTCCCTTGAGATGTCCGGTTAAGCCTTGCAGTGTCACTTTAATGGATGTTGGAAGGGCCTCCATCTGGTCTAATAGACAGACAGTGTACACCTGGACCACTGAGCTTTAGTCAACCTGAACCGCTCTTTTTGACAGAGTGATTTATGGATTGGAATCCCAGTCATGTTAAAGGGAGTGACAGTTCACTCAAAACCTGTATGCGACACTTTCCCCTGTGGAACACAAGAGAAGATATTTTGAGAAATGTCTCGGAGTGGAAGTCAATGGGCTTCACTGTTGTTGGGTTATCGACGTTCTTCTAAATATATTCCTTTGTGTTCAGAGGAAGAAAGATAGTCATACAGGTTTGACATGACATAAGGAGGAAAAATTATCGATTTTTTCTAGTTCTTGATAAACCCCTATACATCAATACTTTAAAGGGAAATTTTGTCATCTTTTAATCACCTTCAAGTTGTTCTAAATCCATATAAATTTCTTTGTTTGATGAACACAGAAAAATATATTTGTAAGAATGCTTGTGACCAAACCGTTATTGGACCCCATTGACTACCGTAGACAAATTAAGCCTACTTTATAATTTTTTTGTTCTGCTGAACACAAAAGAAGATCTTTTGAAGGATGTAGGAAAAAAAAACGTTCTGGGGCACTTTGAGTACTATTGTAATTTTCCTTCTATAGTAATCTTTGAGGGGCTGAATCAGTTTGCTCTAGAGCATTCTTCCAAATATCTTTCTCTGTATTCATCAGAACAAAGACATTTATACAGGTTTAGAACGATGCTTGACAGAGTTTTCATATTTGGGTGAACTATCCCTTTAAGGGGCTTTCTCCACCGAGTCACATTTACGGGCTGAAAACGGCGGGAGCTCAGCTGAAAATGCCCGCTGCAGGCTCAATGTTGAGCATTTTTCAACTCTGGGCGCTTGGTCGAACACCGGCGCCGATCGTGTGAAAAACGCAAAGCACCAGCGCTGAGCGGAAAAAAGTAAACTGGTGGCTTTTTTTAAAACGTGGCGGTACCGTTGAAAACAATTGAAAAAAACACCGGCTACAGGCGTAAACGCCTAGATGGACACACGGCTTAATGATCCTGAATAATAAAATGGGTGACCACCCACACTTCAGAACCACCCACAATAGTGACGTTTGTGACGTCTTGTGTCAAGCTTTGCAAAGACATTCAGATGTTTTTCAGGGATGTAAACATATATTATATATAAATCTATTTATTAAAATGAGACATAATATATTTAATCAGTGTTCAATTCATCTGTTTTGATCTATCATCCATTCAAACAGCTAACCGGGTTCTCAGAAGCAGGTTTTTGTCCAGACGTTAGCTGAGGGTACACAGAGTTAATCTCACCAGCTGCCCAATGTCAGACCGCATGCCCCGCCCCCTTATTATCCGCTCACAATAGGGAGCCCACTGACCCAGCAAGACGTGTGTGTGTGGAATTGTCTTTGACTGTAAAGACAGGCCTCTCATTAACCAGCTGGATGCATACACCCCCCCCTCGCCAACACACACACCCCATCACATTCCCAACTCTCCGGAGATCACCGAGTCCCTTTAGCCACATTTCAGAGCTTAAAAAACTCCATTGTGTTTCGTGGCAACGTTTTTTGTGTGCGCGGGGACAGTATTGTACACTGGGTCTCTTCACTTCTCCCGACGGTAAACCAGACAGATTAACAGCTTAGAGGATTCTCTGGGTCTCCTGACAACAGCGGACACGTCTTATCGTTATATTCCCGGCTCTAATGGAATCACAGCCGTTACTGAGCACCCTGTGTCTGTGTCTCAGGACCGCTGTACTGCATACTGTATACAATAGTGAACGAGTAAGAATGTATTATGCACATTGTTGCATTTTCACTCTTTGGGTTCAAACGGATGAAAATTTGGAAATTCATTTTATTGCGTCGTGCAAAGGATTATGGGTAATAATAAATCATGCAAATTTTACACGTCTACTAAAGTAACCCATGCAGGCATCACTTCATATCGTACATTTCGTCAGTCTCGTATATCGCACTTTGCATACGGTTTATAATGTAAAGGTACATACTGTGCATTGAGTGCATGTCTGTTTACAGCTCATGAGAAACACTTGCCAACAGGGAAATCTGTTTGATTTTTAAACCACTGCCTTCCCGTTGGACCAGTTTGACCCTTCCCACAATCACTAAACATCCATTTCATGAGTAAGTGCCTGCAGTAAAACTCCAAACATGAAAGTGAATGAGGAAGCAGGTCACCTCCTGTGTGAAGAGAACAGGTTGAATGTTTTAAGTGCCGGCTTTTATTTTTAAGTCATCCATGAACTGTGAGGATACTGTTTCAGTTTTAGCCTCTAATCCTTCTAACTTTAACCCAGCAGTCATGTTAAGAGTGATATTTCATCCAAATATGATAATCTTTTTATCTTTTTCTCATTTCAAACCTGTATGACTGTCTCTCTTCTGCAGAGCACAAAAGAAGACATTTTGAAGAATGTTGGTGAACAGACAACATTGAACCCCATTGACTTCCATTGTATGAACACAAACAACTGTGTTTTTGTTTCAGGATTCACTAGGGAGTGATTCCGTTTTGTCATTGTTATTAGATTGACAGAAATCCACGATCTGTAATTTCTTGACACCTGTTTGAGTGTACGATCTCGCTGTGGATTTGTGGTTTGTTGTTGTTGTTGGATTTCAGACAAATGTTAGACTGGTTTTATGGAAGAACAGAAACTGGTTTTGTTTTTGACTTCTAAAGATGTTGTCTTATGATGTCAGTCTTGTTCCTGTTTCCGTTTGTCTTATTTTTATCTTTTCTATTATGCTGTTATGAATCATTTACTCATCAAGTTCATTCAGTTTGTGTGTGTGTGTGAGAGAGAGAGAGAGAGAGAGAGACACACTTCACTGGCTGTTTACTGATGAACGTTTTCAGAATCTTTGTGTTTTCAAAATATTGTAAATATTAAGTTACTTGGTAAAGGAATGAAGGCTGGTATATGTGTATATACAACATATATTTAGATTTTTGCTCTTTTCCCAACTTATATGTGCTTTTTATCATATATGTATCATTTCATAACTAGCATCTGAACACAGCTTCATTCATAAACATGCCAATCTCTTGACGATCTAATTGTGTTAATGGGTTTGTTTGGTGTTTTATCTCCACTGTGTTCTCATAGTGTTCTGTGACCATTAGCAGTTTATAATCGCTCTGTTTATCCGACATTAGACTAAGCGTTATTAGAGTGATTTTAACTTATGAGACTCAGACAGAAATCCTCATTCTACAGTTTGTTTTTTGTAAATTCATCAACTTAGAAGGCAAACATCATAGATATTGTTCATTATTGTTGTTTTAAAATCTAATATATATGCACCAAATCTTAAAGGGACAGTTCACCTAAAAATGACAATTGTGTCATCATTTATTTACCCTCACTTTGTTCCAAACCTGTATACATTTCCTTGTTCTTCTGAAGCCACATAAAGATGTTTGGAAGGAGGTCAGTAACCAGACAGATCTCATCCCTCATTTACTGCCATTGCCATAGTAGTCTTGATAGACAGCTCACTGGAAGGAAATCGTAACATGATATCCAACAACCATGAAAACATGCTCTATTGTCATGAATGACTGCATTTTACACCTAATATGATTTTATGGTGCCTTTAGTCATTTCTATTTGGCTACAAAGTAACATTTCTGTCTTTATATTTTGATTTATTTATAAACTATACTTCATGTTCATATCTTAGTATCTTAACAGGGGTTTTACTGCTTAGAAAACTTGTCAAATTTCGTGCAGCCTCTGCCTCTCCCCAAAATATCTTCATAAAAAAATCACTGCGTCCATTCAGTGGAATAGATTGTCATTTGTGACTGCAGTTGCGGCATAAAGCCACAATAGTGGCGCTGTTTCTTCATCAACACACTGAGGCGCTGAAGAGTTGCAGTTTCATTTCTGTACACAGCGAGTTTGTATCTATGAACTCACATTGGGATCAGATCAGAACAACTCGCATGCAAAAGACTCAGTTGAACCGATTCGTTTAAACAGAATAAAAGACATCAGTAAACCATTCAAAGCTTGCTGAACCACAAGAAAACAAAGAATATGAATAGGCTATGTAAGACTTGATAATTCAACTGGCTATTGTGGGCTTGAAAGTTGAAAAGGATCAAAAAGCTTACCATCAAATTTTCAACTTTTCTGTTTGTTCGAAAAAATGTAATGTTTTATATGTTTATCTCATTTTTAGAACTTTTTGTTGTTTGCCAAGTACCTTAAAGGGACGGCTACACGTGTGTGTGGGAGGGTAAACCTTACGGTACGGGTTTCCCCATGAGGAAACACGCGTATAAATCATACATAACTTTTTTGAAAATCTGAAAGAGCAGAAAGTTTTGTTTGCTTGTTAGGTTAAGGGGGTGGGTTAGGGGTAGGGAATATGATATACAGTTTGAACAGTATAAAATCCGTTGCGTCTATGGCATATCCCCATAAAATATAGGTACCCAACATGTGTGTGTGTGTATGTGTGTGTGTGTGTGTGTGTGGCACCACCTACATCTCATTTGGAGTTAATCATCTCTTTCATCATCTGTTTGTCTCTCTGAAATGAGAATGTGAAGTTAAACCCTTGTAAAAGACTGTCATTTATTATCATGCGGTTTAAGTTGTACAACACAAATCCATGTTTTTATTCATTATTGATTCTAAAAATGTGTGAAATTCCCTAAATTAACTCAGAACGCCATTTACTGAAGTATTTTACAGTGCGGCACTCAATTGAAGAAATGAAAAGATCAGTAGAAAAGCTGTTGTGAGAATTTGTGTAGTGTTTTTCTTCAGTGAGCAGAAAGGTGTCTTCGAGCGTGTGTGTGTTTGTGTGACTTTGGGTTTTGACCTCAGTGTTATCTTTGTTCAGTCACACTGTCAGACAGCAGACACTCTCCTGAGACATTAGATATCACATCAGTCAGTCATGATTCAGCTTAATTTCTGTACCTACTGTATTTCTGTTCACTGTCCTCTCGGATCATATCAGTCTTTTGATGCTGTCGTTTTGCTATCCAAATCTTTCTAGCTTTGAACTGCTGCAGTTTGAATTATTTTGTAATGTTTGTAAAATGAACAAATAGAGCGTTGTTATTTTTATCACATCAAATAAAGCTACTAAATTACAAAGATTTTTCTACTATGGTCGAATTATTTGTTGCATTAAGAAAAGCACCAAATGGTATAATAATAAATGGTAACTTATTATTATTTATCCTTGCATCTTGGCATCGGTTACAATGCATCTACAGTAAATGTCTTTAGTCCTGGAGCCTCATGTGCAAAAGACTCCGAAGATTTCATCCTAAAAGTGTATGTATGCACAAAAGCAAGGCAAAAGTTTTCAGATTTATAAAACCATCCATAGGCCAGAACCTGTGCAAAAATCCTTTTATATATCCCAGTCAGAGGGCCCTATTGTACAGCCGGTGCGAGGCGCAGCGCAAGGGTTCTTGCTAGTTTCAGCTGGACGTAGTTCTCATTTTCCCTTCCTGAGCCGCGTTGTTTAAATAGCAAATGCACTTGCGCTCTTTTGTGCGCCCATGGGCGTGCTGTCTAAAAAAGAGGTGTTTTCAGGTGCAGTGTATGCGCGCCACAGACTAACTCAAACCTGTTTAAAAAAAGTCTAAACACAATGGCACAATATTTCTTGGGTTTAAAAAAAGAGCGCATTAGATGAAAATGCGCCTCTGGGTGCGACGTGCTTTCACTTTATACGTATTAGACAGAGGGAAGCACACCAGCACACAAACATGCCAAAGATAAAAAATATATGGATTACAATGTAAAAGCTTATTATTGTGTACATAAAGATACAAATCTGCTCGCACACTTAAACCTCACGTACGTGTAGATGCATTCCCTCTCTGGAGAAGTCTTTGCTCTTGCAAATTCCACCATGAAAGCAGCGAATCCGCCATGATGAGAGTACAACTGGCTCTTAAAGGGAAAAAGCACCATATATGGAGTTTACAACACGTAGTTTTACTATGCATAAGCTCATCAACGTAACATTTCCATGCATATTCCTATCCACCTGATACAACAAAGGTTCAAGACATTTAAAAAATATGAGATACGGATTGGCCTATAAATGCCATTTGTGCTATGCATATTATATCCAGAAAATCATCCAATAACATTGTTATGTTTTAGAATAAATAAACCAAAATATCCAAAAATCTGTTTAATTGTTACTCAGATAAAGATTTTAAAATAGTGATCTCATTCTTTTCCACTGACCAAATATGACTTGAAAATGCTTGTCAAATTAAATCGATCCAGTTTTACTGATAAGGTGAACATCTTTTGGCTATTTTTAGTGGAAACAGATATATTTACTTCCTTACTTTTTCCACTCGAGGAAAGCGTGCATACGCACAGTCAACTGCATCCGTACGATGCCCACATATTTACGCAAAGATATTTGTTATTAATCCCAATACGTGTTTAGAAAACAGCATACGCACATTTCAATGTAAGCCTCATTTATACATCAGGCCACAGATGAGGTTTCATTCAAATTGAAGGCTGTATGATAGTTTGGAAGCATCTGTTAACACAAAGTGTTAAATTCTCCGTCTCAGATTTTCAGTAACATACAATATGTTAAAATCTGATGTCTGAAACAGAATATTCAGTGTGAATGTGATGTATGAAAACTGGAGTAGGGCATCAGTGTGCTACAGTATTTTGTGTGTGAGTGCCCGGTACTGATGCGGGTAACGGTTTGATGTGTACTGCTCTGTGTTGGGGGGTTGGATGTTATTTGTCAGTCTGTGAAATCAGGACTGCGCTGATCTGATTTGGGACGAGGCTAACAGTAGGATTATTCGACAGTAGTTAGACTGAGATTATCTAAACTGGAATGACCTGTGGGCATTATCTGCTACTCTGACCTCCTCTCTGATATTCGCACCTGGGGAACATAATGTTATTATCATCTGTGAAAGTGCGATAAAATAAGTTTAGATACCTCAGGTTGTTTTACTTTGAAAGAACGTGATGAAAAATTATCAAATTCAAATTGAGATTATATCACATATTTTAAATCTGTGTGCAGTATAAAATCATAAGATCTTTCTGTTTTTGAGGCTTTGTCGATATGCCGCAGCTTCTGAATTACCTAAGATAGGGCTGCAAAGAGCTCATGCAATCTGATGTCTTAAGTTGAGAACTAAAGAAATACCATCTAAACAAAGTTCTTGTTAATCTTTTCTTTTCAATAGGGTGTATTCAGTGGTGAAGCAAAATGGTTCATTATTCCATTACTTGTTTTATTGTAAAAACTGATACAAATGTATTTTGTAAACAGTATGAGAAGTTTTAACTGTGTATTTGGGATGTTGTAGGCAGCTATTTGGAACATATTGAGTGTTGCCAAGGTGTTTCTGTGTGGTTGCTAAGGTGTTCTGTGATGTTCTGAAACTGATCCTAATGGCTCATATTTTTGCATTAAAGCTGTGTGCATTTATTTCATTAGTTGTATCGTTCGACCCTTCATATAAGAAATAGGAATAGTCATGTCTTCATTAAAAAAGAAGAATATGTCCATTTGTTTCATTGATGTTTCCCTGGCGGTTACTTGCCATGACTTCACTGGAGGACCACTGAAAGTGAATCAGGAAATCATGAATCATAAATTGTAACCACATTACACACCGAACCAAACCCATAAAAATTACATCATTCCAGCATCTCGCCCGCCTGTGTTTTACTGTATCTAGGCTACCTCTCTCTCTCTCTCTCTCTCTCTCTCTCTCTCTCTCTCTCTGTCCTCAGCACAGGAAATGGTTAAAAGGTTTCAAACTCCTTCCAATCTTGTGTCAAGAGGCCCCTCTCACTCTTTCCATCTGTCTGGCAATAAATGATTCAGGCTACGGTTAAATTCTGTTTATGACTCAAAATAGTGCGGCAGTAGGCAGGACACAGTTTTCCCTCTTTTTCCTAAAGAAAATAAATGAAAGATATTTATTTATACCGTATTCTAACAGTAATATGAACTCCCTTAAAGGTACCATGTTGATTTCAGGTAATGTGCTTTAAAGGGGTCATGTGATGCGGCTAAAACGAATATTATTGTTTGCTTTAGATGTCATGTAATGTGTATACATGATTTAAGGTTCAAAAACACTGTATTTTCCACATACCGAGGATGCTTGTATCTCCTCTTTGCCCCGCCTCTCCGAAAGTTGCTGATATTTTACAAAGCTTATCGCTCTGAAAAGCGAGGTGTGCTATGAATGGCCAGTTCACTACTGTGTAGTGATTGGTCGAATACTGCACGGAAATGTAACGCCTCTTACCATATTTGGAACATCAGGTTCCAAAGCAATTGTACTGACAGGTACACACACTTTACTTGTGTATACATTTGGACTTCTTTGTCAAATAATACCACAAACTGACGTAGATTTGTGTGGTTGTGGTTACACGAGGCGTTTCAGGCAGGTGTGGGTGAGCATTCCATTTTGAATAGAATGCATCTTTTGTTCCCACACTCAAATTTTGCAATTTTACATTTGCAATACATGCATGGGCAATTTATAACACACCAAAGACAAAGAAAAACACGTATTTCCTGTGAATCATCCCTTTAATATGTATCTCTCTGCTATCTTCTTTGTATTTCGTAGGCAGGTTTGAGAAATCGAATAAAAAAAACTTACGTCTGACTTGTCCACACAGTCTCACGGGAATTCCTGACATTGTAAACTGTAATCTATTAATTTGTGTTTACTTTCACGAATTTCCCCCTTTTTTGGGTCAGTCAGCACAATTTTTTTCGTGTCACCCAGCACGACTTTTAATCTGATGTATTTTAATACGTGATACCTTTCATAAATACATTTCATAATTCATACATTTCATAAATATATAAAAGTAAATACACACGCAGTCTGTCTATTTAAAGTTGTGCTCACTGACAAGGAAAAAAAACATGAACACGAATGATTAGATTTCGAATTTTGTGTCTATGCCGCGAACTGCCGTGAGACTGGGTTGGACTTCTGTTGTACAGGGATCTTTGAAATGTAATGTCACATGATCAGTGTGATGAAATATATCTTTGAGCCCGGAGGCATTATTAGACTTTGGACAATCAAGGTTCAGGTGCAGCGTGATCTGGTTGTTTGTAATAACAGGTTTAGATTTGATGTGATGTTCACGATTCATGTTTCGATTGAATAAAATGTTTGAATTAATCATGTCTTTTCAAAAGCTTGTGTGTGTTCCACTTTTGGCATGGTGAAATGAAGATGATTAGCGTGCTGAATTACACGTTTGTTGCTGTAAGAGTCATTTTTTCCTCTTGTTGGTTCTCTTACACCTTGAATATTTGATTGTGTGTCCTGCAGACTGCTCTTCGGAGACGGGGGAGCAGAGAAGCATTCAAAGACAAGAAATCTTTATCTCAGGTGGGTACACACACATTGCCGTACTTCATCGCTGTGTTTTCATTTAGAGTTCGTTTACACAATAAAAATGGAAACATTTTCTTCTGCGTTTTTTGAAGAGTTTCACATACACACAACAGATTAATCAAAACGATCTACATTTACATGGATCCGGGAAATCGAATAAAAACGCTGTATTATGCATGCCAGGCCAATGGGTTGCGCTGTTGCGCTATAAAGAAAGCCTACCTGCTTGTGCACATCCGCATACACTGTTTTAATCTAAAAGTGCTCTTTATACACTTTGTCGATGTGTATGTTTGTTTATAGTAGTGTGGATATAAATACAATGTCTCCGCTCGTTGTACTAGTGAAGTAAATCTACTTTTAGCTTGAGAAATGATAATAAGTAGGCTATGGCCTGCGGCACAAACATGCAGCATGGATGCCGCCATTATTGTTTGGGGAATACTCATGCATGCATACAGTCTAAACGCCTAATATGCATGCATATTCATCGTCATCGTTTTCGGAAAATGCCGCATTCAGAGTTTACACGGTAAAATAATGCCGTGGTTATCAAAAACCAAAATGTATTTTTCAGGTAAACGCATAAAACATTTCTGTTTTTAGTTGAAAATGGTCTCATGCAAAAGGCCTATTATGGCTGGAATACACTTCAAGACTTTAAAAAAAATCTGAACAGATTTTCTTTCAAAATAGACATCATTCTCTTTTTGAACGTCTGCAGTTAGCACAGACTTTCAGCAACAAGTCCAGACTGTTAATCTGTGCAAAAGTCTTGTAGTTTATTTTAGCCCTTACTCTTCACCATATGAAATAAAGGAAATAAAGACATTTCAAGTATCAACACATACAGTAGTGATTTGCTGTAGATATCAGTTATGACTGTATATTCACACGTTTCTGTGTGTATTTGTGTAGGAGGACAGTGCAGACCTGCGGTGTCAGCTTCAGTTTGCCAAGGAGGAATCAGCCCTCATGCGTAAAAAGATGGCAAAAGTAGGCCGTGAGAAGGATGAACTGGAACAAGAGTTGCAGAAATATAAATCCATATATGGAGATGTGGACAGTCCTTTACCCCTGACGGAGCTGATGGGCGGAGGCCCCCACACCACCCGCGAGGCCGAGTTACGCTTGCGTCTCAAACTGGTAGAGGAGGAAGCCAACATCCTAGGAAGAAAAATCGTAGAGCTGGAGGTAGAAAACCGCGGCCTCAGGGCGGAAAACGAGGATTTGCGCTGCCAGTACGAGAAGGACTGCTTCGGACGTGAACCCTTCTCGAGCGTTCCCACCTCTCCGTTCGGCGGAGATGCACTGGAATCCGCAAGTGAACTGCGGCGGCACCTGCAGTTTGTGGAAGAGGAGGCAGAGCTTCTGCGTCGATCCATCTCTGAGATCGAAGACCACAACAGGCAACTGACGTCCGAACTTAACCGCTTTAAATTCGGGCACAGTCAGGGTGAAAGGGAGTCTGAGGGGGCCGACGGTGGAAGTGATGGGATGCCAAAACCAGCCAACGGTAGCGGAGGTAACGGATTCATGGGTCCGGGGAGCGCTGCCCTACAGGAGGAGCTGAAAGCCTCCAGACTCCAAGTGAATGAACTGAGTGGGAAAGTCATGAAGCTACAGTACGAGAACCGGGTGCTAATCTCAAATATGCAGCGGTGCGACCTGGCGGCACACCTGGGCGTGCGTACTGGCAGTCCTCGAGACAGCGACGTGGATGCTGACACCGGACGAAGAGAACCAGACGAAGAGGAGATGGCTAGGCTCTTATTACTGAACCCCAAACGGGAGGGTCCTGTCGGCGGCGAGAGCGACTCCGATGACCTCTTCGAGAAGACAACCACCTCTGGATTCGCAAGCGGCGACAAACCCTCCGAGTTGGCCCAGCGGAGACGAGAAGACCGAGAGATGCTTAACAACGTCAGACGTGAAGCGGAGCGACTCACGAAAACGGTGGAGCGGCTCATCGTGGACACGGAGAGTCTGGTCCGCGAGGGACGTCTGGTGATCGTTGGAGCGGAAGGTTCGGATACTGAATCCAACCCTGGCACACCGGTGCTGGATACCATCAACACCAGCATGAGGACTTTACGGACGGATCTACAGATGTTCATGGATAAAGTAGACCACCTCGGGGACGGATTACGAGACCGCACGGATGACCTCTCCCCCATGCCCAACCTCACCGAATCAAGCAGCTTCCTTTCCACGGTCACTTCCATGTCTAGAGACTCGCCCATCGGGACGGTGGGAAGAGATCTGATGTCGGACCTTCAGGTAGGTTTCATGCAATCTTTCATCTCGGTTTTTAAATATCTCATTAGTGTTTGCCGCCACTTGCGATCACTTGACATGGCAACTTCCCTTTCCTTTGCTGCTTTTTTTAGTTTTAAGCCCTTTCTCCCTTTGAGAATGCCCACTGTGATTCTGCACATCTACACTTTTGTCAGTCCTTAAAATCGCAATGTGCTTCAGAGACAAACTTAAAGGCGCGCCGCTTAAATTCTGTGTATGAAGCGTGAATCTCTTGGCGCCATTTCGGAAACTTTAGATGGAGGTGGTAAACATAACCCAAGCGAGTCAATTAAATACCTTTGGTCATAGTTATTGTGCAACTTTACGGTTACACACACGTGTAAAAGCACCTGCCCTGAGTGCCGCCCAGCTCAGCCAACATGCTCTTACCTTTCCTATCCTTGTTATAACCATGTGACCCTCATACCAGCCCTTCCTCATTTCCACACCCTCATGTGTTACCCTGGCTGCGTGCTGTGTTACTTCTGCTGGGGCGGGGGGGCGGACAGGGGTATTTGCTGCATGGCTTCACAGGGCCTTAAATGCTCTATTGAGTATAATCCGTCTGCAGGGTCCAAAATTAACATGTGCTGCAGTAGTGTTAATAGCACTGAATTTATCTGCCGTAAATATTTATTTTTGGCCATAAAAGATTTTTTGCAATGTTTTTGATCAAATATACGTTAGTATTTACCGTAGTAAATTTTTTTACAAATATATTGTAGTATTCTGTAGTATCTTTTGGGAATTGATGCACTACAAAAACTTGCACTTACACACGCGCACCTGACCCCCAGTTAACTTCCGGTTTGGGTCGAATAATATAAATTTCTAATTTTATTTATGTTACTATTCATTTATATTATTATTTTATTTTATAATAATTGTATTGAATAAGCGATTTGTTGAATTTTGTTGTAAGTTAATTGTATTAAATAAACAATTTGTTGAATGGGCTGCATTTAAAGAAACTGCATGGTACATTGTTATCCAGCTGTTGAGCTTGATATCGCAGTCTAAATTAAAAATATTGAAGAAACGAGTTTAGCCAAGTAACGCTTGAGTAACGCTTCTTCTCGGTTTCATTAGCTTGTTATCAGAAATAATCTACAGTCACTCTGTTGTTTGTAAATGTGTACCGGAAGTTAACTGCAGCCCACAAACGCGAACGTAACATTTGTTTATGTTGTCACTTTGAAACCGTCTTTACTTAATTTTTTGACTATGGAAATGTTAAAAACATAATAGGATTTCCTGTAGATTTATTGCAATATACAGTCCTATAGTAAATGCCAAAGTATACTGTGGTATTTTTAATGTGGGAGTGGATTTGTTTTGCCTCTAGGGAGCTCTAGGGAATAAATTACAATGGTGAATGTTTTCACTTTGTTCCTCAATTTTGATTTTAAACAGAGTAACTCTCATTTTACTCTCTTTTGGTGCTAGTCAGTTTTGGACCCTGTTGATGTGACGTGATTCATGCTCGCATTTGTTAAATAGCCGGTAAAATTGCGATTGTTCTGGGAATCAAGATGAAGCTGTGTAGATCTTTATCTATACAGTTAAAGCTAATACCAAATATTGTGAAGCATGTGTGAAATATCACTTACACTATGTTTATGTTTTAGTTCTATAGTGACGTCAACATTAACTCAAAACACTATGACAAAATGTAATGTTTTACTTGTTTTTGTGTCACTTCTTTGGTTGATAATTCTCAAGAATGATACATGTGGATTTCTAGTGTTTTGATAAATGATTTTTGAGTGTTTGAGTGCGATGTTTGCTCAAAACCGCTCCTATAATCCTGCTTTGCGCTTTTGAAACTGCTTTATGATAACATGAGTCAACTTTCCAACAAATAATCCTTTTGAAAACACAGCATTTGTCTTTTTTTTGCATCTAAAATTATTTGATTATTTTAATTGAAAACACAAATTTCAAATTGAACTTTTAGGCAAATAACATGGGTTATTCCTAAAAAGACTTTGCATATTTGTAAAGATGTTAGAATTGAACCATCTATTTTGGCTCATGTTTTGTGGTAGAAGCCATGGGTCAAGCTGACGGTTTCTTTGCTTTTGGATGCGTCACTTCAGTCCCATCACTATCACAAAAACACTCAAATCAGGCATGAAACTCACAGCCTTCATCTCACTTCCTTTAACTTTTGGATAATGTTAATAGAGCTGAAACTTCATTGATGTCGTTGATTAATATTTTTCAGTGAATGGCTGAGCCAGAATATTGCTGTCGGGTCAAATCCAAACTTCTGTCAAATCTCACACGGACCACCGCTGTTTGTCGTGCCTCCTGTTGTCGATGATCTTAAAATTGTAGTTATAGTTAAAATGAATAGACATTTAGGGAACAATTTACAATAAGGTTGTATTTGATAACTTAAGTACTGTTAATGCATTACCCTTTTTAATTTTTGTTCATGTTAGTTTATTGTTTGTTTTATTAATATTTTGAATTCGTTTTTTTAATATATATTTACATGTGTATTCTGGTTTGAAATTTTGCTGCGCTTTTATCATTTTATATTCTATTTATTTTGTTTTTTGCTATATCATTTTTTATTTTATACGTTTCATAGGTATACTTTATTTTAACTTCAGCTCTAGTTTTAGTTTTTTATTTCTTTTAATAATTTTAGGGACCTGAATTGGAACTTATTGTAGTTCATTCCTGAGGCAATATTTCTAATATTCATTTTGTTTAAGTTTGTCCAAATAATATTTAGCCCAGTTTTTTATTTGATTTCAATTAACAGAAATGTTTGGTCACACTTTATTTTATGGTGCAATTCTCGGTATTAATAAACCATTCACTATGCCTCAGTAAACTACTAATTTGTTGCTTATTAATAGTTAGTAAGGTAGTTGTTAGGTTTAGGTATTAGGTAGGATTAGGGAAGTAGAATATGGTCATGTTGAATATGTGCTTTATAAGTACTAATAAACACCCAATATGCTAAAAATAGGCATCTAATAAGCAACTAGTTAAGAGTGAGAATTGGTCCCTATACTAAAGTGTTACCAAATGTTTTAATTGTTAACTCTAATAATCCATTTTGGGCATTTACTAAGTGTACCAGATACAATTAAATTAAAACTACTAGTATTAGGGATGAATAAATGTTAAAAAATGTTTAACTAATATAGTTAATGTTAACAAAAAGGAACCTTTTCACGAAGTGTTATTGATTTTTATAGTATTTTATGTATATTTATAAAGGTGCACAGCTATAACATTGACAATAACTTTGTACGTTTCCATTTCATATGGCTGAAATAATAATTTATGAATGCCTTTGAAAGAAAAATAGCAATTACATTCGTTATAAATTTAAATATACGTATTTCATTAAGCTTTTAAAGTTCGAAACTAATGAATCATAGTATGTTAAAAAAAATCAATAATTATTACATGGCAAATCACATTTTATGATCTGAATATAATCATTCTTTTAGATTTTGATGGAAAGTTTGGATTGGGCTTGACCTTCAGTGTTTTATTTCCAGCTGTCACTGTTCATTTTGGGTTGTTGGTTGTAAGACTCATGTATCATCGCATGCGCTTCATAACCAGTGTTTTGCGTTCTTTTTTCCCTTTGGCCCCTCCCCCCCTCTCTCTCTCTCTCTCTCTTTCTCTTTCTCTCTCTCCCTCATTGGTTCCATCCAGATGTTTCCACCCATGATTCTGTTTCTCCTCGTGCTCGTGCTCTTCTCCTCTCTCTCCTATGCCACCATCTTTAAGTTGGTCTTTCTTTTTGCGCTTTTTTTCGTCTTGTAGGCACTGGCTCTCAGTCTTTTTACATCTGATTATTTTCGTTAACTCATAACCTTGATTTGTTTTTCTGTTGAAGTGTGAAACGATCCCTTCTGTGCATTTCACATTTTGAGTTCCACTTTGAGTTCTTGTTTTCCACTCTTTCTCGTCTTGTGTGTGTCGAATCTGTTTGTCGTTCACCGGTCCCCACACGCCTTCCCCTCTCTCCTCCACCCTCCCTCACTCACAGTACTGGAGAAAGGATGAGCACGACTGGTGCCTAGACCGGCAGAGTGGCCCGGAGCCCCAAGGGCAGGTCAGGGCTAAGAGCTGTGCCACACCCAGGGCGGTCCCTGGACTCACTAGATACATCAGACCCCACAGTTTCAGACCCGAGGTCAGTTCCTCGTCCATCTTCCTTTAACCTCGCTTTGTTTCGAGTTTGAGAAAAAACAAGAAAATGCCTTTAAATGGGTTTATTTCGCTGTTTCTTTAATTCAGTGCAAATAATGAACTCAAGTAGTGACATCATGTGAAAAGGCCATTGAAATTATACGCAGATAAATAATATTTATGTCCTTACTGATGGTTTGTATTAAACTTTTTTTCACATTTTCCATAAAATTACATTATCATGGTATAATATCTTTTATGTGGTATAAATCTTTTTTTTACACATGGTTGAGGAAAAAATTAACAAACTCAACCGTTGGTTTGAATGAACCACAAAGAGGTATTATTGATTTGACTCAATCAAGGGTCAAACAAACCAGCTTTTTTTCAAGTGTAGCATGATAATATAGGAAAAATGTTGCATGGAATGCATGGAGATGTCTCTTCACATTATTGTGAATTTAAACTGTGTGTCAGTCATCTACATCATCACTTGATATATACAGTATATGTGTATTATTTCTTTTATGTTTAAGCCTTGGTTACGAGTTGTTGAACATGCTCTGTACATGCTTACAAAAAAGTCTTAAAAGGATAGGGGTAGTATCTTGTTCTTTTGCCACAGAGGATTATGGGAAATGTAGTTTGTCCCACAAGATTATGTTATGAATCCACTCAATGTCATTAGCCTACGCTAGTTTTTCTAGCTTTATTTCCATTTACAGTGCAGTACAATGTGTGTGTGGGTGAGATTGATGGTGTCTCTTTTGAAAGTGCTGGGATTTTGAGACTGCTCTTCTGTGTTCTGCCGGGGTCCAGTTTCGTGACCCGGTCCTGTCTGAGGTGCAGCTACGCCTGGACCATGAGAGGAGGCTGAGATGTGGACCGGAAGAGAGAGAGGCCATCACATCCATCACTCAGGTTACTCAGCTTCACTTTGGAAAAAAAACAACCAAAATACTTTTTTTTTAAATAAAAAAACATACACCACTGTGGTGCCATTGTGTTCTGAATGATCCGAAGCCAAAAGCGTAGAGACTCACCACAATATGAAATACATATAAAACAAATCAGACTCTAGATCGGCTGTTCTCGGCTGGTTTTCGTTTTTCTTTTTATGCACCTATATCGAGCTGTCGATCTTATGAATGTTCAGGATGAGGAGAGATGGCGTTCAGAGGCACGTCGTGGTCTCGAGCTGCAGGGGCTTCAGTCTCATGAGCCGGCGGGGCCGCAGGAAAGAGTTCTGCTGCAGCAGGAAGTCCGCAGCTTCCGTCACAACATTGTCAACGTCTACATGAAACTGCGATGGATCCTCATGCACTGGAGACTCGGACGCAGGACAGACACCACAGAGGAGACCGCACACATAGAGGTGATGAAACTAACATCAGTTGAGCCAAAATGGCTGTCCTGGTTCAAGAAACCGTTAGCCAATCAGATGGCTGCTGTTTTTTTGAAGTATGTATGTTCATTCAGGGGATCAAACACATGATGGTATTGATGTTTGTGTTACTAACACAAGGAATTATATAACAAATGTGAATTTGTTAATAAAACTACAACAGAAGTATTAGTTAAGTTTTTTTTTTTTACCATGGTATTATCTGAGGTCATTATAGTTAACGTTAACTGTTAAAACATATATCCTATATCATTTAAAAATACGTTTCACTGGAATAGAAATTATTCAAATCTTAATTCTTAATACTCTAGATCTTGAACTAAAATGAAAATTTGAATTGAACATATTCAGCAATAAATAATTAAAAAAGCAAAAAATGTAAGTTAATATTACTTTAACTTGAAAGTAATAAGTATGAATAGTATATAATAGTATAAATAGGTTTATAAGCCAAATAAAAGTCATTCAAAATATTCAAGCTTGAAACGGTTGTAAACTGCTGTTCATGCACAATTGTGACTTCATCCATTATTGTTCCGTAAGATTCTACAATACAAGCATATTAAAGTTGATTCTAACTTAAACTTTTTGTTTGTGTTTCTTCAGTACGAGAGGTTGGAGAACATTCCAGAACCGAGTGTTGTGATCCAGCAGGCTGACAGTGAGCTGGAGGGAGAGGACCGAGTGTATACCCACATCACAGGAAGTGACATCACAGAGCCCGGTCCACTCTTGCTTTCTCCTGAGGGAATCCAGTACCAGAAACAGGTGCTGTTTCCACCTCGGCCAAACAAGTATAATAACTTTGATAGATGTAGACATCACCTTATTTTCAACAACATAACTTGTATTTATCATCGTCAGTGTTTAAACAAGCTGATCTAGATGCCAGACTGTTAGTCAGTGTGTTAGATGTTTCTGCTGAATATTCTGGTTTATTTTTCTATTAATTTGTCGGATGGGCAGTGGATGTTTTATGTGAGAACAAGACCCCAAGGATTATAATGCAGAGATGTTTCTCTTCTAGAATTTTAGAAGCGATCTCATCTGAATCTCAAACTGTGCTCAGATCTGCAAAAATATATCGAAGTCCACCTTCAAATATCAGATATCTAAATATGACCTTCAAGACGAAAGTATGTCTTCAGCTTTAGAATAGCAACTCTTTGAGCGGTAAAATTCTCATCTGTCTGTGTTTATAGGCGAGCGACAGTAGGCGGGTGATGCACGCCCTGTGTTCGCTGCTGGAGGAGTTCAGGGCGGAGTTACGTGAGGAGGCGCAGCAGCGCTGGCAGTTGCAGCAGACGTTAGCCAATGAGAGAGCGGCGTGGGAGATACAGAGGGCTGAAATGAGGAGCCGTGTCGCCAAGGTGTAAAATCAGTCACAAAGCTGAAACACCTGACAAACATGTTACAGTGTAGCTCAGCTCATGACTTAGTTGGCACAATGCATTCTGGGATTGCCTTTTCTGTGAATGCTAAATGTGACACTGCCTTAGATTTTAGCCTTAAACAATCTGAGAAAATATATATTCCTTCCTATAAACTGTCAATATATTGAAGAATTTAAAAATATGATGAAAATATAGAATAATACAGTATTTTTTTATTTTACAATATATACTATAATACATTAGCAATAGCCGCTTTTCATATATATGAACCTGGATCACAAAACCAGTCTTAAGTAGCACGGGAACATAAAAGACAAAAATACTTTGTATGGGTCAAAATTATCGATTTTTCTTTTATGCCAAAAGTTATTAGGATATTAAGTTAAGATCATGTTCCATGAAGATATTTTGTAAATTTAAATATACAAAAACTTTATTTTTGTGAGTGGATGACCTTCCACAGTGCCCCTGATTACCAATTTCAAATGTAATTTTCTCAATATTTAGATTTTTAACGGTTGTATCACAGGCAGATATTGTCATATTCTGACAACTCGTATATCAATAGAATGCTTAAATTGACCCATGCCATGAGACTTGTTTTGTTGTCCAGGGGCACATAATGACAAATAAAAGCACTTGGAAATGTTTTAGTTAATGTATTACATTTATATTTTCAGAATATTCTCATATATTTTACCCTTAAGAATTCTCATCTGCAACGCTGGTTATGATTTCTAAGAATATTGTCTAGGTACATGAAGAGCTGTTTTTTATTTAAAAGTCCTTCATAGATCTCATGGCATTTAATTATTTTTAATAGGCTTTATTATAATGTTTGCTGTCTTTATTTTCTTCGAAATACTCTGTCAACAATGAAGTGTACATCTGCAGGGTCACGTGTCGTCTCGTCTCATCTTAAGGTTTCTTGTGTACTGTTTTAGGTGTTTGAGAGTTAGGGAACGTCTTTAAATAGCCTGCTATATTTATGAAGTGGAGCAGTTTGGCCATCAAACACAGTCATGATCTATTTATGTCACAGGAGCCCTTCTTAAAACAGCTTATAAATCACACAACTGTAAATGTTTTTTATGTTTTTTTTTTATATAAAATGTGTTAATGTGTAAAATGCTTTGGTGTAGGGTAAAGGCAACGAATATACAATTTCCAGATTCATATTTCAGATTTTTTATTTGATATAATTATAGTATGTGAAAGTATGAGGTATTCAACTCTAAATATAAGGATGCATTTGTGTCACATGACCTGACTGTTACATCTCTAATGTAGTTTAGTGCCGTCCATTTATTATTTGTTTTATATTTTATTGTTATATATTATTTTACAGTTTATATATTTTGTACATTGTTAAATTTTTTCGTCATAAAAATGAATGTAGGCAATTAGTAGGTCAGAACAATTAATAAAAAAAATATTATTATATTATAGTATATATGTATATTTTTCTAATATAGAATAATATTATTAGAATAAATATTAGAATAATATTATACAACTATATAAATAAAGTAATTCCATTCAGTATATCAGATTTACTTTAATATCTCTTCTGTCTGCAGGAGGTGAGTGGTGTGTCTGCAGGTGCAGCAGATGCGATGGAGCAGGAATGTGAGGAACAGTGCCGTCTGTTGGCAAACAGTCATAGTCTTGCACTGGAGCTGCGCTGGAAACTGCAGCACGGGGAGAAGCGATGGACTCGTGAGCGCAACGACCTGTTGGAGCGGTTCGAGAAAGAGAGGCAGGAATGGGATCACAGTTTACGGGAGATGCACGGCAAGATGGAGAAGGTCAGGGGTCAAATTGCCTTTTACGGACCAAGATTTCTATTTATTCAGTCTATCACTGGATAAGATCTAATTAGGCAGCTGCGAGAGGGTTTATATTGAAGGAGGTACTGGTTTAATAAATGAAATGAGCTGATGTTTTCTCTCCTCATTCCAGATGCAGAAAGATCTGTGTCGTTCTGAAGGAGCTCAGCCGTCAGAAGGAGGCCCATCGCATGTCTTTTCTCCTCAGGAGAGCCCCTCTAAGCCTCACAGATCTCCGCGTTCATCCTCCACGGCTGTGCACACGCGTTCACACTCCGACTCCGAGGCCACACTGGGGGAGAAAGGAGCGGTAAGCAGACTCAGACCCTGTGAGGGATCTCGGCCTCCAGAGAGTCTGTTCTTGGACGCACTCTCTCTGGACCCACTGAATGAGATGGAGGTTCCTCCTCCGTCACGTCTGGAGATTGAGAAACGCTTCCCCTGCATGAAAGAAGTACGAGACATCATAGGAATGATATATGAATGCCAAGCGTCATTATTGTGACGGACTATGCCGAAATTATTTAATTTCTCATGAAAAGCATCAATGGGCAATACTATAGTCATGTAAATGTTGGTTTTTTTGTTGCAGGCGCTGAATGAGATTTGTGAGACTGTAGAATCTGAGGTTTATCCGGAAGAGGAGGAGGAGATGGGAGGTGGCAGTCTGCTCAGGTATCATGTGTTTGTCAGTGTGTTCAGATGTGCTCAAGAAAAGCAAAATCTTTTTTGAAGACCTTGTAAAATGCGTTTACAAACACATTTTACAAATATCTTTCAATAACAAATATTCATACTAATAGTAAAAAAGAATGTTGTGGCTAAAATTTTATTTTTTTCCAATTGTGTGTAAACTGAAGCACAACTTTGAGAAGAAGGTGAGACTTTGGAAAAAAATTGACACAACACATGGGCTAAATGTGTTCGGTCGAGAGTCAGGAAAGAGAACTGCTGTAGTCAAAAACAACAGAGAATCAACAAAATATTAATATTAACTGATAAGACTCTACTCAGTGTTTGCTTTATTCCTATGACATTTTGTTTATTGTATTTGTCATATATTAGAATCAACTCCATATTCCCCGATACACTGTTTTTGTTTCATTTTGTCAAATAAATACTTTTATCAAATAAAGCCAAACACATCTTATTTAAGAGTTTAATTGGGACATTAAGGGCAAATAATGTGTAAATATTCTCTCCATACAGATCAGTTCACAGTATATTTGTATTTGTGTATACATGAGTCTGTCAGAAGCAGGTCATCTCCTTGTGAGGTCAGATTATTGATTCACTTTCACTTATTTTCATCGTCTGTTTCACCTCGGCACAGTTTCAGCTGAAATAACCTGGCGTGTCTGTAGTGATGAATCGATCTTTCTTCGCTCTCGTTTGAGTGAAGGTCAGTCAGCGGTTATGTTTAGACCGGCCTTTTCAGCAGCCTCTGAGAATTACAAACGCAAATGAACAGCTTCTTCTCAACCCGGCTGGATGTTAGTCTACATTTTATTGATCATGTTAGAAGTGATACCATTCGGCTTTTGTTTTGGGATTAAACAAAAATATAAGGAGTGCGAGGAAACAAACCCCCTTAAATTCTTCTCATAGTTGAGCTTCAGATTATGCTCCAAGAGCACAACTACACAATACACATACAAAATCTTTAATACGTCTCAAATATATTTTTGAATAAAAGGTAAAGATGGTCCAAGGTTGGCCACTACTGCACTTTTATTCATTCCTGAAAATTTGAATTTTTGTTATTTTTTTGTTGAAAATGACTAAGAATGCTTCTAATTAAAACTGTCTCGCTTATAAAAACAAAGAAAGGGTGACCAGTTTTCTCGTAGTTTTATTTATATTTTAAATGCGCAATTATTTTTACTTTTCATGTTAATTTTAGTTGAATTTTAAGCCATTTTGCTATGTGCTTGTGTATTTGATCATTTATTTGTCCATTTTTGATATTGCCATATAAGTAACATTTGTTTTTATTTCTGTTTCAGTTTAGATTTTAAACATGTCAAGTTAATAATTTCAGAGCCACAATTTAAATTTATTTTACTTTATTATTTAGGTAACAGTTCTAATTTTAGTTTAGTCAAATCTTTTCCATATAACATAGACAGACATTTGCTTTGATTTTAGTTAACAGAAATGTTTTAATAGGTTTAGTAAACTACAGAATCTTTGACTTGTATATCCAAATCAGTCATATTGTCTGACAATATTTGGACTTGTAATGAAAAGTTAAGTTACTTTTACTTCTTTTTTTGTCTCTGTAGGGCAAAGTCAGTTTGCTCCATGAGCGACTTCCAGCGATTGATGGACAGCTCCCCCTTCCTCCCAGACAAGAGCAAGTCCGGAGATCACGATCATGACGACGTGACTCCTCCCCTTTCACCAGATGACCTCAAGTACATCGAAGAGTTCAACAGCAAGGGCTGGGATCTGCCCCCGAGCTCCCTGACCACATGCCCCATTCCCGGTCCGGTAATCCCCCCTCAAGTGATGGAGCCATGGACAGAGAGAGCAGAATTCCGAAGGGCTGAAGGGTCCACTTCTGAAGCATTCCAGCCAGCCTCCTGGTACCTGACCACGAGCGCTACCTTGACCACCAACACCACGAGTAGTCCCGAGTACTGCCAAAGGCTCTCGCTCAGGGCGGCCCAGGAGGCCGAGCAGTTAGGCATTCAGGTCCTCCACCGAGGGGAGCGCCCCTCTATGGTTCCCCTTGAGGTCATAGGAGGTGCGGAGGAAGTGTTCGAAGGCAGGTGGCCGTGTGAGTTGAGGGGTCATTTGGAGACGGGACTCATGTCCGGAGAACCTCCGCCAATTTGCACCTCTGTAGGGTACACCTCATCTCTAGAGCTGGAGATGTTACGCAACCTGAGTGATGACATGAAAGAAAAAGCTTTTTCCGCGCGCAATGGCATCCGATCCTCCGGATCCAGCCCTCCGGAACGCCAGCTTCGCGATGCGGCATCTCAAACAAACGGTTTAACCACACGGGGGACGCAGACCACCCAGACCATCAACGTGGGACTTCAAACGGATACTCTCCGCGCCCTCACCAGCAGCCCGCACCGATGTCTCACACCCAAAGGAGGCTCCACCCCCATCTCCTCCCCGTCCCGCAGCCTCAGAAAGATGCAGTACTCTCCCGTCGTGCAGGCCAAGTTCGAACGCCCCTGCTGTTCGCCCAAATACGGCTCGCCCAAGCTCCAACGCAAACCCTCCTCCACCAACTCCATCAAAACTGAACAAACCGCCGGCCAAGCTCGCGCTCCCACCCCGACGACTCCGCCACAAAAGGGCAACACCGAATCGGCTTGGGCTCGCTCCACGACGACCAGAGACAGTCCCGTTCACACCACCATCAACGACGGCCTCTCCAGCCTCTTCAACATCATCGACCACACTCCCGTCACTTACGACCCCGCGCAGAAGTTCAACAAATCCCCCAGCCGGTCTCGGCCTACGGAGGAGGGTGCTCAGCGGTCCACGGACCCCAAATGTTCCAGAAACTCTCGGGGCCGGTCCCCGAGTCCTGTGCAGTTGATCGTGGAAACGCAGGGCGAGAAGACCCCTGAGGTGATTTGCATCAGACAGGACCTGTCCGCTCCTCCCGGATACACGATAGCGGAGAACGCCGCACGGATTTTGAATAAGAAACTTCTGGAGCAGAGCTTCAGAGAGGAGAGGAGACTGTCCGCCTCAAATCCAGCAGCCCTGAACATAGGTGACACTGAGAAAGGCGGATGTCTCGAGGTAAATGAAGAGACGTTGGGGTTTTATCTTTTTAGATGAAAATGCTTTTGCTCAGATTTGTAGATGAAGACGTTGCATTTCATTGATGTATTACGGTCTCCTTAAAATCATTTGGTGAGAAAAATCGGACGCAAATAAGTCAGAATATGAATTAAGCACTAAAATAAATAAGGTCTGAGAATTCATAAGCTGTCCGGGTGTTTATTTTCAATGAGGAAAGCTTTCCAGGGTTCTTCTACATATAATGCTCTTGAACGGGGGGCTGTTGGTTAAGGTCCAAATTTTAGCTTCATCGCAGCTTCAAAAGACTCTACACGACAAATTTGTATACTTTTCAAAAGACTGCATGAAATGTAATTTTCATGATTTAATGTTACTTACTCTTTAAACAATAATCTTCCACAAAGACATATACTGAATCAGAAATAGCTTTATTGCCAAGTAGGCTTGGACACACAAGGATTTTGTCTTAGTGACAGAAGCTTCCAGTACACATACAGTTTAAAAAAGTGACAAGGCACAGGTAACAATATGTAATAGATGCGTACAAAGTCGATGTCCATCCTGGAGGCAGAGAAAGCCAAACATTCGCTTAAAAAGTATATATTTTTTTGCTTTCTTGTAAAATGACCAATCACTTCACTAGGCAACACCCCTATTCATAGTCTGGTGTTGTGTGGAGCCTTTTGAAGCTGCGATGCAAATGAAATTTGGACCTTAACCAACAGCCCCCCGTTCAAGTTTATTATATGGGGAAGAACCCTGGAAAGCTTTCCTCAGAAAGTTTGTTTTCGAAAGAAGAAATAAACACACGGACGGCTAGTATGACATGTGGGTGAGTTGATTATCATGACATTTTAAGTTTACAGTGAACTACTTTAGGAAAACCATTGGACAAATTAAGAAAACTCTCTTCTAAAACTCAAGAAGACACGGTAAAGCACTGTATTTTTTTACAGGAGAAATATTTGACAAAGATCTTTATTTGTTCTGTTTAATCTGATAATAGAAGCTCAACTACATGAGAAATGTTTTGTTATAGAGACGATTCGGTTTCAGGGATCAAAATGATTTTACATAACGGAATGCGACTCACTGTTTTGATTCAGGATGAATGTTTTTGAGGCGCATGCTGTTTCTTTGCTATGAAAACCACTTACGTAAGTGGTTCGGATACGGGACGGATGCGGCTTATGTCGTCTGCCAGCTTCATTTGAAGATGAACGTCCAGGATTGATCAGCTTGAGTTGATGTGCTGTTTACTCTTGTTTTTCTGGGTTATCTTCAGAATCATACCGTAGTACTAACCGCACCATGGGGACTGTAACGCAGCTCCCGCTGGCCGTGCTGTAAGTCCCACCGCTCGACCTCACAGTGACCTCACAGTGACCTCACTCGTGACCGTGGTTTCAGTGGATCTGTCTCACCGCATGCCGCACAGTTTATGGGATATTGTTGTGGTCACTCTTTCTTTGTCCTCATGTAGGTGTGAGCATGCACATCGTCTGATATTAACAAGCAATTATCCAAAAAGCCATCGGATGTGATTTACAATGATGCAGTATGTAGAAAAGACGTAATTGAATCCAGAAAACCGGATTTTATATACCATTAACACAAGAAGAATGTTTAACTGATAGTAAAGTCATTCCCAAAAGTGTTTGGACACTTGGAAGGCAGAATGTGATTGAGTTAGATACAGACATTTGACTTTATAGGTTTGTCAAAGGATTAATCGCGATTAATCATACCCAGAACAAAAGTTTGTGTAATGTATATCTGTGTACTGTGCATATTAATTTTGTATTTATAAACACAAAACATACACATACTTGTCTATATATTTAGCAAATGTATTCATTTAATTTATATTAACCAATCATTGAAATTCTAAATTTAAACGATTGTTAATTGATCATTAAGTTCTGGTCTAGTGGTTAGTTGGACTTGTAGCCAGAAGGTCACTGGTTCAAATCTCAGTACCACCAGGAAATGACTGAAGTGCCCTTGAGCAAGGCACCTTACCCCTGTTTGCTCTGCAGTGATAGCTGCCCACTGCACCCTTTTAGTTAGTTACTTTGGATAAAAGCGTCTGCCAAATGAATAAATGTAAATGTAATTGTTATATTTTTCTCAAATATATGCATTGATGTGTATGTGTTAAAAAATACAAAATGAATATGCACAGTCCACGGAAAAATATTACGCAAACACAAACATTCATTCTGGATGCAATTGATCACAATTAATGGTTTGACAGCCATACTTTATAGAGGTATGAATTTAGATTGTAGAGGTCAAATAATCTGGATTTGAGTAAATTCAATGAGAAATGTTTGAGATGAGAAATGAGTTCATATTGAGATATTCATAAATATTTACTTTTGATTGCAGACTTGAGAAATGTGAGCTCAGTTTGAAACATTGTTAACATCTTTTGTCAAACCTCTTCAAACCTTTGTGAGATTTATCTGACACGGTTGAGAACATAGCAAAAGTTTCCATTTGTTCTCCTTTTAATCTCATTGATGTCTAGGAGAAATTATTGTGAAATTTAAGGATTCTCTTGTAGAGAGACAAAAATACATTTACTTAAATTCTGTAAATCTAAATAGGCCTACTTATAACCTAACAGACTTCTTTCTGTTGAATATTCTTTAGAAAGTTAATTCTTTGCTATTTGATGTGTAATCTAATCTGAATGACATTCAAATATTTAGTGTCCAAAACACTTCTTGAGGAGACAGTATATCAAACTCAAATATGGCTTTTTGAATGGTAAAGTCATTTAGACTCTGAATAAATAATCACAGTTTTATTTTGAATACTGTAGGTCGGTCGTCTGTTTTGTGTTCTTTCCAGTCTAACATGCCTGCAGATGAAGATCACCCCTCTCTCTCTCTCTCTCTCTCTCTCTCTTTCTCTTTCTTTACTTAGTTCATGGTGTTAACAGGATCTGACCGCTGCTCAGCATGTTAGCCGTGATGGTGATGTTAGGGACTGTTGGCTGTCTGTCTGTATTAACACCTGATTTAAAACCTGCTGCTGTCGCTGATGATCATCACTTAACATCTAACAGTGTTTCATAACTTTAACATCAAACACTTGGGAAAAAAATCAGAGTCTGGCCAATAGAAAGGATTTCACCTGTGAGAGTTTGTAAATATGACGCTGTTGATGTTGAATAACAATATCCTCTGTGCGTATGTGTGTCAAACATGCTGAAGTTCATCATTTTGTCCTCTAAAATCTTGAGACTCAGAATTCTATCTCACCCTAAAACACGAGACAAATTTAAGTAGACGTAGTAAATCTCTGTTTTTAATGATTCATACAATCCGCCTCTCACAGCAGAACCTCATTTATAATTTATTTAGACTGAATCTGAAGCCATGTGTTTCCTCGACAGCAGAGTTTCAGAAAGTATTTTAAGTATACAATGACAGAATAATTTGTATTTTATTTAAATTGTTTTTAATTTAAAATGTTTTTTTTAATTTCACAATTTATTTTGTATGTTGCTAAACATGATTAATCCATTTTTTTTTATATAATTTTAGTGCCTTTAAACTTATTTCTGTTTATTTTTGAGGCAACATTGAAAAAATTTGCTTAGTTTAAATTTTTCTGGTAATTGTAAGGCCAAAATTTGATTTGTTTTCAAGAAATGTTTTCAAAGACATAACTTTGGTAAATTAAAATAACCTTGCTGAGGACACACAACACACATATGACATTGTTACTTGAGAATGACCCTGATGTGATGTCATTCAGGTGATGGGTGCGATCATTTTTTAACTGGAAAGGACCAGGTGTTTATGCAACATTAATGTTTTTTTGGTTTGTTTTGATGTAGGACCTGCCACGTTCCCCAGTGGCCCCGCCTCTGGACTCCTGCTTCCTGCGGCCGGCTCGTCCCGCCAACCGACGACCACCATCCCGCTGGGCTGCCCACTCCCCATCATCCTCGCCCAACTACAAAGACAGAGTGGAGTTCCGCTTCCCATCGCCCGTCAGACCGGTTCAGACCATCCCGGAGACAGAGGAACAGGAGGTCTGAGTCCTGCGTTAAGCAGTCTACATAACACCCTTCTCTGCTTTTTCACTTTAAGTTTTTTTGTTTTTCGGACCGTCTCATCCTCTCTGGGATGGTTTGATGTTGAGTTTAAAGCTCAGGGTTCATAAGCAGAACTCTGGAGTGAGTCACATGCAGCACACTTCACTCCAGAGTGTCCTGTTTGGAATGGAATACTAGCATACTGTATACTGCATACTATCTTACACAAATAGTATTTGAACCAGTTTCATTAATGCAGTGCCAGAAAACTTAAAAATATAATACGGTGCATTGTTACATGACCTTAGTGTGACTACATCTACATTCATCCAGATACATTTAAATACAGTGTTTTTGTTTTAAAATGCACTAGCGTTTTCAAGAGCTTGACAGCAATATAAGTATTACATATATATGAGGGCTGGGTAAAAAATATTGATTCTTCGATTTTTAAAAATCTTCAATTTAACAAAACAATATCATTTCAGGAAATGCCCAAATCGATTCTTACTTTACTTTCTTAACTTCAATGAATGTCTGTTTTTCACCTCTCGTCCTGAAGATGTAACCATCACTCGCGCTAATATTGAATGTTGAAATCTGTTTTTTTTGATAAACTTGTTTCATGTGAAAAATTGTAAGCTCATCAAAACTGTAGAATAACACAAAGGGAACTATGTGGATAATGTTTTGACTTAAAAATCTAAACAAAAAAAATAAAAGTGTCCTTAATGTAGTCAGCCTTTGCCTAAAATTTGCATATATGTTTTCTTGCCATTTTCAGAAGCAGCTTCTTGGCGTTTCACCGCAAGATGCTTTTAAAACAATATTATAAGAATTCACATCTATTCTGTGCTCTTACTGGCTTATTGACTTAAAAAAATAGATGATTTATTATCCCATTTCCACAATCATATTTTTGTCTATAAATCTAATTTCAGACATTGAAGCATAATCCTGAAGATCAAAACCTTTTTAATATAATGACAATCATTTCACTTTATTGTTCGAAATCATTTGACCGGTAGTGTATTTCCAAACAATTTTGTGGGCTTTACTGTTAATATGAATGTGTATTTGCATTGACATTTAGTCATTTAGACGCTTTTACCCAAAGCGACCTAAATAGAGTTCAGGGAGCAATAAAACGATATGTCATACAGCAGCAATAATACATTAATTGCTAATATCAAGTTAATGGTTTCCACAAAAGAATACCTGTTGTATTGTTTTTCATCATCAAATATTTAATGTATTTCCCTGATATTGCTAAGTAGGAGGATTTCAGTTACCTGGATATATATATGAATATGGATTCCATGTCTGCAAAACTAGCATTTTAGTCTTACGTACTGATAACCAGTGTTGGGTAAATTACTCTGAAAAGGTACTAGTTACTAATTACATATTCAATGGTGTGATTAGATTACTGTAATGACTCTCTCCAAAAAGTATTTAATTACTTGTTACTTATTACTTTCGATATCCCATATCAACATTGATTTGAATTGATTCAAGGATAGACATGAAACGGCTTATTTAATTCATTCAAATACATAATAAATAACTACATAAATTATTCTTATTAACTGACCAAAGTATACAAATGTGAGAAGCATACATTAAGCATATATTTTAAAGTAAAACTTATCATTTCTATGTCATTTCCACTATTGAATATATTACACAGAATTTAGTTCAATTACATAAGAAGTAACTGAAATTGAATTTAACATAACTAACTTAATTTTTTCAAGGGAAAAGTAATTAAATTACATTAACTGATTACTAAGTAACTAGTTACACCCAATACTGCTGATAACGAGTCGATATTGAATCGAATCCAAAAACAAACCCATAGAAATAAGGATCAAATCACCAATTTGGTCGAAAAACCCAGCCCTATGTATAAAGTATAAAGAAAGAAAGTAATTATTTGCTTTGCTTGAGGCTAAATTAGTCACATGACTAAATATGTCTCATTGGTTTCAAAAGCATTTTTTACAGTCGACACTACAACACAAAAATAGAATTCACAAATGAATTACTTTTGGGAGTGTTTTCCCAAAGCCGCATTTTGGTGAACACGGTCTCAGTGTGGACGGAAGGCCAAACATAGATCAAACGATTTGTTTTAAATTAAGTCTGTCAGATTCGGCCTGAAAATATCTCAACTTGACAGTTGGATCAAGTCATTTCCTAAGTATGCCATTTTTAGCTATGATTGACCTCTGGTTTATTGGTCAAATTGGCATTTGAAGGCCCATCTATTGCATTGTGGGATATGGTGCTCAGTCACCGCGCTTTGTTACAAATACACATCGTCTGAGTATTATCGAATACAAAAAACATCCACAATGCAGACACAGTATGTGTAGTGTGCTAGTATGCTATTCCATAGTTTTGGGAATGTCATGTGGTGATTTTTTCCAGCCTGACCACACATGCGCACACCACCAGAGGGACAGAAACATCCAGAATCTTTATAAGAACACTCCAACTGCCCTTCCACTACGGGGCAGAGTTCTGCGAGCACCAGCCAAACTGAACTACTCTGAAACAGAAGTTCCTTTTAGAAATATCAAGGACCTGGAATGTACCGAGTGTTTCATAAGAGGTGCCTACACACACGTGACCTCTGAGTGTGTGTGTCACTGTACACGTATGCAATACATATGACTTCATATGTGTTCGCCATAATGCAGCAGATGTTATAACAGGACGCTAATATTTTACGTCGGTGCAGCGTTGAAGTTTACACGTCTTTAAGTTTGGTGTTTTCTTCTGTTCAGGGGTGAATGTCATTCGTTCATTTACGTTCTGTGTAGAGTGGGTACTTTATAAAAGTATTTTCTTAATTTCAGAGTACTTGACATCCCATTTCTGTTTGTACGTTCTGATGCTTGAATTTTAAAAGTTGTATTTGTAAGAGAATTAGTTAAATGTAAATGAAAAAAAAACTAGTTTGACAGTGACGAATGATACATGATGTCAATCATACCAATGTATTTAAAAATCAAAAGTAACGTTTGAATGTTCAGCTCTGTACGCAATGAGAGGAGAGTTTGACACGGAGTATCCTTATGCACATTTACTAGAAAAAACCTAAAGGACTATGTACAGGATTCTAGATGTAGATTTAAATTTTCTTTTATTTCTGTGCTTATTTCTGTGCTTTATTTTCGTTTTATTTTAATGCTTATTTAATTTTTTCTATGCTTATGTTTATTTATTTCTGTGTATTATTGTTTAATTTAATTTGATCATTTTATTGATGTCCTTATTTTATTTTGTTTATATTTGTTTTATTATTTTATTACTGTGCTTATTTTAGTTCGTCTATTTTGTCTTCTCTTCCTCCAGCTAAGAACAATGTCACATTGCAGTAAAAATTAAATCAGCTGTGTTGAAAACAGTCTGAGAACCTGATCTCATGGGAACTATTTTACGAGGTAGTAAGTTCTTATGATATCAATCGTACAAAATCGTACAGTTAGTAGGGAATAAGAAACCATGATGGTCCATCCCTAAACACAACTTTCTCTGGAGCGAAAGCAGATTGTATGAATGAGTTTGTACAATTTCATACAAATGAACCACCAGTTCGCTGATACCTTAAGAATTTCTATGAGATGTGCTGGTGTGAACACCTCTGGTTTATCTTTCCATAATGTTGGAGAAACTATTCTCATTATTATCTTCAGTTTTAATTCATTTCTGAATCCTTTACACATTCCTGTAGGATTGTGTGACTCGGGTTGAACAGCAGTTGTGCAGATATTATATTTGATATGCATGCCTTTAAACACTAGCACTTTAGTGCATGTACAGTACTCAGATGCTGTTGTACTTATATTGTTAACCACCTCCCCTCACACACACACATACTGCTGTTCACAGGCTCACTTGATTTTATTTTTTACTTTTCACACATTGCACAGTACACTCAAAGATTTTTGAAGTCCATTATTGTACCAACTCATGTTTGTATAGCTGTTATTATCAATTCTAATGTTTATTTTCTTTCAAGGAGAAATTATGTTTCAAAGTCACTGTCTAAAGTCTAATGATATAGTGTTCGTTTGATAATAAATTGAATGTGTATTTACAAAAAACTGTGTGTGGTGGATTTTAAATGCAACATTATTTATACAGAATTGTCAGAAGTAGGCTATATAGGTAATGCAAGCACATCTAAGGATCTGTATTTAAATGACTTGAAAAAAATTAGGCTATATATCATGGCAAAAGTAATTTAAATACAGCATTAAGCTACTTATAAAAACTGTGATATATTATATACACGTCATTTGTTCGTCTTGTAGTTTCATTGGCACCCACAAGTGTGTGTGTCACTGTACACAATGCATATGACTTCATATGTGTTCGCCATAATGCAGCAGATATTATAACAGGACGCTAATATTTTACGTCGGTGCAGCGTTGAAGTTTACACGTCTTTAAGTTTGTTTTCTGTACACTGTAAAAACATAATTTTATAGAATCTGTAACTTTTTACAGATTTTTCTCTGTAAAATGTATTTTTGGAAAACAGTCCAAAAAGACTGCAAAATTACAAGAAAAACTGGGGAAAATGTAATTTTACAGGGATAACCATTATTTTACTGTTTATTTTTGGCACCCAAGCTGCCAGAACATTTTTTTTACATTTTCACATTATAGAAAACGACAACACATTTAAAAGAAAAATGGAGAAAAATATTTAATATCCTTATATCTTGTCATTTTACAGGGAACACAATTAGTTCACTGTATTTCTCCAGTTTATAGAAAATTTCATTTTTTTACAGTTTAGGAGTAATGGCTTGTTGGTGTTTTTTGTCAGCCAGTCATCCGTTTCTACCATGATGTGTTGAACAAAATCACATTATTTCACATCTGTAAGCAGTGCAGGATGATTAAGATGCTGAATCTGAATGCTTAGAACAAACTTCTAACTCCGAGTATTAGCAAAAGTAATGAAAGAGTGAATTAACTCGCTGCACACTAATTCTATTACTTGCTGCTCTAAAAAACTCACTCTAATCGGATTTTCCATTGAATACCGATTTGAAATCTCATTCGTGTCAGCTCTCAGCTCTCGTTTATCATTAAGCAAATGACTGTTATATCTCATTATCTCTCGTCTCCTGTCTTTCACATATAACATACAGACACAGTCTCATCTGTGAAAGCCGGCGTGGACACATTAAAACGATAATCCTATTTTCATTTTACTTCATCACCATTAGGTAATTTATGTCTGATTTTACAAACTGAGAATCTGTAATCTGACAAAGGCTGACGGAATTTCCCCCTTTATTAGGGAAAACACGTTTTGAATCAAACTTTGAAAATTTGGTATGTAATAGTGAAAATACACAGTAGGCCTATGTGTCAGCGATCTTTATCAAAAAATGCAGGAAAAATATTCTTCTTCCAACTTTTTGTGTGAAAAGAGTTTTGACTATGTGAAAAGCTGTTGACGAGAAATGAAGCATTGCAGCTGTCTGTCTGTCTGTCTGTAGCGTTTCAGTTTGTTTGACACACTTTTTATTAGTACTTTACAAGAGGGAGACGCTCTGTTCTGCCTCAAGAAGGTTGATGTCCTTGTGTGAAAATCGTGTGTGTATCTGAGAGAGAGAGAGAGAGAGAGAGAGAGAGAGAGAGAGAGGGGGAGAGAGAGAGAGAGGCAGATGGCACAGACATCCTCTAGCTGCCAAACCTTTCGCACTTGTTAAGATGAGGGGGTATGCCAGGACCACTGTTGTCATGGTAACCGCATCTCTGCAGCTCAGGGTGATGTCATGATTTTGCCTTTGTTTGTACAGTGGTTTGTAAACTCTGTGTTGGCATGTCTCATTCAGTTTTGTGTACTTAAAACATATCTTTTAAATTTACTTTTGTTTGTATAAAAACACACTACTCAAAATCTTTCTGATAAATCTATGTACGCTCATGTTGCATAATATAACAGGCTTTACTCATACTCATACGCGTACTGTTCAATATGATGATATTATAACTCATAATATACTGTGATGTAACGCCTCTCAAGAAAAGCTCCGATTTGGGATTTAAATCACATGATTTTTCAGCTTTTGGGAAAGGACACTGTAGAAATATGACAAAACGTAGATGATCCGAACAGGCGCTGTATAAAATGATCTTGATTATGATCTGGACTAAAACAGACTATTGAAGAGAGAGAGAGTGTTAGTGAGAGATATTTTAAATAATTTATTGTTTTGGCCACAAGGGGGCGTGAATGTGTTGAGATGGTGCCTGCATGCAAAAACAATAATCCAAGAAAACAACTGAGAGATCTTATTAGATACTGTATAATATTTGTTTATTTTTTAACACTTTTTGTAACATAAACAGAATAAACAACTAGTCTTCGTATTGTTGTTGAACTCTTTTGATATGCTACAGTAGATAAAGTGGTAATGTGCAGTTATTGTGCTTGTCAATGTCAGTGATGTACATACGTGAAATCAGACCATCCTTCATATAGAGCATGATATAAAACACCACAAAGAAACAAACATTAACAGAATTTATCCCCTGACATGAATGAAACAATAAAAAAATATGATTAACTTACAATAACTGTGAGACATTTAGTGTGCCATAGACAATTTCAGGGTGGGTTTTCATTCACTAGGTTGTCATCCGCACAATTTCAGATGTATTATGGCCAGAGAGAAGCTCAAACCCAAAGTCTATAACCTCAGGTGAGCTCACACCGGAGCTTTGTGAATATATGACACCGTCCTCTCCTCACGCAGCTGCTTCACATCTCTGACTGAACAGCACCTCCACGACCTGCGGGTCAGCCAGTGTAGAGAGGTCACCCAAGTCCTTCTCGTTGCGGGCGATCTGCCTCAAAACTCGCCGCATGATCTTACCTGCAGAACAATTGAGACACTCCAGTTTATTAAGCATCCCGTAAAGATCAGTCGGTTACTCATGTATAAACATCTGAGCACTCACAACACATACATTCATATAACGAAATGAGATTTAAACATGTAATTCTTAAAAAACAAGAAAAAACTATGGAGAAGCGAAAAAGTCATCAAGTCTGCTGTAGTGCGTGAGTCTGCTATTTACCCTGTTACCTTGTTTGAAATATTGAACTGGACTGTTGCCTGTTGCTAGTTAAGATTATTTGAACTTGTTTATTTAATCACTCGTTGACTGATAGTTTGAGCTTGTTTGTTTAATTATTCATTGACTGATTGCTAAGTTGTTAGCGTTTTTGTTGTGTTGGTACTGAAGTGAAGTTGCAGTTAGCCGCTCGTTACGGCTTGACATTAGAAGTTTGCAGGCTAGGCTAGTTGATCGCTGTTTGATCCGTGGCCCATTCAAGTCATTTCAGACTTTGTTTTGCTAATCGAGAAGGCGTTTTCCAGCTGTATTCTGTTCGCGCTAATCTCATCACATACTTAAGCAGACTTCTCTCGAGCCACCCAACCACATGTCCCCTTGACCCAATACCCTCCAATCTCCTTCAGGCCATATCCAGCACACTCACACCTGCACTCACACACATCATCAACACCTCACTGCTCACCGGCACTTTTCCATCCACATTCAAACAGGCCCAGGTCACACCCCTCCTGAAGAAACCCACATTGGACCCCTCTACTCCCGACAGTTACAGACCTGTCTCTCTCCTACCATTTATTTCAAAAACACTGGAACGGGCAGTGTTCAACCAGGTGTCTTCCTTCCTATCCCAGAACAAACTACTGGATGACGAACAGTCTGGCTTCAAAACAAACCACTCCACTGAGACTGCACTGCTATCGGTCACAGAAGCACTACGGCTAGCCAAGGCGGAATCTAAATCCTCGGTCCTGATTCTGCTAGACTTATCTGCAGCGTTTGATACTGTCAATCACCAGATACTGCTATCAACCCTGTCATCGTTAGGAATCTCAGGCTCTCCTCTCCACTGGTTCAAATCCTACCTCTCCAACAGATCTTTCAAGGTATCATGGAGGGGCTCGCTGTCCACTGCTCACCACTTGATCACTGGGGTCCCTCAGGGATCGGTACTTGGACCGCTGCTTTTTTCCATCTATATGACATCCTTGGGACCCATCATACAGGCTCATGGCTTCTCGTATCACTGTTATGCTGACGACACCCAGATCTACATCTCGTTTCGACCAGACGATGCCACTGTAGGAGCTCGCATTACAGCATGCCTCGAGGACATCTCAGCTTGGATGAAAGGGCATCACCTCCAGCTGAACCCTGCCAAGACTGAACTACTTGTTTTTCATATTTGATGAACAGCTGTCCTTCAATGATCACATTGCAAAGACAACACGGTCATGCCGATACGCCTTATTCAACATTAGAAAGGTTAGACCTTATCTCACTGAGCATGCGGCACAACTCCTTGTCCAGGCACTGGTAATCTCAAGGTTGGACTACTGCAATGCTCTCCTTGCTGGTCTTCCTGCAAAGGCTATCAAACCGCTCCAGCTGGTCCAGAACGCAGCAGCACGCCTCGTCTTCCAACAGCCCAAAAGGGCTCATGTGACACCCCTTTTCATCTCTCTTCACTGGCTTCCCGTCGAAGCCCGCATCAGATTCAAGTCACTAATGCTTGCCTACAGGACTTTCACTGGATCTGCACCGGGGTACTTTCAACCCCTCCTGCAACCCTACACCCCATCAAGATCCCTGCGTTCAGCAAACCAGCGGCGTCTTGTATTGCCTTCTCATAAGGACAGTAAATGGCTTTCCCGCTCATTCCGCTTCACAACTCCTTCCTGGTGGAACATTCTTCCTAACTCTGTCCGGTCAACCACATCTCTCACAACATTCAAAAAACTACTCAAAACCCAACTCTTCTGTGAATATCTGACAGACAAATAAATTAATTTAAAAAAAAAAACTCACTGACCCTCTCAACAGGTAGTGGTCTAGCTTTTGTTGAAACCAGTAACTTTGTATTGGCACCTAATGTATTATGGCTCCTGTGACATATCGCTTGTTGCTCCCTAACTCTATGTAAGTCGCTTTGGATAAAAGCGTCTGCTAAATGACTAAATGTAAATGTAAATTTGCCAGTGAGGAATAAAAAAAATACTTTAATTTATTATGAAATACATTTTATTTAAACAAATTTTGTAAACAAGACTATTTTCAGTTTAATAAATCTAAATGTGAAAATTGTAATAAATAAATCTTAGTAAAAATATTAGCAAAAAAATGATTCAAACAGAAAAAAAAAAAAAAAAATGATACAACTATTAAAAACTATAAAAATATTTAAAAAGAAATTTCAACACAACAAAATTTTTGAACAATAAATATTAAACATTTATTTGATCTTATTGCAGTGAGGATGTATAATTCTTATTGAAAAGCCACAAAAAGTAATACACACACTATTTGTAAGTCAAGTTTTTTAAAATAATATTATGAGAATGATGGTGTTACCCGAGCGAGTTTTGGGCAGGCCAGGTGCGTTCTGGATGAAATCTGGGGTGGCTATTGGTCCGATCTTCTCCCTCACTGAATGACAAATCAGTCGACACAAAAGACATGTTCTTCAGTTCACAAACAAACACATGTGTGGATAAAATCATGTGATAGTGATGATGACCTCTAACCTTTCCTCTTCAGCTCCTCCATGAGCGTGCGGTTGAACTCTTTGTGGTCTTTCAGCATAACGAAACAGTACAGACACTCTCCCTTAACCGCATGAGGACGACTGACCACCGCCGCCTCAGCGACAGAGGGGTGTTCTGTCAGAGCCCCTTCAACCTCCGCCGTACTCAACAGATGACCTTAAAGATGAGAGAGGATTTATTTGAAATACATTTTTTTCCAGTATCAACTCATCATCATTTATTCACCCTTGTGTCATTGCAAACCTGTATGACTTTTTTCTTCTGCGGAAGATATTTTGAAGAATATTAATAACCAAACAACACTGAACCCCATTGACTGCTATTGTATGAACACAAAACCACTGAGACATTTCTCACAATATCTTCTTTTATGTTCTACTGAAAAAAAGAATCGCATACAGATTTACAACCAAGTGAGAGTGAATAAACAATGACAGAGTTTTTAACTTTTGACAAATTGTCCTCTTAATCATATGCATGATTCCGTGTATAACCACTATGTAGCGCTGTACTGTTCTCCCAGGGCCTCACCAGAGACATTCAGCATGTCATCAATTCTTCCAGTGATCCAGTAATATCCGTCTTTATCCCGTCTACAGCCTGAGGATACAAGGACACAATCTCAAACACTTCACCAGCTCGCTGAAATGTGATCCAGCAACAGGTCAGACTGAAATAGTAACTGTTCAAGTGAGGCCACACCACCATTAAACACCGACATGATGAAACCACAAAGCAAACACATGTTATATAACATGCTCCATAATAGAGAAATCTTTTTTATTAAACTTACAAAAAAAACAAGTTTATACAAGTGCACTATTAGTTTACTTCTTTTAAACCAAAGAATCCAGTTGTTGAAATGTCCAAGATTCACTGGGGGTCTTGCCATTTTATCCATGTATGAAATGTACATCACATTAGGAGGCTATTTCAAAAATTGAAGATGGACTTCTGGACTCCCTTAAAATTCCCTCCCTGAACTACACACCCCTGTGCTAGCCTCATTTCCAGCCCTGTATATACAGTATAAAAACTCCTACAATAGAAGTTTGCTGAGAGTTAATCTCACATACTTTTGCCGCTTTCTTTGATTAAGGCCCGCCCAAGAGTCCTTATGACTGACAGGTAAAGTAACCAACGACGTTTCGTTTTGTGCAGCGTCATGTTTAGAGGCGTGGAAATGTCCCCGCAGCTACAGACCAGTGTACATTCATGAACGTGTCAAAGTTAACAGCAACGACAATGTTTAAAGACCCGGTGAAATAAAAAATGACAATTCAAATCTTTTAATGAAATATTGCAGCGTTTACTGTGAATACTTTATCAATGTGGGCCATTCTCTTTTTAAAATTCATGTACCCTGATAATCTTTAGTTAACATCTTAAAATCCACTTCCGCCCTCTAGTGACTATCTATTTTAATTGAAGTATGTTAGACGGCATGGGGGGAGCTTTTGTTAACTCCTCTCCTTTAACTGACAGTCTACTGCCAGTTTCATTTAAAAATGCGACGGTCGTTTTTAGACATCCCATCAAAAGCAGTGAAAAAAAAACGCAACGCCCACTATTTTTTCATTGGAAATTCCATTTTACCCGGAAATGTGTCAAAATACAGAAGTAAAACGACTTCCGGTTCTCGAGGACTTTAAAGAGTTTATGCTCTGAACCATGCATGCTTTAAAGAATTTAGCTGTTAAGTCGATTGTGTTGAATTCTTATCGCAACCGATGTAAAACACAGCTTTGTGTTCTTTCCAAAGGCCCATGGGCGTGACTTCTTAGGCTGAGAATAGCTGAGAGTACAATGTACTTCAAAGAGTATTTTCATAAACTAAAAATGTGCTACAAGTGTTAAACTTCACCTTAAGCCTAGTTGCAGAACAATAAAAAAAATTGTAGTTTTGTACACAAAGTTTAGTATTGGTACATTTAAAATACACTTTTATAAACTATACAGTGGGACAATTAATGCCCAAGTTGCCCAAGTATTGAAATAAGGATATTAGTATACTTACTGCATAAAGCAACTTAAACTACTTACAAATCCAATTTCAACTCCTTTCCTTAAATTTGAAGATGTTCAGCACTGAGCTCATAAAAATAATGTCTAAGTCTGGACACAATATTGCGTATCCACAAACACTTAAAGACACTCTTTGACCGGTAGTGCTGTTGTTGCATGCACTTTAAATGTTAAGAAATGCCATCTGACTTAGGAAGATAATATGTATTCTTTTGTTATATGTAACACAATCTGACACGCTTTTGAAACCTTCTAACATTGACACAGAAACGTGCTGCATCATTACCATCTCCTGTCACGTAGAATCCTGTGAATTTTCTGAAGTATGTGTTTTCAAAGAGTTCCTGGTTGCCATAAACACCCCTCATGATTCCTGGCCAGGGCTTCCGGAAAACCTGAGAGCAAACCAACCAAGGCATCAAACTTCCATCTAATGTCCTGCAGTTTGAGTGATAGAATGAAAAACTAGAAGACGGATCTCACCAGGTATCCCTCCGCCTCTCCTTCTAACTCTTCTCCATGCTCATTCAGAATAGCAGGCTGAACTCCGAAAAATGGGAACGTCTGAAAAGAGACACATGTCAACTCGTATCACGCTGTCATATTCAACACGAATGATTCAAAGAGACTCACGGCAGATCCCGGCTTCAGTGGTGTAGCTGCTGGCAGTGGAGTCAAAACATGTCCACCCTGAAAACACAACAAACACAACTCATCTCATTATTAAATAATACACTTTTTTTTTAAAACAGACTGAAAGCAGGAAGATATCAAGTGTATATTCTCTGTGATGCTCAATGTAAAGTTTGATGTGTTTCACCGTCTCTGTTTGCCAGAAGGTGTCAATAACTGGACAATGTTGCTGTCCCACAACATCATGATACCAGAGCCAAGCCTCTGGGTTTATGGGTTCTCCAACCGTACCCAACACACGCAAACTGGACAGATCATACCTGAGAGAAAGAGAGAGAGATGACATTAGCTTCAAATTCTTTTTTTAAATTGTGAACTTGTGAAATTGGCCAGCGTGATGTTAGTTATGGGGTGGCAAGGCCTTGCTATGAGGTTGCTAAGGTGAGAGCACATACATTGTTTAGGTTCTATGGGTTGATATTACAGTTCACCTCTTTTACCTCTGTCATTGTGCGCTCATGTGTGTGTCTGTATGTGTCTGTTCTTGTGTGCGTGAAGGTTTATGTATCTATCTGTGTTTGTGCGTGCATCTGTCTGTGTCTGGTTGTGTGTGTGTGTGTGTGTGTGTATCTATCAGTATTTCTTGTTGTTTGTTAAGTGTGTGCGTGTCTGTCTGTGTCCATCTGTCTTTTTGGTGTGTATGTGCGTGTTTGTTGTTGTATCTGGTGTGTGTGTGTGTCCCTCGGTGTCCATCTGTCTTTAGTGTGTGTGCATGTGTGTGTTTGTGATTGTGTGTATGTTACATGTTGTGTCCAATTGTCTGTCTGGTGGGTGCATGTGTGTTTGTTATTGTGTGTATGTGTGTCCAATTTTGTCTGATATATGTGCATTTTTGTGTGCGTGTTAGTTGTTGTTGTGTGTCTGTTTTGTTGTACCTGGTGTGTGTGTGTGTGTGTGTGTATGTATGTCTAAATGTCCGTCTGTTTTGTTTGGCACTTGTGTTTGTTGCTGTGTGTCTGGTGTGTGTAAATGTGTTTGTTGTTGTGTGTATCTGTGTCCATCTGTCTGTCTGGCGTCTGCATTTGTGTGCGTCCAACTGTCTGTCTGCAATGTGTGCATTGGTTGTGTGTATGTGAGTGTGTGTATGTTTGTTGTTGTTGTGTGTTGTGTGTTTTGCGTTTGTTTTTGTTGTACCTGGTGTGTATTTTGTTGTATGTATGTGTGTGTGTGTGTGTTTGTGTGTCTGGCATGTGTGTTTGTTAGTGTTTGTCTGGTGTGTGTAAATGTGTTTGTTTTGTGTGTCCATCTGTCTATCTGGCGTGTTCATTTGTGTGTATGTGTGTCTAACGGTCTGTCTGATATGTGTGCATTTTTGTGTGTGTCTTTGCTGTTGTCTGTCTGGTGTCTGGTGTGTGTGTGTGTGGTTGTTGTACCTGGTGTGTGTGTGTTGTTGTATCTGGTGTGTGTGTGTATGTATGTCTTTATGTGTCCGTCTGTTTGTCTGCCATGTGTGCTTGTTGCTGTGTGTCTGGTGTGTAAATGTGTTTGTGTCCATATGTCTGTCTGGCGTGTCCATTTGTGTGTGTCCAACTGTCTGTCTGCAATGTGTGCACTTTTGTGTGTGTTTTTGTGTGCGCGCATATGTTTGTGTGTGTATGTTTGTTGTTGTGTGTGTGTTGTTGTACCTGCTGTGTGTGTGTTGTTGTATCTGGTGTGTGTATGTCTTCATGTTTCCATCTGTTTGTCTGGCATGTGTGTTTGTTGCTGTTTGTCTGGTGTGTGTAAATTAGTCTGTGTGTCTAACCATCTGTCTGATATATGTGCATTTATTCTTTTCCGTGTGTCTTTGTTGTTGTCTGTCTGGTGTGTGTGTTGTTGTATCTGGTGTGTGTGGGTGTATGTATGTCTTCATGTGTCCGTCTGTTTGCATTGCATGTGTGTTTGTTGCTGTGTGTAAATGTGTTAGTTGTTGTGTGTATGTGTGTCCATCTGTCTTTCTGGTGTGTACATTTATGTTTAAGTGTGTCCAACTGTCTGTCTGATATGTGTGCATTTATTTTTTGTGTGTGTCTTTGTTGTTGTGTGTCTGGCGTTTGTGTGTTATTGTATATGGTGTGTGTATGTATGTCTTCATGTGTCCGTCTGTTTGTCGGGCATGTGTATTTGTTGCTGTGTGTCTGGTGTGTAAATGTGTTTGTTGTTGTGTGTATGTGTGTCCATCTGTCTATCTGGCGTCTGCATTTTTGTGTCCAACTGTCTGTCTGATATGTGTGCATTTTTTGAGTGTCAGGGTCTGGTGTGTATGCGCATGTATGTGTGTGTGTGTGTGTGTGTGTGCATGGGCTCACCGCTGCAGTGGTTCTCGTCCATATTTCATCAGCAGTCTGATGGCTGTGGGTGCTGTATAGAATTTAGACACTCCATACTTCTCAATGATCTCCCAGAATCTGCCCACATGAGGGTAAACCGGTACACCTTCAAACTACACACACAGACACAAAAATCACTGTCATTTATCAGACTTCGAGCCGTTGCAGGTGAAATTTTAATCTTGTACTAAACTGACTTCATATTCTTAAAAAGGAATATTAAAGCTACGATTTAATGTTGTATTTTGTCTATAATGGCATTATAATTCAGTGTCTGTGGAACGTACGAGCACACTGGTTGCTCCATTGGCTAACGGGCCGTATGTGATGTAGGAGTGGCCTGTAATCCAGCCAATGTCTGCAGTGCACCAGTACACGTCGTCATGGTGATAATCAAACACGTATTTAAATGTCAATGCTGTATAGAGCATATAACCAGTGATAGTGTGTACCACCCCCTGTACAGAGAGAAAAAAAAATCAAAGAAACACAATTCCCAATGTATACTGTATACTATATAATATTTTTAACATATAGTCAACAAGTCATATTTGCATATTAGGTACACTCAGTAAACATACTGCTTACTGCAAAGATAGAGTGAACACAACCATATTCCCCAAATGCCCATTGTGTTGCATTATTCTTGACCCCGTATTTTATAAACATTGTATGTTTTTAAAAAATATATGATATATCTAATTTATGCACATGGTTCCCTTTCTGTCGGTCTCTCGACGTTGTGTCGAACCGACAGATGAGGGGTTCGCCCTTGAGAACCTATCAACTCTGGATGTCCGGTATAAAACGAAGCCGGTGTGCTTCATACATTCACCTTTTGTTTCTTCAGACTACAAGACTCCTGACTACAAGACTGCTCTTGTTCTGTCTTGTTCCTCAATCAAGTGTTTGGAAACGGCGCGTGATGATGAGATGTCCCTTGCAACATTGGAGGGTGACTGACTGCCATTTTTTCTGGAGCAGCAGATCGTAACGGCGTCCCAGTGATCCCAGTGCCAACAGGGGCCCCGGCCAGGGACGCCTGGCAGACATCTGCAGATCTGCGGGTTGGGGTACGCCCAAACACCCTCGCGACTTCGTGTAAACCAGTATCAACCCTGCGTCCTGCATGGCCACGTGTAGGACCGGCAGCTGGCTGGGCGTATGCCTGCGAAATCACCTTCCCTCCCTCCCAGTAGGTTGGATCAGTGTGCTACATAGCCTCCCCTCTTTCCCACCCCACGTGGTAAAGAACAGGCATTCCATACATCACTAAGCAAGCACCCCCTGCGGGCGGGCTGGGCAGAGCAGCCCTGCCCCCTAGGCCGGGATCCCATTTGATTTAGCGTATAACTCTAACCGGACCTAGTGCTACCAGACGACTGTAACACCCCCCAATGGGCTGTTCCGTCCAACGTACCTTCATGAACGGTTCCTATCTCTGGTAACCCATGACCTCCCCAGGTCGCGGAAGCTCTCGTGTATGACACGCTCAGGCCTGTTACCGTCGCTTCGCTAGAGATTGTGACGCGATAAACCGTAGTGGTGTTTTCCATGGGAACCCCCTCAATCGGTTCAACACAACGTCGAGAGACCGACAGAAAGGGAACGTCTTGGTTACGTCTGTAACCTCAGTTCCCTGATGGAGGGAACGTGACATTGTGTCCCTTAAGCCACAACGTGTATCGCCCTCTGCTGCAGTATTGAGGGGCTCTCAGGCTCCTTAGAACACAAGGTGAATGAATGAAGCACGCCGGCTTCATTTTATACCGGACAACTGGAGGCGGAGCCCAGCTTGCATATTTCATTCGGCAATTTGATTGGCCTTTTCTAAAAGTAGTCACAGTTAATAGGTTCTCAAGGGCGAACCTCATTTCAGTCAGGACCACTTACGTTTAAGAACATATTTTAATTGAATAGTAATGCATCTATTTGGTATTGGGGTTATGGTTCTGTTCTGGGCCGACTCCACGCGGTCGTCCGGCACGATTTCCTGGACGGGTAGATCAGGAGTCGAAACCCCCCTGGATATGGAACAGAACCATGATATACGTGCATGTGATACACAAACGCATGATCACTGGACGGCCAATTTTATTTAGTAAATGAGCTGAAGTTGGGGATGGAGGGTGAGATCTGGCGATTGCTGCAGAGACTGTGATGCGGAAATGAATGGGAATTTAAATGCAGCGCTGTGCTGTGTGTCAAATTAGGATTGGTGCATGTCGGAACAGCTGACTGTCAGCTGGAGCAATCTAAACTCACGTGACCTGCCTGAACTAACGCGATGCTTGATCTGTCGGTTCGACACAATGTGTCGTTCCCTTCATCAGGCTCCGTTACCTTCAAGACGTTTTAAATGATCTTTTTGCGTTTGTTCAGATCAGTGATTAAGGGTAAGAGGTCACCAGCCTTGGGTTTGCCGGTAGATCCGCTGGTGTAAAGTATGAAAAGAGGATCTTCAGAGTCCATCCACTCAGGTTCACATTCATCCGACACACCGTCCAGAAGATCGTCCCACCAGATGTCACACTCTGCATCCCATGAGGTCTAAAACACACACACATTTCACTTCATTAGTAAGAACATCTCATATACGCTAATGATTTTTCTATACTTTCAACCGTTTGACTAACCTGTAGTTTGTTGGAAGCGTCATTGTTTGTGAGGAAAGTATGATGTTTCACAACCACACATTTCTGAACAGACATGCTGAGAGAGAGAGAGAGAGAGAGAGAGAGAGAGTCATTCTCATGTTTCTGCCTAAAAAGTAAATTTTATATATTTTAATTGTTTATATTTATTGTACTTGTAAAAGTGAGTGATGAACTTTGCACTACAAAGTTTTAATGGGCAATTTCATCCCAAAGTCAAATTTGTGAGATTTGTACTCACCCACATGGGGTTAAACATGTTTTGAGACCTCCCGGCATCTTCTGGGCACAAATAAAGATGTTTAGGTGACCTCCGAGAGATTTACAGGCATCCTCATAGACATCATTGTAATAGTTGTTGTCAAGGTCCAGAAAAGTACTAAAGACTAATTTTGAAGCGACAAGAATTCTTTATGTGAGAAAACAATATAATGACTAATGGATATATTCTCCTCTGTGTCGTCAGTTTATGGTCCGCGTTCACAAGAGCACATTGACGCATGCGCAAGTCTTACATTTACATTTAGTCATTTAGCAGACTCTTTTATCCAAAGGTACTCACAAAGAGTTTAGGGAGCAATTAGCGATATGTGATACAGGAGCAATAATACAGTAGGTGCCAATACAAAGTTACTGATTTCAACGAAAGCTAGATCACTACCTGTTGAGAGAAGGGGTTAGTGTTTTTTTTTATAAAGTCTTCCTCAAAATCATTAGACATATTGCAGTGTGCATCTGCTTGTAAAACAGGGTTGCGCTTCCAGATTGTCAGCTCTCATGTCAGTCCTCATTTTGATTTGTTTTTTGCACATATTGTCGTCGCTTCAAAAAAATTCAATTGAGCCGCTATGATCGGATGGACTAATTTAATGATGCCTTTAGTACTTTTCTGGACATTGACAACAACTATTACCATGATTTTTATCAGGACTGGAAATCTCTAGGATGTCACCCAAATATCATTATTTGTGCTCCGGAGACGCCGGAAGGTCTCAAAACAAGTTTAAAAAATCCCACAAATTAGATTCTGGGATGAACTTACCCTTTAACTTTTTACTGGACTACTTGTTTGCAGGTCAGCTACAAATGCGTTGGCAATACAAATGTAAAGTTTTGTCGTGCCCAAAAAGCACATTTAGAGAGAGTAAGTCGCTTTGGATAAAAGCGTCTGCTAAATGGCTAAATGTAAAACACATTTAGAGAGGGAGAGAGAGAAGAAGAGTGGTTAGGAGATAAATAATTTTTATTATTCAATAAATCAAGTATCATTTGAAAACCGTACTGCCATGTCATTCGTTTTTTATATCACCTGTGTGTTCATGAGATTCTAATCACTGTATTATTTCAACCGGTTGACTAACACCATCAACACCTGACACACAGGAATGAGCATCTACAAGCATCTTGTGACACATTACGCAACTCGCACTGAGGTTTCTGCTACACGTTTCTTGTTTGATCTATGATGCTTATGTCTCATTTCACACATCGTCATGGTGACTTGAAGGGAAGTTTCCAAGCTGTGCTGTTGCCCGGCAACCCCGGCAGTTCACGATTGGGTGAGTGCCACAGGAACGGGCTCCTGAACGGGTTCAGGAGGGTTAAGCAGGTTTGTGTAAACAGAGTTTGGTCTGACAGAGGAGAACAATAAAGAGAGATGTACCTTCCCTTACAGCGCTCCAGAGCTTCATCTGCTATCTTCTTCAGATTGATCAGTTTATCACCTCTGTAAACGCCGTCTGTAGGTCACGTACACACACAGAGAGTGAAAACGAGGACAGGAGAGAAAAAACATCTCAGTCCATGGATCACTGACCACATGTTGCGTTTTGGACACAAAATTAGCAAACTCATGCAAACTCTTTAAAAGAAACTTCTGACTGGTGAGATGATGCTGGGATGATGTAATGAGGTACACTCTGCCTTGTTCACACACACCTGCTGTCAGTAAAATACTGCACTGAGCGTCCATGATCCTCTGACATAGAGACTCAGAGGAGAAACCTGCAAACTGACAGAGGAAGAAAATAAACGTGTAAGATAGTTCTACAATAGAAGGGATGAAATTCTACTCTATAGATATGGCCTATGTTCCTCCATCAATATAGACATTTTTCTTTTAATTTTGATCAAAGTTCGTTTGCACGGAAGTCGTGCCACTCGGCCCCATGTTTATACTGCCTCTGAGCAACTATTTACATCATAGCAAGTCCACAGTCCCCTATCTACTTGAATGGGAAAGGCAGATATTTCTAAAAATCATGATTAAACATTTCCTATCAATAATTGCCATTTTATTTATTTATTGACATGAACAGTTTCATTACTTTGGTTTGCTAAGCTTAAATTGTACTAAAAATCACCTCTTTCGTGGTGGCCTCATTTACTGTGCCTCCTCACAGGCTGGCAAGTACTTCACGAGAGAGTCCCACCCCAGAGAATCGTCAGTCTTTATTGATTGACGATTGGCATGTTTAACTGGAGGGCGGGACATCCTCTGTTAGAGCGGCCATATTGAGGGTTGCATCCTCAATTCTCATGCCCTATTCATTGTACCGGCATTGGCGCATTTTGTTAATATTAATATTTTTGATATGATTAAACAGTGCCTTTCTGCTTTTAGCTTTTATTTCTCAAAACAATTCAGATTAATATCAACATGTGTCTATTATCCAGAACAAAAGAGACCTGTTTATTAAACTGGTTTTAAATCATTAAAGGTGAACAATGGAACGGCTGAAATGGGGTCATCATTCAAGTGTAAAAATACACTTGAGACTTGATTAAAAATGCCTGCGTGCTATTTTTAACTTCAGCTGCAACCTTTAAAGGGCCATAGAGTTTTGAATGGCGAAAATAGTCCTGGCAGGGTAAATGATGCGATACGTATTGCATGCATACTTATGATACTGTCAAATATACGGAACTAGGTTTAAATCTCAAAAATATTGGAAATTGTTATGATCTGTTATCGGTTTGTTAAAGGTAGATAATAAAGAAGCAAGACAAAAATGCTGCTGAAGAGTAAATTCAAAACTTTCAATAGGGCACACGGGACGATGATGTACTTCCGCTAAAATCATTACCAGTGAGGTCACTTCCTCTCTCATTGATTTTTCACCAATTGATAACAATGTGTTTAGTAAGAAAACGTTCAAATTTCGGCAAACCGACAGTTCACTTTGCGGAAGGACGTAATCGATCTCTGTGCTTATACTCCATTGGGATTGATATTGAATGAGATAATATCAAGACCTTCAATTTCAGACAAACCTGCGAAATATATTTTATATAGGCCTCTCAAATGATTAATCACGATAATATAATAGAATATAATAGAATATATGTCTGTGTACTGTGCATATTTATGAGGTATTTATAAAGACAGACACACATGCATGTATACATAGTAAGGATATGTAACATATATTTATTTATATTTACCAATCATTTAAATCATATAATGTTTGTAAATTTATATATATTTGCATGTATGTGTATGTTTTTATAAATACAAAATTAATATGCACAGTACACAGACATAAACTATGTTAACACAAACTTTTATTCTGGATGCAATTAATTGCTTGACAGCCCTAATTTGATACTATTTATAATAAATTATTACAGATTTTAAATGTGTGCCAATATTTATGTAACGTTTTACGTACATATTAAAAGAATTGGCAAAGTAATGGGCTAAATTTCAAGGGAATCTATACGTTAAATGCATTCAAATTCAATGTAAGTCTTAAATAAATGTCAATATATACAGATTAAGAAAAAACGTGAATTTGCTAACCACAATCGAGTGAACCGCCCCAATTCTAGCGCAGGCCAGCATTGTGTACACCAGCTCTGGAATCATGGGAAGGTAGATGGCCACCCTGTCCCCTTTCTTTATACCTATATAACACATCAAGATTTGATTCAAATCGAATTTGAATGTTAGAGATCATAGATGAAATGAGCAGTTCTTCATGAGGTGATGTGATATCTGTAATATCATGTGTTCAGAGGTGGTGGTGGTCTTACCCAACAGCTTCAGAGCATTAGCACATCTGCACACCTGTCTCAACAGCTGACTGTAGGTGATGGTCAGATGATGATCAGGTGAGTTACCTTCCCTGTGGAAAACCACATTTCAGTTTGAACATTCATCAGAAATAGATAAGATGTCTTTCAGCAGAGCTGCCTGTATTAGGTTTGAATGTGTGTCTGTTCTGTGTTTGGTCTTGTGTTTATTGCACAAGTATGAAGAACAGTCAACTCAGCAGATTGACAAATCTCACTTACAACAGCTCATGAGATCTCCTTAAAATCTTATGCGACATCAATGATACTAAATGGAAACAGATCTCAGATATTTCTCCAGAGAAAGGGATGAACTGTAAAAAATATAACTTAAAAAAGTTAACCTAACAAAATCAATTAAGTTGGGCAAATCTTTTGACACATTTTGAGCAGAAACTTAAATATCTAAGTCCAGTAAACTAATAATCTTTGTCAGCAACAATTTTAGTCTAAATTTGTTCAGTATACACAAAATAATAAATTGACTCCTACTAAATAAATATTCGTTCAAGATACTTACAGTGGAGGCAAAATGCTATTTCGTGCATTGTGATTTCTTTTCACTTTTAAACGTGTTGCCTTCTCACACTTAAGCTCGTTACTCTTGTGATAGTGAAGTTTACATGTGTCTGTTTGATCACGGCATTTCAGTGAATGATGCGGGATGCGTTTCCATGTCATAATTTCTTGTTATTTTGTATTTCCGTTATTTATGCATTTTGTTCCTTTTATACTGGTTTTGTTGCTTTTATATTAAAGCATGCACACAAATATTGCATCCAGTATATACCTATTCATGATATTTAATTAAAAGGGATATTGTCTTTTTAATTTAATTTTACATTCCCTAATACCCTGAATGATATTGCTGTTAATAAACTTACCCCCAGTACTTGGTATTGAATTAATGAAAGTTAATGAAAGTAAAAAATGGTCATAAATTCAGTACAAAAGAAAAGAAACTTAATGCTATTATCAAATCTTCGGGTGAATGCCAATCGCATTCATGTGGCCCACGCATTTACAAGGGCAGATCCTTTGAAGCCTTTGTTCCGGCAGGAGATGAACAGCTGTTTTCGTAAATATAGCTGTTTAAATCATACATAATGAATGTAGTAATAAAAACAACATAGTTCCCCTTCGAGAGCGGTCACTTCGACATTGCGGATGTAGTGGAGTATGCGAGGCGAGACCGTGGTTCGAGGCCGGTAAGTAATTGTTAATTAGCGCCAGTGGTGCACGCACCGGCCTGGCATCACGTATCAGACAGTATAAATACAGTGCATGTGACGACAATCCTCAGAATCTTCTTTTTCACGCTGCCATCGTTGAAGACGCAACTGGATACTTCTTTCACCGCATCCGATGGCTTCGTACTGTTGTCTTTGCGCGGGTCCCATTGACCCGCAGGATACGCACGAGCACTGCATTTCCTGCCTGGGCCTGAATCATGCAGAGGCTGCATTCTGCGAGTCCGATTAAGCACACTGTGCGGACCTGCCGGCGCGTGTCTTGTGAACTTGCAGGAACATCGCTCTTGGAACAATAGGGTCGAGGCTAACTGCCACCAACGGGTCGCTGGTGAGTCTACCCATTCCAAGGGGGAGCGGCGACGACACGGCTCCGGGCCGCCGTCCTCTGCCGTCACCCCATTCCCCAGTCCTCTACGTCGACGAGTCTTCGCCCCCCGCCTTCCGTCGCGGGCGCCGTTTCCTTCGGCGCTGAGGAGGACGATGACTCCATGTCCATCTCAGCTTCGGACAAGGACTGGGCAGGATCGGAGCGGGATCGCCCCGACCTAGAGAGCACCCCGGACCTCCATGAGGAGTTCATAAGGGTCCTCGAGAAGGCCGTCAGCGAGCTCGACATCACCTGGAGTTCACCTGAGGAGCCGGCGAAAAGTAAGCTCGACTCGTGGTACCTTCAGGCGGGCCGCCGTCAGGCCACATCAAAGAGGAGTGCGCCATTTTTTCCAGATGTCCACGAGCAAGTGGTGAAATCGTGGTCTGCTCCTCAGTCGGCGTGGTTCACGCTGCTACGCAGTCCATGTTCGCCCACGTGGTCGGAGCGGAGGCCCACGGTTACGTGCGCATGCCACCCGTAGAGGAGACCCTCGCCGCTCATTTGTGCCCTTCCACCACCTCGCTGGCTCGGACCCAGGCCTGCCGTCGAAGCCGTGCAGGTTTACCGCCCATCTCGCCGGTAAGGCTTATGCATCCGCCGGGGAAGCCGCTTCCGCTTTGCACGCAATGGCGGTGCTGCAGGTATTCCAGGCTAAGATCCTTCAGTCGCTGGATAGCGGCAGCCTGGAGGCGGATGCCACGAGGGATATGAGGGCAGCGACCGACTTCGCTCTGATGGCGACGAAGTGGACCGCACAAGCTATCGGCCGATCCATGGGATTTATGGTCGTCCTCCACCGTCATCTGTGGCTTACGTTGGCAGACCTAAAAGATGCTGATCGTAAGTCTCTTCTCAACGCACCGATCACTCCCTCCGGCCTCTTTGGTGACGTCGTGGAGTCGGTGGTAGAGCGCTTCGGGGAGGCGCAAAAGCGCGCCAAGGCCATGAGTCACCTGCTCCCGCGACGCTATTATCAACCGTCTCCGAGAGGCCGTTCTGTTTCCAGCACGCTGTTTCCGCTCCGGCTTCTCGAGGACGTCTGCCGGATGCCTGGCCTAAACAATGGTCGGGCAAACCTAAGAAGAGGTACGGGCCTGAGAGAGGACCGCCGCGCCACGACGGCGGAGCGTCATCGTCTGCCAAGCCGTCGTCCTGACGGACCTATAAAGAGGAGGAGAGAGTTTGTGAGCGTTCCGGTGTCCCCCAAACGCCGCTGTTTGCATCAGTTCTCCCCCGCGGTTGCGGGCGAGCATTGCAATGTTGTAAATGTTTGTGTAAATGCAATAAATACACATACCTGTTCACAAAAGGAGCTCTTTCCCCCTCACCCAGCCAATACTGCGTTCCTTGCCCTGCCACGGTGCAGCGCGAAGCCGCAGTTAATCCCGCCTATAACCAGCCTTCCCTCATCCACGGTCTTTCCCGTGGGCGAGAGACGGCTGGAGTCTCACGCACGAGCCATTTCCCCGCCAGTGCTATTAGCCTCGCTGCACCAGCGTGCTTCCCTAAACGGTCCGCTGACGGTAACGCCCGAAGAGATTCGGCCATTATGTCTGTTTCTGGACGCGTGGAAAGCCATTCCGGGCATTTCTCATTGGTTACTAAACGTGGTAGAACATGGGTACACCCTGCAGTTCAGACGCAGACCTCCCCGCTTCAGCGGTGTGGTTCCATCGCTTACGTCAGCGCAAAATGCGCCTGTGTTGAGACAGGAAATTTGAAGCCTGCTCGCGAAAGGAGCGATCGAGCGCGTCCCTCTGAACGAGCAAGAAAGCGGGTTTTACAGCCGGTATTTTGTAGTGCCCAAGAGAGATGTTGGTCTGCGTCCGATTCTGGACTTGAGACCCGTCAACCGAGCCCTTCACAAGCGAGCGTTCAGAATGACAACTCTGAAACAGATCCTGGCACAAGTGCGTCCCGGGGACTGGTTTGCATCCGTGGATCTGAAGGATGCGTATTTTCATGTTCAGATAGCCAAGCGCCACCGAAAGTTCCTGCGATTTGCGTTCGCGGGTTCAGCGTACCAATTTGCTGTACTCCCGTTCGGACTGGCATTAGCTCCGCGCACATTTTCGAAGTGCGTGGACGCGGCGCTTTCCCCTCTCAGAGCGAGCGGTAAGCGCATTCTGAATTATCTGGACGATTGGTTGATTTTAGCCCATTCACGGGAGGCGCTATCAGGTCGTACGCAGATGCTGCTTCGTCACTTGACATCCCTGGGGCTGCGCGTGAACATGCAGAAGAGCAAGCTCACTCCGAGTCAGTCTATAACGTATCTGGGGGTATGTTTCGACTCAGTGGAGCCGGCGCTCGCCTCTCTCTAGAGCGGATGGAGTCCATCTCTTCAGCTCTACATTTGCTCAGCCCGGGTCGGTCTGTTCCCCTGAGGGAGTTTCAGCGGCTTCTCATGGCGTCAGCCTCGGCGGTCTGCCACATGGGTCTTCTGCACATGCGACCGCTACAGTTTTGGCTGAAGGCTCGGGTTCCATGGAGAGCATGGTCCTCGGATCAAGTGCGAGTCCCGGTTACTCTCAGTTGCCTCAGTGCCCTGAGCCCGTGGCGCGACACGAGCATGTTCAGTCGGGGAGTTCCCCTAGGACTGGTTACGAGACGCATAGTCGTTACGACGGATGCGTCGTCCTCCGGATGGGGCGCAGTGTGCGAGGGCATGCCGGCATTTGGACACAGTCACTGAAAATGGCATATAAATTGTTTGGAGCTGAAGGCGGTGTCTCTAGCTCTCCATACTTTCCAGTCGATGCTGGAGAAGAAACATGTCCTGATTCGCACCGTCAACATGTCCGTGGTTTCGTACATAAATCGCCAGGGAGGGGTCCACTCCAGAACTCTTTTCAAAGAGGCTGCGAGTCTCCTACTGTGGGCAGACCGGCATCTACTCTCTGTCAGGGCAGCGCATATCCCCGGTCGTCTGAACTGCGGAGCGGACATGCTTTCGAGGGAGGGTCTTCCGCACGGGGAATGGAGTCTTCATCCCGACTCAGTGCGGTCAATTTGGGAGCGCTTTGGGAAGGCGGAAGTGGATCTATTCGCGACGAGCGAGAACGCGCACTACCCGCTGTATTTCTCGCTGACCCACTCCCCCATGGGGAGCGACGCTCTGACAGTGCGTTGGCCGGACGTTCGGCTTTACGCGTTTCCTCCTGTGAAGATTTTGCCCCTGGTGCTGTGCAAAATCAGAGAGGAGACGGCGATCCTCGTCGCTCCGTTTTGGCCGAATCAACCGTGGTTTCCGGACCGGGGCGAATTGTTAACGGCACCGCCGTGGCGGATTCCCCTCAGGAGAGACCTGTTGTCCCAAGCGAACGGCACGATATTTCACCCCAGCCCGCAGCTGTGGAGCCTTCATGCCTGGCCTCTTCGGGGGTTTTAAATGCACTTCCTCAGCCTTCCACCAGGCGTTTATACGCTCTCAAATGTGGGGTGTTTGTTAAATGGTGCAGTAGTAACAATATCGACCCGATGTCTTGCCCCGTGTCTGATATTTTATGCTTCCTGCAGCACAGGCTGGACAACGGTGGACTCCCGTCCACAATGAAGGTTTATGTGGCTGCTATCGTCTCGTTTCGTTCCCCGGTTGATGGACAATCGATTGGTAGACACATGCTGGTGGTCAAATTCCTCAGTGAAGCGAGGAGACTTTTTCCCACGCGATCCCCTTCGGTGCCGCCTTGGGACTTAGCGCTGGTGTTGAAGGCTCTTTCTTCTCCCCCATTCGAGCCTTTGGACGCGGCTTCCATAAGAGAGCTCACTCTAAAAACCGTTCTCCTTCTTGCCCTTGCTTCGGCTAAGCGCATAGGGGATTTACAAGCACTCTCAGTCGGCGCTGATTTCATTCGTTTTGGAACCGGCGACTGCAACGTCACTCTCCGGCCGAAATCGGGTTAAGTCCCAAAGTCTATGTCTACCCCATTTAGAGCACAGGTCATTTCTTTGCCCGCTTTGTTTTCCGAGTCGTCAGACTCGCAGAATGCTAACGCTCAGAGAGCAGTCTGCCCGGTAAGGGTTTTACGGGCTTACATTGATCGCACGGCCGGCTTTCGGCAGTCTGAACAGCTCTTCGTCTGTTATGGTGGGGGAACTAAAGGTCGGGCTGTATCAAAGCAGAGGCTCTCTCACTGGGTGGTGGACGCTATTACCTTAGCGTATGAGAGTCAGGGACAGAACTGCCCCTTCGGTATCAGAGCTCATTCGACTAGGGCTATCGCCTCTTCGTGGGCCTGGTCTAAGGGCACATCTATTCAGGACATATGCTGTGCGGCTGGCTGGTCTTCGCAGAACACTTTCGCCAGGTTCTACAGATTGGACGTGTCCTCTTTGTTGTCTCAGGTCCTCTCGGTGAGTGCTGATCACTCTTTATCTTCTACCTTATAACCGCTTATGTCACACAGTTGTTGCCGCGTTGCTGTTTACGCTGTGCTTGGTGTACTTTTATGATCTCTGTTATATCCGCCCGGGAATCCGTGCTGGCTCTTACTGTTGTGGTGTCTGCCCTGTTTCAGCGCAGCCCGCTGCATTTGTTGGGTTTGGATATGCAAATTTGGCAGGAGCCCTATCTAACAGTTCATTGGCCCATTTAAGCCAATCAGCTGTTGACGCTTAGGGCTACCTCGCGAATGGTTAGAATTGTATGCTTCCCATGCTTGTGTGTTTTAACCCAGTTTTTCTGGCTGATTTTGCAAGCTCTCACGGCGGGATTGTACTACCGTTCCATACACGGTTCTCTGCAATGTCGAAGTGACCGCTCTCGAAAGGGAACGTCTCAGGTTACTTTCGTAACCTCGGTTCCCTGAGAAGCGGGAACGAGACATTGCGTAGATCGCCGTGTTCGCCGCTCATGACCGTGCAGGCGTTATTTCGTAGATTCTGAGGATAGTCGTCACATGCACTGTATTTATACTGTCTGGCTTCGTCAGTATTTGCATACTGTTGCATTCTTGCGACAATTGGCCAGTTTTTTTACTGGCGTTATCCTATAAGACTTCAGGAAAAGTGAAAAAGGGGAGGAGTTTCATATGCGGTTCTCTGCAATGTCTCGTTCCGGCTTCTCAGGGAACCGAGGTTACGAAAGTAACCAGAGACGTTTTTCGTCCTTATCTGAGGGAACAGATCACGTGGTGTAGTACTCTTCCTTCGGTTACTTTTCAAGGGACGTTGGAACGCGACCTATCGCCTGTGGATTGCCGATTATAACATTGCAAATAACATTACATTTATTTGACAGACCGATCAAACCGCTTTATAAGACTTAAATTGAGGCACGGAAATTACTTTCGTTTCGAATGTAGCAGCGTTTTGGACTTAATGGCGTGGCATCTCAGGACGTGCATTTCTTAAAGCACACCATTCTTAAAGTCTCTCCAGTTATTTGAAATGTTAATGTGGGCCAGGTAAAGATGATTGGCAGGCCGCATTTGGCTATCGGGCTGCCAGTTGACTAGCCCTGCTAATGGTACTCAAGATTAAATTGACATTGGCAGAAACTGCGTGTGATACCTTTAACCTTTAACAGTGTCATCTGAGCAAACGTAAAGTTCACAGAATGCATTGCGAAATGTTCAATAAGTTTTTTAATCAGTGCTTACAAATATTACTGTTTTAGTGTTTGGAGAGATTATTGTTACATTGTTGTTTTTCAAAATACTAGTTTCCTTATGTATAGATTTGTTTTATAATGAATGAAGGGTTTTTCAATTGCAAACATGATCTAGGTTTGTGTGTTCAGTGTTTAGGGATAACTGCTGCAGCATGACGCAATGCTAATACCGCGAAAAGTGGCTTCAATACAACTGTTTGAGCAGCTACTTGACCAATGTCCTGTTCTGTTTTGATTAAATACTTTCAAAATGTATTAAAATAATAAAAGAAAGTTCAATTAAAACTTAATCTTCTGATTTGGGTGGACTAAAAGTCGCTGTAGAAAGTACTTCGAAAACTGCTTGCAGTCCAGTGAATTCAGTTTTTAACAATTTTTTACTTTTGTAGTTACTCAGTAAATTAAGTTCACATAAACTGCTTGGCCTAAAGTTGAGTAAACAAGAAAAAGCTAGGGGAAATTAGTACTAAGATCTTTTTGTTGTGAAGGCTTAGTTAGTTCACCGTCAAAATGAAAATTCTGTAATCATTTGCTCACCCTGTTGTCATTTAAACCTGTGTGATTTTCTTTCTTTTGCAAAACACAAAAGAAGGTATTATTAAAAATGCTGGTTAATATCTAACTGAAATGTGCACTTTGTTCTTGTCGTTGGCTACGAGAACCAAACTATCTGCCAAAACCACCTCATCTAGCGTGCCAGAGAAACAGTGTAGGCTGGATCATGGATTACAGCTCTTCTTAGAAAAAATACTTGTGTTAAATTGAAAGCATCAGCATTGAATTAAACTCATCAGATGTTAAAATGCATAAAGACTGTAGATTCCTGTAGTACACAAGTGATATATGCACTACTTCAACACAGTAGAAGCTATTTTGATTACCAGTAGTATGCCACTTTGTCGCCGAGGTTCCTTTCGTGAACATTTCGGTCAAGTACATTGTAGCAGATGTTTGTTCTTGCACCCTCCATGAACTTCACATTGATGTTCCCCTTGGTAACGTCAAAGTTGTACTGTAACATCTGTCCCGACGGAGGCTTCTTCCAGAAAAACTCTTGTGCAACATCCCCCCAAAATTCTGCATTTCCGGTAAACACATTTTCAGTTATATACAACAACTCTCGGATTCAGATGCAGAATTGTGAACGTCCATACCCTACCTTCGGGTTCCTCTATAGACTTTTTGTATAGAGAAAGATAGGCATCAAAGTCTGGCACGTGTGCATCCGTAAACAGGCCATTAGGTGGATTGTAAACATTCTCTCCTGGTTCCTGAGGCCCTGGAACGACCATGTTGGTGGAGCTTGCAACAGCAATTCCTACGACCTGTTGATAAAACTGGCTTCTCTCAGTCGATGAAGCAGTTTATTATGGCCATGCATGTGCCACCCACCCTTTAATCCATGTCAATCTGCTCAGTTCCTCCTCCACCAATCACAGGGCTTCCTTCAGCACTCCTACTTTTTGTTTGGTTGAGACACTGCTCGGCTGCTGATCCCACTGCAGAGGGAGGTGCAGCACGAGCCAACGGCCTGACCAGCATCAGACTGCGTGTTTGCCTAAAAAAGACACACACAGAAGCTATGTTAGGGAGGTCCTCTCATAGACATAATAGTTTTCATGCTCAGATACTGATGTTTACTGTACCCATTACCCAACCCACACGTAAACCTGTTGACACGCTTGGATATAATGCCTGAGAGCTATTTATGAACCCTTTCAAATAGCCAGGACCACCTTTAAAGCTTGGTTTTTTATATATTTAAGAAGACAAAAAGTATATTTGACTCACACAAGTATTACTAAAATTGTACACAGACATCATTTACATTTTTTGATATGTAAATGAGGACCAACCATGAACAAGTTTCGATGTTTTGGAGAGTTTAGTCTCTAAATTAAACACACATACACTTTCAAAACACTTTTAAGGATGACTTGGAAAAGTCGGCCACATTGTAGGTCATAGTGTATTCTACTTCCTAAAATAATTGTTTTCTGACATGATGATCATCATGACTCATTTACGTTCTGTTGCAACTCTGGACTGCATTGCCCACCCTTTGCTGGCATTAACGGGAAATGTGGCCATGCAAAGCAGAGCTGTTTTCTGGACATACAAAAACATAAGAATTTCTCCTAGACAAAGGCTGAGATGCACAAAATCCCTTGCACCCACAATAAATGCCACTTGGTTTTTTGTTATTATTTGCTATACTGTATTCACAAAAAAGTGGTAGACCTATTCAGTGTAGTAAATTATTATATTGTCGTATTTACCAGTAATCACTTTGTTAACATAAATAACAGTATTCAGTAGTGTGAACTATACTGAATAGATTAACTAGTAAATACTGTAGCATACTGTAATATTTAATATGGTAAAATAAAAAATACTACAGAATCAATAGTTTAGGACTAGTCTTTTTTTAAAGTTACTTAGTATCAGCAGACGCTTTTAATTTACATTGATGAAAACGAAGCGTTTAAAAAACAGTTTAATATGTTAGTTGCGGTCTAACAAGTACATTGCGAACTATTGTACGTCGTCTTTAAACGCAGTTTCGCAAATGTACAATCTATTCTGTCTCGGTTATTTTTATCAAGGTATGTGTCCCCAACACAATGTGCATCTGTTAGCAGTTGCGCGCATGCGTAACTCTGAGCAGCTCTGAGTTCGATTACACGTACCTTGCACTGACTCCGCCGTTTGCGTAACTAGATCCGCTCAATCGAGCACTCGCATCGATTCATCTCAGCCATTGCTTGTTTTTACGGTGACCTAGAGTGTTTTTAAGATGATCTCATCGTTAGCTCTCCGCTCACTGGTGTCAAATGCGGTATGGTTTCTATGTCTGAAATGATAATAATTTAATTTAGAAGAATTGTAGAGTTGTTACATGGAGGCAGCGCGGTATCCGCGTTGACATCTGTGCAAGGGCATGAAGCTAAAGCGCTAAACGCTAAGACTGATGTCTGATTCTGTTTATATTTATTTAAATATTAAATCAAAATCTTGAGTTTACTGGGATCTGTTAAAATACTGGCTCTAAAAACTGTTAACAAGACAGTAGCGTTACATCATGAACAGGTTTATACACTGACAGACTTACATCACTACATGTATGTGTTTGCTCCGTGCATATGACGTTATGCATATCATGGACAGTATTATTTTTTTAATAAAAGTAGTCACTTGCACTTTATATAAAATCAACTTTCTGCATGGTTCCTAGCATCAAAAGTGTATTTTTACACGGTCGCTCTGTACACATAAGTTACTTAAAAAAACAAAACAAATATGTAACGTTAGTTCAGTGCAATATACGTCGATTTGGATAAAAGAGTCTGACAAATGCATAAATGTAAATGTACATCGTCAAAGTTTGTTCAAATGGTGATTTACACTTTTCTCTGTAAGTGAGCTGTCAATCATTAGTAAAGTATTCTGTTGTGTTATATTGCAGGTGCGCAGCCTGCATCAGACTGCAGCTCGAGCTAGTGCAGGTGGGATGTTTGTGGTAAGACCTCACTCTTATATGCTTTTAATATAGTTTCTTTACATTTCTGAAATGAATTAACCAACATATTTACATTGATAAACAAATTAGTACTGTCCCTGTCTATCTACTGTGGTGGCTATTGTTGCACAATATTCGCTGACTCTACAGCAGGCAAAGCAAGCATCAATATATATAAGGCGTTTGTTATAAATTGGAGTAAGTTTAAACTTATGGTATTGGCAATAATGGAAAACTACAGTGTTTTATTCTAATACGCAAGAGCTCACACAGGAAAAAAAACTGTACAGTTTTGTCATCTATTAATATTTTCTTCTTATTTGGTTCTTTACTACAGTAGTTATTTTCCCAGATTTTGGACAAGCTTTGTACACGTGTTGTGATTTTTTAGCTAAGCCTTCTTAAAACACTCCAACACTTCAAACACCACTACAAAATAAACATTTAAAACCTGTGAAACATCCTTAATAGTAAATATGAATGAAGGGCTAAGAAATTACTTGCCCTAGTGATGTCTTCTTGGCCCTAGGGCCTAGTGCCCATCAACTTTGCTGAAAGGGGATCACCTCCAGCTTAACCCTGCCAAGACAGAACTACTTGTGTTTCCGGGAAAACCCTACGCTGCAACACTATTCCAACATCCATCTTGGCAATACCACAATCACTACTTCCAAAACAGCCAGGAACCTCGGAGTCATATTTGATTAACAGCTGTCCTTCAATGATCACATGGCAAAGACTCATGCCTATACGCCTTATTCAACAATAGAAAGGTTAGACCTTATCTCACTGAGCATGCGGCACAACTCAATGTCCAGGCCCTGGTAATCTTAAAGTTGGACTACTGCAATGCTCTCCTTGCTGGTCTTCCTGCAAAGGCTATCAAACCGCTCCAGCTGGTTCAGAACGCAGCAGCAGGCCTCGTCTATCAACAGCCCAAAAGGGCTCATGTGACACCCCTTTTCATGTCCCTCCACTGGCTACCGGTTGAAGCCCGCATCAGATTCAAGTCACTAATGCTTGCCTACAGGACTATCACTGGATCTGCACCGGCTTACTTTCACACCCTCCTGCACTACTACACCTATCAAGATCCCTCCATTCAGCAAACCAGCGCCATCTTGTATTGCTTTCTCATAAGGACAGTCAATCGCGTTCCCGCTCATTCTGCTTCACATCTCCTTCCTGGTGGAACATTCTTCCTAACTCTGTCCTGTCAATCAAATCTCTTACAACATTCAAAAAACTACTCAAAACCCAACTCTTCTGTGAATACCTGACAGACAAATAAAAAAATAAAATAAAAAACCTAACCCCACTAACCCTTTCTCTCAACAGGTAGTTTGTTGAAACCACTAACTTTGTATTGGGACCTAATGTATTATGGCGATAACATATCGCTTGTTGCTCCCTAACGCTTTGTAAGTCGCTTTGGATAAAAGTACATGTAAATGTCTTCACTTTTGGCTGTAATTGTATGTTATGTTCAGTAGCACATGTTCATTGTTCAACAACAAATAATAAACATGTTGAGGCTACTTCTATCAAATTATTTGTATTTAAAATAGTGGTGGTCATAGATTAATTTTTTTTAATCTAGATTAAAATGGCTCATTTGAATTCTGCCGAAGGCATTCAGAATATGTGTGCTACCCAAATAATGACTAAAAGTAAGTCTTTGAGAACGGGTTTCTCAAGCCAGGTGGCGCATTAGACCAGGGGCTCATCTCCCGTTTCCAAAATGCATCACAAACTGCTTGAGAAAGCTGTTCTACTATGATAATTTATGATATGTTCAATAAGATGTTCTTGTGTTTACTTCCGCATTAGCTAATGGATGCTCTGTGTTTAGGTGGTACTTTAGACTAGAAGAGCTCCTACAGTACATTTACATTTAGTCATTTAGCAGATGCTTTTATCCAAAGCGATTTACAAAGAGTTAGGGAGCAACAAGCGATATGTCATACAGGAGCCATAATACATTAGGTGCCAATACAAAGTTACTGGTTTCAACTAAAGCTAGACCACTATCTGTTGAAAGTTTTTTTTTTTTTTTAAACCAAATGTATGTAAACCAATTCCGTACAGTAGACAAACAAGGTGCAAAAAACCTTAGTCTTGTCGAGGTTTCCATTGGGAAGCTTCTTAAAAATAAATTTTCCCGGAAGCAAGCCCGGCGGCTTCATAGCTGCATCCATGTTAGCACGTCACGTTTGATCTGGTCATTTCACAGTTACGTTGTGTTCAGACCAAACGCGAATGGCGCGTCAAGCGCGAGTGATTTACATGTTAAGTCAATGCAAAGACGCGATAGACCTACTTGCGGCGCGAATGACGCCCTGGTTATGACATGATGAGGCAGCGCGAATGACGCGTATCACCCGAGTTGAAAACTCTCGTTCTCTTCCCCTACAGTGCAATTAATCTAGGTATACATCCGTGCTAAAATATCAAGGTGAAAGTCATCATAGCTTGCGTAGTATAGACCCAGCTCCCAAGCCAACTTTGAGAATAGATTAACGGCGACATTTTTTTTATCGCGAGATAAGAGTCTTTTAACGGCCAACCACTAATTTAAAAAGATATGTCACTTAAATTAGGTGCATCATATAGAATGTCTCTCTCTTAGTTGGACACACCATGTGTCCCACTTTAGATTGGTTCTCACATTTGTGAAATAATGTAAAGCAAATAAACATGACAGCCTTATTGATGAATTGGTTTTATTGCAGATATGTCACGATTTGTTTGATATAAAATGAGTCTTTGCATATTGGTCAATATTGAAAGATGTTTATTATTGATTAATGAATCTGGTGTCTATTCCAGCATAGAGACACACCATCCAACAATCCAGAGACTCCATTTGAATTTACACAAGAAAACATGAAGGTAAGGGATTTTAGGCATATATTACTTTTTTGCCATTGTTGTAACATGGGTTTTGCTTGTGTGTGGCATAAGCAATACAAATATGTCCAGTGGTTGCCAAATGCTTACAACAACTATCATAGCTGTATTTTTTTTATTGTTAAACAGAGAGTTGAAGCAATCATGAATAATTACCCAGAGGGTCACAAAGCGGGCGCCACTATTCCTGTTCTGGACTTGGCTCAGAGACAGCATGGATGGCTTCCTATATCCGCAATGAACAAGGTAATAAGACCCATGTTCTTTTCAAATAAATATAGGGTTCCTATAGTCATGGCAAACCTGGAAATTGAGGTATGCAGACAGTCCTTGAAACCAATACTGTTCAAAAAAATGAGACCCTGGACCACAAAACCAGTCATAAGTAGCACTGGTTTATTAGTAGCAATACCCAGAAAACTTTGTATGGGACAAAATTATCATTTTTTTAATGGCAAAAATCATTAGAGAATTAGGTAAAGATCATGTTCCATGAAGATATTTTGTAAATTTCCTACCGTAAATATATCAAAACTTTTATATATGGATGCAGCAAAATCTGGAAAAATGGCCAGACACATGCCTAGAAACTTCACTCGCTGCGGCCCGCTCTTTGGAAATTACCCCCTCAAGTTTGGTATATAAAGCTTTCCCATGATGTGTAAATCTCAATTTTGAAGAATTGACCCATATGACGGGTTTTGTGGTCCAGAGTCACAAATGTGGAAACTTTGACCTGCTTGTTATAGTTTTATGAAATGTTGGTGTAACAATGTTTTCATCCCGCAGGTGGCAGAGATCCTGGACGTTGCTCCTATGAGGGTTTATGAAGTTGCAACATTTTACACCATGTTCCTCCGACAGCCAGTGGGCAAGTACCACATTCAGATCTGCACCACAACGCCGTGCATGCTCTGCGACTCTGACAGCATCCTGGAGGCCATTAAAAACAAACTGGGTAAGCAGAAACCATTCCAGCTCTCCGATAGAACATCAATGCCTAGAATATTTAGGTTTTTAGGAGATCGCTACAGTGTTCGTAAAGGCGTATGTTCTAGTTTTTCAATGTGAGCTCTATTCAGCTATTTGCATGAGACCAGGTGGCTGATCCTCCCTATTCGAGCATCTCTCTATTCGAGTTCTGATTGTATTTGATCATTCGAGCTGTTTCTTTGAAAATGCACAACGTATTCTTACTCAACAAAAATATATATAGACTTATGTATTGTGTAATTAAGGACCGTAGAATAGTGTCTATATTGCATTGTTGTCAAGTCATAGCCAATATAACTAACTGTCATAAATAGCAAGTGTATAGCGCTTTATCTTTTAAAACATGGGATTTTAGCCAAATAACAAAAAAACCTAGGCCCTTTCAATAAACATTATAAGCTTTAAGTTGATGTTGACGTAATGGCATTGCACGGGGGCATTGAGGATTTCATGATGTACTAGCATGCTTCATAAGATGTGTGCTTGGTCTTTTAAAATCACTGATCCACATATTAAGCATTTAATAACGATTTGATTTACTGACTCAGATGTGATCATTGTAAGGATGGACAAAACATATTTGTCTGACATTTACTGGTCAAAAACCTAACTATAAGATTTAAGCTATCCAAACAAAGTCTCTTGATGAACAAAATATTATTACAAATTAAAATAAATGCTTTTTAGTTGAATATATTATAATATATTAACTTTTCAGCATCATTGCTCCACAATATGACGTGTCACATTTACTAAACATTTACAAAGTGACACGTCATATTGTGGAGCAATGATGCTGAAAAGTTAATATATTATAATATATTCAACTAGAAAGCATTTATTTTAATTAGCAATGATATTTTGTTCATCAAGAGACTTTGTTTCGATAGCTTAAATCTTATAGTTCTAATCATTCTTAATATTTATTAAATAAACATGATCTGTAATTGTTGTTTAAGGCTCGGTATTGGACATACACTTCCCCAACACCCAAATCTCAATTTTGACCGTACCATCCCCCTTGAATTTTTTCTATAATTTGACCACTACTACTACTTAAAAATGATGACGGCTTTGAACCAGTCTTTCTGACCTGCAGAGGGCCGCAAAGAGCAAATGTCTTTGTCCAAATACAAATAAAAAATCTCTCAACCACATTGTACACATACACTGTGCATGTGACTACTCTCTGGATGGGTTAAAAGCAGAGGTCACATTTCGGGAATGGGTCACCATATCTGACAAACAGGTCAATTTCACTTCACTATATGAAAAGTTTGGTTCCAAAATAGATAAAACATAAACATACAAAACGCTCTCTGCTTGTCTAGAATTTAAATAATTCTGATAATTATTATTAAATAATTAGATAATTTTGGAGAATACACTAAATTGTGACTGAATAAGTGGCATTTTCTACAATTTCTTATTCATTTATACATCAAAACTGACCAAATGTACTCAATACACGTTCTTCATCCTATTTATTAAAGTACGGTATTACAAAATAATGTATTTGTATTCTTTTATCAAATTTAAAAACGTTAGATTTTGCTTTCAAAGCTCTAACCATTTTGCATGTTGAGACATTCTTTTTCACTAGTAAATACATAAGATCTACAAAATGCTGTGGGACTAAAAAAACACAAATCTTCCCTCTTAGGTATCAAGGTCGGGGAGACCACAACGGACAAATTATTTACCCTTTCAGAAGTTGAATGCCTCGGTGCCTGTGTGAATGCCCCGATGGTTCAAATCAATGATAACTATTACGTGAGTATGATCACAAATCTCTTTTTTGACTCTTACTGTGAGTGTATAGATAATGGGGCTAGTTTTAAATGTGGCCCATAGGGGAGGCAGTTTCTCTGTTAGAAAGTCAGTCTGTGGTTTCTAATGTAATTTTAAAGGTGAAATTGTTACTGGAGGAGACGAGTTGTGTACAATTTTATTTGTGTGACATGCATACATATAGATAATTCCCTACAGACCAAGACAGCTGTGATCTGTTTGAGATATCACTCAATGACTTGCATTTAGTGTCACATTTTCAGAAGTAGTGAACAAGGGAGTTTCCCTTCAGAGTTATTCTTCCAAGTAATTGTAACACATGAGAAGGTCAGTTTCAGAAGGTGTAGTAGTTTACTTACTAAAGTTGCCTTCAATCTGTCAGGAACATGTGTATGTCATATTTCCCCCCCAAATCATTTTAATGAAAAAGGTTTACTGACTATTTAGATTACTTGGTTTGCATTGTGGTGTTATTTTCATGAGATATTACATGTGATAGGGACGTTTTTCAGATCAACGATCTTCCAAGATTTATTATAATAACGTTACAGCAAAAGTAATATTTTTAAAGCCAAGTATTCAATTATACATTATGATTGCACTCGCAGTTTCATTTCAATATTTAAATAATGATAAAAATGCTGAAATGACAGCAATAAAAACATAATAAAAATCACACCTATTAATAGTTGTAAATTATTTAAATGGAAACAGAGTGTTTAAGATGTGTTTGATTATATACGTAGAAAATAATAATAAAAACATTGTAAGATTTATCAAAGATAATTATGATTTAAATAAAAGTATTTCGTTTTTGTGAGGTTCGCACTAGAAGGTTAAATATATTCGGGTTTATGTAACAAACTCTTTGTAAATTAAATGAAAGAAAACAAGGTTTCTCCATTAACGATTGTTTCATATACTTTTATTTTTCTTTGCTTTGATTTGTAGGAGGATCTTAAACCATCAGACATTGAGCAGATCATTGATGAGCTGAAAGCGGGAAGAGTTCCTCTGCCTGGTCCCCGGTATGAATGCTCTTCACCTTTCTATCTTTACTATAACAAATAGGTCTGGGTGATATTCCCAAAAAGAAAAGCCTTTACAGTCTAGCTTCAGATTTATATTTCTGTATTATTTCTAGTTGTCCAATATCCTATAACTCATAGAAACAGGTGAATAAAAGATCACAATATTTCTTAATTTTAAATAGAGTACCTTAGAGATGACATATTTTTGTTGGCCAACCCAGAAGTGAGGCCACACTGGTTCCCTCGACCGAAAACCTTTGGGAAGATTGCAAAAAAATAAGATCAGTGATAAACAAATGTTCATGGTGTTTACACATGTTGTCCATCTAGATAATCTTAACAGATTAACACAATGTTTGCTATTTGTGAAGCCCAAGTACAATCTGCAGAAGTAAAAAGCTAACACGATGCTATAAACAGATGACACTGCCTACGGTCGCAAGATATCAACGTCACCACCACCAAGCGTCTGATGCCTTTTTCATTTTTTATTAAAAACATGTTCCCTGGTTAAGTAATTACTCTTTGAATCAATCCCCAACAGTGTTTTTAGAGATTTGTGCCCATGTGCATCATTTATTTGTGAGATTTATTTTCGCAATGACGTCTAACGTCCCCGCCAAAGGAAGCGTCGCTTTTAGAAACTTGTAAGCAACCGCCGTTTTTAAGACACAATAAAGGTTTAAAAATCACGAGCGGTTTATAACTGGTGTGTTTTATGTCATAGATTAAAACGTAAAAATATACAGAGGTTTTATTAACCCCCAGACCTTATTTCAGGGAGTGCTAAAATGCTAACTCACTTCCTGGGTTTGCATAGAAAATACGTCATCTCTGAGATACTCTATAAACAAGCATTAAACAAAGAATTACATGCATTGCATCGTGACTGAGATGTCAACATCCCTTTTTTCAGAAATGGGGCAAAGCCTATGCATATTTAAAGCCTATGTATGTTCACCCAAAAATTTGAATTCTGTCGTCATTCACTCAGATTGTTCCAAACTTGTATACGTTTCTTAGTTCTGCTGAACACGAAGAAAGATATTTGGAAGAATGTTAGCAAAAAATAGTTTTTGTTCGCTTAAACACAAAATGAGATATTTTGAAGAGTCTAGGAAAACCAACAGTTCTGGGGGACCTTTGATTACCATTGGCATTTAATTGGTTCTAATATGGTTGTCAATGATGACCCAGAACTGAAAAGTGCTATCCTTCTTCTAAATATCTTTCATTAGAACAAAGCAATTTATACCAGCATGAAATTACATGAAGTTGAGTAAATGATGACCTAATTTTCATTTTTGGGTGAACTATCACTTTAATCATGTGATTCAGAGTAAAGTGTATTTTAGTTGTGAGGTCGTGTTGTATGGGACATCCGTTAACACAAGCTTATTAAAGGGATTGACCATCATCAATAGGGACAGCTAATAGTTATAGGACACTGGACATAAGCTTTGCTTACCACGTCTATACAAGAAGAAACTGTATTTATTTCAGTTTTAAAAGTTAACGTGTCCCGCTACTATCTACTAAAGGCCTCAATTAAATTGCAATTACACAAGAACATTATGTGATGTTGATTAATAACTCTGTCGGCATGCCAAGAATGTTTTAATTGTTTTGAATATTCTTGCCTCTATCAGGAATGGACGCTTTTCATGTGAACCTGCTGGTGGATTAACTTCATTGACAGAACCACCCCCTGGACCAGGATTCGGTGTGAGAGCTGACTTGTAAACAGTCGCCAGTTATCTGACTTAGGTCCTTGTAAACATTAGACATGTTCTGTAAATAAACTGTTATCATCAATTATATTCACATTGGCTGCTGTGAGTTGTTTAAGATGAATGTTTTTCATAGTGGAACAATGCTGGTGACAGAACGACAGACGCTCAAACACCAAAACACTGTGATACCAAGATTTTTTTACCAAGATAACCCCCGTCAGGTCTAAGTGGTCTGTTTTTATCAAAAAACCAATAGTGTTGAAACATGCTTTACTTTTAGGATGTTCCATCCCTTATTTTCAAGCCTTCTGTTCTGACACACAATACTCGTGCGCAATAAACATGTAGGTTTTTGATTTTCTATTCATTTCTCCAGAATAAGAACAACTAATATAATTATCGGTAAGCAGAACTATTTCTGATCATGAAAAATAACACATGTCACATAACCGAAGACACATGCGTTTCTAAGGCTGCTTCACAAGCTTGTGGTTATCAGTTCAGGAATTTAAATGTCCCCTTCACACCACCTCTTCATACTGCGGTTAAACCATGGAAAATACTATACTTGTGCTGTGCAAACAACATAGGTTCACCTGTGTACACGCATACCAACAAAAACACAAAGCATCGCTGTGCACGGTTGGCCAGTGATAGGCTTACGTTCATGTACAGAAAACAATAATATAAGACTCTTTCTAAAGCATGTCTATTAACCAACTTATTTAACTATACACAATAATGTAATGTCTAATACTTTTATGTAAGGCCTTTCTCAGAAAACAACAATGTATGTGATTATTTAAAAAAAATCAGTATTTAATCAGTATTACATATGATTTACTTGACCACATAGTGATTTACCAGGACAAATCGTTTATACACAGTATATAAACATACACATTTAAGTCTACCGCCCACTCCTGCACAAGATAGCTGCAGTGCCATATCTGTGCCACACAGGTAACAGCTTTCTAACATAAAGATCACCTCTACAGACCACAACAGTCACGTTTCATGCAACTAACTCGAGCTGCTCTAGTCTGTGCATGCGCCCATCCCCCCACGCAGGCATGCACGCACGCAGATATTCTCTGTGATTCGAGCTCGTTCTGCAGCACAATACAAGGCCGTCAACGGCGCATGCGCGAATTCTTCCCCACATCATGTAAATATCTGAACTGCGACACAACAACGATAAGCCTCGAAAGCTCGTTTGGCGCCATTTTCAAACACACTATTGCATTTATAGGAATAGAACGAACGACGTCCTAATGCATATCGACCTTTAAATACCTTCTTTATGGAAGGTGAGCGTGTCTCCGTCATGAAAGTTCCAGAACGTTCGCGCACTCGCTCTCGCGTCGCAGCGTCGGACTGAACGGGTGACGTCAAAGTGCGCAGCGTCAACCCCCCCATTCGAAAGACAAAAAAAATATTACAACAGGACAAAACCAAAACACATCTTTGAGGCATGAGATAAACACAGACACGTATTTAACGCACTTAACAATCAGGGGATTTCGTATCAACACGGTATTTAAAAGTTAAACTAGTTTTTTGTTTTTATTCTTTTAACGCACTTGGCATAATTAGACCATAAAAAGGGAAAGCTAAACATACGAACGTAGATAAATAAACTCACAATAAAACACCCCAGAACATCTGTGATACCAATTGCACACTAACAAATCCTACATTACCGCATTTTTATTTATATGTAATTCCAAAGTTTATTAGATAGTTTTTGTAAAACTAATTTACATTCCAAGGAGAAGAGTAGGATTTTTTTATTCATATCAAAATACAGAAAAAAATAAGAAAATAACTAAGAAATCAAAAAGTAAAAATACATAAAAATAACCAAATAAACTAGAAACAATGAAATGATAAAATATTACATGTAATATTATAATAAATTATAAAAGTGAAAAATATGAAAGCATAATATAAGGACATGGAAGCATAGGGCATGGAAGTCCTGGGAGCACAGAAAGCTAGTATGAGCATGCGCAGAAGCCGTGCGAGCGCGGCGGAACACATGACCTCGTTTAAGCCAATAAGCGCCGCAGCTCTGCATATTTTTTTTCTCGGGCTTTTCTTAGACACGAACTGACGGCGATGTTTTCAAAACCAGCACCGAGAGACGTCACACAGCCGTAGGGTTAATGTTCAGTTTTTACCCCGCGACACACGCTTTTTATTCCTAAAAATCGTCTATATCCATTATTCGACTCGCGAGTTAATACAGCAGAGGAGGTCGGAGAGCTTCACGGCGGTAAGTGGAAAGTTTTCGTTGTTTTTGTCTGGGCTCGCGATCACATATGGAGGAAAACGTATTTAGTTTATAAAGAGCTTAACCAACCAGTTAGAGAATTAGTCGGTTTGGTAATGCTTGTTGCGAATAGTATTATTTCTGATAAAGCGTCATAAACAGGTTTGCGCTTTGTGGCGCGTAGTGCGCCGTGCGCGCGACAGTGACAGGCGCCTTCGGTGTGCGTTGAACGCGAGCGCGAAGCCCTAGAGGGGCCCGCATGTCTCTTAAACCCACTGCGGGTTATTGTCTGTGCGTGAGAGGGGTGGCGCAGTCCGCAGCGTGATACTGTCTCTTATAGATCTCACATGAAATTTGATTTTCAGGTTAGATGTGCAACCAGAATGCATAACGTTACACAAGCGCTTGACAGTGTTGCGTTATTTGCAATTCGTATAATTCCCCACGCATACACTTTATTCAATATAAATAATGCAATGCTGATATTTGCACGTGCGTGGAAATGCACGGGGGCATGCTCATTTCTTTGAGTGATTTCTGTTTTTGTTGCATTTGCAACGTTGCAGCTACGCGTGAAATATCGTATCCATGCATGCTGCTCGGGGTGTGTGTTACCACAAAGCTTTATTTGGTGACCGTCCTTCGCGCAGAAACCTTTTGTCTTAAGGACGTATCCTGCAACGCCAGTCAGAAGCTTGTCAGATGCACGCAGTTGCATTTCACAAGGTTTATCGTATTTGTTATTATTGCAGACATAAGACGTTACTACATTGTTTACTATGAGCACAATCTAATTGAACGAATCAGACTTTTACAGGAGACAGATCTCATCCACTGGCAAAAACGTTATTTCTGTCTACAAAGACAGAAGATGTGATGGATATTATCCCACGTTTTTATTACTGGTTTTATTTCCGAGGGTGGATATATATTTTGCAAGCCGCTGTTTAGAATTTGTGAATCATGAATTATTGTGAAATAGAAATAAAAAAATATTTTTAAGGTCTGGTTTTACTAGAGTTGAGATGTGCTTCATGTAATCTAGTCTTTGAAACGATGCAAGCAAAATTAAGGCTAGAATAGTTTCCTATGAAAACATATAACGTTCTGTATTTTAATAGATAAATGATGATCATTTATGTCTCTAAATATTTTGTGAATTAAATGTCTGCGTTTGAACTACTGTGTAGACATATTGCTGAAATGTGTATGATAATTTTAGTATTTTTAGATGTTGCTTAAAGGTTATAGTTTGATGTTTGTATTTAGGCAGGACCATTTTGATATTCATTTTAGCCTCCAAGTATGGAATTTAGATTAGATGTCTACGCCCACTTCCCTGGTCGTGTTCTACACTCACACACTTTCAAAATGACATATTAAGGATTATACAAAAATCCCAATTTTCCACATCTGGGCCACCGTCCAACAAGAGCTTGTGGTTCTTGCTATTTTTCCGTTGACCCTTTATAAAGTCACGCGGCCATATGCATGAGTGGCCCCTGTGTCCATTCGCTCAACTCAGCAATGATATGAGGGACAATAAAGGCAGATTTTTACCTCTGGGTTGGACCTACAGCGTAGCGCACCTCTCAAAAAATGAGAGAGCGCTGTGATTGGTCTACTTGAACTCCCTCCCTTCAGGTAAGAAAACCCATTTCAAACGCATTTCCGAACAAATTATATAATAAATTAAGTGTTCTTCTTACAACTCAAGCTGCAAAAGTGGTGGTTTACTTGGTGCTATCACTGCAAAATGCTTCTGCTCTTGTCTTGGTTTCACAAGCAATGAACCTGCGGACACTGACGCCTAGTGGTCATTGCCCTGTCGATGTGGACAAAAACGCACAAGTATAAACAAAAACATGCGAATTGCCTACGTCGTAGGTCCGAAGCAGAAGTAAAAACCCGCCTTAAAGCCTTGTTGCTTTAGAGGTTATATTAGTGCTAGTTTCTCTTAATGCTTGTTTTTAGTTATGTGGCATGTTTATTTTAGTTGAGTGAGCTGTGGTGCTGGTAAATATGATGGGGCTGTTACAGTGGTTCTGAATGGAGTGGTCCTGATGCTGTGACGCGGACTGTCAAGGCAACACTCCTAAGGCTAGTCCACACCAGGACAATAATCCTCCGCGTTGACGTTGAACGCCTCATGACTTAACAAAGGGCCCCAATGGGAACCTCGGTTCGTTTTATTCAGTTTGACGCTGTGCGTTCAAAACTGGCCGAACAAATGAGATTGCTGCTTTTGTTCACGTGCCTGGAGCTGCTTAAGTTACAGTAAAAGTCGACTTGTTGGTGCTCAAGCACAAAACGGTCTTGTCGAGCACACATTAGCTGTGCCTTGTTTCGTAAGGCTGCGTCCTTGTGTCCTCTTGAGGTCTCGGCCTCTAAAGGATGCTGTATACAGAGAATCCTCAATTTAGAATTAAATGAGACGTCCTTCGTAGGACATACTGGCAGAAAAGGAAACAGGAAGTACCAGGCTGCTATGACAACACGTTGCACTTGCACACCTGTCACATTAATCAAAATGATTTCTACATGATCATAAGAGGTAAAAAGTTTGTTACTTTCTACCCTCAACAATGCCAAAAGATTTGAACAATAAAAAAATGGTGCCTTGCTGTTTAAAAGTTAAAAAATCATTAAAACTCTTTTAAATGTAATTACTACATATGACTGCCAAGATTAAAAAAAGGTGACGTAATTGGTAACTGTTAACATTTAAACACCACATAATAGATTGAATGTGCAGCTGCTGCCGTTTAATCAAATAACAGACGTTGGCCGACGCAAGGAATTGTGGGTTGTCTCTAGCAATGAAGGATACACCTCATGTGTCCTCCAAATTCTTGCGAAAGCAGGTCGCATTAGAAGGGTAAATACGGAGTGTCCTATCTGCTTTTATGAAACGAGACGCCTCAATGACGTAACAGGCTTCAAATATGACCTCTGAAGGACGCAGCCTGCCGAAACAAGACACCGCTAATGATAAAGTGGAAATATGATGAATTCTTCTTCTGTGTGACAAGGGAGTGTCAGAAGCGTAAAGTTGCATAGTGCCAACCTTGTATATCGGGGTTTTTCTGTTTTTCATTAAGCTCCATCTATGTCCGGGAGTGAATTTGCACGTTCACTCGGCTCATCGTCAGTGAAAATCTTTTGGAATGAACAGCGCGTGCGATTATCGTCCCGGTGTATACAAGTCTTAAGTCCAGCAAAATAAGAAGCTGCAGTTGGCACTTGGAAATACTGTAATCGAGACGAAAGTCAAACAATGAAAAAATGCTTGTATATAGAAATTGTAATTAAAATGTATTAATTGGTCTTAACCAAACACACAAATGTGTTTTATTGTTTTGTTTTCATTTTAAGGCCTTGAAGCCAAACCAGAGCATCGACACCTCTCCAATTAATACAATTCACTTATGTTTGAATACAGGCCTTTTAAAAGGATAGTTCACCCAAAAATACAAATTCATCATCCTCTTTTCACCCTCATGTCATTTAAAACCTGTATGTGACTCAAAAGAAGATATTTTGAGAAATGTCTTGGTGGTTTTGAGTTCATACAATGGAATTGAAAGGGGTTCAGTCTTTTGGTTATCAATGTTCTTTAAAATATCTTATTTTTGTTCTGGGGAAAAAAGAAACTCAGGTTTAGGGGACATGAGCGTATTTTTTTATTTACTTTTGGCCAAACTATTCCTTTCATTGCATTATTATTTGGTATATATTTTAGGGTTGTTTAATGTTTATTAACATTAATTTAAAAACTATACAGACTTTAAAATGCATTTTTTATGTGTTAGGTGTGGTAGTTTATGATATTTCCATTTCCCATTTTTTTAGCTGAGAAAAAAGTGGAATAATTGTGCTGGTAAAATAATTTCTCAAGACGTAGCATTATCTAACATGAGAACTTTTAAATGTAAATTAAAGGATGTACATGATATGCGTCAACTACCCATGTCTGCAAGAAATCAGGCTGCAAGAAGAACTGCACCCCTGCCGCTGCACATTTCACCGCTGTGTGTACATTCACGTCCCAGTTTTCATTGACACAGATGACAAGGTGTACGCCGCAACGTTTCTGTCACTGCATGCTGAATGCTTCCAGGAGACGTATTTCAGCGAAGCTCGTGGGAGCGGGAGCTGTTTATGCGAGAGGGAGGAGAGAAAGGAAATAGCACGAGAGAGAGAGAGAGACAGAGAGAGAGAGAGAGAGACTGAAACAGGCATGGGTTAGAGCAGCCTGACTCACTCTCCTACCCATTAGATATTGGCCTTTGTGCTCTGAAGCTCTCCCGAGAGAGTTCTCTCTCCCCGCTTCACGTTCAAACTCGATGCCATTTTTATTTTGCCAAGCTTCTTTATTCCCGCACAGGCGCGTCTTTGAAGCGTGAGGTTTATTCTGACAAGAATGGGATTCGCTTCACGTCTAGATGTTGAGAAATTTTCTGATTTTATATTGTAATGTAAATTCTCTTTGATCATTTTTGTATCTGGTCTCGTTTTGCTAATGGATGGCAGCTATAAAGCTGAAGGTCCATGTTTAAGATCTTATTTCTTTACAAATGCTGCTTTTTTCCCACGTGTTTGAGGAGCTCACCTCTTCGCTGCCCTCTGGATCCATTTCGAAAAATAAACACAGGCGCTTTTCGAATTTCCCTCAGCACAAATATAATCCAACAGCCTTGGTATTGGCCGCCCTTGTCAGCAGATGCATGCAGAACTTTCCAGGATTCTGCGGAAAACTTTCAGTTCTACGCATTGTAGACTTGAGTGCTACAAAGGGTGCATTATTTTATAATGTTTAAATTTAATAATAAGAATTTAAGTACCTTTAGCCATTTTATCATTTAAAATGTGATCATGGTTGAACAAAGGAAGTTGTTAACATGAATTAACACGACCGGTACTTAATTATTCGCAAAGAATTGACGGTATATTTTACTGCCATTTTTAGTATGTCATAGTTAGGGGTGTCCGAATATACCCACATTAACAATCAGGGCAGGTTCTAGACATTTGGAGGCCCTAGGCAAAACATTTTTTATAATAAAATATTTTCTAACACTGTAAAAATGTTGCGATCTTAACAAGCTAATGATATTTTTAAAGAGTCTGTTTCAATTTGAAATTTCTCTAAATAAAATTTAGGGCAGTCAGGATTAAAAAAAAATCCTTGCGTACAGACTAAAAATAGCAGCAGGTTTTAAACTGTATGTATGGGATAATGTAATGCAGCCGGTTGTTATTTGTAAAACATTCGTGACGCGAATCAGAGATAGACATATAGATCGGACTGTTTACTTGCATTATAAGACACAATGGACTGTTTTCATGTGTTTTTGACATGACGTTGGGTTTCACAGCATATAAGATGTGCAAAAGACACCATAGAGAACATGATTGTAGCCGTGTGCTGTATGAGAACGCCCGTCTGTGCACACACTTGTTTGATGTAACGTGCGTCGAAGTTTGAGACATGGTACAGTTATGGAGGCCCCACCTCCAAGCCTGAGGTACTAGGCAATTGTCTGCTTTGCCTATAGGTAGCACCGGTGTTGTACCAAAATCGGACTGCCCTTGAGATTACGACTCCCCTGTTAGCTTTCCTGTAGCTCAGTGGTAAGAGCATTGCGTCAACATCGCAAGGTTGTGGGTTCAAGCCCAGGGGATTGCAAATACCTAAGTATAAATGTATAGGGTAAAGCAATGTAAGTCGCTTTGGATAAAAGCGTCTGCAAAATGCCTAAATGTAAATGTAAATGTTTTCCACTACATAGGTTAGGATTAGTTGTGGGGACGGGATGTATAGATAGGGACCAATCACAAAGCAGCATCCTATGTGAATGAACCAATCAGAAGTAGGGGAGTCCAAATTTCATGGGGAGTCGAATTTCGGTACACCACCGGCCCTGTACAATAGCCGATATGTTTCTGATATATATAGGGCTTTAGACTCTGACCAAAATGGTCACAAATGCGGTTGTTTTTTTTATAACATGCAAGGTAAAATTTCGCAGGGTTACATTGGCAAGTGCGTGAAACAATTTTTTTCCACGGCAAAGATTTATTTAAACATTTAATTGCGCAGACCGTATGGCATAAAAGCATCACGGGACAGAATGCTCCATAACCTTTTAAAACGGTCTCACGGAACCATGATTATTAAGATCGTTCTGCACAGCGCTTAATAAAGTCGCACACGTCTGTTTCTGAACCGTCTCTCTCCCTCACACTTTAATCAAAAGCAAGGTCGGAAGATTGAAACCATGTTTCAGGTGGCACATTCTGAGAATATTTTTTACCTGAATTACAGCTGGGTGTACATGTGCTCAATAACACATTGCCTTTTGTTCCGCACATGAATCTGACATGAAGGAAAAATCCTATGCAGTGAAGTGTTTTCCGTGTTAACTTCTTTCTTTTGTGATGTCCTAACAGCTGTGAAAAACAAAATCGAGTATTTACAATAAAGTCTAAATCAAAATATTATATCAATATGAGGGAGTGTGGAAACATAGTCATGTAACGTTATGTTAGCTACTGCCATAACATTATTAAAGTGATATTAACAAATGAAACCTATAATATAGTCCGACTTACTATTAAATTGCAAAGCATTTAAATGCTATATTTAATGTTTACATCTTGTTGCTACACATTTGAAACATTGTGGTTGTGTTCAACATTATGAAACAAATAGTTTCAAGCATAGAGCTTAGTTTATATTGAACTGTTAGGCCAATTTATTATTTTAAAAGTATACAACAGGGCTGTACGTTTCCAATGTGTGAACAATGTAGTTACAACAAAATTTGTGTACCTGCATAGAGCACAATGCTTTTTGTGTTAGTGGAGAAGTCAAACGTGCATGTCATAAATGTCAAAGCTTTTCCATCACTCGTGTTGCTCTCGAACAGCACGCACTAATGATCTGAATTTCCTCTTTTTCGAGTCCCTTATAGAAACAGATCATGAGTGGGGAAAACCCAGCAAAAATACGTCATGTTTCACCCCTTCAAATGTCAGGTTTTCAAAAGTTAGTGGGATGACAGTGATACGTGTGGCTCTCCAAGTGTATGGGACCCAGCTGATGTGCTGACTGGAGTCTTCCACCGCTGATGTTTCCACTATAATGGAAACATGTAAATAAAGAGACGTGCTTACAAATAAAGGTTCTTCTGTGGTTCTCTGCATCACCTATGTTTTAACAGAGAGCACTTTCTACTCATCAAGAGCCATTTTTAGCTATGTTCTCTGAAGACTATAAAGGTTGTTGTTGACGTTTCACTGTAGGTTTGTCATGTCTTAACTCATGTATTGGTTGTAAGAGAGCAAACAGTAGTATAGTATTATTCACTGTACACTGTATCATACTTAATATTTTGTAGAAATATGAATGTTTTTTGTTAAATTTGTGTTTGCTTCTGTTTAAACGCATTATAGTGTGATTTACAATTTTACAATGAATAAATCAAGTTTAGCCAATATCAAAATAATATTAACATTTCATTTACACTGAAAATTGTGCCCCTCACAGAAATCTCGTTCTTAAAAATAAAAAGTCCAATTCTCCAAATATTAAAGTGCACATCCTTGGTTCTTTGACTGTCGATCAGTTTTTTTAAAACCTCAATGGGCTACTGCGTGTTGTTAGATTGTTGAAGGATTGGTTTCTAGAAATCCCTCAGTCATCAGGTTTTGTGTGTATGGTCGCTAAACACATGACGACAGGAAGTACAGTTACTTTCTCCTTACGCTCAGATGCAGACTGCACGCTATATTATTTTTCTGTTAGATTTTTTCACATGTAACTGTGGTTTCAAAAACAAACAATGTTGCGAGCGGTCTGTGTCTTGGGCTTAAGGAGAAAGTAGATCTACTTCCTGTCTGGATGTGAAACCACAATCACATTTTCCTGACATCCCTCATAGCCTGTGTTTTATTTGTGTGTGGACACCACAGTAAATATGCCCTGGGGTCGGTGGAAGTGGGTTTTGTGCCAGTTGACAAAATTTCTATTTTCATGCGCTCAAGTGTACACACTACCAATCTAGTCTACACACTTACTAGTGAGTGACAAGCAGTCATACAGAATGCACTTTTGCATCATCTATTTAAAAGCTGAGGTAACATAGCAGTTTCTGCCATTCTCATATTAATCTTGATTGCTTATAGTATTGCATACTTTGTATCTTCGAAGAATAGTTTTGAGAAGATTCACTATAAGTTTAATTCGTTTTTTTTTAGATTAAATCGTCTGCCAAATAAATAAATGTAAATGTTGTTTACATAATGCAAGTGCGCACCGATTTCCAACTAAACACAGGCATATGACTCGGTTTCACTTACCGGGTGCGGTTCATGTCCGGCTTTTTTAAGCGCAGGGTTTTCTAAAAATCTGTTTCAAACAATCTGCAAATCCAGCTTTATATCCACCGCTTATATATTATCCATTACCAAAATGCCATTAACAAACAAACCGAGCACAACGTCTGGAACGAACGAAGCAAATTGATGGATTTGCTCTTTGTCTCGCTCTCACTGGTTGCCTGTGGGCGTGCTTGTCCTGGAGAATTGTCCAGTAAGGGACTAAGAACCCTTGTTGCGAAATGGGAAACATTCCGAAATCTTTCAGAATCTTTCGGAGTTTATCGAGCAAAGAAATAAGAAAGTCGTACCTCCCACTCATTTTTTGACAAGTTGATCATGAGAAGCCAGCTCGTTTAACAGTGTAAAGAAGTCAGAATGCTTGAAATAGATTGTTACCCCCTTGGCCCGGCACAAAAATTTCTGATAACTGATTTCAGCATGTTTTATTATTTAATTTATGAGCAGTATATCTGGTTAACAGCTTTGCGTTGCTGACTATGTCTTGGTCATCTTTTAAATTAATTTCTTGTTTTAGAAAATGTGTCTATAGCCCCTATTCGGATGGTCATTTGTTTCCGATAAGGACGTTTCTAGTAAACAAAAACATGGCTCCTTGATGATAAAGATCATGCATTAGGACGAACATAAATTCAAAGTGGAGGTGTGAGTTTGTTATCCTGCAAAGCCGGAAAATGGATGTGACTGAAAAAATCAGTCACATGACAATTTGCGGTATTTATAAATAAAAATTAGGGGTGCTCCGATCAGGACTTTTGGGGCCGATGATCCTTGATCAATGAATGCTGTATCTGCCGATACAGATCACCGATTACAGGAGATATTTGAAGCTTTCTCAGTTCCATTATTTATTAAACCTTATTTTACAACAACACACACCTTTTTCACACAGCTTGTAGAATTTCCAGACCAGTGAAGCCTTTTTCATATTCCGTTAAAAAAATGTCTCGCCAATTTTGCGTCATCTGATCGGCTTTTCTGGATTGGCCCTTTATAGAGACAACCGATCATACATTCCAAAGTGTTTATCGGTCGATTATAATCGGTGACCGATCAATCGGACCTTTTGATTTACCAGTTCATTGGTTTAACCCACTAGACCACCATCTCCCATCTGTATATATCCGGTATTTTTTACCAAAAGGAATAAATTGTTACTAGAAAATCAAAGCCTTTATTAAACCTTCATTTGAACAGTTTGTGAGCAAAATAAAATGCAAATACAGGGTTTTCCCTCCCTGTTTACAAATAAACAGCTTCACAACATATTTTAAATTATATAAAATATTTGATAAATAAAATACAGTACAGGTTTTTTCCTCCTGCTTAACACTGTATACAGCTCTATTGTGCTGCTATGCAAATAACACGGAGTTCTCATTTCCCAATCTTCAATAAAATTAACTGTCATTATTATATTTAGCGCTCATGTCCTGCTTAACCATAAATCGGTTGTTAGCGCGAAATAAGACAATTTTGCGAGCCTCTCGGAAAGCTTCCGTCTGACCTCACTTTACATTTGCGGCAGAGCTTCTGTTGTAAAGTACTTGCGACTGGGTAACTGGTATCTTGGGTCAATGGTTTTTAGCAGCGTTTTAAAACCTTATTGTTCCACTGTTGCAATAGGAACCATGTCTTTCGCAACGTGAAAAGCTACCACCTTAGTTATATCACACCACTTGCGAATTTTCATTTGGTAAGGCACACTTCGGGTAAAAGAAGCTTCCAGAGAGCTTTGTTTCGGGACAGATGTTTTGAGTTGCGTGGTCTTCGTGGCCGAAGTTGTAGCACGAAGTTGTAAACATATCGATATATCCCTCCAACTCGGTATACCGCCCAGCCCTACCCATGATAACCAAAAACACTGTGCTTTGTAAAATAAAGAAAGCTAAAAGGATGCACTACTTTCCACCGTCTGTGAACAGTTTCTCTCCGTTCGCAGAAGCACTTCAGGTGTGTGTGTGATGAGACGTTATGTGAGTCATGTTGTGCTTTTTATGCTGCTATTTATGGTGTTTTTAATCATCAGACACTATAATCCCAGAACCTCTTAAAGAGTAACACTTTGCCGTGCTTTTAAGTGGTCAGAACGTACTTACAAAAGTATTTTGGTTTTAACACCTGTTATAAACTCCGAGATGTGGATTCGGACGGCAATTCATTTAACGCATGACCTGTTTGACAAAAAACAGTAGGTGATTCGGCCAGGGATTTTACCACAGGTGGTGGGAGAAAAACACAGACAATCTGGATTCAGGCGGCAATAAAATCCCCAAATGTCCCTGTGAGAAACAATTACAGTCAGATAGGGCTTATGCGTTGATATCGTACGGATCGGTTTCTGTCCTTAAAAATAAAAAAGATCACTTCAGAGTCTGAATTGAATGTGAGAGACAGACTGGGTTCAGAATTGACTGCAGTATCCCTGTGGTAAGAAATAAGATATATAAAGCAGTATTTGCGCTTGAAGGCTAGTCGCTTTTTATGTATTTATTTAATTTAAATTATGAGAGAGGCTGTATTGTGTTAACTTTAAATTTAGCACTCATTATTACCGTGAAACAATAAAAACGCAATAACTAGAACAAATGACTGCACAATTAATTTAGAACCTATTTTTTTATGCTACTATTTTAAAAGGGTAAAAAAAAAGTAAAACTACAGTTCACATGTGCAGTGTTTCCCCTAGGTTTACAGCTTTGGGGGGGGGGGGGGTGGATGGTTGGGGAAAATTGACGAGAAATAATTTCCTTTTCATTCTTTATGTGCTATCTATCTATCTATCTATCTATCTATCTATCTATCTATCTATCTATCTATCTATCTATCTATCTATCTATGTCACATAAATTGGTTGTCTGGGAGGGTAATGCTTTGTAAAAGTTAAAAATGTTAACATAAGATATCTCTTTAGAAAAATAAAATAAATGTTTTTAAAATTGACTTTTGCAAATAACCTTTGTTAAATTTATAGAAGTATTTGTTAATATTAATGGACCAGAGCTTAAATAGTTTTATTTTTTAACTAACAACTAAAAAAAGATTTATAAATAGTAACAAATATATTGCTCATTCATTGTTTGTTAATGTTAGTTAATACCTTTATGTGATAAACAAATTTTAGATGGGCTTTTTTGTGAGACGTTTTTTTTTCTATGATGCATTTATTTGAGAATAATCCTGTCAGACACAGACGCTGTTCTGAACGTCATCACGTGCGCTGTTCTGAACGTCATCACGTGCGCTGTTCTGAACGTCATCACGTGCGCAGGACATTCCCATACAACACAGAGCGGCCTGCATAGCGTATTAAATATCTCTTGTCTTATTTAATCAGCAGATTTACAATGTCCTGACTAAAAACATTTTAAACACACATATGTAACTAGTAAGCGGCATGTAATGCATTAATATACATTTTACCTGTCATCCGGTGATGACCGGACTTTTGATGCTTGTCAGGGGCAGGATGCGCAAAACTTAGACTTGGAGCAGAAGAGCTACATCTGCTGCTACTCGCAGTAGAGTGAGTGTTGCCATCTTCAGTTCCACGTGAGCGTTTAAAAACCGCAAATATTTTCATCTGAATGACGCGACATATTTCCCGCCGCGCGCTCTCTGTCCGCTAGTGTTCGTTTGTGTGTGAGTGTGCGCGCGTGCGCACTCATTGGGATAATTGTAAACGCTCAAACACAGACAGAAAAGACACGCCATCGTGGAAATAAGATAAATAACATATTACTTAAGGGTTATTTAGTTTGTTTTAAAAAATAACAAATTGTAATCTGGCGCTATAAAGAAAATCCAATCAAATTTACTTGACGTTCAAGGGTGGCGGGGCGAGCCGTTAGGAGGGCGGGAAGCCCCCCTTATATAATGGTAGGGGAAACACTGCATGTGAATACCTGAAGATAATGATGAGATCATGTTTGTGGCTTCAGTTGCATTTTTTGCATTTGCCTAATGTGTTGTAGCCCTGTAGAAATCTAAGTGAAGCCGTCATTGTGTAAGAACACAGATTATTCATTATTCAGTTCTACGTTCACATACCTGAGAACCTGGTAGTAGAACTCGATCGCTGGCTCTTGTATTTATGTTGTGTTTCTGAAGCATTTGTAAAGTAGCTTGTCTGCCTCCAAACAATGATCAGGCCATCTCACAATGTCAAGTGTCCGACACATGAGATGAGACGGTCAGCAGCCTCATTCTCATCCCCGCATTGTCTGGAGAAGTTGATACGTTCTTGTTTTCTCTGTTGCTGTAATAATGAAAGCTGGTAGTCGAGGTTTAGTCAACACAGTAACCTGGGTCAGTGCAATTTACATAAACATTAGTGACTATACATTAAGAGACAATTACAGCATTACATTTAGTCTGACCTAGAATATTCTTTTAATTTTTACTATGTTACGCTTTCCAGGGCAAAGCAATTGATACCATTATGAAGTTTTGTGTGTAGTTTTGTATTGTATTATGACGTATTATAAACATGCACTGATAAATGAATGCACTGTAAAAAGGGAAAGTGTGTTAAAGATTTGATCTGTAACTTTTGCCTCACTATCCTCATCTCTGTTTAAAATGGACATTTATCCATTTGGCAGATGCTTTTATCCAAAGCGACTTACAAGAAGGAGAGCATGTAAACGTTTTGTCAACACGCTAAATAGTACCGTTAGTTTACAAGGCCATGCTACTAGGAGGATTAAAGCTGGAGTAAGCAAGGGAGAGAATGAACAACAAGACATAGACAGTTATTGGTTAGTCAAAGAAATGCGGATCAGGTATGTTTTGAGCTGTTTTTTGAAAGTTGTGAAGGATGCTGCAGTAACCGAATGAGTAAAGGTTTCTGCAAGCGATTTGGTGCCTCGTTGTGATGGAACAACCAGGCGTTGCTCATTTCCAGACCGAAGATGACGGGAGGGTATGTAGACCTGAAGCAGTGAGTTTAGACAAAGGGGCGAATTTGCCGTTATCGTTCTGAAGGCCTGTGTCAGCGATTTAAACTTCATGCGGACGGCAACAGCCCAGAAGGCAGGCAGAGACATGGGCAGAGATGGTGCGGTAATCTGGCTGAAAAGAGAATTAACGCTGCGTATCATCTCCTGCGTATCAATGCCCTGATTACACCTGGTATTCAAATGCGATTTGATCGATCAAATCACAAGTGGACAAAAGAGAGACATAACTGTTTACACCTGGTGTTTTAATCCATCTCTTTTTGTTCACTTTCTACCACTTCTGTCCTGATTTCTTTGCAGAGAGTGTTTTCTGGCTGCTAAAAACAAACGCTTTTCATATATTTTGATCGAATGGACTAAATAAGTGCATGCAATGTACATGAATGCGACCGGAGACAGCCAAAAAATACATAGCGAGAGTAGCTGTTTTTATTTCTACAATGCTACACATTCTTTTAAACCTAGCATTTAGGTTTTTAGCGGCAAAGTTTAATCCTGTCTAACGCGTGTTTCAGAATGTTTCACTTTACGTCCGTATGTGGATTGTATGCCGTCTCTTGTTGCTTTTCGAATGCATTCAACCACATGAGCATCAACATCATGAACACAATCCGGTCGAAAGCGTTTTTGTCATCCAATCGACCAAAATGCATCTTAATAACAGGTGTAAACAGGTTCTAAATGGTCTACATCAATTTGGATTATATAACAAAAATTTGTCCAGCAGGATTTATAAAGCCCCTCTGCGTACATTAGCATGTAGACATGACACCAATATTTGTACACTAGTTGGTGCCCAGGTCACTGCGACAGTGAATCCGACACTGTGTTCATGCCATGAAAGGTGAATAAAAGGTTATGTGAAACACTGCAGGACAAACTCGTTTGGCAACTTTGGTTCACGTTACCTTTTTAAACGTCCCCGTAGCCTGACAGATCTTGGCACGGTTTTAATGTAATTTGGGAACTCGCGGTACCTTGCCTGGTCCTGTCGTTTCTAGCAAGCAAGCCTGTAGTTTCAGAGAGGATGGAAAACTTGAAATGTTCTCTATCGGATCAAACGTGTGCTTGTCGTGGGAGTGTGCTGGACTTGTGAAGTGAAACCGACCTCCTAGATATGAGCTGCTTGGACTGCAGAGTGGTGGTTATGCACAGCGATTGTGTGTTTTAGCCAAACGGGGTGGAGCTCGAAAATGCACTACACTTGCTCAGCTGCTGTGTGAGACAGTCTCTGTCTGGACTCTTGCCTGATAACATTGTGTGGAGATGGTTTACACTCATGAGGCTGTTGTACAGGGGCTTCTATTCCCTTTCTATTACACAAGAACCTGTGCTTGTGTGGTAATAATCACAAAATGTTTGTTGAAATAATAGTCCACCTCAAAAAAGGTCCCCATTGACTTTCCATACTAGGAATGAAAATGACTATGGTCAAGTCTATAGTCATCATTTTTAGGACAACTATATTCCCTTAAACTTCATTCAGCATCATTCCGGTGTCCAGGTTTGCATAACGACTGAAGGGGATCAATGTCTATGTTGCAGGTTGTGTTTGTGATAATTTCCCTTATCAAATACTATAGAACACTACAGTAGTTTTTCATTGAGCGTTAAGGTTAACCTGTGTTTTATTTTGACGGGTCTCGTGTGGGGATGAGTCACGAATTTTGAATATTCGATTCGTTTTTTGATTATAGAATTTTGAATAGTGTGTGCGATCTTAAAAAAATCGTTTGAGGACGAAGCATCTAGCAGGTTCATCCACAGGTCAGCAATCAGTTGCTAGTTTTATGGTCAGACCACCAATTTGGATGCCAAAGGGGCGGAACAAATAACGGCTTTAATTACTAAGATGATCGCTAAGGATGTGCTTCCGATCGGCTTTGTCGAAGGGGGGCTTTAAAAATCTTATGGAGTTTGTACAGCCCGAGTTTACTGTTAGTCTAGAGAAACTATCACTGGCAGACTGGAGAAACTTTTTCATGACAATAGAAATGGAAGCATTTTGATCTGTTAACTGATGAAATCGTTCCGGACTGTTAATAAAGGCCGTCATTCGGTTCATATGTTTTAATGCGTTTTAAGTCTGGTCTAAAATCTTTGTGGCTTTATTATATTATCCTTGATCAATAACACTTCTGTTTTTTAGTTGGTATAAATGTGCATGCTCATATTTTACAGGGAAATGTCCTAGCATTATGAGCGCTTGATGCTGATCGACGTCCTGTTAATAAGTGCCGTCATTCGGTTGTTAATATATTAATGTTTCATCGCGTTATCTTAATGTATAGCTTGATGTAAGATTGCCTATTCCATAATAAATAAAGTAGTGTGTCGTCACGGATTAAACGCGTAAATGGTCTCTCTCTCTCCGTTTATGTGTGTGTAATTCTGAAAATGCGTCCATGTGGGGGAGGGGTTATAATTTCGAATAATCTTCGAATAGTTCTCATCGATCTTCGAAAATAATTTTTGCTTTAAATGCCCATCCCTAGTCTCGTGGTGCTCCGATGTCATACGTCAATGGGTCTGTGCAGCGCTGAATGATGTCAAACACACCTCTTGTTTAAGACGACAGACACAAACCCGTTGAAAAGTGGATTGAGGACGCCTTCTAAGATCGATCACGAGTTAAAATCGTTAAATCGCCCACCCCTAGTTGTGTTTTTGTCTCTTTTCGTTTTTAGGTTTTACGACGATATATGGTATGCTGCTTACGACATTAAATTTCCTGTAGCTCAGTGGTAAGAGCATTGCCTCAACAACGCAAGGTTGTGGGTTCGAACCCAGGGGATTGCAAATACCTATGTAAAATGTATAGGATAAAGCAATGTAAGTCGCTTTGGATAAAAGCATCTGCCAAATGCCTTAATGTAATGTAAATAAAAAAAATATTGAAGGAATGTATCATGGGTGCTTATTGGTGGTTTTGTCTTCATTATTTAGTCCAATTGATCCAGTTCAAATTAGTTTTCTTATTAAGGAATTGGATATGTGGGCACAAGTATTTTTTGTCAACATAAGTAATTTCAAACATTTAGGCATTCACCTTTAGATTAAGATTTCAGATTTATTTCAGTCAAGTTTTTTTTTAAGGTTGCAATGTATACTGTAATTATTAACTGTAAGACTTATTTTTAGCACAAATTATGATTATGCACTTACATGCAACTAGGGGTGGGTGATCTAGAAAAAAAATTCAAATCACGATTTTTTCCAGATAGATCACGGTTCACGATTTTATCGCGGTTCTTCTTCGAGTTGGTTTTAAGACTATTTTGCGCATTAAAGGGGCTTCAATACAGCCAAAGTAAGTCCCCATATAAAAATATACTCTTTACCATTTATATTTTGAAGAATATTTTAATCAATTTAATATTTAATGCAAGTGCAAGACCATAAATCAGCTGTTAGCAAAAAACTTTACATTTTGAATTTTGTTTTGCATCTTGTTGCGGCACATAGAGTAAAGCTGTGGAATGGGCGTGGAGGAAAAATATTTTTGGCTGGGTATTTCGTAACGTGGATCTACGACTTTGAGCAGTTTTTAAAGCCCTCATTTTCCAGTCTTTATGGGAATCATGTCTTTGGTCAGGTAAAATGCGACCGCGTCAGTGAGATCTTTCCAGCGATTGCTCGTTCTGTCATACGGATACGGAGTTCCTTTCTCAAATAGTTCTTTCGCCAAAATCGTTGTGTAAGCCTTGTAGTTTCCGTTTGCTTGGTTGTACCTGATTTACTCGCGTGGGATCCCTTTATAATTTGACTGTCGGCATACTCTTCCAGTCCCTTTATTTTGAGGTGGTTAAAAAGGTTCGTTGTGTTGCCTTACGAAGCTCGGATCTTATCATTGCCACATTTGCAAATAACTTTTGTTTGGGCCGTGTCAGTTGGGGAAAACCCAAACCATTTCAATATTCCTGATGTAGAATTTTTTTTAGGGACCAAGTCCTCCGTGTTTCCCTCCATCGTCACTGACCGCGTCACTTAATCTTACTGAATTCACAAGCAACGTATACGAGCTTGTTAACATGGCGCAATCTATCGCTAGGATGTTGACGAATTCTATAGAACATCACTATATAGGACGATTTAACGATTTTCCCGAAAAAGTGGATCGTGCAGTCATTTTAATCGTTCGCGATCCAATATCGTCATATCGCACACCCCTACATGCAACTATATTGTGTTATATATTGTTAAGCTTGAAATAAATGTACTTATACCTAGGGCTTTGACGGTGGCCGTGACAAACGCACCACTGCGGTGGTAAAGTGCCATGACAGTGGTGAACAACCATTGGCGGTAGTGCATGTCACTTTGACAAATACAAGTGCAATAAAAATGACAGTTGCGATAAGGATTGGTATTTGTTGCCTTTCAGTTGCGGATGGTTTTATTTAAAAGATTTTATTGGCATTCGTTTCCATCGGTGTGTTCGAGAGCGGGCCTGCATGGCAAAACCCAGGTTATTCTGCGGGTTCTGCATTGGATCTGGTTGTGAAATGAACAGATACACAAAATCAAAACGGTTATTACCCCCTTACTTGGTGTCGGAGCGTATATATGTGAAAAGTATTTTCAACCTTTGCGGAAGACAAACTTTACGTGCGTTCGTGTCATTCGCATTGCCTGGGTTTTTTTTATATTGACTGTGCCAAATCGATACTTTTAAAAAATAGCCACAAAACACTGGATGACATTAAAGAACAATATATTCAATTTAAAAACACAACACAGCAAATTCACAATCAAACTTTTAACACTAACATTGCTAGAAATAGTGTTTTACTATTTAACGTGTTTAAAGCTAAAACTAAATGCACCATAGTTATGTGAAATATGGGCAGAAAATGCGTTGATATCAACAGATTAAGAACACTTACAAAGAGCCTTCTAGGCTACATAATATGTGCATTATTTTAAAAACAGACACAATGTATAAATGATATGCCTAAACATGTAGTCAAAAAAGCTTGACGGTCTGATGTCTAGAGATCAGATAGACAGGTGCAATAAGGTTTAGCACTTTCACGGCAACAGCAAACTTGAGCAACAGTTTTATAGCGATCGCTTGCATTACAGATTCGTCATGCGTGTCGAATTAACGTTAGTTTGGCGATTAAAGTTAAAGACTTGATCCCGGATATGAATGCTGAACTCACTGAGATGGAGGGAGGGAGAGAGAGCGCGCACTAAAAATGTTTTTTCACTATCAGTCCACGGGTCATGCCCATTCCCATCCACAGGGTGCACGTGATCCGTCCGCATCATGGATCATTCGCGATCCATTTATCCATCATATAAGATGTGTTGGATTTGTGTTATCAGAGCTCTCCGGGTTATGTTCACGTGAGGGCAAATGACTCGATCAACAGCTCAGTCTACATTTAAATGGCACCAAAATCTGCGTTTCGCAGTTACATACCGGATATTTGCACCAATCTTCCGGTCTCTCTCGTGAAACCAACATGGAAGTGACTAAAACTGCAATTCACAGACTGGCCACTAGAGACTGGTTCCAAAACAGAGCAGAATCTCATTGGGCCCAATGTTAAAATGGCCAACTTTACAGCACAAAAAGGTTGTGTTTTATAACTCATCTTTTTAGATTATATTAAGCCTTAAAATTCTGCAAATTAGGTGTGTGGCCACTTGAGTGGCCAGTGGTTTCAGCAACCAGGCATCTCCGCTCCGACCACGTCCAGCGTCTTTGCCCATTTTCGATTATCCGGGAGTGACGCGCTGCTAAGATGACGACGGCCGGCTCTGCCTACTTTAGGCTTCGTTTTTACTCTTACAAACCTTCGGGTGACGTCATGGACACTACGTCCATATTTTATACAGTCTATGGTCAATACGCAACAGACTGTAGTTGTCAAAGCAACAACAACAATTTTTTAATATTTAACTTTCTAATATTATTTAAGTTTTCAATATTTATTTAAATGTTTTATAAGCTGTTGTGTGCCGTTTCACTGATGGGTTTGCGCATAAAACATGAACGTGTTTCACCCTCATTTATTTCAGATATCATATTTAAAAAATAATTTAAATAAGGTCTTTATCTCTCTTCCACTCGTCATGTGGTTTCTACACGCAAATGTTAAAATATATATATTATTTATATAAATAAACAGTGGTAAAAAAACACCCACCGTCACAGCCCTACTTCTACCACACGTTTCTGGTCACGCTATTAATATGTATTGTATGTACACCCCAGAATGTAATGTTGGGTCCTGTAAAATCACGCATCACAACATTAACTGAATTTATAATAAAAAACTACTTCTATACGCCAATGAAATTGTAAAATAATGTTTTCCACAAGTTTTCTGGACTTTCCTCCTGGCATAAATAAATGTGAATAGATGATTGGATGAGGAAGAGAGGGGAGGCAGATGATCTTTACCCATGATCCTGTTCTCACAGTCCCAGCAATATAGGATCACTGCGTTGTATCCAAGGCTCCGGAAACTGGAAGATGTGTGACTTTTGACTGACAGGTTTAAGTCACATTTCAGTGATGGTGAACAAACTTTTAATGAAAAGTGTCGGGCTGAAAAGACATCACTAGCTTTATCCCGTTGCAGGGTTCGTACGGTCATGAAAAACCTGGAAAAGTCATGGAATTTTAAAATGGCAATTTCCAGGATTGGAAAAGTTTTGGAAAATGAATGAACTCAGAAAGTTTTGGAAAAGTCATGGAAATTTGTTTTTCAAAATATCTGTGTACTTGAATTTGTTTAATTGATAATATTGGTTTTCAAATTGCAATCATTTTTTCGTTCCGGCGATCAGTCACATCACGTGACATGTTCTCTGCTTGGGGCAACTCCGTTGCAGCGGAGCAAAAATAAACAATGCCGGGAAAATGTCGCTTTAATAATGTTTGGCTTCAATCTGAAAAGTATAATGCATGGCTTGAGAAAGACCAGGACCCGGGACGAGCAAAATGTAGACTTTGCCATAAAACATTCGACATTTCGAACATGGGAGATGCAGCGCTATCTAGCCATGCTAAAGCTGGCTTTAGAGCTTTCATTTGTTTCAGTATGATAGCTCTTAGTAACCACATGAAACACAACATCATATTCATTTATTCTTTATTGTCAGGTTTGTGCACATTTACAACACATCTCTATAGGCATTGTTACTGATTTGAAGTGCACACAAATTAGTTACTGTGTATATGTTACTTATATTTGTTTCTACTTTTGGAATTTAAGTTTACCGTGATGAACTTCGGACATGTTCCGCTGCAGCCTCATTTTAGCGTAATGAGGATTCTGGGATTTCCAGGGGGAGGAAGGAACGTTAATGTATTTATTAATTGATTTAGTTAGTTGTACATTAATGATATTTGAGTAAATTTGGCTTTCCTTATCTTTATTTGTAATATGTCTTTGTTTCATTTTGATCTTGATGTATGTGAGGTTATATGTGGTACGTAAAGTTAAATTGTTTCCCCCCTTAATTTGAAATGGGCTCGTATTTCCTTTATAAACTGTTGCTTTGTTCATTTGTCAGGGCAGTTTTTTAGTTTGTTTGGTTGTTTTTTGTCTAACTGTTTTGATCTCATTTCCTGTTTGATCATTTTATTTTTGTTGTAAGAAATTTATGAGTATGTAAAGTTATTTTTTTCTTGGGGTCAAAGAAAGACCCGTTTCCTTTTGTGCAAAGCTTGTGCTCCTTGTTCTTGGCTTCTCGGTCCCTCATCATATTCATTGATTCTTTATTGTCAGGTTTTGTGTACATTTACAACAGATTTTTATAGGCATTGTTACTGATTTGAAGTGCACACAAATTAGTTACTGTGTATATGTTACTTATATTTGTTTCTATTTTTGGAGTTTAAGTTTACATTGATGAATGTGAGGGACCGAGAAGCCAAGAACAAGGAACACAAGCTTTGCACAAAAGGAAACGGGTCTTTATTTGAACCCATGAAAAAAATAACTTTACATACTCATAAATTTCTTACAAGAAAAATAAAATGATCAAACAGGAAATGAGATCAAAACAGTTAGACAACAACCAACCAAACAAACTAAAAAACTGCCCTGACAAATGAACAAAGCAACAGTTTATAAAGGAAATACTAGCCAATTTAAAATAAGGGGGGAAACAATTTAACTTTACGTACCACATATAACCTCACATACATCAAGATCAAAATGAAACAAAGACATATTATAAATAAAGATAAGGAAAGCCAAATTTAATCAAATATCATTAATGTGCAACTAACTAAATCAATTAATAAATATATTAATGTTCCTTCCTCCCCCGGGCAATCCCAGCGAATAGTATTTCCGGAACCAATAATGCGGAATCAATGATGCTTAGGTTCGGTTCCCGCCCGGGCTCTAATCCTCATTACGCCAAGATGCGGCTGCACATGTTGGCATGTTTTTAAGGGATAGCCAAGTTTAGATAAAGGCTTTTTAAACTTCTATTCCTTGTGAGTGCCTCAGAACTACTGTTTATTAAGTCATGAATATTTACCTATAAGTCATGGAAAAGTCATGGAAAAGTCATGGAAAAGTCATGGAATGTAATGGTAAAAAAAGTGTACGAACCCTGCCGTTGGCATGTGCAGTCAGAAATGCCGTCTGTTGAAGCTGGATCATTTCTGTCCATATTTCTCACATACAGTAAAACACATGCGTTTTGCACCAGTTAAATTTGCTGTGCTTTTTCACAGTTCTGCTGTTGTCTGGCTGTACCAATATTTACAACTTGTTACTAGATTCTTGTTGGCAGAAACTATATTTGCCATTTTTATGCTTCAAGCAGATGAACTGAGGCGGATTGGTCTTAACCCATCAATCGTTTGGTTATTCCTTGGATTTGACCCTTTTGACCCCGTCTAGACATCATCCATCAGCCCATGTCGGGTTTTTAAGCCCACCGTTAATGTATTTGCTGTGTTATCTATGCGTTTCCATATTCATGTTTTTTGCATTAAGAGACGTTTCTGAATTCCTATTCCCATTTGTGCTAAATATAGCAATTAAAATTCTCAAATGCATTGTCATGTTAATGTATTCTCAATGATCTGAGCCCATTCGCGAACCCGGGTCGTTCCCGTAATGCCGGTTAATGCAGATTATCATTTCAGGCCGACTGATGGGTTCATCGTGGGTGAGTCATACTGCTGCATCAATACACTGAGTCATTGGGTCGGATACTGACGGTTTTAAGCCTGTGCGAGATTGCATTTCGGCCTGTTCCTATTTCAGATGTGTTATAGTTTAGTTATGCTGTCTGTCTGTGTTCCCCATTTCTAATTAAATGTCTCTTCTGATCTCAGTGGTTGCTTTGAATTTTGCTTCAAGCCATATGGAGAATTTCAGCTCTCACAAATGTTACCCAACAAAAGTGTTTTCTTTTGCTTAGGTTGTGTTTTCTATTACCATATTGTATTATCATCTGATGTAAGCTGCCTGATGAGGATGATATACAGTATTGGAAGCAGAGAATATCCAGGCTTGATTTTAGTTTGAACTGTCTGGTGTCTCTTGAAGTTGATATTGCAAATAGTCTTCTAGACTATGATTCATAACATTTAACTTAACATTAAAAATGTTTGCCGTGAAAAATATAATTAATGAGGTAAAGAAATGGGACATTTTTAGGGTTGTGTACCGAAATGAATGTGTACGCAGGTTCCAAACATTTGTCACTTACTTAATGTTTGGGTATTCAAATATGAATTAATACTTCGTCTTTAAAATCACATAGTTCGTCACTTCTACTGAACTTTGCGCTGCATGATACAAAAATAATAATAAAGTATTATAACCAAAACACATATTCCCGTTTATAAAAATAATTTATTATTATTGAGTTGTTTTTAAAACAGTTTTGAGGTGAGATTTGGTCTAGTAAATGGCACAGCATTGTTACGTGATGTTCAAGGAAAATGTTCATTAATTTGAATATTTATGGCTTGTGTTTTGAATATGGTCCTCTGCATTTCAGACATTTTGCCTAAACACATTTATTTTGCACATTGTGACTTGAATTTGGCTTACTATTTTTTTTTGTATTATAAAGACATATTCTGTTCTAACCAATACTGTAAATCGATGTCTGATTGTTTTTTGGTGCATCAATGTTGTGCTGCACTTTGTGCTGTACCCTTGTTAACCACCTGGTGTCGGACACGCACGCGTGCGATTCGACTATCAGTCGACTATAGGCAAGATTAAATCCTTAGTCGAGGACAACCCTAATGTCAGTTTGACATCATTTCACTTCAACCCTCATAAAGTACGTAAAGTAACCTGCAATTTTAGGTTTTACACAGAGAACGCGATAGAGAGGCAAAAGTAACAATTGCAATCAGTATTGCCAAAAGAATTAAAAAATATATCTTTAAAGTTTGTGTAAAGAGAATTCTAACACATTCGAAATGTGTTGCTGAAACATATTATAAAGACGATAATTTGTCTGAATATGTAGTACTGAATTGTGGACTTAAACCGTTAAACAGTTTTTCACCTATTCTCTGTTTTTTGGGCGGGGGTAATACAGTGGCTCTGTGATGAAATGGAGCATCCGAACATACATCCGCTATCAATAAAGCGCCTAGCATCAGGCAAACTCTTACACACGCTTTCTTTTTCTTTGATGCTCTCACTCTTCCCAACTTATCAAATCTTACACCAAATAACATGAAAAGTAGACTGGAATGGACAGAGGGGGAATAACGTGAACTGAAGGAAGAAAACAGCCTGTGATCGCGGCGTGCTTCTGTGATTATCTATTGAAGAATATCGCGCAACTTTGAATGCAAATCCTCCCATCAAAATCTTCACATAGCCTTCTGGGGACTCAGGTTGTGCAACGCAAGTGGGCGCAGCTTCAGTGCCAACAGCTGACACGCCACCAGTGTTTGAGAGCAGAGAGTCCTGCTTATTTTTCAAAGAACTTGTTTTATTTACTTGGACGTTTTTTTCTCCATTCAAGTTTGGCTGGGTGGTATAATTGGTTAATAACGCATTTTCCTGTCCATATTTTAATGTTACTTTACCCAGACTTAATAAAAAAATAAAAACGTGAATGGGTAAACATCAAGATATTTTTGCGATCTATATACCGTTGCAGCGGCAACAACTTAAATAACGTTATGTGACCCAAACTTAACCTCCCTTAGACCACCGCAAAGAATTAATAACTGTTGAGTAGTTTTAATTGAACTCAATTCAATTACAATACAATATTAATTAATACTAATATTAATTAAATTTAAAATAAATTGTTATGTTATTACCAAACGCAGACTGGAAGTAAACTTGGGGTCAGGTTTGTTCGTCTGATGAAACGGTCTACTTACAGACTTGCATTAATTTTGCAACACAAACACAATATTTTGCTCACCACGCCCCCTTCATTCCAGTTCCACGTCCCCCTTGGCCTTCCGACCCCCCCCGTGGGTGTATAATCTGTAGTGAAATGGTACATTGTTCTGTGCTGCGTGGGTATCTGTGGTCATTAACCTACATACAGAGCAGCAGGCCGCGGAGTTCTTAAAGATGTCTCGGATGCTCTCCCATCGGGAAGTTCAGCGGTCTCTTCTTTCTCTTGTCGATAGAGCTGGACTAGTGTTGTCCTATGTAATAATATATTGATACACCGACCTGTTGTCTATTATGTTCAATTTTATTCATGTTTGCGCATGTGTTCCATTTGCATGAGCGTGCTGTTTGTTGAATACTATAGCTTGTGGTGTTCTCTTTCATGTGTTATAGAAAAACACAAAGAGGAAAAAAAAATTAACTGCGGTATTCCTGATGTTGGCTGTGACGCACTCTTGTGTTGTGTCATGGAGAGGTTGTACGGTGGCTGATCTGGGATTACTGACCTCATGGTGTTGAGGTTCTGTTTATTGTTTTCACTGTTGTACGATTTGAGCAGAAGGTTGGGGGGTGGGCGCAGATTTGCCGGTCGTTGGTTTGTGTCAAAGCAAAGCCAATGAAAGCAGGACCTTTACAGTGTTGTTGTAGCGGTTAGGTCTAAGATGAGAGCTGCCAGCTGTCTATTGTTTTTATGAAAGGCTGTGAGGGTGTAGCGTGTGGGTGTGTGTGTGTTTTACAGTCTTGGTTTTGAAAAGGCCTCTACTGTGCTATAGGAAGTATGTTTATTCTTTCATATAGGATTATTTGTAAGGTTATACAATCGCACGTGGCGATTCAAGGGCACATGGAATGTATTTGCAGGGCTTTACGTTAACTTTTTTTGCTCATAGCACTGGTGCTACAGAGGGATAAAGTTTTGTAGCACAGGCCTTACAGTTGTAGCACAAGTATAAAACGCCTGTAGTCATCTTTGAAGCGCAGGTCATCACATAAATAGACAGGGATTGATTAAGGACATTAATGTTACATACAGATATTATACAAAATCCTTTTCTTTTTAAAGTTTCCATGTTTACATTTTTTTTACTACAATAGTATATAAAATACTGTAGTTTACTATAAATTAAATCTATTTGTGCTATTGTGTTTTTGTGTTTTTGAACCTTTAGTAAATGTCAAAGGGGTGATTTAACGCTGTTTTCATGCTTAATATGGGTCAACTTGTCAAAAAATGTGTTGGATGTATTAGGCACTGTAGTATTTCTGTGCTCTATACACTCCCCCAAGGTTTGTACAGGTTTCGGAAAGTTTTTTCGATCATTAAAATCATTACGTAACAACTTTCCTTAGTCTCTTATTGGGCAATCCCTGAAAAGCACACGAGCAATAGGAAGACCAGCTTACCATCAAGATTGTCCGCACTGCGTCAGGTTTGGCTGAACTGTGGACCTTTTTTTACGGAGCAAGGTTCACACATGAGATTCTCTACACTGTGCTACTCATTCACTCATACGTTCGCAGAACATGCAGATGACATATTTAAATATTAGGATTCCGCTTTCTCGATTCCTTCCACTTTTCCCCACATCAAACAAATCATAGGCTCTAGATATATGGACTCAATGCAGCCAGAAAACAAGTTTAAATAAATAGCGGTGCTCCATCAGTTAACCTCACATACCAACAAAAAGAGCAACAAACTCACTTTACATGTGTTCACAAGCAGCTAAGTCTAATGCGCGTGCAAAGCGTTATCGCACATGTGCTACACTGGAAAAAAAATTCTTCGCACTGACCGATTTTTTTGAAGCATGTGCGACATACACTCACCTAAAGGATTATTAGGAACACTAATACTGTGTTTGACCCCCTTTCGCCTTCAGAACTGCCTTAATTCTACGTGGCATTGATTCAACAAGGTGCTGAAAGCATTCTTTAGAAATGTTGGCCCATATTGACAGGATAGCATCTTGCAATTGATGGAGATTTGTGGGATGCACGAAGCTCCCGTTCCACCACATCCCAAAGATGCTCTATTGGGTTGAGATCTGGTGACTTTGGGGGCCATTTTAGGACAGTGAACTCATTGTCATGTTCAAGACACCAATTTGAAATGATTCGAGCTTTGTGACATGGTGCATTATCCTGCTTGAAGTAGCCATCAGAGGATGGATACATGGTGGTCATAAAGGGATGGACATGGTCAGAAACAATGCTCAGGTAGGCCGTGGCATTTAAACGATGCCCAATTGGCACTAAGGGGCCTAAAGTGTGCCAAGAAAACATCCCCCACACCATTACACCACCACCATAATTGCATTAATGAGAGTTTGAACAGGTGTTCCTAATAATCCTTTAGGTGAATGTATATGTTGAACTGTACAGCCCTGATTTGTAATGTTGTTTTGTTTGATTTATGTATTTGTATTTGTAGATGATGTGAATCTGCCTGTTTGTGCACACGTGTGAATGTGTTTGTGTGTTGGTAGAAAGTAGTATGGAAGTAGGCATTTACAGAAAGAAGGATGTGTATAAATATAAATCCAGATGCAGAAAAAATATTTTACCTAAATACATACCTATAGTATAGTTTTGGACGGGCGGATGCATGAACGTATCGCGCATGCCCGCGCACACACAAAGATTTGGTATAAATATATTTGGTATTTACTAACTAATTTTGGTATAAACTTCATTATGTATTATCAAACTGTATGTCAAAAAGGAAGTAAAAAGCAAAAGATTGTGTTTACATAATATATGTCTGTGTTCTGTGCACATTCATTTTTGTATTTTATATTTTTATTGAATATATGCATGTAGGGCTGGGCGATAAAACGATATCGATATTTATCGACGATACAACATTGTCGATATCAATATAAAAAAAAGTTCGATACAGCGCTAGATAATTTCCGTAAAATGTGCGCGCCCGTGGCGTCCGAAAATCTTAAACAGCCTATAAAATGTTTTGTTACATGAGCGTGCTACGATTGACAAGCAAACAACCAATAAGATCGAATTTGCCGGGTTGCGTTAGTCTCAGTTTGTTTGCGTCATCGCCATGTTGACATTAGAACACGTGCAAGACGAGTGCCGTGCCTGCCGTCAGCGAGGAAATTGTAAACAAAAAGCGATTTTTTTAATTTGTTTTCTTCCGACCAACATCAGAAGAACGTAGTGTGTAAACGATGTAAAAAAATCGTCCAAAAAACGTAACAATGCCATATGATAAATGTTCAAAGCGATACAATGACATAACCCATACAATAGCGTACTTCATTGCAAAAGAAATGCTGCCGTTCAGCATGGTGGAGAAGTCAGGCTTTTGTTTACTGTTATAAAGGTTTGTTGGTATTACTTATTACAGATGCTGTTGTTGATCTACCTCAAAGTTTGCCTTGATTGTTCCATGTTTACATTAAATTAAGTGAACACATTTTGTAACATTTTAAGTTAAAGTTTGTTTAAACTTTTCTCTTTATATAAGTAGAGTAAGACATAAAGATTTTTTTTGTTTTAGTTTTTTTTTAATGCTAAAACTAATTTTATTTGCTTGTATGCCTAAATAATGTGGGTCAGTTAAAATACAGTGGTTAAAAATGAACTGTTCTATTTGTCATTTTTACTTTAAAATAAAAGGTCAATAATTATCGATATCGAACGATATGAAGCATCATATCGTTGATATATTTTTTTGTCATATCGCCCAGCCCTATATGCATGTATGTGCTAATAAATACAATATATATATATATATAATAAATAATATGCTTATCGTTTGACAACCATATCAAAAATAATTTTAAATAGCATTACTAAAATGGAAATTGACACGCGTCATCTCTAAAGTGATAGCCTAAATTGATGGTTCACACCAAAATGAATTTCCTGTTAATCTGTAAATTTGTATGTGACTCTTTCTTCAGTGGAAGTCAATAGAGTAAAATTTTGATTACTTTTGCTTCAAAATATCTTCTTTTGTGTTCTGCAAAAGAAAAAAGACATACAGGTTTGACATGACATGAGAATGAATAAAAGATGAAATAATGGCATCCCTTTAAGTAGTGTGAAAGAAGTTAAGCGTTTTATTGTTTTTTCTTTCTGTAATATGGTTTTCTGGTCGTCTTTATTTGGGTGTAGTGGCAAAAAATAAGTAGAATATTTTTTTTTTCTTCCATAACAGCATCACCATCCCTGCTTGAATCATTTCTCACTGTCTTTCCTGATTTTTATTTGTACCAGCTGTCCGGGGATTCATTTAGGGAACTTCTAAGAGTGTGTCGTCTCAATAACATCAACAGAACGAAATCTGTAGTGTAAGAAATTCCATGGAAATATCCACAGTTTTCGAGTATTACAGTTCATTTTTATATGTTGTATATACTCTTAATCATCATGACACAAATTATCTTAATACAATATGTAGTAGAGTAGGCGTGCCGAGACCGTGGTCCGAGGCCGGCAAGTAATTGTTAATTAGCGCCAGTGGTGCGCGCACCGGCATCACGTAGGAGATTGGGAGCATATAAAAGGAACGAGCGACCGGACCGTCGATGAGAGAGGACCGGGCCCGAACATGTTTGTATTTGTTGTTCTTATGTTTTACTGTTGTTATTCGCCGGCGGTCGTCCGTGAGGGGCCGCCGGCTGTTATGTTTTTGTTGTTTGTTAGCCGGCGGTCGTCCGTGAGGGGCGGCCGGCTGTTATGTTTTTGTTGTTTGTTAGCCGGCGGTCGTCCGTGAGGGGCCGCCGGCTGTTATATTAATTTATTAAATGTTTAAAATGTCTTCCGGTTCCCGACTCCTTCCTTCCCTACTCTGAATCGTTCTACACAATACATGTTTTGCAATACACATGTGTTGATAATAACCAAGATTATTGATTGGGGTGCAACGATACTACGAAGTACGATATTTCGCGGTACAAAAATTAGGATGCGTATCGTAGAGTGATGGGGATATTTTACGATATGATGTTCTTTTAATTCTATTGGTTGAGCGATCAAGACGCGACTCTGCGGTAGTGTGCTTTCACAGCAGTCACACACATGGTTTGAATAACCTGCATCAGGTCCAACCAAACATTTCGGCAACATGGGTTCAGAAAACTGAAATTTAAAAAGATCATGCCCCCTCATCTTTTAAGGCCTAGGTCTGCAGCATTTAGTTTTTTTTCCTGTCAAGGACAGTAAATTGATCATTGACAAAATGCAAAGAATTTCTAAATGCTGTAAAAAAAGCTGAAACAAATAAACTTACTGAAATTGTTAATATAAAAAAAACTGTTTTAAAAAATTGATTTTGTTCAAAATATCGTGATGTGTATTGCATTGTGAACCCAGCATCAAGATATGTACCGAATCGTGAGCGGAGTGTATCGTTACATCCCCTTTATTGATATAGTTTAATATATTCAATATTGACTATATTAATATTCTTTCAATATTTTAAATCTTTTTTTTCAATATCTTTTGGTCAATTCAACATATTAATGTAAAAGGGTTTTGGACCCGTTTAACACTTTGCCTTAACTCACAATGGTTAGAAACTCTTTCGGTCTCCCTGCACTATGTTGAGTGATTGAGCCAAAAAAAGAGAAGATACATAATGCTACCGGTCAAATTCAGCAAATTAGATATCCCAAAAATATTAAATGTACACAACAAATTTAAAAAATATTCTCCAAGTTCAAACATAATATAAACTTATATAGTCATTCACGCACAAAGGAATAAATAAAATCCACAGTCCACCAAACATAGAGATCTAATAAACTGGCCATTAATGAAGCTTGTGAGAATGTCCTGATTGGCTTTGGATCATGTGGGCGGAGCTAAGCGCAACCAGGTCATCTGCCACTTAAAACTACTGTTGAGCATGTTTAGTCCTGTTTTGTGCAAAAATGTCTTTGAGATAATCAGTCAAGTAAGAGAGTTAACTATGCTGGCAATGGAAAGTCAAGTTTAGTGCACTGTATTATGGGACATTATATTTGTGTTTCAGTAGGTGTGCAACTTACGTACTAAACATACATGAAGTTTCAATGATATCGTTGCACATTTCACAATTATGCTGCCTGTTGTTATTTACCTCGGATCATATGTCAGGGACCAAAGCTTCTAGTGAAAGACTTGCACATAAAAAATGTGTGGCATTCTTATTTTAATTGAGTTGTTGTATTGTGTTGTGTATACCCAACCATGCAGCAGTTTCTAGAATGCTGTGAGTATATTCACAATATAGCAGTCTCTCAGTACTAAATGAAATGAGGATTTAATGATGTTGTTTTCACGTTACCCATGGGTAATGATAAAATGGAGTAGTTTATAAAAAATGTCCTTCTGTGTTAATATTTTTTGTTGTTATTTTACCTTGCTGAAGTTTATTAGCAGATCGAGGTACAGTAAACGTTGCAAGTATATACATTTTGATCCCTCTTCATTCATTTTGAGCAAACCGATTGTGTGAATGCATTTAGGGTGTGTATGAGATCATATAGAATGTATTTCACATTTTCAGCTTCTCAGACTCTTTAGTTACTGTAGTCACATCCTCTCGTCTTAGAGAGGATTTTAATTTTCCATTTCATGTACTGTCTGTCGATCCGTCTGTCTGTCAGTCTGGTCTATAATTTTCCTGCAGATTCATGTTCATCATGAATAGGTATGTATAGGCCTGGGTGATATATATATCCCGATTCACGCTAATTATACATGTCTAAATCGATTCTGAAATGGATTCGATGTTTTACGCACAACTTCTCCGTGAACTACGGCTAGTGGTCAGTAGGAAGTACTGCTCGATCTAAAATCACTACGAGATTAAATCTTTTATATTCGTCTACTATTACTATAAATCATCTTTATTATCATGAAAATACCTATAAGAAGAACAGCGATAGAATATGACGACAGGCGTTTCCTGGAACTAATTGTTCTTCTTCTGTTCCCATATTCTGAGTTTCTGCGCAAGAGCTTTCAGATGTGGTGGCATTTAACCTTGAACATAATAACCGTAAGATATATCGCGGTATGTAACGATTCACAGGTTGAAAATGGATTATAATATTTGACGATTCAAGATGGTTGAGATGTTGTTGAACCGCAATACCTGTTTTAAACAGCAGGGGCCGCTGTGTTTACTAGGAATGTAACAATAGAGGGAATGCACTAGTTTACCACTCAGGGGAACGTGTCCCTGCACTTAAGAGGGGGTGTGTGGGGGAAAGTGAAGACGATGCATAGACTCTATACCGCCCGCCCAACGGTTTTCGGTTCTGTCCAGATGGCATGGAACATTAAAGTCTTTTTTCATTGTTTTATGCTTCTGAGACAGGACCAGTAAAAACTATTTATTATCTTCAAGCAAAAACAACTTGTACAAATTCCTGGTTTATTGAATTACACTGGCAGTACACTGCAGATTTTGGTTTACTGTTCATCAACATGTCAGTAAAATAAGCTTCTTGAAGAGGTTTTGCGCATCAGAGAATTTAAAATGACGTAATGCAAAACTTGCGATTGCTGTAATCAAAGTAAACATGCGCTATATGAGAAAGGCCAAAAATAATATAATAACAAGGTGCGCCAATGCTGTTGCAATAAATAGTTATCCAAAAGGCCGCTTAGTGGCATAACTTTGGCATGGTGCTGTAGACGCATGTGCTGAGAGCAACGCGAGCTTGCTGCTTTCGTATGCAGTGTAAAAACACATTCTTGATTTGCCAAATTTGGACCTTATCACTTAAAACATACAATAAAGCCAGCTCGCGTCGGTTCGTCAGCATTATAATCAACAGCACATTGCTTCTCATGTTGGAGGTGGTCTCGCTTCACCACCCGACCACCACTCGCTAATAGATATTACTCGTGGGGATGCATTTATCTATCTCAGCATACAGACAAACATGGACAGAGCCAGTTCACACGAGTGTAATTAAGCGCACAGAAATAATTTTAACGCAAAACCGGAAAACCGCAATTCACTTGTAATGAACCGTGGAGATCGTACTGAACGGTTCGATATTATATTGAGTATTGTGGCATCCCTATTGTTTACTGCCAATTCGGAAAAAGGGAATATACTTTCTGATATTTCTTAAATGTAAAAAAAATCCTAGAAAAGTACAGACAAAGTCTTAGTTTGTTTATTTTAAAGAGACTTTTTGTTTTATTAATTTTTTATTTGATTTGGAATATGTTTTAAAATTGCAGTGTAGTTTTGTTGTTTGACATAAAATGTATTTTTATTTTACAAAGAAATGTGCAGCATTTGAGAAAACTAAAAGGGAAATTGTTGTTATTGTGAGATAAGCATCGTGTATCTCTTCTGTATCGCATCGTGAGCTGAGTGAATCGTTACATCCCTAATTATGAAGGCCGCACACTTTCACACGGTCTGTGAATGTTAATGTCTTCAGTCTTGTATTCAGAGAATATTTGGCTATTAATAAACTACTCATCTCTACACATTGACGTGAAGTTTACTCTATATTTTTTTATTTTCTCGCTGGACTGTGTTTGTACTAGGTGCAACATTTTTGTCATTCTTAAATTACAAACAGTCCAACCTTTGATATTTATCTTCGATTAAATATGATGGACATGTGACCATACTTATTTTCTTCTGCGGTTAAACAGCTCTGCATTGATTTCATATATTTTGCATAGTGCTTGGATGCGTTTCCTAAAAGCATCGTAGCCTTAAGTTAATTTAAGAACCATTGTCACCAATAGAGCTACGATCAACTTAAAGGTCTGATGAACTGCACTTGTTTATTGTTTTATACTGTTAGATGAGGTCTACTTATGACGTTTGAGTGGTTTTTACATCCAAAAACATAAAAATCAGTAAGTAATAGGCTATTTTCAAATAGTATTTTCAAGTGAGCAAAATAAAAAGCAAATTAAGGGTTTTCCCTCCCTGTTTACAAATAAACAGCTTCAGAACATATTTTTAATTATATAAAATATTTGATAAATAAAATACAGTACAGGTTTTTTCCTCCTGCTTACTGTATACAGCTCAACACGCAGTTTTCATTTCCCAATCTTCAATAAAACGAACTGTCATTATCATATTTAGCGCTTGTCTATACCATAAATCGGTTGTTTGCGCGAAATGAGACACTTTTGCGAGCCGCGCGGAAAGCTTCCGTCTGACGTCACTGAACATTTCCGGCAGAGGTTCTGTTGCAAAGTACTTGAGACTGGGTAACTGGTATCTTGGGTCAATGGTTTTTAGCAGCATTCTAAGACCTTCTTGTTCCACTGTTGCAATAGGAACCATGTCTTTCGCAATGTGATAAGCTACCACCTTAGTTATATCGCACCACTTGCGACTTTTCTTTTCGTAAGGCACACTTCGGGTAAAAGAAGCTTCCAGAGAGCTTTGTTTCGGGACAGATATTTTGAGTTGCGTGGTCTTCGTGGCCGAAGTTGTAAACACTCATCGTACTGCACTTCATGGTAATTTTGTAAGTGGTGGAAGAGATTTGATGTGCTTCCATATTTTGATACAACAGATTTATTACATTCCCTACAGATTGGCTGTTTTTCCTTCTCATCGGGACTTTTAAAAAAAAAACCACCTCCAAATGAGTGAACCATTGTTTTTTTTTACTCGCCTGTAAGTTTTCTTTAGTGATGAGCGCCAGCGCGTGTTCCTTCATGTCGCATGCTACCTTGTGTGCTCGGGCAGGCAAGCGGGCGCAATGTGGTTTGCGCAGAGCGAGCGCGTGCATGCCATAATACCATATCGATATGTACGATATAGGCTAATCCCGCATCGCGTTGGTTAAACATTTCGATATATCCCTCCAACTCGGTATACCGCCCAGCCCTACTTCAAACGCTCTGTTTTAATTGGCTTGCCGCATCGAAGACTTTATAAGTAAACGCCCACCACTTTGTTTGGATAGAAGTTTGCGTAGTTGGAGCCTTATGTGAATTTGGTTCGAAACATAACGTTAGGTTACACATTAGCACCATTCACAGTTTTCGCACAGAATTAGTATTATCTGGAGACCTCCTGTGATTTATAAATGACCTCCTCACATCAGTATTTCGTTTAATTATATATGTTATATACTCACATAAGATTGCTGCGCCATTCCTATCTAATCCAATATTGAAGGGACAGCACTGCGTTTCATTTTAAACTCTCCACAAATTCAGTTCAACCTGTGTTCATGGAAGAATCCTCGGAGAAATTAAACGGAACAAACGCTCCATGTTTTTCCCACATGAGCTGTAACGCCTTAAAAAATTAACTTTAACCCCCGCATATCTAATATGGAATCCGAAGGAAGGTTAAGGCAGCGACTGTATTCTTCCACAACAAGGGATGGCACTTTATTTAGCAATCTTTAACGCTTGCTCGCTTTATCTGCTCCCGCGCCAGTGGTGGTACTTCAGTTCTATGATGCGCGAACTAGTGGGTGGGGCTAGAGAAGTAGTCATTGATATTTTTCTGTATAGGTGGTGTTCAACCTAGATTGGTGGATTCCAGTTCCTGGCGTTCGCTGGGAACTGTGTCAATAACAGATGTAATCTCAGTGACAAGGGCGTTTTCAGTTCTGGCAATTACATGATGTTTGCGTGAATAAGATTCCCTCTTGTATAACAAAAGGTCGGTTTAAATATTTTATTCGCATTCATGCCTCCTGCAACTTAAGGCTATGATGCTTTTGGGAAAGCAGCCCTTGGCATTTCGTTTATTTCATCCATCTTACCACCTTTATTTAAGGATGGATTTTGTAATACCATTTATACCACACAGTTGTATTATTAGCCTACATTTTATTTATTTATAATGTGTTGCTGTATGCACGATCATGGGTAAAATGATAATCACAGTAATTTTGATCAAACTTTTAATCACGATTAATAAACACGATTATTTTGGCAGTTCCGAACTTATTTTTTTTAACGACCTCATATGTTTATTAGGACTTTACTAAACAACCAATGAATAAGTTATAATCTGCTACCATTGAACTTTTTCAACACAGTATTTTAGAGCACGCAATCAATCATCTAAACACTCCACCACAAAAATGTACATGTTCTGACCTCCGGAATGAAACCTTGCTACTCCATTTTTTATTTCTTATTTTTTTAATAAATCATGACTTTTGGTCATGGTTACCCCTAATGTTTGTCTATGGGTTTTGCAAAAAATTTTAATTGTAAAAATTCTATTTATTTCCCTGTAGAGTGGCAGTTTACAGGTACGAGCTTTGCGATGACCTTGTTGGGAGTTTTGTGCTTGCTTTTAAAACATTATTATCACAACATTTATGCTCAGTTAATTGTGGGAAGCATAAATCGTTATCACGATTCAAATATGATTAATATGATGATCATATGATGAGCCCTAGCTTTGTTATTTACATCTGAAAGCAATGAAGAAACTTTGTGTTTATTGTCCCTCTTGAAACCAGTAACTATGGTTTACTGCAGTTACTGTAGTTTACCTATGGTGTTTGTAGTAGAGCCAAAGTAAACACAAATTAACTATGGTCTTACTAGAGTAGCATAGTTCAACCATGAACACTTTTACTAAAACCATGGTCATTTTCTTAAGGTATAGACCCATGCTTCAGTACAAGACCTGAACATCATACAGTTTTCACTCCTAAAGATAGTTTTTAAGTAAAAAAATCAAGATAGCAAATTGGTTTGTGGTGAAATTAACCATAAACCACAAGAGGCTTTGTGTAAGACATTACACTGATGTAAGTCACATTACAATGACGACAATGACGTTAAGCCTATGTCGCATTTACATTTAGTCATTTTATCCAAAGCGACTAACAGAGAGTTCAGGGAGCAATAAGCGATATGTCATACAGGAGGAATAATACAATACATAATAATAAAAAAATCAGTGTTTAATCAATAATAAGAGGTATTAATAAAAACAAATACATTTTGCCAATTAGTAAATTAATTAATGCTTTTTATTTTGTTGAATATGTTCAAAAAGAAGTAAATGTTTTATTAAAGGAATAAGACAGTCAAGGCCTCGCTATATTGTGAAAATACCACACTGCATATATCTGAAACTGACTGTTGCCATGACAACAGTATATTTATAATGTTCCACAGCTACAACATTTTTGCTTTAATATAGAATAATAAATTAATATAGAATTACTAGAATGATGTGTGGTCATGTGGTCACCGATTGTATATGAGATTTAAAATGTGACTTGTTCATTTCATGCTCATCCATTCATATTATTTTACTTAGTATTTGTTTTTTATATTTAAGGTTTGATGCAGAGATTTCAAGAAACACATGTATACCTCCAATACACTAAAATGACTTTGGATAAAATGCGTGAATGTAAATGTTTTTTCCCTCCATCGCTGTAGTTTGCTGTGTTTTTTGTGAGGGTCAAGAGTTCACCCTGGGTCGTACTGGAGCTCTGTGCAGTTGTAGACGTGGTGGTGGCACACATGGCAGTCTGTTTGTCCCGCTGATGGGAGAATAAATCAGAGACGTCAGTAGTTCCACCGCAGTCCGAGGTCACGCTGTGGGGTTTACAGCACTGTTTGTTTTTTCACTCGCTGTCTTTCTGAGGAGCGGTCGCCTCTGTCTCACGGGCAGGAATAGGGCCGGTCATTTACCTCAACGGACTGTTCGTAATCTGCTTGACTGTTATTTTATGACAATGTATTTTTACTGTGACAGTAGCGTCTTTTCAAGTATGCTTTAAAGTTTTTGGTGTGTGTGTTTTGTTATAAGGATAACAAAGAAGTTCAGAGGCAGTAAATCAATGAAATATTAATGTTGAGCACAAGTGCACCCTTAACAGTAAACATTGTTTCTTGATTAAGAGCTTTTTTTGTTTTTGGTTTCCAGTGTAGTTGAGCAAAATGTCATCATTTATTCATCCTGATCTGGTTCAAAACCTGTATACAACACAAAAGAAGATATTATGAGAAATGTCTACATGGTTTTGTGTTCATACAATGGAAGTCAATGGAGTTCGGTGTTGTTTGGTTACCAACATTCTTCAAAATATCTTCTTTTGTGTTCTGCATAAGAAAGAAAAGACATTTGGAATGACAAGACAGGGAATTTAATGATGAAATAATTTCAATTTCTGGGTGAGCTTTCAATATAAATGTCTGCTCTGGTAAAACAGTCAAGGAAGACGTACAGGCTGTGAAATTTTGTTTTAAATCAATAAAAATATTGGCATTATTTTTAAATCCGATGTGTAATCACAATACAGTCTTATATTGATTTTCTTAGCCAGCAAGCAGAGACATTTCTGAATGGCTTTGGCTCTAGTGTAGTTTTTGGCTTGTTGCTGTTTTCACAGGAAGTCTTGTGGTGTAGTTGTAACACATTTTTCCCACACGGATGATAATGATGATGTAGACTTGTTTCTCATCACTGTCTCCTCTTTCTCAGAGCGAGTGACTCAGCTAGTTTTGGTTTGTTCCACTGGGTGTCAGGTGTCGTGGAAATGTTATTTCCCATGAGCCTCTGCTCTGTGTCATCTGCTTGCATCAGGGGAGAGGGCGTGAGGTTTGTATTGTTGAGTTCTGTGGGTCTCCGTTGATTTGTTTTTCCCGGACGCCGGCCTCAGATGGTCTTCGACTTCTTTAGGCAACAAAATAGAGATAAATCATTAAAGGATTATGGTTTGAATAAATTATACCCTAAATTGGGCGTATAACAATCATTTGTAACAAAAGACCAAAATTACGATCTTTATTGTTGAACTATGACAAAAATTTCATGTTATATGACATCTGTTTAATTCTATTGATTGAGCTGACATCATGTGACCTGCCTCAATGAATTGAGCTCTTACACCTTCAAAAAGATTTCTATTAGGGTTTAAGTTTCATAATTCCTCTCTTAATTTTACTATTTATTATTATTTATGGTTTTATTTTTCTATTTACACATTTTATTTTGTAATACTTACAGAAGGTTCAGTTAAACCTTGAATGTAGTCAATTCTGTATTAAGTTGCAGACAAGGAAAATACAATTTTGAATATTGTGATACTGTAACACAAACTAAGTGTGTCATAACAAAAATCTAAATATTTACGTGATAGATTAAGTTTCTTGCTAATGTTTTTGACTTTCTAGACATTTTCCATACATGTCCAGAAAAGCGCTGAAATATGGTCGATATGGTCAAACGATTTCTGAGATAAAAATTTTGTGGTGATGGATTGTTTCTGGCTCACAGATGTTTCACCTCCTCACCGTGGCTTCAGCTTTGACAGATGTTCTTTAATGTATTTTTGGACCTGAGCGTGTATTAAACCTTTGAGTTGAAGGATCTCTTGCGGCCCGTATGAAATGTTCTCGACTATGCTTTCAAGCTATGGGTTTTTCTTGCAATTTTTCAGTTTTCGTGTCTTGGGGGAAATGTATGGAATCTGCAGTGGATATTGTTATGTGCTCGAGAAGCACTTTATAAATTAGCATCATTATTATTTAGCTGAATACAAGTTGATCTTTACATTTTTCCTAGTGTATTTTTTATTTTCAATGCATATATGTAAAAAATATCTGTAAAATCTGACTATTTGGACCATTTTACATTTCTAATAAACCTATGGTACTGAAGCAGTGGTGTCTGGACAGCAGTTTTTCACTCTCAGTTTTATGTTCTTGTTTCAGTCCCATGATGAAAGCCGTGAGCCGTAGCTGCAACAGCTAGTCAGAAGATGCACCATGGCCAAACCGGGATCAGACCGCGATGGAGCCATGGTGGAGAAGACTGCCGGGAAGAAGGTAACATGGCTTACGAACTCTGTAACTGTTAAAATATGAATAAGCATTAAATGGAGATTAAGAAAATTGTAAAATTATTACAAAACTGACAGGATGGAAATGATGTAGACATGGGAGAACCATTAAACATGTTAATAGTTTAATAGCATTCCATTTCTTTTAATAACATTTTTTATATTTTAGTAGAAAGTAAAGCGCTTGCATGGTGAAATAATGCAAAGATCAAAACAAATTTGTTGCTAAATATTTTTACAGTATCAAGACACAAAAAATGACCTTAACGGCTGAAGTTTAGTCATACATACTATATTTCATTTATCAGATGCTTTTATCCGAAAATCTTGCCTTAATAGCCAAAATAAGTATAATGTACAAAACGATGTTAAATTTTTTCACATGTTTATTATACTCAAATATCCTTTGGATCAACATAAATGTGTTATTTTTAAAGGAACTACATTGTTACTTTAGCTGATTATTATATGTTTACATAAATACTGACTCAGGCAAAAGGTTTTGACTGATAATTTCAATAATCATTATAATAGTACGAATAATGTAACAATAACATCAATGAATAATTATTTTTGACTCTTACGGCTTCTTTTATTTTCTCAGAGTAAAGAGAAAATCTCCCCGTTCACCAAAACTCCGAAGTTGGATCGGAGTGAAATCCTGGGTAAAGATGGGAAGTCAAAGTCTTCCATGAAACGGAAGCTCTCCTTCACCGTCAGCCCGCAGAGGAACGAGGAGCGAGACTCTGACACCGGTAGGTTTTATATTTAGTATTAGAGATTTTCATCCGTGCCTCATTGTCTCCCCCTTTTGGTCATTATGATCCACATGTTTTTGTTAGACAGGGTGTACCAGCCAGCTTTTTGAGCAAGTTATGTAACAGTTAAGCTAGCTTCAAAATAATAAACATCCTTAGAATTTGGGTGTCATTGAAGTACGCAGGCAATGATGGTGAATATATTTTAGTACATTAATTCATGTGAATATAAATAGTCATAGTATTGGACTAGGTCTCAAGTTTATGTCTTCTTCATTCGAGCTAGTTCACACAAAGTATCTTTTCTTGTCATGCGTTACTGTAATTCACAAAAGAAAATATTTTTAGAAATGTGGTTTTATGTTTATACAATGGAATTTAAAGGGGACCAGTTAATTTGGTTACCATCATTTTTTTAAATATCTTCTTTTGTGTACTGCAGAAGAAACTCATACAGATTTAAAATGACACGAGGACCAGTTAATAATGACAGAATTTTCATTTTTGGATGAACTATCCCTTTAAGAATATAAGAGTAGTTTATGATTCTTGATGACACGAATGTTTTTGAAGACATTGTGACTTATTAATTGAAGAGACAATAAACGTGCTAGAACAAAAGCAAAACTATACAATAAAGTTATAAATGAAGTCAACTGAAGTTACTAACTGCATTAACATGCAAACTTTTAGAAACATGGAAAAAATTGACATTTTTATGGTTTAGTACAAAAACTAAAATGACGCTTCCATGTGTTTGTTGGCTAATGTCATACAGTACCCTACAGTTATGGCTATTCAAAATAATGTATAATGTAATTTATTTAATGATTGTTATTGTTTGTTAACACATTTGTTTGTTACAGAAAATTTTACACTTTGTGTTTATAATTTACAGATTAGCCAACAAAACTCACAGCGTCTTTTTAGTCAACCTGGAGATTACCCAACTTTTTGTAATGGGTACACAAATTTTGTTACGTTTTTGGGCTGTGCATATTTAACCCGTAATACGATATAATATCATCTGTGTAATCCTGACATGTTTCTAGATTCAGAATATAACAAACATACTTTTTTGACCCAATGTTTTATTCTGGGATTGATGGGCAGGGTCTGTCCTCAAATGGGAGGAATGGTCTGTGTGATGTCATCTGTATGCCGAATCCTTTGAACGCTGTGTTATGATTTAAGGGGTGGAGCCTGTGGGTATAATCAGTGCTCTGCTCTCCCCCCTTCTCGAACCCTGACTCCCAATCCCCCCCCCCTGCTTTTGCACTGTAGATGACTCTGACCCGGGGCAGTCGAGTGATGCGTGGGGAGAAAGATTACTTCCTCCCTGCAGGATATACGCAGGTAACTGCCTCCGCTAAATCCGGCCCGCAGCAAAGCCTTGCTGTGTCGCACCGAGACCGACTCAGACCCGTCACCGCCCGCATGGCCACTGGATGCATTTCCATATCTGTCTTTAAAATAAAAACTGGCTGAATTGAAGTTTGTTTACAGAAGCGTAAACTAACTGCTGCCACATAACCTCTTCTGTTTGCATCATGCTAAGAGAGACAGTTGATGGCCGTTGCATTATTTTGTGTTACAAGAGCAGGGATTTGTACAAATGCACTTCAGGAATCTTATTCGATACTTAGTGTTTTTGTACCATTTGTTGCCAAGATGTACGAACATTTTCCAGGGTTGTCTTCTGCGTTTTTTTTAATCGCATGTTTTTCACAAAACCCACGAGTAACGGGTTAAGATGGATAATGCATGTTTCTGTGAGGCTGGCATCTGTTCCCTCTCTAATTTTCACCTTTTGGTATTTCATTGAAGAATTGTGAAATTAAATAAAGCTCATGAGCTCATTTGTCTTGTTTGCTGCAGACAAAGATGGTCCAGATAAGAAGAAAGTTAAGAAGGAGTCGTGCAGTAAGAAGTCCACACCTGTCAACATTTTGTTCGGCTATCCTTTATCTGAGCGCAAGCAGATGGCTCTTCTCATGCAGATGACAGCGAGAGACAACAGTCCAGGTAAAGAAAATATTGTGCGAGTGTTTGTGAGTTTTAACTTTTTTCTTTACAAAACAAATATTGTTAAAAAGAACTCAAGATAATTTGTCACCATTAATATTATTATATGATAAAATCTCACATGAAGTGTCCCGTTTTGTGATGCTCTGTGAGTTCTGATGTAATCTTGTGATATGGTTTAATCCGAGCGCTCCCCTCCTCTGTAGTCTAGTCAGATCACACAGACTCTTCAGATAAATCGAATGACCTTGGCGTTCTTGTTAATCTGATCTCAGATACCACACCGTGCCATCCCTCTCAATCTCCAGCGGTACAGAAAAAGATCCCTAGCAGCTCATCCACCCGACAGAAGGACAAAGTCAACAAACGCAACGAGAGAGGCGAGACGGCCCTGCATATGGCTGCAATCAGGGGCGACGTCAAACAGGTGAAGGAGCTTATCGGCCTCGGCGCGGATGTAAATGTCAAAGATTTCGCAGGTGAGACTGTGTGCTTGAGCAACGTTTTTAAGACCCGCTTATAAGATTTTTCAACAAAAACATCACAGATCTTAGATCTGACGCATCACAGATTACTATTGCGCGATCTTTTAGTTCATTTATCATTTTTGTTATTTTATTTATCATTTTTAAAATAACTTAAAACTTAACTTGTACGAGTGAAAGTTTCTATCAGCTTAAATGGTTGTGATATCACCATTTATTACCCTCTGTGTTTTTTATTTTATTCATGCATTTTGGCATGCTCTTTTGTCCGAAGTGACTTCAAAATAAACATTTTATCAAACCCATGCAGTGCTTTACTGAATGATGTATATTTAACATATTTCATATTTTCCAGTTGTAGGGTCTCATAAGCTCCTAGCCTCATACAGGATTTTTTCTGTCTTCCAGGTTGGACGCCTCTCCATGAAGCATGTAACCTTGGTTACTATGATGTAGCGAAGGTTCTGATTGGTGCAGGAGCTGAAGTGAACACGCAGGGATTGGACGATGACACGCCGCTTCATGACGCCTCTAGCAGCGGACACAAAGATGTGAGTTTCATGCTAACATCAAAAATGGTTGAATCAAAAATTATGCATCTCTTTAAATCTGTAAAATTTTATTGAAAAAGAACGTGCATTGAAATAAATGATTGGTGCTTTAGGTTATATGGTTGACAACGTGGAGTTTTAATAACTTACAGTTGAGATAATAAACTGTATTACATGGCTGAAGAGTTATGTATTGTGACAATTATCAATAAAAATGAAAATGATCAATAACGTTTTTTTATGTAACTGTGATGCGATTCAAATTGTTAGCTGCTTTGCTGTACTTTCTGAATATTGTATATAGACGAGAACCATTCAAGTTTTTTTGGATTTTCTTTATAAAGTATGTTATGAAAAAGTTTTTAACCAACGCTCTCTTGGTTAAATTCAAAAGCGAAGGCTTGTTAGCTCTTCTTAACTCTATTAAACCAAGATGGTATAAAAGCTTTTTACAATTTTTTTGTAACAAAATCTAACCTTGAGTTCCTTGTTTTAAAACCTTTGAGTTTTTTTGCACCTTTACCCTTATTATTTGCTATTTGCATGCTTGTTTTACATCAGGTATTTTTGTTATCCTCGTGACATGTCTTTCCAAATGTCACAGATTGTGAAGCTGCTCTTGCGACATGGAGGCAATGCCTTCCAGCTCAACAAGAGAGGAGAGAGACCTGTTGATGTGGCTGATTCTCAGGAACTTGAGCAGTTACTTAAGGGAGAGATCCCGCTGTCAGACCCAGAGGAGAGCACCTCAGGTAAGGAGTATTCGTCACTAGGGTCCCATAAACATATATTATGATACTAGATCAGCTAAAGAAGCATTGTTCGAAGTAGTATCAAAATGCTGTTGCATTTTTATTAATAAAATCTACAATTTTTTGCAAATACTGTAGTCTACTTTAACACTACACTAATTTAATACAGCGAGGCATTTTTTTACTGAGTCAGTAAATCATTTAACAAATTCGTTCAAAGCGAATAATTTATGTAAAAATTGAAGCAAGTGTCTTGATGAATGACTCACTGAATCATTATCTTGTCAAACACAGATTCATTTAGGAGAGAAACACAGCAAAAGGGCAGATGTAAGTGTTCAAATGAACGTGAATGCCCATTTGCAACATTACTTACGGCACTACGATACAACGGTATAAAAAAATAGAGCAGGATTGCAAGTATTTTGAAGCTTAAGCATTGTGGTGGTACCTGTACACCGTGCAACCCTATTTTTCAGCACTGTTATTTGGTCTTTTGGTGTTTTAGACTCTGGGTTAAATACAACATTAACAGTATGTGTGACCTGCAAGTGAATTAACTTGTATTTATCCACTAATAACCCTTTGTTATTTTGTGTCACAGAATCCGAGGACCCACCTTCTGTTAATCCATCCAGTGTTGATGAAAACATGGAGTACTCTGACGCTGAAAAGGACTCTGACAGTAAATCCACCACGGTGAAAGCGTCGTCGTCCATGTCGGGGCTGGACGAATACGAATTCAAGGACGAGGAAGAGGAGGAGGACCTCAGTAAGGCACTTAATGACAGACACATCTTAAGAAGAGAGCTACGGCAAAAGGAGAAAGAAGAGAAGGAAAGGAATCACTACGCTTCCAAACAAGGCAGCAAAAGCGAGCAGTTAACGTCCAAATCCAAAAAGACGAAAGCATCCCGTGTGTACTGCAGCTCAGACAGTTCCAGCGATGAAGCCGAGGTGCCGCCAGAAAGACGGAGCTCCCCGACAAGGTCAGTCAGTGTGGACGGTCCTAAATCGGACGGTAGATCAAAGAAGGAAAGTCTGAATCTCACACCAGTAGAGCAGAAAGAAAAATGCAAGCAGAAGAAAAAGAACAAGAGCCAAAGCAAAAACAAAGAGAACCAGGAAGTGCGAGAGGAAGGGAAAGAGAACAGCAAGTCCCTCCTGTTTACCACAGCAACCGTGTCCGACAACTCCGACAAGGGCGTCAGGGAAGAGGACTCCTTTAAAATGTCTTTCAGTGCAAAAGATGACACTTCAGTCCACCTCTTTCATCTATCTGTAGTCAAGTCCCCAAAGCTGAACCACAGCCAAACTGACAAGCAGACAGCCCCACTGAAACAGGAAAACACTAAGACCTGTGTTTCAATCGGAGACGGACCGTGCCCGGCAGACAGCGTCAAATACGATCACTACACCGAGTCGGACTTCTGTACGGAAGGGTCTAGCAGTAAAAGCTGCAAACACAAGGAGAAAAGCAAGCATCACCACAAAGAGCTTGGCTTGGATGGAGATGACGGGAGCTCAAGTCCATTCAAAGACAGCAGTCTAAGCAACAGCATGGACAGCACTGAGGGTGCCTTCAGGAAGACTGACAAAGATGGAAAAGTGGTAAAGAAGCACAAGCTAAAACACAAGGAGAAAGAAAAGTACAGAAAGGAATATGAGGCAGAGAGAAATCGCCATCGGCAGAAAGAGCCACGCAAAGAGGGACACAGGAACATGGAGTTCGATCGAGAATTTTGGAAGGAGAACTTCTTCAAGAGCGATGAGAACGAGGAGCTTGGAGTTAAATGCGAGATGCTTGGAGAGGAATCCCCTCTGAAATCCTTAGAATCATCCCCCGCTAAAGAGGAAAAAGGGGCGTCGAAAGATAAACATTCTAGCAGTAGCAGCAGCAAGGACAGGAGGACGAAAGAGGAGAGAGAAAAGGACAAAGGTATTAAAAAAGAGAAAAAAGAGATGCCCCTTAAAGACGAGAGAGGAAGAGAGGGAAAAGGAGATGAACTTGATGACCGAACTGAAGGTCTTGGCTCTGGACGGATGCATGAGGGTTCACAGCACATTTCAGGTGTGAAAGAAGAAACGGAGGATAAACCGATCACTGGGAATTCAGCCAACCAAGATCCTCTGGGGTCTGCAGAGAAGAACACCCGAGAGAAAAATGACAAGCGGCAGCTAACAAAAGATCGTGAGGCTGAGAAGTCTGATAAAAAGCTTTCAGATAAAGATAAGAAAATCAAATCTGAACATTTGGCTGAGAAACCTGAGCTGCACAACTCCACAGATCGATGGAAAGAGAAGGAGAAATTAACAAGCAGTTCACATTCGCCCAATGACAAGAGCCATAAAGAGAGTGAAAAGCTAAAAGCCGTTTCTGCGATGAAGAAGCATGAAGAAAACAAGAAGAACAAGGACAAACGATCTGAGAAAGAGCATTCTTCTAGTGACCACAGAGATAGAGATAAAACAAGTTCTGAAAAGAAAGTGAAAGCCCCGGAGAAAACCACTGATCATGGCAAATCTGACCGCACTAAAGATAAAGAAAGAGAAAAAGATTCTGATAAGAGGAAGAAAGAGAAACTGAAGGAGACCAACCCCTCTTCCTCGTCCTACTCCAATCTCAAATTGTTACTGGAAGAGAAGAAAGGCTACATTTGTGAAAACAATAAAGTTGTCTCCTCTAAATCAAAAGAAGAGGTAACAAAGTCTTTAGAGAAAGACAAGGAGAGAAGAGAGAGGGAAAGGGAGTCTGAAAGACACCGAGAACGCGAGCGAGGTCGACACAAGGAAAAGGACAAAGACCGGTCACAGCTGAACAAAGATGGCAAACTTGGAAAGACCAAACCGAATGAAGTGGAATTCAAATCTAAAGTTGCACCCACTCTGAAGGACACACATCGCAAAGAGAAGAGGTTGGTAAATGATGACCTCATGAAGACCAGCTTTGAACGCATGCTCAGTCTCAAAGATCAAGAAATTGAACAGTGGCACAAGAAGCACTTAGAGAAAATCAAACAGAAGGAAAGAGAACGCCTGAAGCAGCGTCCAGGAGTCGACTTGGGAAAACAGAAAAGCAAGGAAAAAACGAATACGAAAACATCCTCTTCATCCAGCGAACCCTGTTTGAACAAGGAACTAACACGCTCCAAAAGTTCAGATGCCCCCGACGGCCACCGCGAAAAGATCTTAAAAGATGCCACAGGCGGAAGAACGGTCTCGCTGGATGCAAAAAATCTCTCGACTCTTGGTAAGAATGGTCCAGTGATCGAAAACAGTCGATCTCCGAGACCAGAGACTGAAAGGTCTGGTCTCATGTCAAGATCCGTATCCATGATCTCTGTAGCAAGTTCAGAAGATTCTTGTCAAACCACAATGCTAACACCCAGACTGACTGAAGAAGAGTCGGATCTTAACACGGAAGCTTCAGACTCCCAGCCACCTTGCCTCCAGGCTTCCCTCATCTTGCAGTCCTCCAGGTCACCTACAGTTCACGATAAGGATACAAGCGGTCTTCCCGATACAGCTTCTTGCAATCGTACGCCGTTATTGACCAGGCATGCGTCGCCGTGCTTAAGGGCTATTCTAGATGAAGAAGCCAAGGCTCCACTAGCTGAAACGAGACCGAATGAAGTGTCCCAAAGAATTGGTTTTGTGTCACAACCAAGCAATGAGCAAACTGCCATTCATTCGGCAGAGATTAGCGTAGCCCCTGTCCAAGAGACTTACAGTACTCTTCCTAATGGCAAAAGCAATGAGGGCGAAGATGTTACATCTGCTTGTCAAGGTCAACCTTCGTCCTGCTTGCATGAGTCCAGTACTAAAGACCTCGGTAGTCAACCGGCTAACATAACGCAGGCTAACAATGTGGTTCAGACCCATACGGAGCAGAACATGTCTGGTACTCACGTAGATCAACTTGATGTCCCCGGTATAACTATACCAGAGGGCTCCAATAAGGATCCTCTGTTAGATGTTGTTTCAACACCTGTATCATTTCAACCTTCTCCGAAACAAATTTCATCCGACAACAGTGCACCTGTGCATTTAGAAAGCCAGCAGATGGAAACCCTCAATTCAAGAAGTAAACAGAGTTTGAGGGAAGACTCTTCTTTGAAGCAAGAACTTAATGTTGTTGCTGAAAACCAAACGGACAAAAGTGGGGAAAGCGTTACCCAAGCAGATTGGACAAGCACTCCAAGTCCATCTGTTGGTTCATGTAGATCTGAGGAAACTGCTAAAGCACTTCTCCAAGAAGATCTGAAGAAGGACACGAGTGAGCAAGAAGAAGCTACATCCTGGTTGTCCAGCGAGCCATTGAGTACAGTTGAAGCTCTACAAGAGAAACACGAACAAGATGCAGCTTCAGTGACATACTACACTAGTCAAGAGAGGCTTCCTGTGGAGCCCATGGAGACGTCTGAAGAGGCTTCAGACAAGAACCGAATCCCAGAGACAGATGGTGCCATTTGGCCGTCCTCAGAAGGTGAAACAACCCAAGCTCTTACTGAAAGATCGGACCAGCTTGCTGGTGAAGAGAAGCCTGCTCAATCTGACATCCCATCTAGCGGAGAACAGAGCGATAACAGTACCGACGTCCAGCATGATGCTCAGACAGAGCCGTCCAGCGAAGGATCCTCAGGAAGCTCCTCTCCGTTGTCCGTCACGGAGAGAGATTCTGACACTGGTGCCAGGGCCAAAGTCCAGGGCTTGGATGAAGAAGCCGATATGCAGTTGACCCATCCGAGGAAGCGAAAGATGTCAAGGGTTTCTGCTACAGCACAATCGGACCTCACCACTCCGGAGGTCAGGGAGAAGACTCAACAGTCCTTGGCCGCAATTGTAGACTCACTGAAACTCGAGGAGATCCAGCCTTACCAGACGGAGCGAGCCAACCCGTATTACGAGTACTTGCATATTCGTAAGAAGATCGAGGAGAAGAGGAAAATACTTTGTAGCGTCATCCCACAAGCTCCACAATACTATGACGAGTATGTGACGTTCAACGGGTCCTACCTCCTGGATGGAAACCCACTCAGCAAGCTCTGCATCCCAACGGTAAGATAATTGTCATCATAAAATAACAATTCTGTCATCATTTTTTCACTATCATGTCTTGGAGAGAACTCTAAAGTCGCACTTTTGTGTATTGTTGCTTTTGTAGATAACGCCACCCCCTTCACTACCAGAACCACTGAAGGAGATGTTCAAACAACAAGAGGTGATGCGGATGAAGCTGAGACTACAGCACAGCATTGAGCGGGTAAAATTAATACTGTTTTTGAAAGAAACCTCAAGGAGTCTGTGATAGACCTGCAAGCTCTTCAGATGCTTTTGGTCACATGTAATAAAATGATAATATGATTCTTCAGGAAAAGCTGATTGTATCCAACGAGCAGGAGGTTCTGAGAGTTCACTACCGTGCTGCAAGAACACTAGCCAATCAGACGCTTCCATTCAGTGCCTGCACAGTCCTATTGGATGCTGAAGTGTACAACATGCCCCAAGACGTCCAGGTAGTTGATCTTCTGTGCTTTACCTGACATTTAAAATGGGAATTAAGCCTGCATAGGACCAAATGCTTGTATTCTCTTTACCACGTTGTTTATTTGTAGGGTGATGATGGGAAGACCTCTGTTAGAGATCGGTTCAACGCAAGACAGTTCATGTCTTGGCTTCAGGATGTAGATGACAAGTTTGACAAGTTAAAGGTAAAAGAATTGCAAAATAAAATTGAACAACGAAATTTAATCCAACTCGCACGTTGGGTTCTCGCAACCATGTGTGTGACAGAAATGTGTGTTTCTCGCAGACGTGTCTCTTAATGCGTCAGCAGCACGAAGCAGCAGCGTTAAACGCCGTTCAGCGTCTGGAGTGGCAGCTGAAGCTACAGGAGCTGGATCCCGCCACTTACAAGTCCACCAGCATTTTTGAGATTCCAGAATTCTACATCCCACTCGTGGAAGTCAACGACGACTTCGACCTGACACCGATATGACGGAGAAATTCGTAGTTGTCCGACCACATCACTCATGATGTCAAGACACGAACGGGGCAAATAACACAAAGCACTTGATCTCGGGGGAGTTGGTGTGTGTCTATGTTTGTTGTGCGTGTTTGTGTGCGACGGTGCGCACTGTACAGCGTTTCCAGTGCTAAAATAACAAATAACAAAAACGTTGCTTATAGTCTACCACAGCGCTGCACTTCAGTCCGTGTTCTCTGCTCTTATTCTGGTTTGAAACCATGCGGTCCAAATGCACTTCACCAGATGGGCGCCAGGTCGGCACTTATAAACGTAAGCGTCATAAGAAACGCACTTAACCCTGTGGTCCACTATATAGAGATGGTAAACCAAGGGTCGATACAGAGGAGTAGCGAAAAAACAGCTTTCAGAAGGTTAAGACCATTGGAAAGCTATCGTTGAAAGATTTCCTTCTCCCTTAAAGGAGGAGATCTCAAACTGAAATGTTTCTACAGTGAGTGTTTATAGATAATGTATAGATTGTGCTCCTCATTTTTTAACTTATTTTATACATACTGATTGTGCATTTGTAAAAAGCCATGTAATTATTGTTTTTAACTTGTAAAAAAACGAAAGACTGAGAGGGAAGAAAAAGTTAAAGTAATAAATATTTTGATTGTAAACTTTGTTTCGTCTAACGTTTAATGGACCAAAGTTGTTTCTACATCAAGGTTCTTTGTTGTTGTGTTTGTTGATGTGTGCTTAACTCTTAAGCATGTGTTTTTAAATGACCTTTTCGTTCAGGTTTATTTTTTCTTCCTCTTTTTGCCCTTTGACATTCATCAGAGCAGGTGTTTGACTCGTGCTTTCTATAACGTGCATGCTTTCACATGTTCGTCTCTGAACAGTTGTACCGTGGTGAGGTTTACTGAAGTGGTCCTGGTTTTTTTCTGCCATTGTTGTGTCTGTTAGTAACATCCATCTCTTGTGTGTTGTCTCTTGTGTCTTGCACACACTTAAAAGAAAAAAGAGGAAAACTTTGTTGTGGTTTCTCGCTAGAAAAAAAATACCCTTACTTTTACAGTTTAATGTGAGATCACAGCAAAACCTATTTTTTACAACGTAATGCCTTTTGAACAATGGTTCTTAAAATATGTCTATTTTAATATTTACTTGTTACATGAAGATGTACATATTTGTAATATATAATTGAATAAATTTTATTGGTTGTGAAATCAAGCTATTTTGTTGTCCTGCTTTTCATTAGTAATGTATGTCTGTATGCTGTAATTTTCAGACCTGGTTAAGACATGTAAATTATTTGTTATTGGTACAAGACATTACTCCATGTAAAGGCATTGCTAAAAAGTTTCATTCTGTTTACAAAGGGAGTGTTCTTGTCGTTCCAATAGTGTCCAACAGGTGGCGCAGAGTGAACAAATTCAGTATCAAATTAAATTTTGCAAACGTCAAACATTTTTATGATCTTTTCCAGTTTGATTACTTACAGACATTATAAATGCAAACACCAACTAATAATGTTAAAATATAATTGTTTATTTATTCTTTAACAATGTATAAGTTAACAAGAAAACAGAAATTCTAAAGGTTTCCATTACAAAAACCATTCTGAACCATCACCTGTTACCAGTACCAAATTCCTATATGTATTATCTTTGGTCTTATTCAAGTAGGATTTAATGGTGCTCTATTAACCAGATAACATCCCACCAATAGAACCTAACACATTACAAGTAGACACCAACAGAAACCATTGTAGTTTCCCTTAAAACCAACACAATTCCCACTATAACCATAAATAATATGTATGTGATGGTTCCTATTGTTTTTTTTCAGCAGGTGTGTTAGTGAATCAAAGCTTATGAGGATCAATGGAACAGGTTACGATTTTGCCCACCTTGATCCATGGCACCTCCCACATGTTCTGTAACTTAAAATACTTGCTGTCAACAATCTCTAACCTGATTCATGTTGTATGATTCATCTGATTTCTTCTCTTCACTGGGTGATAGCTAGTGTGTCTTTAAGAGGGATGCATGTCCCCTTGACTCTTTAGAACTCAAATCATAGAAAGGTGATGCTTGTTCACATTTATTCCTCCAGGGGGCGCCCCGCGGCTCATGTGAATGACCTTCGATCTAAATTGAGTGACTTTCGAGAGCATTTTTTTTGTTCTTATTAAATGTTTAATTATTTAAATCTGTACATTTTAAGTACTGGTAACCAATGTTTAGTAACCAACCTTAAAACATAGAGAAACTAATGGTTTTACAAATATGAGCTGTTTCCCATTAAAACCTTGATACAATTATTTTATGTAGTGCGATTGAAAGTTATTCTAATGATTTTTTCCCACAGGAAAACATCCCGTATTCACGATTCAACGACATATTCAGCGCTGCGGAAAGAAACGTCTGTCTGTTGCCAATGCCACGCCCACATCAGGAGGTACTTTCAAACCTATTTCCATTCCATCCTTTATTTCTGTTTCTATGAATCAAACCCGCTCCTGTTTCTGTTCAGAGTAAAAGGTGTCAAGACAAGAAAAAGTCAGAAAAGCAAGGGAAAGTCGTGAAAGCCATACAGTAAGTACGCGTACATTGTTCACGTAACCTACATCTGTGCTTTTGACGCACGTGCGAGCTATGACGTTTAATGCATTATTATATTATTTTTGCGTCATGTTTGCAGCTATAAAAAACGCAGTTTTGGGCTTTTGGGAAGGTAATGCGGGTTTATTGCGTCTGTCATTTGTTCAGAGATCACAATTATGCTGTTTTGCAGACAGAAGTGGTTCTGGATTTGAAATCTGTCATTAATTTACGTGAAATGTAATGTGACGTCAGTGAGTTATTTTCTGGTTTTCCTTTACACTCACGTACTTGCTATGCACAAGCTTTATTTTCTTGAAATTTCCACTTGTAAAAAGATTTTGAAACGTACCGAAGATGACAGAATAGTAGCCTACCACCAATAATAATACCATAAACAGTTTGGCAATATTATGGATGATATTTGGATTATAATTTATCAGTAAAGACATTAACGTAATTATATAATACAGTGACTAACAGATTATTTTTGTTTATTGCAATGGAAAGAAATGTCATGCTCTTCATTTAAAGATGAATGATTACTTGAGGGAAATGTTTCCCTTGACCTCATAAACCTTTTAACCAGAACTTATGTGTCTAAATGTCTGAAATTAGTGCAAACATTAAACTAAATGTAATTAATATTTTATATAACATAAGTTAAATTGTTAATTTATTGAATTAAATAAAAATGTATATAGACTTTTACTTGATAAAAATTAAACTACATTTTTATTAATCGTTTAATCTATTTTATGTCAAATAAGTTTAATTGTAATTTATTAAATTAAATACATTTTATATACACTTTTACTTCATAAAAATGTTTTACAGTTGATGACTTAGATGAATAGATGAGAACTCAAAAGCTTGATAAAAGACAAAATAACATTTGTGCAAATAAGAGACGATGGCTGACTACACTAAAGATAATAAACTTAAATATAGTTTTGTTTTATTTTGTATTTTCATAATTTACTACAAAATTTCACTTATTTTACATTTACTATTTTTTTACTAAAATGTTGGACAAAATAATATTAGTAAGTGACTCTAAACTTTTAAACAGTAGTGTATAGTCATATCTGAACGTACACAACTGTAAAGCATTATACAGTGATAGGGATGAAAGTATTATTATAAAGAGGATGATGTTGTTATCATTATTACATTAATAACTCCAAATAGATAAATCATGCTGATGATGTTTTGTGTTTCTGTTGACATGGCAGGCGTGTGGAGTTTTGGTCAGGATGCGTCCGGGTCCATTCCTCTGTCCTGTACTGATCTCTCTGTTAATCTTTCTCTCCGGACTGACCGCCACCACCGCCTGTAATAAAGCCCTGTGTGCCAGTGATGTGAGCAAATGTCTCTTACAGGTAAACTACACTAACAAAACACATAATGCATGCAGGGTTTCGAATCATGAGCAGGCTTTTTGTGTGTGTGAGAAAACCGGAAAAACGTAATGTCGCTTGCCATTTAACATAGTATCCTTCATTTGTATAATTACTATAATCATAAGTTGTTCTCTGTAGGTTAGTTGAGTTTGATTGTGGGAAATAATACGTCCCTGCAGATGAGCAAACATTTGACAACATTCCGAGAATCTGAGAACATGTCCTAGTCAGATTTATTTTATTTCTATTAACACACACAGTCAGAATGTTTTCCCTTAACGTTTTCAAGCAGAGATCTTAACTGTAGGATAACATTTGATGATGAAGATTTTGTCGTTTGGGGATCTTTGCTTGCTCTCCACAGCAGAGAGCTTCAACATGCCCAGTGTTTGAGGGCAACCGGGTGTAAATAATTTTATATTGGATCACTTTTTCCCTGGACTGCTTAACACAGACACAGCCCGCTGTGTGTGTTTGTATTTCAGTAAAGCTTCATTGTGGCATTTTTGTTGTGTACGTGGCTCAGTGTTACTCGTTTCAAATTTAGATCCAGACATGTCCTTTTTATTCTTTTTCTTGTTGCGTCTGATATTACATCTCTGTTTATCTCCCACTTCCACCCTCAAAGGGCCACACGCTTTCTCAGTGCTGACTCTATGGTCTGTATATGCCACCGAGACACAGAGAGGAAGAGAGAGTGAGATGAGCCTCGTGCATTTAAACATCATACTGAGGTTTTCTGATTTGGAGTCCAAGTTGAGTCACAAGTCATTTACATCTCGTCTTGTTGCTTGGGTGTTGCCAGGCTCCAGGTAGGGTCTTATAAGTGGTTTCTGGCAATATTTCGGGCAGAATGCTCATGTACGTGGGTGTGACGGCTGCAATGGTTTTAGTCACAGATGATTGCTTTGTGGAACAAGGCTGTACACATCCACACAGCTCAGAGAGGCAGACAAACACAAATAGTTTCACGTGCAGTCTGTACCTCACTGCTCTTAGAAATATCACTGTCAATCTACAGACGAATCAATGCTAACACTTTACTGAAAGCACATATGCATTTTAATCAATTAAATATGCTTGGTAATGCACCTTATAATGCATTGTAATGTTATTTAAGGTAACTAAAAAAAGTTTGAAACGTTACTGTTCATTGTAATCAAATCCAATATTGACCAATTTGTTTTGGAAAAACATAACTTTTTTACTTAAATTAAATTGAAAAAAAAACTTGAAATCATTTCAAAGTACTGAAATTAAAACAAGAAACCAAAACCTAAAATAAAAATGAAATAAAAATGTATTAATCTTACATAAAAATGTATTAATCTTACATAAAAATGTATTAATCTTATATAGCAACATAAAAAATAAATCAATAAATCAATAAATTATAAATTACAAAACCATACATCAAAATTGCTAAAATCTAAAAATAAAAGGTATTTTAAAATGTTATTATAAGTAAATTAAATTAAAATCAAAACTATCTCAACTAATAAGTGTTTATTATCAATAGTAAGTTTATAAAAGTAGTTTTAAAGGGGTCATATGACGAATATTATCGCTTGTTTTGGATGTAATACAATGTGTAAACAAGATTTAATGTTCACGTATGCTGTATTTTCCACATACCGTGCTTGTTTTGCAATTTTACATTTGCAATACATGCATGGGCAACTTATAACACACCATAGACATAGAAAAACACGTGTTCACGACATATATATGACCCCTTTAATCTATGAATTATGCCTAGACCTGGTGATGCACCTTCTAATGCAATGTATTGTCATCTCCTTAATAATTGTTACTACATTTGCTAAGACTTATCAATTTGTTTTTAAATTTTGCATTTTTAATTTGGTAATAATTATTTAAAACAACGTTTAATGTATTACAATACATTATTTTGTACAATAATTAACAATTATAATACATATCCTTTAATAACCCTTTTATAATGTATTATACATAAAGTCTTTAAGTAAAGTGTTACTGAATCGATTAATTAATTAGAAGTATTTCATGCAATGTTAAAGAAAAAGTAATACACATGTTCTCTTAAACGAATATTTAAGGGGATATTTGACCTAAATTGGCTATTTGGGTGGTCATTATCCACTTTACATATACATATACAGGTGTGTGTGTGTGTGCCGTGCGTGTGGCAGGTGACAGGTGTGTCACAGATTCAGGACTCAAGCAGAATAGTGGGCAAACATGGGAACCCACCCATTTGTGTTTATAATCTCCACTGTGTCACTCTCTCACTCTCTCTGTTTTTCTCTTTATTTGTTAGAGTAATAATAGAAATATTAGATGTTTTAAATTTTAATTCTTATATCTTTTAGAAATATTAGATGTTTATTTTTACCTACTCAGAAGAAAATTAATGAGGTCCCTAGATTCTAATGCCAGTTCTGTTTTTATTAGAAAGAAGAAAGTCAGATTAAAGTGTTTTAGTTCTACAAATATTATAAAGGAAATTTGAAACTTACGATGTTTTATGGTCTGTTATGGATAATGTTTTTTTGTTTTGGAAGAGATCTGGAAGAGAATTTACTTTTTTATTCACATGTAATCTTTTTATTTAATTAATTAAGAGGTTTTAAGGTCTTTATTTTTCTCCTTGTCTCTATTTCTTTCAGTTTATATATTTTAATTTTGAAGGTTCTTAATTGTGTTTTTGAAAATATTGTCAAATTGTTACACATAAAACAACAAGTAGTGAGAAGCAATCACAATAACACCAAACCAAAAAAGTCAATAGGTAAATGTTAAAATAAGATAAGTTATAATTACATTTAAGAGGTACTTTTAACAACCATTTTAAACAACAAAGAAAATAACGCAATTTGTACATGTGTACATGGTGGATAGTCTTTTTCTTTCTCTCTCTCATTCTCTTTTCTTTGACTTTCAAAGTAAAGTGTTTTATTTACATATATTGGTTTCTAAAACATGAACAACTCAGTTTAAAGATCAAATGTGTTTTAGATTGGTGATATCTGGTAAATATCTGCTGAATTGTTTTGTGTTCCAGTGTCTTGAGTTAAATTCCAGTATAAACGTTTATGTTGTTTGGCTCAATGATGCTTTGCAGGAATGCATTAAAATCACATACACAAAACCTTGAACTTGCAGTGATGGGGAATTGTCTGGGCATGTTTCTTTTGGAAGAATCTGACCCACATGTTTTCCTGGTATTGGCTTTTTCTATAGTCACTTTGTTGCAGTTGTGTTGTAACTCTCATTCTCTTTGTTCCCCTGAACCATTGGTTTTAATGGCACACACACACGCGTGTGCATACACACACATCTGGAAGTTGACCTCTACCTCACAAATGTTGGCAAGACACGGGCCACGTTCAGCCAAATTCAGCATGAGTCTCTCTCTCTCTCTCTCTCTCTCTCTCTCTGCCTTTATTCAGTCGGTCTGATGATTTCTCTGTAATTATCCATCTAAAAGTGTCTCAGGTTTTCATCACCTTCTCTTTCTCCACAGACGTTTTCAGCTTACTTTCCATTGTGTAACAGTTTAGAGCTTTTATGTCTCATTCTCAACTCGTCTTTATCTCCTCGGGGTTGTTGTTTCTTTAACTTTTACAGCTGAAAGAGCTTTCAAAGTTTCCGTCAGGTGTGCTCTCTATAGGATATGTGTTCTAGTGCATATATATAGTGTGTTTATATAAGCTAGACTTGCTCCATGTTAGGTCATTTTTACCCTGAATGTTTACCTTTTCAATATGTACATTTTGTCCGTCTGTCTTTGTGTGTGTGCGCGTGTGTAGGGTCTTTGCCAGTGCCGGCCAACGGAGGGGAACTGTTCATGTTGTAAAGAGTGTATGTTGTGTTTAAATTCTCTATGGGAGGAATGCTGCGACTGTGTAGGTGAGTTCATAATAATTAATATGATCAGTGTTCAAACTTAGTAATTTTTTTCAACGCATACACCGAAATAGAAAATTCACTGTTTTTACAATAAAAAAGCAGCTGCGATTGCCAGAAACATAGCTTTGCAGCTTAAACCTGTGAAACATACAGTGACAAAATGTAATGCATTACGGCAAAGTTTTGTAAATTGTTCAATTCTTAACCATTATGTGTTTTAAAGTGATATTTGCGAAAATGACGGATTAAAGCTCATTGCATATGGTGAGATGGAGCACAAATACAAAACACCATCTTATGTGAAAAGAAAAGAATGATATATTAATCAAGCAACATAAAAAGTAACATAAAATACCAGATTGGACGTAACTAGTAGCAAATATAAAAAGAAACATGATTCTTTTTAAATGAAAATTCAACAAATGTGAGGTCATGAAGAATTGGGTACATCCGTTTACTGTTTTTCTGTATTCATCTGTATTCTGCATTTTAACTCACAAAAAACATAATTTTAGATACATTTGACTGTGCAACTTCATGTATAATATTGATGAATATTATAAGATTTCCCCTGTAAAATGTACAGTCATTCATATACATTTTGCTAAACAAAACATACATTAGACATTATTTAACAGAATGTAATGTCTGGTTGAATCTATTCGTTTTTCTTACAGTATGTGACAGTTTTACACTTAACCAATAAACAGGTATCAATGTAGTACTTTTAATATATTTTCCATTGAAGTGACAGTGTTTCTTATTTTTATCAGTTTAAGGTGATCGATACACAATCAGTAATCATGTGTTAAATTCTTGACTCAAAAAAATCTCACTGAACAGCACAAAACCATAATGTGTATACCAACCCAAACATTGGTCCCAAAATGTACAAATCGATTAAGAAAATCAATACATTAGAATGATAAAGAATTGAATCAAGATAACGTAAGCTCCATAGACTCCCATTATGTTTACTAGTTTGTCTGATTCAGTTGTGTTGAGAGATGGTTTTTAGAGTGCTGGTTTCCACTCATCTGACAGCAGAATAAAGTGTGAAGTGAGATGCTCCAGATCTTTGTGTGTTAACACTGTCTCAAGATCAATGAAGGATTAGCCTCTTTAGAAATTCCTGTGAGAACAGAAGATTGAAACGCACCACACATACGTGCAATAAACACCAGGTGCCTTATACAGAAGAGATTGTAAGGTTTTTCAAATCAAAGCATACTTCAGATGCCGCCCGTGTTCGGTTTTCCTGTGTATCCGACACATCACATACCACACGTTTCACACACAAAGCGTCCGTTCCTCAACTACAAAATAAAAAACATCACATTCTAGAGATCTTTCGCTTCCAAACATTGGTTTATTGGTAGAGAAGGAATAGCAGGGAAGATTTCCCTCTCGTGTGGTTTGTTGTTGCTGAAGGCTACAGAACCTGCTATGATTCTCATATAATCAGACGCAGCTGTTTGACTCCAGAACTAATGTGAAACATAAGACCTCGACTGCCTTCTGTTTCTTATTAAAATCTATGATATGATTACCATCTTTACCACCAATTTATCTGTCAAACTCTAGTTGCTGTTGACAGTCATGCTTTGAGGATTCAGCTGTTGTGACTAATCGACATGTGAAATAGTCAGTTGCTTATTTACAAAGAATAGTCTTGTTTTAGCACAGATTGCTTAAAGGAATGACGTAAATCAACTAATGACACAAAAATACACAGAAAAGTCAAATATACCAAGGTTCTAAAAAGGTCCCCTTTGGTTGTTTGGAGCGATGCCGTTGAAGAACCATTTTTGGTTTCCCAAAGAACCAACCAGTCAAAGAGCCTTTTTTATGAGTGAAAGAAAGGATCACTTTTAAAACTAAAAGTGCTTTAAGGTGCCATAGAAGGACTATTTTTTGGCCGAATGGTTCCATAACGAAACGTTCACATCTGTTGAACCAGCGAACACCTTCAAAAAAAGGTGCTTCAAATGGTTCCTTGATGCCATAGAAGATGGTACCTTTGAAATGGTTCTTTGTGGAGCCAAAAGCGGTCCTACAATGGCATCGCAGTGAACCTTTTAACCACCTTTATTTTTAAGAGTGTAGGTTCTTTGCAGTGGAAAAAGGCTCTTTAGAATTAAAAAAAGAAAGAATATGTTTTTTCAAGAACCTTTGCGTAAATTATTCTTTCGGGAACCAAATTGAGTTCTTCCATGACATCATGTGACTGTTTTTGAGAGTGCTTTTTTGTGTCATTTAAATACACATAACATACACGCTAAATGAGTGATGTGATAAACATACAGTGGATTTTGACATTTTGTTAAACTGTGCACTGTGATAAGTTTCTAGTTGTCTTCTGTTTAATAGGAATGTGTAACCCCAGAAATTACAATGACAGTCCTGCCACCTCCAAGAGCACTGTAGAGGAGCTGTATCGACCAATCCCGTCGCTCTTCAGAGCCCTGACCGAAGGCGATGCCCCCATTAACATGATGGTAGTGTCATTCCCCGTCGCTGAAGAACTGTCTCACCACGAGAACCTTATGTCTTTCCTGGAGACGCTCGACAGCCAAAGTCACAACGTATCTTTGCCCAGTAGCAGCGTCCATGATGGTAGGTATTCGTACTCTAGTAAATACACTTGACTTTTAGAAATTTATGATTCAGTATTATTATTATTTTAAATTAAATCTTTGGGAGGTATAATACAGATATTGAAATTGTGTCATTGATATAAATTGCTGGTATACATTTTCTTTACTAAAAGAAAATATTAAAGGGGTCATATGACTCGGTTTAAAGAATATTATGGTTTGTTTTAGATGTAATGCAAGATGTAAACCCGATTTAGGGTTCAAATACTCTGTGTTTTCCGCATAAAGTGCATGTTTGTATCTCCTTTTTGCCGTCTCTCTGAAACGCACAGATTTTTCACAAAGCTCATCGCTCTGAAAAGCGAGGTGTGCTATGATTGGCCAGTTAACCAGTGGGTATTGATTGGTCGAATACTGCAAGCGTGTGAAGGAAGTGTAACACCTCTTACAATATATGGAACATCAGGTTCCAAAGCAATTGTACTGAAAGGTTTTCACCTTACTTGCGTATACATTTGGGCGGTCTTTAGGAGGCCGCACACCGGATGCGGAAGCGCCGTGCAGCGTCGCGTATTGCTATTGTATGTAAAAATTAAATTAACATTTTGTTTTCTATGAGCGTACAAACACCGGGTGCCGCCATCCCAAACACCGGGTGCCTGTCGGTGGCGCTATGCTACAACTCAGGACGCTGTTCTGAGTTCTGCAGCGAAACAACGCGCCGGGCTTAATTTAACATAAATTAGATGTTATTTGACTGAAATCATCTTAAATGTACACACTGACTTCACAATAAGCTGCAAGATGTATTTTTCTGTTTGGGAATAACATAAAAACAGCGCAAATACAGAAAACCTCTTGATTCTACAACATTAATAACAAAGTTTTCCTAGACGCTAGGCTGCGCTTCTGTATCCGGTTTGTAACCCCCTTCGAACAATACCACGAACTGATGTAGATTTGTGGGGGTGTGGTTACAAGAGGTGTTTCAGGCAGGTTTGGGTGACCATTCACTTTTAGATAGAATGCATCGTTTCTTCGCACACTTTAATCTTTGCAATTTTACATGTCTAATACATGCATGCATGGGCAACACACCAAAGACACAGAATTACACGTATTCACGCCATATGACCCCTTTAAAATAGAAAATGAGAAAGTTCTGTTTGTAGGCCAGATAGATGTGATTGTTGGTCGATAATCTCAAAATTGTCAAATTTAAACAATTTTATAAATTATTCTACTTCAGTTGAAAAAGAAAGTTCACAAGGGCAAATTACAAATGATAAAGAATACATTTTATTTTTGCATATTTTCTCCATACAACCATCGAAATCTGTAAACTGGACACAACTAGAAATATTTATATACAATAAAAATAAAGCCAGTTCCTGAGTCTTTGTAAAGTACCTAAGTCTGTAGAATTTCCTCTGTTACCTTCTCTTCTATCCTGCACATGCACATATAATCTCTCTCTCTGTCCCTCTCTCATTCCTCAGACGCCATGTGTACGGTGGTCTACTTTGATGACTGCGTGTCTATCCGGCAGTGTAAGCAGTACTGTGAGTCAATGGGTGGATCAAAGTACCGCTGGTTTCATAACGCCTGCTGCGAGTGCATCGGTCCCGAATGTTTGGACTACGGCAGCAAAACGGTCAAATGCATGAACTGTCTGATCTGAGATCAGAGTCTCTCCACCCCCGTCATCACTGCACTGAGGAATTTACACACTTATTACTTGTGTTGTAGAAAACTCTTTTCCTGTTTACACATCGTACCTTTTTTTTAACTTGGCCTTTGGATAAAATGTTTTGTAAGTTATCAATGTTGCCTTTTATGTAGGGATTGATTTTTCATTCCGTGCACATTCCATAGTTTTGAACTTGTATATAGGTTTCATGTCATACATATTTCTGGTTTGACTGTTATAAAAAAAAGATGTTTGAAAAAACCTTACAAAGTTTTTCTGTTAAAAATGTGGGTGTCTCTGTGTTTACCAGGTTTCAGCTGATGTTTTACTTTGTTAAGAAAAGTCAACGATCAAAAGCCAACATTGTCAGAATGCATGTGGGTAGATAACAAATGACCAGATGGACGTTAAAATTTGTAATATACATCCAGTTTTTGGTTAAAGTGAAAATGTATATATAAAGGAAAGTTTGCATGTTTAGATGCTGTGACCAATCACCATCTTTCAGGTTTTGTTTTACATTTTATCCTCTCTGCAGTGTACCTTTATAATTCTGAGGTGTTTGTTTAATGCTTTTAAGTAAATCCGGTCACACTGGCTGACACAGACCCCACAAACTAATTCATTTGTCTATATAACAATTGTTTTCAATGTAAATACAAACAGACTGACTTGATCGCATTCCATGTGACTGTGTTTTTATTCACAGATGGTTTGTTGAAATAAAATACCGTATAGGGACAATACTGTGTGTTTCTACAGCTGTTCTACAGCAGTGAAGAGAGTGAAATGGTTATTTCCCTACAGCTTTAAATTTAATATAAGATCAATTCATCATGACAACCAGACAGTGACCATCAATCAGACCTTATTCACAGCCCTTATGACAGATGTGTATGTGTGTGTGTGTGTGTGTATGTGTGTGAGGCATCTGTCCTATCTGTCCTGTCCTAAGATGTTAAGCATGCTTGTATCAAAGACATACTTACTTTTTGCTGGGATTGAAAAGTGTTTAAAAGAGAAATGTAGAGAATATTTTGTATGAGCCCCATAAAGAATGTATTGAATAACAAAAAACATGAATTGAAAGACTGTAAAAAATGTAACACGCATTTTTCTTGTATTGAACAACATGTGTTACAATTCAAAGAAGAGTGAAGTGATTTAAACGTTTTATCATGCTTGTTAGTAAACATTTCTGAATTGTTGTACAGCAGTGCCCTCTGCTGGGTGTTAGGCACATACTGAGAACTTTTGGAAATGGTTGTGTGTACATCTGAAAAAAATTGTGGACACTATTGAGTACATCCATACATGAACCCTAGTGCAGGTTTTTTCTTACAAGTTTCATTATAAGAACACGCCCTAACTGTCTGTCTGTAAGTAAATAACTGTAAGTAATGCAAACATCTTATTTTACATTTGTAAATATTGACAGTTTAAACAAATTTTAAAAGACACGATTTCATAAGTCTCAAATGTAAAATTCCTCGAACTTTTAAATGACTGAATTAGTTAAAGGTTCATTCCACTTATATCCACTAGGTGGCAGTAAAGTCATGTCAATTTTAATTGGCTTATCATGCATTTTCATAATAACATATCTCAAAAAAATAGACAAATTCTATTGGACATACTGGACATAATAGGTATTATATTGTCTGAAATAGAAACTGTACTCTGTGGTACTCTTTACTTATACCTGTGTGGGTTCTTTTGTGAAACAATAGAGCACCATTGAAAAAAGGGCCAAAACACACTTCACAAATAGATGTGCACTGCTTTGAATAGTAAACAGCTGATGGTCATAAGGACATTTGTAATGAAAACCTTTTGTATTAAATTGTTTTTGTTTCAGCAGGGTTGTTTCATTATTGTGCTGTAAACTCCATGCAGTCTGTAGAAACCAACATCAAATCCCTCTTCTCTTGTAAACTGATCTCGTTTTAAAAATGTTTGTATTAAAACACGACACAGATCTTGTTGTAGTTCGTCAATCTCCCGCTGTGCGTTTGTGCCATTTTCTCAAACGCGTTCCGTCAGTTGTGCGCGCTCTTGTACCGCGCGGGCCGCCGTACTCCGCCTCGCTCTCAGTTGGTCCCGCAGTGAAGATGGCGGAAGCTCCACCGCGGCCCGGCCGCTTCTTCTGTCATCAGTGTTCGGCTGAGATCAGCCCTCGTCTCCCGGTAAGACGCCTTGGGTTTAACGGGGCTCATCAGATGTCTGTATGTCTGTATTAAGGCGTTTAACGGAACGGACGGACTCCTTTATCAAGCCGTTTTCCGTGCTAACCTCGCCAACGGCTAACAGTCTGCTTGTTGCCAATAGCAACAATCGGGCTTAAAACGGGGATTTAATGCAATTACATTTAAATGAAGGTGTACGAGTTTAATTGGCCAGACTCTTGGCAGATCTGAGGTAGGATTAAAGGGCTCTTCACAGCTGATGGGATTGTGTAATCTGCCTTGACTGGATGGCTAAACACAAGGCTTGTGGTTACGACAGCATCTGGTTTGATTTACAAGCATGTTATTGTAAATAATGTTTTGAAAAGATTATCCGAGTTGTTTCTTTTGTTGTTATGGGCTTGTCAGGTCTGGTTCAGAGATCTGATCTGTGATTTCTGTGGTGCACATGGAACAAGCTATGTGCTCAGCTGTCATGTGTTTATTATTTATTTGTTATGTTATTTGTTAAATACTACGAGATTGTGATAATAAACGTTTATTATGTGACTGTCAGGAGTTCATAGTCAGTGTTTCACATTAAGTTTTGGTATCTGATGTGTAATAAATTTATTTTAATAGTCTATAACAGAAGGCTGCTTATTCTTATATCTGGTTAGTTGTCGTAAGTAATTTTGAACGTACATTTTTTTTAGTAGAAATAGATGGTTCAGATTAACACTTTACTTAAAGCATATATGTATAATAATTATTAAAGTAGTTTAACTATGTGTATTGATTGTGCCTTCTTATACACTTTCTAATGCATTGCATTGCATACTGTTTAGACATTATAACACTTATCGATTCATTGTTACACTTTGCATTTTTAATTTGGTAATACTAATTTAAAACAACTTTTAATGCATTAAAACACACATTATGATGCATCATATCCTTTAATAACCCTTATAATGCATTATTACCTTCATAACTTAAACATAAAGGGTTGTATTTAATGATTTAATGATATTCTGAGTTTATCAGCTAGTCAGATGTAGTTGGTTTGTTTCATGATTGATGTTGATTGTGTATGATCTGTGAGCTGTAACAGCAGAAGACTGATATGAGATCAACTGGTTAGTTTTATTAAGTCATTATAAATATTGTGTGAAGCCTCTGTATGATTACAAATGAATTAAATGTTCATTGTATATAATAGAAACATAGTTGATGTTTTCTGCTAGTTAGTTTTCATTTGTTTGTAATTTCAGGATGTGCATTGCATTCAGACTTTGATGATGTACACGATGTAACTGACTATTTCGTTTTCTATCATAAATGTTGATCAGAGACAGACTGATGGTTTGAAAGGGTTCAGATATGGGTTTGTTTGATGTGGTTTATGTAGCTGATCTGGGTCATGTAGTTTAAGTGTTTGAAACAAGAGGACTGGTTAAACAGCTGGTTCGTTTGATCTAATAATAACTGAAAGAGATTGAGAATCCATTTGAAGCTGTTTATTATTTGATGGATTGCTTGGATCTGATCACTGGTTTGTATGGTTTGCTTGGTGTTGTAGAGGAGATTAAGCACACAGTATGTGCCAGTATAAGCTAAACTCTTGTTACAACCTCAATAAGAATAAACACGGTCAGCGATACTACAAATGATCGCGGTCAAATCAGTCTTCAACCACAGATCCATAATACAGTAATTGGGGGATCTTTCCAGGAGATCATCTACAGATGTTGCAGCGTGTGTGAGGTTTGACGGTGATCACAGGGAAGTGAATGGATTCCCAGTTCTTCATCATTGTGCTGTTGTTGTCCTGCTGTTATTGTGCGGAGCCTCTAGAAACAGCCCAAACCATACAGAACATCATTCACAGCGCTGTGGAGAGCATGTAGGTCATCAGCAGAGTTCAGTTCTGCTGTCTTCTGCATCTGGTTTGTTTAGTTCAGGACGTCAGGCGGTCAAAGAATAAATCAGGAATCTATATTTGGCTCTTTGTTTGGTTATTTTGTCCTCTGTTTTCCTAACTCTCTAGTGTTCATCTTTAGACCCTTACTACACAGTCAGCCAACCCTTTAAAACCGTTTTAATTAAAAATGCTTAATTTACTCATATAATTAACATATACATTTACTCATACACGTATATTACATTACATACGTATATATCATTTTATTAAATTATATTTTCCACATGCGTTCTTATAAGCTCTGTTGTAATGACGTTCAGGATGCACAATATACTAAAATAAACGAAACTACGATGGTTTGCATCACAGATGCAGATAGAAGATAGACTGGCATGTGAATGTTTGTGCCGGTGTGTGCATGTGCGGGCTCTGACATGTAAAGACATTTAAAAGGACTGTGAAACATGTATGTTGGTTATGTAATTTTCGTTTTTTAAATACATTTTAATATAGTTCAAATTGATTTTGGATACCTAATGCATTACTGTTTCACTTATCATGCATTGCATTTTTTAGCAAGTTAACAATATTATAGATGTGACCAGTCAAAACTTGAAATAGGGGATTGCAGAAACCTATGTATATATGTATAGGTTACTGCAATTTAAGTCGCTTTGGATAAAGCGTCTACCAAATGCATAAATGTTAATGTAAATGATTCCTTTCGTTCTTATTTATACGGTTTACTGTAGGTCTTGTATCACCCTATCAAGGTTTCTGTTCTGTTAAAAAGAATGTGTATCCTGAAAATACTTGTTAGACCGCTTCCTGTAGCTTCAAGGACCTGATTGAGAACCTGGCTATAGTCTTATTTGATTGTGTATGTAAGTAGGAATAAATTGGAGTTGTGTTTGTTGTTTCAGGATTATATTTGCCCGCGCTGTGAGTCTGGATTTATCGAAGAGTTACCAGAGGAGGGAAGGTAAAGTACTGATTTACTGTCATCTGGAAACCCGAACGCTCTTCTGTGCTTCTGACAAAACTGATATCACTTTCACAAACCCATCTGTCATATTCACTTCCTCACTTCCACTTAATTTCTAACGCTGTTGATGTTTTTCAAAAAATCTAAATCAAAACTATATTTCACTTTTCATTAGCCATATCTATAATATTCCTCAACATGTTATGTTTTGTAATTAATACATTTTTAACAAATTTGTATCCCTGAGATGATTGTCCCCCTTTACTCTGATTGTAATTCCTCTGACCACGCCCCCAGTTGTTATTCTAGTCACATAATTCTCAGGATGTAGCATAAAATTTGGCTGTAAATCATTTACAAGAAGCAGTGTAAGTATCACTCTTTTATCTGTTTATTTCTTCAACACTTTTGCATAGTTTACTGATATGGTAAACCATAAATGTCCTATCTGTTATGCTTATTTAAAGAGATGACAATATTTTTCTAATCTTGAGAAATATTGTTAATAAACAATCATACAATTATAATAAAATCAGAGTAGAAAAGTTTGTGTAAAATGTCACTCATGTTATTGACCAACCTGTTACTTTGTGTCCACCCGGTTTCTCCTCTGTCCACCATGTAGTTTTTAATATTAATTAAATAATATCAACATATACATGTTTTTTTAGTTACTTGCAAGGAATGAATTGGTAAAATGAGGTCGCTTAAAATTGGGACTAAACTTCATTAAAGGGGTCATATGATGCGAACACATGTCTTTGGCGTGTTATTAGTTGCCCATGCATGCACGTATTAGACATGTTTGAAAAATTAAGAATTTGAATTTGAAGAATTGCTTGTGGGAACAGAAGATGCATTCTATCTAAAAGTGAAGGCTCACCCAGACCTGACTGAAACACTTTGTGTAACCACACCCCCAATCTACGTCAGTTCATGGTATGATCGCCCAAATGTAAACACAAGTAAGGTGGGAGTACCTCTCAGTAAAATTGCTTTGGAACCTGATGTTTCAAATATGGTAAGAGGCGTCACATCTCCGTCACATGCTTGCAGTATTCCACCAATCACTTCACACTGGTTAACTAGCCAATCATAGCACACCTCGCTTTTCAGAGCGATGAGTTCTTTAAAAAATCTGTGCATTTCAGAGAGGCGGCAAAAAGAAGACATACAAACATGCGCATACTGTTTGTGCAAAATACAGCGTTTTTGAACCTTAAATCGTGTAAACACATTGCATCACATCTAAAACAAACAATAATATTTGTTTTAGCCGTGTAATTTGACTCCTTTAATATTAAAGAGATCATGGATTTTCTTTCATGGAAAGTTTCTCTGAAATGACACCAAAAAGTAGGAATTACCCTTCTACATTTTTAGTTACACATATTTGTGTTATTATGCAACTTTCTTCTAAAAGACGCATTTCTTTTAATTGTGTTTTTACTCTTTGGTTTACGCAGATCGGAGAATGGTTCGACCTCGACTGCCTCCAATGATCAGAACCGTCCCCCGTTTGAGGTGAGATCTTGTTGTTGTATAAGCAAGAGAAATCATCTGTGCAAGTACATTAAAACATGACCTGCTGTTTCATCTACAGAATGTGGACCAACACTTGTTTACATTCCCACACGGTTATGGGCAGATTGCGTTGGGGATCTTCGACGAGGGCTTTGACTTCAGGGCAGGTTTGCCGGCGGAGGACAACCGTGACGCGGAGAACCGCAGAGAGCGGGAAATGGCGTCGAGACAGCGGTACGGGGCAAGGCAACCTAGAGGACGCCACATTCCCCGGAGACAGGGCGCACGGCACGAGGGTGTGCCAACATTAGAGGGGTGAGAGCACAGAACGAGCATCTACCACAGATTCATTCTCTTCATTTTGCTTTTCGGTTTTGCAAGTGAAATGAGTTTTGAAGGAAGAGTTCCCATGGGAAACCTATCTATTTAGATTTTATGTTCATAATCAGGTTTGCAGTTCAGTTTCAAAGATGATGATAGTGATGTTTTCTTTCACAGAATAATTCAGCAGTTAGTCAATGGGATCATCGCTCCAACAGCTATGCCAAACATGGGGATGGGGCCGTGGTGAGTCTCATTGAGATGGTCCTGTCATTCTCAGTCCGATCGCTGTCTGAACGTCTGATCTCTGACATAAACTCTGTGCCGCAGGGGAATGCTGCACTCAAACCCGATGGACTATGCATGGGGTGCCAATGGATTAGATGCCATCATAACACAGGTATTACACACAACACGAACGCTGCCGTACAACCAGAGGTCCTGGAAGTCCACAGCAGCGATCATCAAAAAAATCTTTCTATCAAACTTAGAACTTGTGAGAGTGAATCGGTTTGTGAGTGTGCATTTAGTTTATTTTAGTTCATTACTGTGGTTGTGCAATTTTTTTTGTCCCTGTAGTTATTAAATCAGTTTGAAAACACGGGTCCACCACCAGCAGATAAAGAGAAGATTAAGAGTCTCCCTACAGTTCACATCACAGAGGAGCACGTGGGTAAGATCACAAACATCAGACCGCCGTCTGATCCATCACTGTACACTGTAGTGTTAATATATCTGATTTGTGTGTGTCAGGTGCTGGTTTAGAGTGTCCTGTGTGTAAAGAAGACTACAGTACAGGAGAGAGCGTCAGACAGCTTCCCTGCAATCATCTCTTTCATAATGACTGTATAGTTCCCTGGCTGGAACAGGTGACTTCATCTTCTACACATTCAACCCTTCAAATTCTTTTAGTTCAATATCTGTACGTTGTGTTCAGAAAGTAGGTTTATTTAAGGGACAGTTGACCCAAAAATGTTATACATTTCTTGGTTCTGTTAAACACGAAGAATGATATTCAGAAAGTGTTACCAACTGAAATTTCTGGGACTTTGAGTACCAAAGCAGATAAAGTATTGTATACACTTTTTCCACAATTATTGTTTAATTTTGTGTTCTGTTGAACACAAAATTAAATATTTTTAAGAATTTAGGCAAATAAACCGTTCTTGGACACCTTGGACTACCTTTTATTCCTTCTATAGTAGTCAATTTCGTCTCAGAAATCTCAGTTGCTAACATTTTTCTAAATATCTTTCTTTGTGCCTAACAGAAAAAAGGAACAACTTGAGGTTGAGTCATTCCAAAGTCCGTTTAAGGAAGTCGTGTCACTCGGCGGCCATGTTTGTAATGCCTCTGCACAGTTATTTACATCATAGCAAGTCAAAAGTCCTTTCTATTTGAATGTTTAAAGGCAGATATTTCTAAAATCGCTGGGCAAAATCACAATTCAATAGCATATTTCAGATCAATTATTGAGCAAGATATGGATATTCGGTTTGTGAAGCTTCAGTTGCGCTAAAAATCACAGTTTTCTAGTTTGCCGCAGAGATTTATAGTATGATGTTAACAGGAGGTGTGTGTGATTAACATTCTTAAAGGATTTGTTGAAAGAAAGAAATGCTAAAAGAAGTTGAATAGAGCAAACTTTACATAGATATCAATTTTATATGAATCCAGACAATCGAGTTCATTTTAAATCATAAGCATGCACTTTTTAATGCTCATTTTGTGCAACTATATGTCAGTCCCCTGTAATATTAATCATTAAAATGTATTTTTAGAAATATGTGTAGAAATATTGTCAACATTTGCTCAAACACCAACTCGTAAAATTACACAAAAGATATCCTGCCTTTGTCCTATGTTTAATTAACTGTGATGTTTATAAACGTAACGATGTGGATATGAAAAGTTTTGCACGTCAGCAGGGTCTAGTTACACGCGTGCCTCTCTTTTTCTGTTTCCCAGCATGACACGTGTCCAGTCTGCAGGAAGAGTTTGAGCGGGCAGAACACAGCCACGGATCCGCCCGGCCTATCAGGGATGAACTTCTCTCCCTCTTCCTCCTCCTCCTCCTCCTCCAACTCTCCAAGCAATGAGAATGCCACCAACAACTCGTAAGACCTCAGCCCACATCCCGAACACACCGACACATCGCCATCATCTCGGCCCGATCCGTTGAGCTGATCTAGAACTCTGTGGAACCAGAGACGAACCTTAACCTCTGAACATCACTCAAACACAAATTATAGCAGCCCCGATCCGACCTCGAGACGGGTCAGAGAGGACCGCCAAATCCAGTTGATAAGAACTCTTGTATTCCTTCAAATGACATTTTTGTTCGCTTTTTTTTTTTACAATTTTGAACATCAGAGCTATTGTTCCTCATGCACACAGCTGTTTCAATGCACACAGCTGGCGGACGGAAGCACCAGTCCATCATACGGGAGAAACGCTGAGGAGAGAGATATGAAGATGACCGCCAGATCTGACGACACGTACAGTCAACTGCATTTTAGATTGACTTTCGTTTTTCGAGAGAGGGACATGCTCAAATGCAACCTTTCTTTTTATGCTTCGATTTTTATTTTGCAGATAAATGTGGCCGGTTTGTGAATGTGCGTTTAGGTAAATCTCACGAAACCTGTCATGAACGCGTCCAGGCCTCACCGCAAAATTGCACGAGGACGTTTTAAGAGATCGAGGCCTGTTTTAGGACCATATTGATTTTTTGTTTTCAGGGCAATTTTAGATTGAGGTTGTCCCCCAATCCTGGGAGGCAGAAGGAATATAATTTCAAATGAAATACATTTATACATGATGGTAGGATTCGTGGTACTGCCTGTCAATGTATGAAGATTAACATTTTGACTTCTTTTCTGTTGATTTTGGGAGAAAATGTGACCTGTTTTGTGAGATGCATCCAAATAGTCATATTTATTGAAAAACATTAAAAAACAATTGAGTTGTCATATTGTGAAAAGCCATCTGAATTAAGAATATCAACTCGAAGAGTATATCTTTCTCTCCCCGATAATTATTTGCACAGTATTGTTTGTGAGGATTTTTAGAACAAAACGGATGTGTGTGTATTTCTATGACAACATGAATTTTCACATTTACTATCATCCTCAAAACTGAGAAAAATATGTTCTCTTTTCCAACCTGCTTCCAACCCCATGTTTTACTAAGACTTGCTTTGTGTGAATTATCCAATGCATTAACTAAAATTCATGAATTTAACCTATTGTTATTCCAATACTTGAGAGTGGTATCCATTTTATCATCGGTAGTTTCATGTTTTGAAACTTTTGTCCAGATGGCCTGATAACTCGACAAAATCTCTCTCTCCCTCCCTTTTGCTCTCTCTCTTTCTCTCTTCACACACTCAGTCCTCTCTCGCTCTTCCACACATTCAGTGACTTTTATTTCAAGGCAACTTTTTTTAACTTATTTAAAGTTGATGATTTGTTTTGTAAATCATAATAAAGTAGGAGAAGAAGAAGAATGTACCTCTGCTGATGATGAAACATTTCATAAAGTCTGTCTCCACAGATGACAAACACACGTTGACTTGAGAGTTTCTGTAAAATATTCTGAATGTTCAAGTGCGTTTTATGAGTGGTGCATAGAGGCACGGGTAAGACACGGGTTTACTGTCATCTTTAATTTATAATCCTTTTAAAGAAATTGTGCTTTAACTGGCTTGTCATCACCATGTACATAAAGTTTAAAGGGTTCATGCCATGTTTTTTAGAATTAAACTTCTGGCTCAGTAAACAGCACCGACGGGTTAAGAGGTGGATGTCGGTCTAATCTTGTTATTGCTGCACACTAAACATGTTTTTAGAAATGTTTGCATGATCTTAATTTACTTCCATCACGTGATGGATGTTAGCAGTGGTTTGTTTGTTTTTATTATGTTATTATGAGATCCGACAGAGACCAGACAAATGTACCTGAAGCCATAGTAACTGTGACAATAATCTAGCGTAGATCTCAGTGTAAGGCCAAGAGATGCTTAAAGGGACAGTTCATCGCAAATTGAAAATTCTGTCTCATTTACTCGCCCTCGAGTTGTTCCAAATCTGTATACATTTCTTTGTTCTGTTTAATGCATTTAACTAAATAGTTCTTGGACCCCATTGACTCCCGTAGTTGGAAAAATTGTTTTTTAAATGTTCTGATGAATACAAAAGAAGACATTTTGAAGAATGTATTACAGCAAACAGTTCTGGGGCACTTTTGACTACCAGGGTCATTATTCCTACTATCGTAGTCAATGGTGGCCAAGAACTCTGTAAGAAAAATGTATGCAGATTTGCAACAACTTGGTGGTGAGGAAATTATTTTTGGGTGACCTGTCCCTTTAAGTGTCTCTTGGCCTTACACTGACATGTAAGCTAGTTCATTGTCACCATTACGAATGCCTGCAAATTCATCCAGTCTTTCTGATCTACCCGACACTCGACTGCATCTGATCTCAGGCAAAGCTCCATGGTGCCGTTCTTTTCTTTATATGCTTGAGTGTAAAATCCCCAAAATGTTCTCCTTAACACTGAGACCACAGACACCCGAAGCGCTTCCTCATGTGCTGCTTTTCTTATAATGGATTAAAGCTGTAAAATGTGTCTGCCGAGATAGCTCTCTCAAGTATGAACTTGCTGTCGTTATAACAAGAAAAGCGTTGTAGAAGCTTTCTCAACACTTTTTTCAAAGTCCTTAACCCAAATTATTGTTGTGTAGCCTTGATCAATTGTAGACATGAATGTCCTCTCACACCGTGTGACTTATGGAGGTGTTGTCATTATTTTTCTAGCACGGTTAGAAAAATAGATTTTCTGAAGGTTTCCTAAAGTAGAAGTTCATATTTATGAGAGCCATCTCTAAAAACAATTTTTTTTAATGATCTAGTAACAATCCCAAGTGTCTGGAAAGGTTTACAAACACTTTCTGTCACCCCTTCAAAAGATTTTTTCAATCTGTGTACCTTTTAAAATCACAGGCACCTTTTTTGGAACTTTGCCTTTTATGCAAATGATCCCTTAAATGTGTCATACCAGGAAGTGAGTGCCGGCATTCTGTCCTGCAGAGAGAGAGAGAGAGAGAGCTAGTGCTGGTCAGGTTAAACACTTCCCCAGTGGGAAGCAGACAGTGCAGTAGGGAGCATGGCAACCTCAGTGACCTCTAGAGGATAAGACACCCCATCACTGAAGGGACACGTTGCCTTCCTCTTTGCTGGGCTCAGACAACCTTTCAATGTCATTGCTTCTGGCTGTTCTCAAGGTAAGTCTCACTCTCTGCACCATACATCAGCATCAGGCAGGAGAACGTCACCTCTTCAGGCTTCTGATAGTCTACATCAATGGTATTCAAGGATGACTTTCTCACTCTGCGTTTTGAAAGATACTCATTGAAAAGGGAGAGATGTGATTCAGCAGCTTTGGTTTTATGTTTGTCACAATACGCATTTTTTGGACTCTATTGTTGATGTCATGACTGTCTTTGATATGCGTTGATTCTTGAATTAATGCATTTAATCAGTCTTTGAATTTAATTTGCATGGGATTTTGTTCTTACATTTAACAGCAGCCCCTGGCATTCTATGCTTGGTACAAAATAAGCGTGAGATCAGTTTGAGTGGAACACATGGGAAGTCTTCAAATTAAACTTCACATTTACTTATTTGGGTCATATGTTTATTTCACATTTTGATTTGATTTCTTATGGTTCTCTTAAATGCTTTCAACAGGTTTTTGCTGATGAGTGACCCCAGCAGTTGTCCTAAACGGTTGTGTTAGTTGGAGTAGTGTAGTTATATCGCCAACAGGTGGCGACGCACTGCAGTCTGATTGGACCTTTGAATATGTCAAGTGAGCGCATCCTTTGCTGCTGTGACGTCATGATGCCATGACGACAACTTATGCAAAAGTACCAGACTGCTTATGCCACATTTTTGCATACGACTGAAGCTAATAAAACAACTTGATTTGATTTATGTTTTTAATGGCTCAATTATTTTGGTCAATTCTTTGTCTTGTATCAAAATCGTACTAGGAACATTCTTCAAATAAATGACAAATAATAATAGCAAATAAAAAAAGCTATACTCATTTCGTCAGCGTTTTACAACGTGAACTCTCCAAGGACGAGTTAATGTTGCCTTCAGTCTCACTTTAGAGTATTTTGTACTTGAGGTTTGTCAAAAGGCGGCGATCTTAAGTTATTAAATCTGTTCCCATAGTAAACATAGATTATTGAAAATGAATAAACAAGCCATAAATTGTACACATTCCTCAACCATGAACAGGAAAGAGTCTGTAGACATAATTCAGCCTGTTTAATACTTTAGCCTAATTTTCTTAAAGGCAATCAGCATTAATGTGGAAAAATGTATTGATCTGCCTTATGTTGATCAGCACCATGAGGCCAAGACACGTTGACCACTTAAGCCTAAGCAGGGCTGAGCCTGGTCAGAACCTGGACTGGAGACCTCCTAGGAGAAATCTAAATTGCTAATGGAAGAGGTGTTGTGAGATCAGCAGAGGATGCTTACCCTGTGGTCTGTAGATGTCAAAATGCCCCAGTATGGTAATGGGGACAAAACAGCACCGTCTTTCAGATAAGAAGTGAACCGAGGTCAATCTTGGCCTCCTAATAAACCCCACCTTCTGAATTGGCTCAATCTCTCTTTCTAAAAGTGTGGTGAGCCCACTGGGGCCGTTGTACTGTGGCTGGCGTCTCATCATCCAGTTGGATGCTGCACACTGGTGGTTGTTGAGGAGAGACCCCCGTCATTTGATTGTAAAGCGCTTGGGGTGTACAGCAATACACAATAAAGGGCTAATGCCTCATTCATATATTACATGGATATGGAGAAGTGTTTTTGATAAAACGACACAACAGATATTTAATAAACTGAGAGTCGTTTCTATTGGTTTGAAAAGTCACGTCTCTCTCTCTCTTTCTCTCTCTCATCACCACTGCTATCTCTGATTGGTTTCAATCCAAGATAATTACAGACCCAATCTGATCCAGTGAGTGAAATGGACCGGAATGAGCCGTCGCCCGATTCAGATGTCGCCATGAAGAATAAATCTGCCCATAACAGCACAGCCGGGCACAGCCGGGCCCCGAAGAGTTGCGTGGAGTCAAACCCCGATGCCAATCTGAAACCCAATCACGTCGCCAAGGAGGAGGCGGATGAGGCGGAGGAAGAGTCCAAGTTTCATCATCCTCGGCTGAGGAGAGCTGGCGGAGGAGGAGGGGGAGGGAACAGCATCCGGATTAAAAGCTGCACGCCAGGAGGAGGAGCCGCGACAAGGAGCTCCGCGCACCTTGAGTCCAGTGCCACAGATGCGCGCCCGGGTGATGCTGATGCTGCGGGTCGCCACGACACCGTTAAAGGTAAAGCGTCAACCGTAGTGGCCAGCGTGACCGTCGAGCCTTGTAATGTTGCAGGTGAAGCTGAAAGCAACACCCCAGCGCCGCTTTCCAGCATGAAATGCAACAAAAACGGAGAATGCAGGCGGGACTCCGGTACGGGGAGCCTGCGGTCCATCATGTCCAAGACGGAAGGGAATAAACGGGCAGCATGCAATTCAACGACCAGCATGGACGGAACCACCACTCCCATCGGTTCCCTGACTCAGGACGCCGGCACAACGCCCGTTTCCGGCGGAGTCCCGGAGAAGAAGGACTCGAAAGTGTCCTTTTCCAACGCCCCGAGTCGGAAAGCCTCTTCCACCATCCACGGCAACCAGCAGCAGCCCCGGAACTCGGTGACGTTTCTCAAATCCGAGGATGGTCCTCAGATCGTGGCCGAGGATAGCGAGACCAGGGACAGCCAGGCGAGCTTCATGCAACGGCAGTTCAGCAGCATGCTGCAGCCCGGGGTGAATAAATTCTCTTTACGCATGTACGGGAGTCAGAAAGAGGTGGAGAAAGAGCAGGAGCGGGTGAAATCTGCGGGAAACTGGATCATTCACCCCTACAGTGACTTCAGGTGAGAGCTCATGGTGGTTGCAGAAAGTTTTAAGAGTTTGCGCGACATTCTAGATCGCATAAAGTCAAAACATTGGAACTGCTTGTGGTACACATAACAACATAGAGAAAAACTAATTTCTCTCCAGACTTTCTGCTTATTTTAAGATTTAAAGGTACAGTGTATGCTTAATGTAAATTTAAGAGACATTTTAGGGTTAAAAACACAAGTGAACTCAGGTTAACAACTCTTGTGCCCCAATTTTTTATACCCTCTAAAAATGCTGGGTCTTTTCATCCCACATAGGACATTATTGGTTTATTTGAACCAACGATTGGACCTGTCTGTACTTTTCCCAACCATAGGTTGAAGGAACCCATCCGTTTTGGATAAAAGCGTCTAATAAATGACTGATTGAGACTAAATGTGAAATAACTAAGAATGTGTTTACGATCTAGATATCAGGTTGCCTTAGATTTTGATAGAATGACGTTCGTGAATCAAATATTCTCACGTTTCAGTCACTGTACAAGTCTTACAATACTAAAGCAACACTAAGCAGCCAGGGCGCCAATGACGGCGTTGTTAGAGACTTCAATTTTCGATTCTAGGGAACTATGAGTGTTCTACCTATGTTTTCATGTGCGCGTGAGTTTGGTAATTTCAGCACCACAGTAAGCGGACAGCGCCATGATCAGCTCAAACACACTTGCTCGATCACTTTTCAATGTCCTTTAATATAATTTGCATCTCATACTCTTCCTTCTCTGAGTAATTAAACATCACGTCGTATTCCGACAAATGACAACGGAATTACAAAACGCCCTGGAATTCGCAAGACATGTCACGCTCTCGATGGACACACATGGCATGATGGCACCTCTCCTTTGTCTCTATTGACATTGAGACTTGATTTGCTCATGTTGAGGTCATGCAATCTTTAGGTATACCTGTTTTATCGATCGACATCTGCATGCTTTTTCCGTGCATAGGGATCCAATAAATCAATTAGAGCTGTCGGCAGAGACAGCATGCGTGTTTTCAAGATTTACACGCGTTTCCATTGACATCTTTAAATTTAAGACCTTCTTAAGGACGTTTAGTCGTGCAAACACAGTGGGAACTTATCCTGCCGTTCTGCACGAATTGCATCACTCTCAAATTATGAGTCAGCATGCGCCTTGGCGCGTGCTCCTGTGACCTTGAGTCGTACATGCGTGAGAGCGCCACGCAGAAACACATCACTTCCGCATTTCAAGCCTTCAGGCATTGACTGAACCAATCATAGCCTCTCATTATTAATATTTCTGCAGTATATAGTATGCATGTTGGACACAGTTATTACATTGAAATATGCAAATATGAACATGAACTCCATATTTTGCTATGTGAAAAGCTCTTTTTTCTTCTTTTCATTGGCAGATTCTACTGGGACTTTTCTATGCTCCTCTTCATGGTGGGCAACCTGATCATTATCCCCGTCGGCATCACCTTCTTCAAGGAAGAGACAACCACGCCCTGGATCATCTTCAATGTGGTGTCTGACACCTTTTTCCTCATGGACCTGGTGCTGAACTTCCGCACAGGCATCATTATAGAGGACAATTCGGACATCATCCTGGATCCCAAGAGCATCAAGAAGAAGTACCTGAGGACCTGGTTTGTGGTGGACTTCGTCTCGTCCATTCCAGTGGATTATATCTTTCTGATTGTGGAGAGAGGCATGGACTCAGAGATGTATAAAACAGCTCGGGCCCTGAGGATTGTGCGTTTCACTAAGATCCTGAGTTTGCTGAGGCTGCTGCGTCTCTCTCGTCTGATTCGCTACATTCATCAGTGGGAGGAGGTATGTCATTCATTTAACTGCATGGAACCAATCGGTGACCAATAGCATGTGATTTGTTGTAAGTAATTAAAAATGCAAAATAAGTGTGCACATCCAAAACCACAGCAGGGCAGTAAAAAAGTAAGAGATAAAGGTCAGCATACTGAAATTCAAGCTCTAAAGAACTTGTTTTATTATATATTAATTAAAAAAATTGCTTTTGTGTGTGGACATTTCTCTCTCTTTTTTATTTCTGTTAAGGGGAACATTTACTAACCAATTTTTACCATGCTAATGGTTTCCAAATTGAAATGAAGTAAGATTTAATAATATTAAATCAAAACAGAATGATGAAAAATTCACTTTCCTCTTTTATAGAAATTGCAACTACCCGATAAAGTGTCATAATGAAATAAAAGTGATATAATGATATAAAACCATAAACAAATGATTTGCCTAAAGGAACTCCAGACATTTTGGTTGTTTTCCATTATAGGCTGAAATATTTCCACCTGTTTTACCTCATATGATGTGTAACGTAGCTACATTTGGACAGTTAATAGCTGACTGTATAGGCCCCAGTGTGAACTCAATGCGCTCTGTGTCAATTCTGAATGAAATATGAATGTGTGTGTCTGAGATGATGGGGGTTGGCGTTCTCCCGGTAGACGTAAATGGAATTTGGAGGCTTATAAATGTTTGATGGAGTTATAGAGGCATGAAGCTGGTGGGAAGACCTCAGTTCTAGTAGCAGATCAAAACCACCCAGAGAGAATCTGAAGACAAAGGGGCCATGAGACTTAATGGAGCACTCAGCTATGCGTTATGTAGGTATCGACTTTAAGAGTTAGAAAATAAATGAATGTGTGAAGCATATAGGACGGATCCCTTGGTCTTTGAAAAGTTCGGGTTATTATTGAGTTTGCATGGCAGATTGTTGAGATCTCTCGTGAAACTCTTCTGAAAGGAGAAGCATGTGAGATGCATGTGATGGCTTAGTTCCCAGGGAAAAAACCCGAGGATAACAGAGTATTGCATTTGATCTTGTTGTTCTTGAGACATCTCAACATTAAAGAGATCTTGTTTGTGAGTTTTCTATGCTGAGAAACTAATAGAGAGCAGATGATAAGTTTAACAGGGCTTCATTGATCACAGAGATGATGTTGACTCAACATCAGACTCAACCAGAGTTCTGATGGGGCCATCTGTATTTAAAGCAAAAGCAAAGTCAGTCAATGACTGCGTTTGCAATGGTATACTAACCATACTGTTAACATAGTCTATAGAATTTCTTTCAAGATTGTCATTACTGTTGAGATTTTTACCATTTTAAGCTGAGATGCACCGATACTAAATTCCTTCACCGAAACCGATTATTCAAGGTGATATCTGCCTAAAACGATTCTGAAGATGAAGTTAATATTTCATATTTTTCTAAATTTTTTAATATTTTAATATTAAATGTTTTAATATTGAACATTAAACTGGTAATGTTTCTTTTGATTGACAGGTTATATCAGCCCTGATCATCAGCATTTTTAAAATGGCAATACCGATTTTTAGCCGATATATCGGTGCATCTCTAATTTTGAGTAATTTCATGACTTGACTGTGGTCAAGGCATTTGCAAAAACACCATCTGACCATTGGTGGTAGGATGTGGGTTAGACGTTTTCTTCACAGGAATGTTTTTCCAGGACTAATGAAAATGTTGATTCAGCAACATATAAATGTATCTATATCACAACTGAACCTGCCAGAGGAAATGAAGATCTTCAGTAATACATTCCTTTGTTTCAAGACAAAGTGCTGGTTGTAATTAACGCTGACAGCTCGGTGGCATTTTAATCCCTTAATAATTTGCTTAATTAACATTTTAATGTTTCCAGTATGATCATCAGCTGCCCGATAAAAAAAAAAAAAGGGTCTTGCGCTTGGGGGCATTTTTCGGATAACTGATGATGTGAGGATAAAACGTTCCAAGAAGCGATACAATTTTCTGTCTGGTGATGATTCTTTAAAATAAATCAAAGAGCTGTTGTTTCTGAGACATACAGAACGTTTCTGTTGTCCATCAGTGTTTCTTCATTACTAGTTCTTAATGGAGTAGTTCACCTCAAAATAAGCCCTCGTTGACTTTCCATTGTAAAGATGCAAATTGCAAAACTACTCCTTGAATGTCGGCATCAAATGGAAGTAACACTCATATTCTTTTCCGTATCGTGATGTATATTCCAGTGAAACTGGTTCCAAAATGAGGAAAAATTATTTAATTTCCCAAATAGGGTATTGATTGGATCCTTAGAATATGGGCGTTGCTAACAAAATGGAGGCAGATTTGAATGCGAGTTTGGAGTCAATCATGGAGGACTATTCCCCACCGGATTCACCATCGGTATCCTCCCATGAAGAAAGCTCCACCCTCGCACCGTTCCTTGTGATGGGAAGTAATGAGAGGTCCTTTCGAGGGGGGCAGAGGTCAACGTTTTTGATTAAAGGTTATGGGGGCACATGAATCAAAACAATTAAATAATTTAGTGCACAGATAAGCCACTTATGAAAAACCCTACCACATTCCAAAAACAATATGATTCTGCGATTTTGATTTTATACCGTCTTTAAGTGACTGGGTGGATCTGGATAGATCATCAAGGTGTCAGTATTTCAGTTAGGGGCTGATTTTATCTATTTTGAGGTATTGATTGGTCATTTTCCAGCATTGTGGAACGAGACGTGTTCTGGTCCGAGAACATTCTTGTTCACTTCCTGTATAGCTCTTGTGGAAACTGCAGTAAAAGGTGAGACGAAATTGGCCTACATAATTTAGCCTGCTCGAGTTAATACATTTGTATTCTTTTTTTTACCGAAAGTAACGATGCAAACTGTACACTAGAAGCATATCTACGCTGTGTTTTAACCAGCGAGACTTATTTGTCTAGACAGGCATTACTATGATTTTATTTTTAAACATTGTTCCATTTTAATTTGCACATTTCAGTCGTTAAATAGTCATATTATTAAACTATTTCCTAAACTATTTCCTTATACAGTTCTCTCTATTTACCTTCATGTCATGTCAAACCTGTATGTGACTCTTTCTTCAGTGAAACACAATATATTTTGAGAAATGTCTCAGTGGTTTTGTTTTCATACAGTGGAATGAAATGGGGGTCAGTGTTGTTTGGTTCTCAACATTCTTCAAGATATCTTCTTTTGTGTTCTCCAAAAGAAAGAAACACAGCAAAATAGCCAATGTTAGAAAAGGTCAAATTATCTCTCACAGTGTATATATGTAACGATCCTGTCCGGTCTGTTCTTAGGTTTCGTGCCTTGGGGACAGGGTTGTTACAGTATCATGTCTTGTGTGTATGTTTTGTTTAATGTGGAGACACGTGGCGGTATGTTCGGATAATTCGCTGCGTGTCATGCTGTGTTCCGTGTAGCTCCGCCCCCTTGTTTCTCCGTTAGGCTCCCTTAGTGTTTTATCTCCGTCACCTGTCTCCCATTAGTGTTAAGTCTTGTCACCTGCCCTTCTCCGTCCCTGCACAATCTCCTCTCGTTATTATGTCCCTATTTAGTATCTCTGTTTCCCCTCACACCTCGTCGGTTCATTGTATTGTATTTGTCTTTCTAGCCTTGCCCAGTGTTCCGGATGATATTTGGATTACCCTGTTCCTGTTCGAAATATTGTATGTGTTTCTTCCCCGTGGTTTCTGTCGGTGTGTTTCGTATTTTGGACTTTTTATCTTATTTGCTACCTTGTTTTGTTTCTTCCCCTCGTGGAAAGTTTTCTGTTTGTTAGTACTAGTCTCTGTTTTGCCCCATCGTGGTTTTATATTTTATTTGAATAAAAGTATTTTTTGGTTTAACTTCGTCTGCCTGCTTCTGGGTTCTGCTCACACGTTTCGTGACAATATATAATTCACACTTTGAGAGTGTGGATTATTTATGCACTGTGAGTGTTAATATGACATTTTTTAACAATGGCGATTTTTGCTGTGTTCCAATGACATGAGGATAGAAAAATTTGCCCTGTTAGTGGTTCTTTGGAGAGGAATGATGTTCTTGATATTTCATTGCAGGTTTTTCAGTACTTGTTCGGTTCTGGATTTTATAAAGCACACAGTTATACCAAATGCATAGCTTACAAAATGTTCCTTGATGGTATCAGGTTGTGGAACACCTGTAGTTAAGGGCGTAGCAGCCATTTTAATAGTGGGGGGACAGCTGTCAGGTGATGTGACCCTCAAAAGCCAAAATCATTTTGCAAATAATGTACATGTTCATAGAATAAATATCAGTTGGCATGTTAGAGCACCCCAGTAGCAATTTTGGGAAAATGCCGTGATAGCAAATAGCCTACCATAGTAAACACTATTGGAACACACTACCTTTACCATATAACCAATTTTATTGAACAATTTGAACATAAATTGAAATGACAACAGAACCCAATAATCAGTTATGCATTTACTCATTTAGCAGACGCTTTCATCCAAAGCGAGTAAGCGACTTGCCAGTAGGAGAGAATATAACACACACTCGGTACGATGTGACGTGCCACATGCCTTGTTTTTGTCACTTCGCTTAGTTCACATCATTTCAGGGTGATTCGTGTTACCTAACATTACACATACTTACAGTGGGTTTGAGAAAAGGACGTAGCTCTGCTTTTTCTTCTGTGGCGCATTAAGGGTACCCCAAAACTGCCAAAAGAGAAAAGAAATGAAAGAAATAAAGAATACAACTCCCATAAGTAGATGTGAAGCTCTTAGCAGACGTGCACTAGAGATGATTCGGCTTGTGATTGGCTGAATCTTACTTCACTCAAATCTAAGTAACAAATCAGAGAACACGGGCTGAAATATAAGCAGTGGGTCAAAAAAAGTGCACGGAACAGATTTACATGTTTCTAAAAGTGCGGGGGACATGTCCTTCACGCCCCCCGCGGCTCCTACGCCCCTGCCTTTGGTTGTATTTGTAGTGTTGATTTTTAATGAGTGTAGCTCTTCTGAAGTTCTGGTATAATATTGTGCTGTCTCAGACTCTTATTCTCTTGTGCAAATGTGATTTGGAGAGACTGTTTCCTGACGCTGTGGGGCTGAAACTATTTGATCTTATAATTGCGTTTTGTAAATTAGTTTCCATTCTCCCGAAAGACCGAGTTATTAAATCACGATTGTTAATCAGAAAGGTAGTCTGTCATCAACAGTAGGCTACTCATGATTGTTTAATGTAACGATTTTATCATCTTCTTTCCCCAGTGAAGGTTGTGTTAAGGTTTGGACCTTCATGCTTGTTTTTTAACATGAATATTTATAAAGTCCTACTAGCAGACATGTTGAAGTCATCTCAGGTCATGTGTTGGCTTGGGTTCATGTGATTTATGAAGGTGTATGCTGCTATGTAGTTTCACACTGACAGATTACCGTCTTATTGGCCAGTTACACGTTTCCAGCATCTGATGGTCATTTAATAAGGAAGATGTTTGATGCAGTTCATTTGTCAAGCTTAGTTTTCATGGCCTGAGTCAATATTTCTTCAGTGAGGGAGTCAAAAGAAAACACTTGATCAATGAACTATTTCCAAGCACAGAAGGGTTGTGTTCATTATTTTTCGATTTTGTGAATAAAAGTCTTGAAGATCGTTGAATTTAAAGCTGACTAGTTAGGTTATTGTGTTACTAATAATAACACTTTTGTAAAAGAAAAGCTGAATGTAAGTAAAGTTTGTGTTTATCACCATCAGAAGACTGATGGTGCTTAATTTTGTAGAAAGGGTTTGTTAAGTAAGGGATGATGTACTGGCAGACGGTTATTGATGCAGAATTAAGCCCCGAAAGAGATTGATGTTATTTCACAATAACAGCTGGCGCTTGTACATTATACACCTTATTACATGGCTACTTGCCACATGAGAAAAAAACTGAGATGTGAATTTGAAATATTTATTTGCTCATTTTTACTGTTAGCAGACATTCTGCGAGGAAAAGCCGTTTAGGTTTTTAAGGTAAGAAACGACGTTCAAATGTCACAAACAGGCAATTTGGTTGAATCTCTTGTAAATATAATGTAATATATGTTATTAAAAGACATATTTATATTTATATTTTTTAAAATTATTTGCTGCATCCGGGTTACCGGGTTATTAGTTTTGAGAGGTTGTTATCTGGGAATAACGAACCTCCAAATGTAGCGACTGGCCAATCAGAATCAAGCATTCCAACGATCAGTGTAATAATCTGAAATAGATGTATTCTTATCTTTACCCCTGTGTTGTAATACTCCGATTTAGAGAATCCCGGGCTCACTTACTGTCATAGATGATCCACAAACATGATAAAATATTGATAATTTTCAATTATTTTTGAAATGCATTCAAAAAATGTAATTTAATTTTTATGGTATATTTCTGGTGCCCCAGCTGCCAAAAAAGTTTTTTACAGGGTTTTTTAACAGTGTAGTTAATACTACAGAACACTATAGTGTAAGTATGATAATATACTTCAGTGTACTACAGTGTACCAGTAAATTCAATACTTGACTTTACAACAGTATTTTTAGCACAGTAAATAATGGGGGTAGAATCCATCAGACAGTCAACGTGTGGACTGTGGGTGAGCCCGTCTGAAGCTGAGACAATGTATTCTGTAATGTTTTGGAGTTTTACTCCTTTGAGACGTAGAGTATAAAAACTGTTATGGAAAACAAAGGAGGAGAGAGAAAGACCTCAAAGGCATGAGCGGTTTAAAGTCAACTCAGGAGAATATATTCTTAGCTGCTGTTGGGCTTGAGAGGAATTTTATGACAAGCAGCTTGTCAGAAAAAGTCAGGAAGACCTCAAGATGCTAAAATGTTAAAACAATACAGCTTTTTACATTCTTTACCTTACTGGAATATTTGCCTTAGTTTTGGTCACTGGACATTGAGAAAACATTCAATAATATATAGTATAGTGTTTGTTCTCTTGCCACGTTTATTAAAATTTTATAATATATATTGAATTCAATTTGTATGTATTTCTAAAACATTGATGCAAAGCAGCTTTACTGAGAATAAAATTCAGAAGTAGAGACAAAAAAAGTTCAAACATGATACCTCTGAATAGTATTTATTATATTAACATCACAGTTTTGTTGTTGCTTTTATGTCATCATTTTGTTTGATTTGTTTAATGTTTAAAATAATATTAATGAAAAATAAAAATATTTTCTTAATATATTTTTTTTCTGACCTCTCTGGGCTTTGAATAATATTTTTTTGTATTTAATAATATAACTTTCTGATCTACTCACATTCACTTCCATTTAAAACTAATTCCATCCCAAACATTTTTTGTTTCTTACCTGAAGAAAAGGCATGAATAATGTCCTGACTAAACCTAACATTTGTAATTCATTCGGTCCCATTTTTGTTGCTTATGAACATCATTTCTCCAATTAGTTGCTTTCACAAGTGTTTCCAAAGCATTTAGTTGTGTTTTTCCTTCCCTTGCAGATCTTTCATATGACCTATGACCTGGCGAGTGCAGTCATCCGGATTTTTAACCTGATAGCCATGATGTTGTTGCTGTGTCACTGGGATGGCTGTCTGCAGTTTCTCGTGCCCATGTTACAGGACTTTCCCTCCGACTGCTGGGTTTCCCTCAACAAGATGGTGGTACGTTTGCCATTTCTGTTATTTTCTTCTGTTTGAGACGGAAGCACTTTCTTTCTCACATACAAGATAACAAAAGACGCTTTGTCCTGGAGGTGCGAAATTAGACCGTCTGCCAAGCTCAGTGTCTCATATCACAGAACAATACAGCGCCCCATCAAGCTGTTATTAAGAAATTATCCATATCCAAGTGGAGTAACTGAATTGATTGAAAGGGAATTTTGTTTACCAGTGTCTTGTTCCAGATATAACACGATTCTTATTGACCAGCCAAACAAACGTTCCTATTTGGAGATGCATTATCTTTTACAAATAATGCAGCTCATTTTCCCACAACCAAGTTTACCAAAAAGGTGAAACGGTGAAAAAATATTATTGCTCACAGTTTGCTCTTTCGTATCTCTCAGTTTTTAAGGTGATAACTGAAGTAACTTATTCTCAGTTTAGTTCATTGTTTTCTAAGTAATCTTTAGAGATAGATATAAGTCAAATAAAGATCTATAAAAATACATTTGGATATCATTGCTCATAACCATGAGTCATCTTTATTGACTTTTGATTTCAGACCTTTGTATCTTGGCAAGTGAAGCACAGTTTGTGATGAGGCCTCCACTAAAACTCTTACACATTTGAGATTACTGTCTTTTTCTTTAGAACATCTAAAAAAATGCTCTTCATTTAATTTCTGTCTAATAGAAACAATTCGTAAGGTTTCTTTTTTGGAAATTTAAAAGACCAAGTATTTGAAGATTAAATACGTATTTGAAGTACTAAATACGATACATAATATTAAACATATCATTTATTCTTTGGGGAGACTTTCTGGGGTGATGTCTTCTGGATAAAGAGTAGAAAAAAGTCAGACAGTGAGATTTGAAAGTTTGTCTTTTTCTCGTTGTTAATTTCCCACACAACCTCTGACAGTACACTAGTGTGTGTGTGTGGTGTGATTCTATCGAAGTGTGTGAAGAAACACTTCTAGTCGGAGTGCGTGTTGTGCTTTAGGATGTGTGGTGTGGGTAAGATGAGACAGAATGACGGCAGTGCAGATGAAAGTGTGCGTTGTGTGTACAAACGTTCAGGTTTAGAGACGTGCCAAAGCAGCTGCTGCCTTTGTTCATCTCACAAACACAGACATAAAAGAACCTGTTTAGAGGGCCAGACAAACCACACACAGATACACACAGATACACACAAACACAACAACAAAGATACAACCAAATGCAGAAAAACACGCACAACACACACTTTTCACAACAAACGGCTCACTCCACCCCTCCCTTTCCAAGCACTACGGCAACTGACACAGGACAAACATGTCATTGCGTTTCTGCTTCTTTGCCGAAAGTGATAACGTATTTAAGAAACACGCTCCATGAAAGGTAACCCGCGGTGTATGTAGATTTAAACAGCTCATTCTGAGTTAATAAAAGTCTTCATAGGGCCTACACCTCTGAACACATAGTTATGTACAGTTTATTACACAGCTCGTTGGAATGCTTGATTCTGATTGGCCAGCCGTACCATTTGCAGGTTCCTTATTCCCAGATAACAACCTCTCAAAACTAATGACACACAGTAACCCGGATGCAGCAAATCAGTTTGACAGGTTTTTTTGGACAAATTAAATATAAATATGTCTTTAAATAACATATGTGACATTATATTTATAATAATATAATAATGTGCAAGCAGCCGCCTGTTCTCCGATTCATGTCGGGTCCCGATGGCTCTGTCGTTGCTTATTTCTGCGATAACAACCGGCTGCCTGTATATTATCCCTTTATCCCTGTACATATTATCCCTAACTTGTACAAACAGCAAACTCATTACAACTCATCAAAGTAAGTAGCAACACTTTTAAAGTTTAAAATAAAATTTTGTATTGACAAGCCGCTTCTCTCTCTAAGTTCAGGCCAAAAACATGCAAATATAAATGTGTAGAATGATTGACAGGTGGAGAGTGTTTCTAAAGAGTTCAGTCTTCTGAGTGGATAACACTCAGTGCTTTTTGCACACTGAGTGCCTCTCTGCTCAATTTTTGCTGTCTACAGAGTGTTGTTCTGTCAGAGACAGCTGTGATTTCCCAGAATATCAGTGATATATGTCAAGTAGATCTTATCATCTGTAATTTAATGTGTAGTTCACGTCAACACGAGAGTTCTGTCATAACTTACTCACCTTCATGTTGGTAAATGTGTGTTTTAATACCACTTTCCATATAAATAATGTAAATAAGGACAGCTATGAGATATCGACTTGGAATACTGCAGTTTTATGATCATTTTATGGTAGTGGGTACAACTTTTGAGCTTGACAGCCGCAGCAACAGTTGCCAGGATGCTGTTCTATCAGTACATGATGTTGGGTAACTATTGACTTATATTAAATGTTAAGTAACATACAGTGGTTACGGAAAGCATTCAGACCCCATTAAATTTCTCACTCTTTGTTATATTGCAGCCGTTTGCTAAAATCATTCAAGTTCTTTTTTTCCTCATTAATGTACACCCAGCAGCCCATATTGACACAAAAACACAGAATTGTTGACATTTTTGCAGATTTATTAAAAAATAAAAACTGAAATATCACATGGTTTCAAGAATTCAGACCCTCTGCTCAGTATTTAGTAGAAGGACCCTTTTGATTTAATACAGCCATGAGCCTTTTTGGGAAAGATGCAACAAGTTTTTCACACCTGGATTTGAGGATCCTCTGCCATTCCTCCTTGCAGATCCTCTCCAGTTCTGTCAGGTTGGATGGTAAACGTTGGTGGACAGCCATATTTAGGTCTATCCAGAGATGCTCAATTGGGATCAAGTCAGGGATCTGGCTGGGCCATTCAAGAACAGTCACGGAGTTGTTGTGAAGCCACTCCTCTGTATTTTAGCTGTGTGCTTAGGGTCATTGTCTTGTTGGAAGGTAAACCTTCGGGCTAGTCAGAGGTCCTGAGCAATCTGGTGAAGGTTTTCGTCCAGGATATACCTGTACTTGGCGGCATTCATCTTTCCCTGGATTGCAACCAGTCGTCCTGTCCCTGCAGCTGAAAAACACCCCCACAGCATGATGCTGCCACCACCATGCTTCACTGTTGGGACAGGTGATGAGCAGTACCTGGTTTTCTCCACACATACCTCTTAGAATTAAGGCCAAAAAGTTCTATCTTGGTCTCATCAGACCAGAGAATCTTATTTGTCACCATCTTGGAGTCCTTCAGGTGTTTTTTAGCAAACTCCATGCAGGATTTCATGCGTCTTGAACTGAGGAGAGGCTTCCGTCGGGCCACTCTGCATAAAGCCCTGACTGGTGGAGGGCTGCAGTGATGGTTTACTTTCTACAACTTTCTCCCATCTCCAGAATGCATCTCTGGAGCACAGCCGCAGTGATCTTTGGGTTCTTCTTTAACTCTCTCACCAAGGCTCTTCTCCCCGATAGCTCAGCTCTAGGAAGAGTTCAGGTCGTCACAAACGTCTTCCATTTATGGATTATGGATGCCACTGTGCTCTTAGGAACCTTAAGTGCAGCACATTTTTTTGTAACCTTGGCCAGATCTGTGCCTTGCCACAATTCTGTCTCTGAGCTCTTCAGGCAGTTCCTTAGACCTCATGATTCTCATTTGCTCTGACATGCACTGTGAGCTGCAAGTCTTATATAGACAGGTGCGTGGCTTTCCTAATCAAGTCCAATCGGTATAATCAAAAACAGCTGGTCTCAAATGAAGGTGTAGAACCATCTCAAGGATGATCAGAAGAAATGGACAGCACCTGAGTGAAATATATGCGTGGCAAATCAAAGGGTCTGAATACTTAGAACCATGTGATTCTTAAATTTTTCTTTTTTAATAAATCTCCAGGTCAACAATGCTGTGTTTTTCTGTCAATATGGCGTGCTGTGTGAACTTAAATGATTTTAGCAAATGGTTGCAATATAATAAAGAGTGAAAAATTTAAGTGGGTCTGAATACTTTCTGTACCCATAGTATTGATAAAACTGTATACCTTAAATCCACTGTCAATTTAGATAAAAACGTCTGCAACTAAAAGCTTTACAGGTCCATTATATGAAATGTAGCGACATCTAGTGGTGAGGTTTACAGTTGCAACCAATGGCTGACACAGGACAAAGATGTCATCAAGTTTTTGCTTTTTGCCGAAGGAGCACAATAAAAAAACGTACTAAGGAAATGTGCTGTGTAGAGCAGTTTGTTCTCGTTGCTTAATCGTTCCACTTCGTGCCGATCCATGCCAGTACGTAAATGGTTCATATTTCAACCGCAGGTCTTATAACAAAAATCTTGAGAATGTAAACACAAAGGCGTCACGCTCTGCCTTGTTAGCACATGAGACTATGACTGTGGTCAGAAAGGTTCGGCGCGATGGTGGAAATGCGTTCAACATGGTAAATTTGAACTATGGGGACCTGCGGTGTAGATGGAAATAGCTCATTCTAAGATAAATAAAACATAACGCTTTATTATGTTAGGTCTTTATACACCTCTGAACACATACAGTAGTTAAGTATATTCAATTCCGTCAATAGATCCTCTATAAAATTACACACTGGACCATTAATGGCTTCTCTGATGTTTGAATAGCTGTGGACATTGCATTGGCTCAGTTTCTTTGGTTACAGTCGGTTTGGTGCTGATGTCACTCGTGACATTAAGTTCACAAACCCTTTAGAGATCAGAGAGAGAGAGAGAGAAAGAGAGAGAGGGAGAGAGAGAAAGAGAGAGAGAGAGATTATGGATATTCTAGACACTTACATTTGTTGTCCATATGGGTATCATTAATCCATCTGTATCATAAATATTTTACCAAATAAAACTGTGTTTTGTAATGTTGGATATTTGTATTTAGTACTCAATACAGGTTCTGAGATGGATTGCATCCATGTATGTGGGAGCTCAGGTTATTCCATCAGTTGGTCAAATGAACCCATAGATACGCCATAAATGTTCCTTGTAATAATCGAGTCATACTTTCAAAATCGTGACAGGAAAGTGAAGGGGGACGTTGAAATGACTGTAGGGCCACTAGAGAGATCTCTACATCCTGTGCTTGACATCTCGTATCATTAATCTGCGCAAACGACAACAGGCCATCCATCTCCAGTACAGACAGCTGATCCTAAAGGACATCATCTGTTACCACACACACCGAAGCAACCCCGAGCATGAACATGAAGAGTTTCTTCACAGATAGAAACGAACTGACTGAAACCAAACCCAAGGATTTTTGAGGTGAACTGGTTAAAGGCGGGAAAAAAAATCATGCTTTGATATGCGCAGATATCTATTGACGGTTTCATCTTAACAACATAAACAAACTTACTGCGCATGCGCACTTGTGACCACAACTGAACTTCCGGTACACTTCTGCAAACCATAGTGTCTATAATTATTTCTACTAACAATCAAAGAAATCTATTGGAACTGTTACTTGGCTAAACTTGTCTTTCCAAATTTTTTTTTATTTAGACTGTGATACCAAATTCAACTGCTAGATGTCAATGTACCATACGATTTCTTTAAATGCCATCAAACTACAGGACACATTCAACAAATTGTTTATTTAATACAATTATTGTACAATAAAATACTAATACAAATTAATATTAACATAAAATAAATAATATTTTAATAGTTATATTATTAGACACTAGCCAAACACAAACCAGAAGATAACTGGGGGTCAGGAGCGTTCGCGTGTGATGAAAGGGTCTACAGATCATGACCCTTGTGTCATTTAGCATTTAAAAAGCAGCATATCAAGACAACAGAGATGCACGTACTGTGAATCATCTGAACACAAACACAGACACTAACACGTCACTCTTTGTGTGTGTTCCTCATTGCTAACATAAATCCACGAGGACGGCAGGAGGTTGTGTGCATGCTAACTTCAGCAGACACACACACACAGCTGCAGGGTCTTCAATACTAACACAAAGCATTCTGGTATACATGTATCCAAATCACCACTGTCTGTCTTTCTGTCTATCCATCTATCTATCCATACATCCATCTCTCTCTCAATCTCTTTCTCCATACAGCCATAGAAAAAATGAAGAGACCATTCTAAATTTTCAGTTCAGATCAGCATCAGTGATTGTTAAATATCAACAAAATCAAACATCAGGAGTGACAGAAAGGTATCCAACAGCAATGTAAAACGACACATGTTAACTGAGAAAAATCCAGGTTACACGTAAAAAATATTGTTTACAATTTTCCTAAATACATGTAGAAATAGGACTGTTGTATTGCTTAAAAGTGAATCTGAACTTGTTGTTTTTGCACTGAGGTCTGAAAAAATTTAGGAAAAGTTCACCCACCATGCGATAACATGGATTTTTACACGGTTTTCATGTGTCTTGTCATGCTGTCAGTCTTTCACATTGGTGTTGGATGATTTTGTCACTGCTGAGGTTTGATTTTGTGGAAATTCAACAGAAACTGGACTGGAATCAACACAATACATCTAGAAATTATGATTTTAAATGAAAATTTGGAATAGTCTCTTCTTTTTTTCCATGGCTGTATATATATATATATATACGCTATCAATTTATACAGTTTCTTTAACAAATTATATGTGTAAATTTAAGATTTATACAAAATGTACAATGTATATAAATAAAACAAACCACTGATACAGGGAGTGTAACATAGAGTTTCTGTGTGAATGGGTTAAAGCAGGTTGTATGAGCTAGACTGTGACCGCTCAGAAACACTGAAGTCCTGCAGGTCCATTTTATTGTCAGCGTTTCCCAGGAGAGCTGTATGCATGCAAGAGAGAAGTGAGAAGATCTCAGCTTCTCTGGAGAGCTTTTGCTCAGGGGGGAAAATAACACCAAGCGTTTAATCCACTTACTCATGTGCGTCTACACAGAGTGTCTAATCCCAAATCCCCAGTATCAATGAGCTCATTCTCTCACAGCTGACCGACCACAACATCTGTATACTTCTAAAGATGCAGAGAGAGAGAGAGAGAGAGAGAGAGAGAGAGAAAGACAGACAGAGAGAAAGAGAGAGGGATGGATAGAAATATGGAGAGAGTGAGATATGTACAGTCGCAGAAAAAATCAAGAGACCATTTGAAGAGTTTGGTTCCAAAATGAAATTACTAATCAGTTTTCAAAAGTCATGCTTTATGTTATGTTTTGTTTTTGTTGTGTTTTATTGTATCCGTTAGCTTTATTTGTTTTTGTTATAATGGCTTAAATCAAAACAAACCCCACTGCAGTTTGATTTAAGTTTGGTTACTGCACCGTACCTTTAATAACTGCATTAACTCATGTACTGCACCGTACCTTTAATAACTGCATTAACTCATCTTTTGCACTGTAACTTTAATAGCTAATGTCTGTTATTAATGTACACTTAAGTCACTTGCACTATTGTATAGTCTAAATTGTTATCTGTTCATAACCACCTGTACAGTAATGTTCACAGTATTTAGCCTTCTGTATATATTGTTCATAGTACATACCGACTGTCATATTGTCATAGAACTTTAGTAAAGTGTTTTCATAATACATGCCCATGGTATAGTATTTTCCTAATATTGTATTCTGCATTTATTTACACTGTATATCTGCACTTGCTAATTGCACTTCTGGTTAGACCTAAACTACATTTCATTACACTGTACTTGTACATGTGTAATGACAATAAAGTTGAATCTAATCTAATCCAATTAATTGTAATGCACATAAAAAAACATGATTTTTGAAAATAAATAAAAATGTCTCATTTTGGAACAAGACTCTTCATTTCAAAATGATGTATTAAACTTATCATTAAAATCAGTTTTTCTGATTTTTTTTATGTATAGGTGTGTGTTTAGGTAAAATTATTATTTTTGTTTTATTATGTAAACTTCTTACAATATTTCTTCCAAATGATAATATTGTTTCTATTTACAATTATTTGCAGAAAATAAATAAGTAAAAACAAGTGAAAATAACAGAAAAGATGCTCTGTATACATACAAATTGACTGAAATATAGCTTAAAAGTGAATCTAAACTTGTTTTCTTTGCAGTATTTGAGGTTGGAAAAAATACAGAGCTTCTTTTCTGTTATTTTCACCTGTTTTTCCTGTTTTCATTTTCTGCAAATAAATTCAAATAAAAACAAAAGTTTTATTTTTACATTTGGTGAAATTATTGTTAGTAGTTCACAGAATGCACCAAAAAGGATCATTGTACCTAAACGCACACCTGTTAATAATACAAATCGGTCTCTGAGATGGTCTATTTTTTCCCGCGGCTTAATATAGAATGGATTGAATAAAACTGAAAGTTTAAGTTAATTCATTTTGATATATTATTTATAGATTTATTTTTCAAAATACGACCTTTCAAATAGCTTGTTGATAAAATCTCTTGGTCTGTGCTCATATTTGCAAACATACAGTCCAACCTGCAAGCAAAAGTCAGCAATCTCAACTCACACATTTCTGATTGAGGGGACCTGGAGGTTTATTTCAATTTCTTTGCACATTTGCTGCCGTATATAAAATGTGAGACCTCTGATGTGGTTGTTGCTCACAAGTCGACAGAGCTCAGAACTGCTTTAGCTCATCAAGTTAAAGGTCAACAGGGGCAATAACAACTCATATCTGAAATGTAACCCCGATGAATTCTGCTTTCCTATTTAATTCGCTCCTTGTCTAAATACATTCCCTCTGAAGAGTCCTAAAGCGTCACTATTCCAGGAAGCTTTTCTGGCTGACTGCATTCATTTTAAAGATGAACAAACCCAACGTATAACCTTTCGGTTTAAAATGGAGATGAATGGATCGGTGAAAAGATGTTCGATTGTCTTGGCTGAGATTAAAAAAGTATATTGGAGGCCATCTGTCGGCTGGGGGTGGGGAGATGAACGTGCAGTCACGGTATAGATGACACGAGAAGTGCTGTCCATTTAGATAAGATTTTGTAAACATAGTTGAAATAGACGAGAGCTCACAAATGTAGTGAATTCGAAAAAAGTGTGAAATTCACACAGCTTATCAGTCGCCTAGCACAGAAGTCTGGACGGTTAAAGAATGTCTTACCATACTGTCTCCTGCCATCACAGAACACCAGAGCACAAATGAATGAGAGAGAGAGAGAGAGAGAGAGAGAACCTAACATTGAACACATTATTAATTCACTGTCTCACTCTTGATTTCTTTTTTACTCTCTTTAATATCTCAATAATTTCTCTTAGACATCATGAGATTAAAAAGGGTCAAAAAATCTGATGTCTCTTTCATTAGAGTTTCAGAATAGATGTCAAACTGAGCTCAGATTTGTCAAGCTTGCAAACAAAATCATTGAAGATCTCGATATTAGCTCAAACATTTCTCATCAAATACACTCAAATACAGATTTTTTTACCTCTTCAATCTACATTACTTTTAAACCTCCGTACTCTTCATGGTTTCAATTTGTTTCTATTTTTATGCTTCCTATGCAGTTTTAGGAGAAACATGTGTGACTGTATGTTAATACCAAAATGAGAACTCAATGAAAGAGCAACATCTGGGTCATACAATTTTCCCCTTATTCTCTTCTTTCCTCATCTTTCCTTTAAGTCAATGTTTGTAATCTTTTTCACAGTTTCATAGTCCTTTGTGTCAAGTTTTTTACGCTTTACGGTCCCCCCAAATAAAGACTTGATGATCTTAAACTTAGAATTTAATTAAACCAAAAACACATCCAGCCAACAATGCTGGAACATCAATTCTTTTGGTTGGTGGTCTTACTTTTCTGATGTTTGGTTGCATGAAATCCAGTTTGAATTTCTATATTTCATATAATGCCACAAAATCTGCGGCCCCCCTGGATCCATCTTGGGGCCCCCAGTTTGAGAACCACTTTTTTTTCCCCCCTTCTTTTCAGACTGATAAAAATCATAACTAAAAAAAAGTTGTATAACAATGCACAGTCATGCACATCACCCACTGAATTAAACATGGATTGTAGTGCAAGTCATTGATGTTCTGGGCTGCTATAGAATGTGTGTGTGCGCGTGTCTCTGTGAGCTCCAGGATGGTCACTCTACTTCTGTTTTCAAGACCAAGTGCTTTTGCCTCATCTATAATTCAGATCTATTCATTCCAATGTTTTAACAGCGTCCTGCTCTCTGACATCATCACTCGCTCTTTTCATCCTTTCTTCCTTCTTAATATTCATTTATTTTATTTTTCAACCCCAAAGTCCTGGCATGAGGGAGATTACTGGCCTAAATCAACCATCAGGAGTTATAGACAGCGAACCAGAAATGGCTGACAGGTTAATCCAGTTTTTTAATTGGTTAAAACTCAGACTCCGATACAACACTCCATCTACCCATTTAAAAAAAAGGTTGTTAATCATTTTAATTTATTCATTTAAATCATATGCGATGTCTGAATATTGTACACTTGAATTCAAGCAGTGCTAGTTGTTCAGTCAAATAAAGAATGCAGCATAAAAAGTTGATTTAGTTTTATTCAGGTTATTTTTGCCACATTGCATTGTTGGAATGGAATTTTCATACTTTGCAAAGGGCACATATTGCCATTTAAAAATAAGTATGAGGTCCAAATTTAGATCTAAATGTGTACTATAAGCTGTATAACTATAATGTCTAACAAGGAATAAGATTTATAAATTCTCTGCAAGGTGTTGTTGATTTTGTTTTCCGTCTTCAGTTTGGTACTTTGAGCCGAACAGAAACTGTAATTAATCTCGCTTTGGGAATTATCCGGATGTCAGCGCGAGTCATTCTGGAAATGCATTTTAAAAAGGGCACGTTTAATGACTTAAATGTTTCTCAAACACTCTCTGTCATTCGGGACACGTCTGACCAAGGCCACACTGCAGATTCAACTTTACTTCTATACTAGAGTTTTTCCTTTGCAAACGCTTAAATGGCAGGGTCAATGACATCACTGTTAATGTTGTGTTTTTTCTCTCTCTGCAGAACGACACGTGGACTGAGTTGTATTCGTTCGCCGTTTTCAAAGCCATGAGTCACATGTTGTGTATAGGTTACGGTCGACAGGCTCCAGAGAGCCTCTCTGATATCTGGTTGACGATGCTCAGTATGATTGTCGGGGCAACCTGCTACGCCGTCTTCATCGGACACGCTACGGCCCTCATCCAATCCCTGGACTCATCGCGACGTCAATATCAGGAGAAGGTAAAATGGATGTCTGTTTGTGTGTGACCACTTGAGAACGAAATGCTTTGCAATACAAAAAGTACCCAGGTGGATTACCATTTGCATAACCATGGTTTTACTACAAATACTGTGGTTTAATATATGAGGTATATATATCATTTTCTTGAGGGTTGTTGCTTAACTGATGTACAGTAGATATTACTATCCAAATATTTTCTGCACTTCTACTATGCACTAAAAGTTCAGCGTGTACTTGACTGGTGAAGGGAATGTACAAACGTTGGAGTGTGTAATGAGATAAGGCGATCGATCGCCTCACATAATAACTTTGACTTTTCGTTACATTCACTGCACTGAGACCTGCGCTAAATCACTTACCGAACCTGAATATGTTCAATCCAATCTTACTATTCATTTTATATCCAGCTAAAATATCTCAACCAGGTTACTTTCGATTGTTGTCTGGGCGAGGATCTCAGGTGACTTGATGTAGAGTACCTTTCTGTAAATCACTGTTTCCATGGCGATGAGTTTGGAGTCCTATAGTTACATTTGCATTTGGTACATGCTTTTAGCAAAAGTGATGTTCAAGGTATCGGACATGTTGTTAGTGGGACAGCAGCCACATAACCTGGAATAAACGTTTGCAGAATAATAAAAATCAGGTACAGTAATTTACTCACTTTCACGCCATGCCAGATGTATATGACTTCTTTTTTTCAGCTAAATCCAAAAAGAAACCTATGTTGGTTTTTAAATGTATCAGTACAGATTAAACATGAATATCATGTTGCTAAACCATGAATATGATATCGACGTTGTCCTTCTGAAACCGAAGTCCAAGGGAATTGAAAAAACACATTTTTAATTATTAAATACTGTGTTGTCAAATTTGAGAAGCACTTTTTAATACATTTAAATATACTTTTGCAAAACAAAGTGACAAACAAAAATTGTGACTAATACTAATGATTCATGGCAACAACAAAAAATCACGAAATATGAAGATACAAGGTTTCAGAAAGGACAGGAGGGATATTCAAGATTTGCAAACATAGTTTTTGTTATTTTGACCAGTTTGTACTTCCTATGCAAAGAGTTATGGACATACAAAATTTCACATGGAATTACCGAGAAATGTTCTCACCAGTTCAAAGAATCATAGCAGAATAATAATTGTACTTTATTTTACGTAATTTTGTCTAGAAATAGTAAACTCAAGAAAAATATAATAGGGTTAATTCTTTTCTTGTGGCTGTATAGTTCCCAAAATGTTGAAGCTTTAAAAAGCACATACAGCATCATTAAAGTAATCCAGTTGACTCTAGCAGGTTAACGCTGGATTCACAAGGGGTGTCAACGTCAACGCTTGATGGATGGCGTGTCTGAAGCATGCCCGACGTGATCATCCTATTGACAACAGCCATCAAATTGTTCTCCGGTCTTGCATTAATGCAATTGGCTAGTACCTGCACTAGATTATTTGTATACGTCGATCTGATTCACTGAAATCTGCGTTGGTGGTTGAAAAGTTGAAGCGACGCTGACGGACCCACAATTCAGTTCAAGAAGACGTCACCCATTCAAAGAGAAGTGTTGAGGCTGACCCCACGTGTGAATCCAGCATTACAAATATGTTTGTTATAGGAAAATATGAGAATTTTTGTGCTGATTTGATGAAAATGAAACCCATAAGTGCGCTAAATTCAAATATGGAGGCAGACGTCACATTTTATTTTAATAATTTCAATAACTTAATGTATGTTTTATCACAACAAACCCATTATTTTACTTCTCTAGACATGTTTAACTCATGGAGTCAATTGGATCACTATTAGTGATATGAGTATGTGCTTTTAGGATGGCATGAGGATGAGTAGAATTTGAGAGAATTTTCATTTTTGGGCGAACTGTTCCTTTAAGCCAAGCCAAGTACTTAATAATGCACAATGTACTTTTGTACACCCCGGCATCACTTTACATTCATTAAAGCGGTTAATGTTCCATCTGCGTGCTTCTAATGTTTGTACAGCTGTTTAGTTTGTTTGTCTCGGGTTGTGTCGTGTGTGGTTTTGATTGGATAATCACTGCTAATGCCACAGAAATGTGTTTGTTTTTCTGACTCTGTGTTGGTTTATCCCGCAAGCTCTTTTAGTTTTCATCGGCTAGTGTACTTCATAACACAGTGCTGACTTGGTTGCTGCTGTCATATTTCTGCTCTTGGTGTTCGTAACAGTAGATTAGACCTGCCGTGTCTATCAGTGTTTCCATGCCTGTGAGCTCGACCAATGGTTTTTCACTTCTGTTACCATGCAGAAAGCTTTGTGTAGAAAATGGAGCTCCCGATTGGTCGCTTTGAAAGAATGAGTTTGGCCTGTAAGTGCGTTTCAGAGGTTGTGTATTTAATTTATGTGCGCGTGCACAATTTTACGACGCTAGAATTGATGAGGCATCAGATTAGTGTCCTGGCAGGGTCCTTGTGAAGTTGACATACAGTAGACATGCGTGTGATGTGATTCTGTCCTTGAGACGCTGTAATGAAATGATGAGGAGGGGTGGCTGGATGGGTTGGGGTAGAGACATCATCGAGGGGGAGAAAAGACCTGTAGGGGTCAGGGACGAATGACCTGTTTCTATGAGTGTGCTGCACTCATTTTGGAAGATTTAAAGAGACACTTCACCTAAAATATATATATAAAATATATGTCATTTTTTGCACCTGTTTCGCTGCAAACTCATACTGTATGATGGGGTCCTTAATCAAGTTTTTAGTGCACGTTTGGTGCAGATTTACAAGCCATAAATATTGGGTAACCTTCATTGATCTCAACCTCATTTAAAAGGAGATCCCGTTGAACACTTCTATACATTGGGGTTGTGTTCTTTATACTTCATTTGTCTTTATGTTAAGAATATTCCACATACAGATGTGTATCTCTGCAGGTATTACTGTAGAAATATTTAAGATATTATACTTAATAAATATCGACATTTTTTATGCTTGGTGTTTGTGGATATGCCAGATTTTCGGATATCTAGACACATAGTTTTATTCATATATACTTCGAATATACAGTAATGATCCGATTAGGGAATTGGACAGATTATGGTCTGAAGGTAAATTTGAGAAAATTCTGTTTATATTAATGTATTTTAATTTTCCCATTTTATTTAATTATTCTAGGTCTCCTTATCTTTATTAGTTAAATATATATATTTATTTATTTAAAATGTTAAAAATAATTAATAATAATTTATTAGAATTTTTTCGTATTTTATATATTTTTTCATTATTCTATACAGTTTTTTCTCATGTTTCTAAAATTGTGAATTGTTTAAAGCAACAATGCAAAATTGCGAAAGGCGCTATAGAAATACAGTGGAGTCAAATAGAAAAATTGTCAAAATAACTTTACAGTAAATAAATCAAACGTGTTTCAAACGACATGAGAATGAGCAGAGAGATTAAACTGCAGGATTCTTTTTTCTAAATACTTTCATGTGACGCTTAACACATTAAAGAGGACAGAAAAGATTATTCGCTAACATAGCAGATAAAAAGTCCCCCGATGTACGAGTTGGTCTTTTAAAAGAATGAAAGCATCTGGATGGTACCTAGTGTCCCTCTAAAAGCCTCTAGCTGAAACTTCACAGGATTGTGAGAATTGATCAGTGCTTTTTGAAGGAGTGAACAGGTAGAGAGAGAGAGAAAGAGAGAGAGAGAGCTCCGTTCATCATCTGTTATCTCTGCTCTGTCCTCAGGCATGTTTAGAACAGAAAGTCTTCTGAACTTGTATATGCTGTATAGGAGGGATATTCAATTAAAGTTCCAAGAGGTCCGGTCCTTATATTTTCTTCCAAACGGAGGTCAATATGTTTTTTGAAAAATAAATAAACATTTAATCAATTTAGCCCCGTTGGATATATATATGAGCGCAAAAAGGATCGTTTATCAGACCATTTATTTATATTTGATATCCACAGTATACTGTATATGTATGTATGTATGTATTTATGTAATGTAGGCTCTGTAGATTTAGAGGAATCCCCTTTTAATAGAAGTCTGATAATTAATATTTGTAAAAGAAAAAAATTACTGACAACATCAAACATCAATGTAATGCAATTAAAATGCTTTATCATAAACAGAAAACAAATTTACTTACTTAATTCTAAAGTCTTTCCATGCCATTCATACCATATTTACATTACATTACATTTATAAGAGCGTCTGCTAAATGACTAAATGTAAATAATTTCCCAGTAAGAACATTGTTCGTTACAAAATGTGACCTGCTTGTGAAAACCAAGCAAAAGTCGTTTTAATGTTTTCTACATAAAACCATCCTACAGAACATTCTGTGAAATTGACTTAATATTGCCATTTAAATCTTAGTGAAATTAATGCTTGAAAATAATCTTTGATGCTTGTTATCTAATAATGAATTAGATAATGACTATAGCCTGGGTTTACGAAGGGTCTCACATTTACATGCTGATCAATAATGCTAAAAGTAGATAAAAACCTTATGGTTCATAAAATATCTCGGTAATAAGGTTCTATTTAAAGGAAGGAAGGAAGGAGGCGTTAACCGGCAAACATTTAAACATTTAATAACAATCACAAAAAAGTAAAAGGCAGCCGGCAGCCCCTTACAGATGTCTGCCGGCGAATTACATATAACACAAACCACTACTAAAACTCAGGCCTGATCGTCTCTCTTCGACGGTCCGGTCGCTCGTTCTCTTATGGTCACAATCTCCTCCGTGATACGAGACCGGTGCGCGCACAGCTGTCGCTCATTAACACTCACTCACCTGCCTCGACTCAGGGTCTCGCCCCGCCTACTCCACTACAATCACAAATCTGGTTGAAAGGTTGGAGACATAGCACTCAGTAAACAGACTGACAAATAAACATACTTTAAAATTGCTGCATTTTGTTTTACCGCTGTGTGTCCATTTACCTGCTCTGCGTGTCTGCACTACTGTTGTGAAAATAAGCACATGTCTGCTGCTCTTCATTTTCTTTGGCAGGAGAGAAGCAAGTGTTAAAATGAAGCACATTTGGCGCTAGATGAAGATATTAGTGGACATGGCAGCAAAAGATCAATTACATAAATGTTCTTGAGAGCACATGTGATGTGATTCATCATTGTGTACACATCCGGCTCAATTAAAAAAACTAAATAGTCAATTGTTTTAAATGGTTTATAAGGCTATGTCTCAAGGTCTAATTGAAACTAAGCAAAGGTCTGGATCCTGCCCGCGGTCAGCCAATTGAGGATGAATGCTGTATAGAGCTTTTTAATCGACGTCACGCCACGTTGAATGTTGCACCGTCTTAAGAGGATGGCTACTAGTGTGTTAAATGCAGTTTTTTTTTCTTGTTTTATGAGTAAATATAACTGTCGCTCTTGTTGTGTTAAAAACTGCAAAAGCATTACGCAGAGCTGTCAGGAAAAGCCCTTTTGATTTCTCCATATATCAAACAAAACAAGTAACGATACATATCAAAACAATAATAGCAGTGAAGTATTATCCTCCCAAGATGGCGGCGCCACCGCAACATGCAACATAGGGTGTGACGTCAGCTTCACATTCTGTACAGTCACACACGCATATGAAGTTTGACACATACATTTATAACGTTTCAGTGGCCTTGCACCTATGGGACATTAAACTGTGAGGTTTGATTTAGTCATTCAGCTCAGCGGATACAGTTTCATCCAGAAAGGTTTGTGAGTGTTTGCTAGCATTACTTATTTTTATCGCTTCTGTAAAAGCTAGTCGACTGTGAGCAACATCTGGAAGGCTGTGGAGCAGTCCGCATACTAAAAGAGATTGACAGTGCTGGTCAGATTAAAACAGGTGGAAGCGAGACGGTTTGATGTCCAAAGAAAGAGAATATAAGCTTTCTCCCATTTTATCAATTTTAATATTTATACATATACTGTATATTTTTCATTTTTCATTTTTAGTATTTAATTTTTTTTGGTATTTTTTAGTTTAAAAGTGGTAGAAACAGCCCAATTTATAACGATAAAACACGTCTAGTATTGCCATGGCAATGTATTAAACAATAAGTGACCTGTGTCAAGACATAGGGTATAATGTTTGATTCAGAATTTTTTTACATTTACATTTTTATGCATTTGGCAGATTCTTTTATCAAAAGCGACTTACAATGCAATATCCTATACATTTATACATAGGTATGTGCAATCCCCTGGGATCAAACCCACAACCTTGCGCCGTTAACGCAATGATCTTACCACTGAGCTACAGGAAAGCTGTTTTATTAAGTTTTATTATGAACTTTTCTTAATGTCTTTTTATGTTTTATTTTTGGGGTTTTTGATCGATTGGCCTTTTTCATTCATTACTTTTAATGATTATAAAATATGGCTGAATCATGATTCATCGCATCCAGAATAAAAGTTTGTGTTTACATGATATATGTCTGTGTACTGTGCATATTAATTTTGTATTTATAAACAAATAGAAAACATAAATATAAATTTATGTTTATTAAGGAAATATTTAGATGTAATTATTTATATTCAGCCTTAATTGAAATTACAAACTTTTATTCATTTTTTTATCTTTGCATTGAATCGTCAATAAAATGTATCTTTACACCCCTAGTCTAAACATACTTACTCATTTCTTACCTGCTGATCTCAACCAACATTGTCACTCAGTTGTTTGATCTTAGATTTTTTGATTTGATGTGTCATGAGACATTTTGCATATAGGTCAGATAGTTTCCTTCCGTCTAGGTGGTTGCTCCTTTCAAACCGAAATAAATGCTCCGTTTTGTAAACCTGTTGCACCAGCTCTCGCAGACAGGCGCAACATATTTAATTAAAAAAAGTAAAGAATTTTAATCCAACGGATGGCATCTGTCATGAAATGTGTTGTTTTAAGAACAATGTCTGTCAGGCATCTCTCCTGCAGTCAGCGGATGCTTCTGCCTGAGAACGACACCAAACCGTGTCCCTCGGGTTTCTCCACGACGTCTCACCGCCCGCTGCCTCTCTGAACAGCCCGAGGAAACAGGCATGACGCATAACTCTAGATCTTCTCTCTCCACCATGCTCCAAATCGTGTATCTTCTCCTCGTAGAACCTCCTTATCATCTGCGTTTCTTCCATCACATCCATTACTTTTCAGCTCAAAATACACTAACACACTGACGTTAGAATGAGTCCTTATCTTACCAGGTATCACAGGTGTAAGCTAATAATAATGATCTTGAAGTTGAGCTGCCAGGTACAGTTTTGCAGGAAATAATAGTTTGACATCATAAAGATGACTTAAGTAACATTCAATTTAATGTTTCAAACCGAGATGCTGATGAAGAGAGCAAAGGATTAGTAGCATTAAGCTGGTTTCAGTGTCTTAATACGCAGTGAGTCATTTTGGTGCGTAACAGTGACGAGTTTTCTACAAAAGTTCAGACAGTGTTACTGGAGGCCAGTCTGGCTTTGGTTGGCTCACTGTACCCGCAGGTAGAAATGTGCTTTGTGTCGTAATGAGGTGATTTATTCTAGAATCAGTGCAGTGAATAATACATCCCTGATATGAACCTGAAATTAGACTTCTCCATTCAGCAAGAGGAGGCCAGGACAACATAGAGCACGCACACACACAAAACACACTCGCGCACTTCTGTTTATTTGAGGTGGGAAGGAGCGAGGAGGGTTTAGTTTGCTTTTACTAGAAAATCATTAGAAGGGAATCAATACGGTGTCCCGCTATTCTCATTCTGTTTATAAACTGTCATTTAGTTCATTTGGGCTGTTTCAAAACACTCTTTCATTCTCTTCTCTCATTCTCTCCTTTTCTCTCATTCGTTTTATTTTTTTTCTTCTTTTATTTTCTTTCTTTCTCTTGCTCTTCTTCAATTCTGTCATCTTATTCTCTCCTTTCATCTTTCACTGTCTCTTTTCTTTCTCTCCTTTTTTCTCCTTGCATTTTTTTCTTTACTCGCTTACTTTCTTTTTTTCGCTTTCTTTTTTTAAAGCAGCACTCCAGCCATGAATTAATATTTCCCCATGTTTTACTCACCCTCAAGGTGTCTGAACTGAATGTGTTTTTTTTCTTGAAGAATAATGAGTTATAATACAAGTATCATTTTACTTCCATTCAGTAGAATGGGAGTGAATAGGTGTCGACTTTTTGAAGCTCCAAAAAGTGCATTCATTGATCAAAAAACTGCTCGACACGGCAAGGTCTTCTTAAGGGAATCGATGCGTTTGTTTAAGAGAAATATCCATATTCTAACATCCGTTATCCCTCAGATCCAGATGAACGAGAGGCTTGTTTTTCTGGCAAATGATGCAGCATTTATCATAAGTCATAAGTGACGAACACAGTGTTTTTATTCTTCAGGCAATAGGACACCGCCTCCTCTAGACGGGAGCTTTCGTCACTGTCATTTGCCGGAAAACCAAGACTCTCGTTGGAAATATCCCTAGAATCATCTTCTTTTCTCTCCTTTATTCTCCCCGTTTCCATCCTTTCATTCTCTGCATTTATTCTCATTCTCTCCTTTCTCACCCTTTATTGTCTCTTTCTATTCGATTCAACATTTTCTCTCCTTTCATTTTCTTTTCCCCTCTTTCTCACCTTTCATGCTCTCCATTCATTCCTTCATTTGATTCTTTATCTTCCTTTATTCTCTTCTTTTCTCTCCTTTCATTTTCCTTTTCCCTTTTTTCATCTTTCATTCTCTGTTTCAATTCCCTACATTTCATTCTTTCTTGTCTTTTCCTCCTTTCATTCTCTTATTTTCTTTCGTTTCATTTTCTTTCTCCCTCTTTCTCACCACTTCATTCTTTCTCTTATTAAATCTCTTCTTTTCTGTCCTTTCATTTTCTTTCCGCTCTATCTGTCCTCTGATTCCTCCTTTTCATCTTCTCTTCTCCTCTTTTCCCTCTTTTCACTCTCTCATTTCATTCTCTTCTTTTGTCTCCTTGTATTCTCCCCATTTCTCTCTCTTTAGTTATTTTTGTTCCTCGTTCTCTCTCCTATCTCTCCTATCATTCTCTCATTTTCTTTTTTCTCTTCTTTTATTCTCCCCCCTTCCGTCCTTCCCTTTTTTCTTCTTTTTCTAACTTTTTTGGAACTTTTTTCTCTCCTCTCATTCTCTCTTTTTCTCTTCTTTCGTTCTCAACCCTGTCATTCTCTTCTCACAATTTCTCCTTTCCTCTCATTTCATTCTAACCCTGTTTTTTTCTTTTTACTTTAATTCTCTACTCTCTTTAATTATCTCTTTCCATTCCCTCCTCTCTTCTCCTCTGGATATTAATGCAGCAACTATCTCCACGTAATGAATATTTCTGAAAAGACTACAATACTCTGTGAGCCGACTCACCAGAAATGCACCTCTCCTCAAAATTCAAAACCACACCACAAGGTCTAAAACCGTCTCTGCCTTCCTAAAAGGAATAGCAAACAGAGAGAGAGTGTATATTTATAAACAGGCTTTCAGTAAGACATGCTCTAAATCTACAGCAGCCTACCAAGTCTTTTTGACTGCTGCTGTCTGCCCGTCTGTTCTCTGCACATCTCAGTCTTACATTTGAGTGACAGCACGGTGACCAACCTCTCACCACCATCAACAGCACATCAATCATATTCAACATACTCTGGTTTCTCCAAGGAACATGCAAATATTCTTGAGCACACCTTCTGTATGGGAAACGACTATTTTCAGTCTTTCAGTCTGTCTTTCAATGACACATGATATAAAACTGTTTGGAACAGCTTTAGTGGATCTATATCCTAACAGTCTATTGGTCAGTGCACATCTCTCAGTTAGTCTGATAAAGAAGCAGATGTGTTGATCTGAGTAATTCACTGATGGGCTGATGACGAGAATTGTATTTAATGGTTAGGCTGACAGTCCTGTGCGTGCCGTCATCGCTCAAAAATACATCCTTTATTGCTTCATTTAAAGCTAAATTAAATAATTTAAATAATGAATGTGACGTGCCAGGACTCTCATCTGTGTAGGAAATGAGTGCCTGGGTTACTAACAGTGACCTCTTAGAATGATTGTTGTGAGGTTAAGATCAGAACGAAATGATCATCCTTAAGAAATACAATCACAGATGAGATCTCTTTAATATCTCAGTTATTTCCACTAGATTTACATTTAGGCATTTGGCAGACGCTTTTATCCAAAGCGACTTACATTGCTTTATCCTATACATTTTTTTTACATTGGTATTTGCAATCCCCTGGGATCGAACCCACAACCTTGCTCTTACCACTGAGCTACAGGAAAGCTAGATGTCAGTGAGATTTAATGGGGAGCAAATGGACATTTTTGCTAAATTTCATTTGTGTTTCAAATGTTTCCCGTGAAATAAATTCATTTAAATTCAATTCAATTATTTCATGTAATGTAATATAATTCATTTAATTTCATTTAATTATTTTATGGCCTAAATATATAAATAAGCACCAATATTCCTTGAGGATTGCAATCGAGTAAAACCCATGGAAAGTGCGAAAATTGTTGCCTAAAATGAAGCAGCTCAATCTAGTTAATAATTTCAACTCAATATTTGTGTTTTTGCTGTATTAAATTTATATATTTTTTGATATTTTATTAGTGCATTGCATTTTTCATTCAGCATTACATGTATGCGTCTTGAAAACTCTTTTATCCAAAGGATTTTACAGTACATTCAAGGCAAACATTTAAACAGTACACTTGATTTTGATCACTCACTTATGATGTACCACTTCAATCAGCATGCTTGCTTTGTAGTCAGCAAAGGAGCTCACTAGGTTTTGGACCTGAGTCATAGAGTATTTTTTATAAAGTACATCAAACTCTTTATTTATTTTTCACATCAAAGTATCAAAAAAGTTAGATTTTTCATGACCCATTTAAAAGAATCTTTGAACACTGTTGACTTCGAGCAAATGCTGAGAGCTGCAGCCCACTTCCAGGGATAAGAGTTATCGTGAGACCTTTATAAAGTCCTACATGTTGATAATTATTCTCACAAGTGGTTCCCAGACCTTCACAGGTGTTACAGAAACACATGCAGCTGAGCAACAGGGAATGCACAGAGCTGCAATGCTAATGTATCACAGACTGACCTGTTTTCTGTAAATCTTTCCATCATTGTCGTTCTCTTTCTGTCTCCACAATTAACTCTGTTTGTCTTGTTAATAATAACTAATAGATAAAACTGAAAGTTTCTACCACACAGACACGAACTGTGTCTTATTTAAGTGTTAACGTATAAATTGTGTGATGTTTTTTGTTAAATGATGTATGGTGGTGGACATGTTTTTTTATTTATGTTCTTGCATATTTTACAGATTAGATTAGTATTAGGGCTTCCAAGAGACTAATCACGATTAATCTCATGCATAAGAAAAAGTTTTTTGTTTACATAATATATGTCTGTGCACTGTGCATATTAATTTTGTATTTATAAAAAACATTAAAAATATATTTAGGAAATATTTACATGTATTTGTTAATTTATTTTTAATTACCAAGAATTTAAATGATTCATACATTTTTATCAATATTTATATTTTTCGTAAATATATGCATGTGTTTTTATAAATACAATATTAATTTGCAGAGTATACAGACATATATTTTGTAAACACAAACTTTTATTCTTAAAGAAATTTAATGTATGCATTGTATGATATATTGTCATATTTTACAATGTAAAAACCCTAACTATTGGTTTTAGGACTATTAACCTTAAATATGAAACTCATAAAAACAGGTTAAGGTTTTAAGGTTCAACCTTGGCTTGTAGGATAACAAAAATCCAGCCCGGGACATAAAAGTGCCAGATGTTGAAGAAAATGCTGTATATTTCATGAAAGTGTCTTTCTCTCTGCAGTACAAACAAGTGGAACAGTACATGTCCTTCCACAAACTTCCATCAGATTGCCGACAGAAAATCCACGATTATTATGAGCACCGCTACCAGGGCAAGATGTTTGATGAGGAAAGTATCCTTGAGGAACTAAATGAGCCGCTCAGAGAGGTGAGTATATGTGTGTGTGTGTGTGTTTGCAAAGGTTTGTCTGTGTCTGTAAACATCTATGGAAAAATCTCCCAGAAGACCTTGTAGTTGTCTGAGCTTTCCAGCTCAACAAACAGCTAAATCCATTCTGTTTATAAAGTCCAGCTTTTACTATAGTGTTGTTTTAACAGAACACATTGATCCAAACCAACACTGCTTGTGTCTAGGTTTTCTTATATTTGAGTGAGTCTCATGAAGAAATGTCTGGGTCACGTTTCACAACAAAATTTATAAATAAATATCTAAATATTATGTTTAAGGACTTTTAAGATATTTTAATTATTACTTTAATTCTGTGACAGCTAAGCACAATTTCCCTCCCAATTCTCATGACTGTATTGATAATACACCCCTTTGCAAATATGTTTTACTGTGAACAGGGCAATAACAATCCTAATGTTTTATTACTATCATGAGGTAAAGTAACAATAACCTGAATATACTATACAATTTATATAATGTTTAATTATTTTTATCTTTAAAAGTAAAGTGATTGTTTTTTATATGAGCATTATGCTGCAGATTTTAAATCCAAATGTAAAAATAAATGTCAGTCTTTGATGCCATCGTGTTGAAGCAATGATTTGATGAACAACTCTTTTTTGAGCTGGCTCTTTTGAATAGAGCATGATTCATCCAAATCATTTGAATGATTCATATAAATGCCTCATTCATTCATTCATTCACCGATAAATACGATTCTACAATGCAAAACGATTTGCAAACGAATTGCTTCGCTCGGGCTATCGGTGTCCACTTATATTAAAATAAATTCCAATGCGCTGCTTTCCCATTGTCTTTCTATGTAAAAACATGTTTGACGGACAAGCATGTACGTTACGCTCGCGTTTGTGTCTCGTGTCTTTTAAAGCCGTGTCAGGTAAAAAAAAAAAATTGTACATTGAGCGCTGCTAATCAATGCCAATTTACATATACAGTATTTGTGTTTCATAATAAGACCATTTATCTTATAATGATAATATAATATGATCTTATATTGTTCCTTTTTATATCACCACTACTATTTGGGCTTCAATTACTTTTTATATATTTTAAATACAGTATACAGTCAAATGTTTACAGTATATAATTGTTAATAATGGTATAGAAATGCATTTGAAAAGAAGTTAAATATAATGCAGAATTTTTGTGAGATTCACTCGAAGGTAGTTTTTGTGTATATAAAATTTGTAGCAATTCTAATTTAATATCTGTTTACATCATGTCACAGGAAATAGTGAATTTTAACTGCCGGAAGCTGGTGGCCTCTATGCCTCTATTTGCCAATGCTGAACCCAACTTTGTGACAGCCATGCTAACAAAACTGCGGTTTGAGGTCTTCCAACCGGCCGACTACATCATCCGCGAGGGAACCATCGGCAAGAAGATGTACTTCATCCAACACGGTGTCGTCAATGTTATTACCAAAGGATCTTCTGGCATGAAACTTTCAGATGGCTCCTATTTTGGAGGTATAAAACCAATCATTTTATTCTTGTTTTATTTCCACATAAATTAGATGGAACCACCAATTTCTTTATTTAAAGTACTTAAATCTTATCTGAACCCCATAACACCTGAAGATATTTTAAGGTGGATATTATCTGACATTTTCCATTGTAGCATTCTATGTAACATAATTATATTTATGATACATTAATTGAACTTTGACAGCACATGCACAGTATAAATTGAATTCTGGTTAAAATATGGTTACATCTGGTTAAATTTCATCATTCACTCAATTTCATGTCCAACATTCAAAACCTTAATGATTTCAATAATTTACCTTAAAAAAATGATACCCTAAGTATAAATATAAAAACACTGCTGGTAACCGAACCACATTGTATCTCAACATTTTTATAAATCTACGTGAATTATGTAAAGCAAAACGTTAAAATCAATTATGGAGTCTATTTGTTGGCAGAGAAACCCAAAAGGTGGCTGAATTGTAGACGCTGTGTGTGGTGAGATGTGTTTGTGGAATTTAATCTCTCTGCAGCCCCAAATGTGCATTAGTCAGGCGTTTCTTTAGCCAGAGGGGGCAGGAGGGTTTGGAAGAGCTCACAGCGCATGACCTTGGAAAGGTCAGAGATAAACTATAACGACTTGTGTAGCCTGAGATGGTAAATAAGAGAGAGGCCGACCGATAGACATCAGTCTCAGAAAGGTCTTTGTCTCAGTATTACACAGAGGAAAATGTCATTGCTGTTTTGAACTCATCCATGTTTCATTTAGAGACTAAATTTGGTGGATGTTCTTGTAAAGTGAAAAGGGGCTTGATTATCTCACTTTTTCTTGACATCAGTTAGACTAAATGGAGCAAATGGCAGCCTTTGCTTAGGTCTCAGCCTAAGTTATTTCTTCAGAGATAAGGAGGCAAGAGAAGAAATGTCAGCAATGTGTCAAACTAAGCGCAAGGTTTCTCAAGCCTGCAATCAAAACTCAATATTATTGAAGATCTAAATACGAACATTTCTTATTAAAATTACTCAAAACCTGGGGCGAAATTTACGACACATTCTTTAACAGATACTTCACCCACAAATGTAAATTCTGTCATCATTTACTCACCTTCGAGTTGTTCCAAATCTTTATACATTTCTTTGTTCTGATGAGCACAGAGAAAGATATTCGGACGAATGCTTATAACCAAACAGATCTCGACCCCATTGACTGCCATAGTAGGAAAAAATACAACAGTCAAAAGTGCACCAAAACTGTTTGCTGTCCTACATTCTTTAAAATGTATTTTTTGTGTTCAACAGAAAAAATATATACAGTAATTGTTCCTATGGTAGTCAATGGGGGTCGATATCTTTTTGGTTATAAGCATTCTTCCAAATAAGAGAAAATGATGACAGAATTTGAATTTTTTGTATTCCTTAAGAAGAAGATTCTTCTTAATTGTTATATTTTTTCTTAAATTCTAATTTAAGATAAAAGTTAGAAATGTTATGTACTACCGAAGAAAAAAACAATATATTTTTCTCAAGATTGGTCTTAGTGAATTTTTTTAAAGATTCCAAATTCTAGACACAAAAACTTTCGTAAAAATCCTCTTAAAATGAAGACAACCACACGGTTGTTTTTAATCTCAAAAGGTAAGAATGTTTAATGCTGCATGTATTTGGTTGTTACACATGTGAGTTGTATTGTGTTGAGCCAGAATTTTTATCTAGACCTAAACATTTTAAACATTATTAAAAAACACTATTTTACATTTACTCTGTGACAAAGCGTACAGTCACAAATATAATAACATAGTAACACACAGAAAGTATTATAATAAATGGTATTTTGTAAAGCTTGCTAACAATTTAGCTAGCATGCTATTTTAAATGCCATTTAACGCATCACATGCTAATTTATATACATATGGTGTGTTGGTGTACACTGTATGTGTGCATAGTGAAAGGTTACGGTCAGAAAAAGGACAAATTAGATGCAAATTAAGTGTAGAGCTTGTGTGTACATCCACAAAAAATGTGTGTGTCCAACACTTTTACCTTCGATCGTGGTTTGATTCACAAACTCTTGGTTTGACGAATGGTGCTGCGATGACGATCTTCTTTCAAATTAGCCAGGGCTTCCAAGGTTGCGTATTGGATTTTGTGGATTGATTTGGGTAGCCGACAGGGAAATGGAGCAAAGACAGAATCCTGATGGATGGGTCAGGATTTAATACAGAGGTTGTAGCACAACACGTAGGATGAATGATGTTTATTATCTACAGAGACTATTACGGGACATTTCTCCCCCATCCGGAAAAGCGAGAGGTTTCATACTCCTGATCCAATATTGTGTGAGGTATCTTGGAGAACCTAAATATAGAAAATAATCTTGAACGTTCACTACGAATGCCTGGTGAGGCGGGTGGTATGATGGTATGTAACGTGTGTCAAGAGATTCTCTACGGTTTATATCACAGTATTTATGTGGCACGGTAGTGGTTAGGATAGCTGTGTGTTATTTTTGACATATAAGCGATGTAAAAATTAGCCGCATGTGTGTGAAACAAGGATGGATAAGGGGAGTTTATTTTATGTAGTTCTTGAACAAAATCACATCCAAGCACAATAACATTAAATTTAAAGACATAAACTGAACATGTAAATTGAAATGTGTTTTTGTGTATCGGTTATTTTATGTGTATTTTTGTTATGTCCAATTTGATTTTTTGTAGGAATAATAAATCAACAGTTTAGAAGATTTTAGCAACTTTGACTTATCAATATTTTATTTTGAGATGGACCGATAATGCATTAATCTGCAGAAACGGATAGCCGATTATTCAGGTTGATATCTGCCGAAACCGATATTGAAGATTAAATGAATATTTCTTAACTTTCTGAATGTTATTTATCCATTTCATAACTATTGATATTGAACATCTGATGATGTTTCTTTACAATTTCAATATATAGAGTATAAATGCACTGCATATAGGCCTATAGCCGATAGTGTGAATAATAGCTTTTATGAACCGATACCGATTATATATCACTGCACCTCTAGTTTTATTAGTCAAACTTATTCATGACTTATTGCTGGAAAGCATTCTTATCAAATATACTCCATTTAATCCATCTGGAGTTTGGATTGTAAAAAAATTGTGTGATTGTAAGCTAAACAAGAAGTTTCTGAGGCGGCTCAAGTTCATACATTTTGTTAAAATATTGCAAAGATATTTCATTTTCAGGAATGTGTAATGGTATCAGGTGGCTTTCTTTTGCTCTGAAGTATGGAGGCTTTTCATTTAAATGACACGCAGCGCGATACAGTTCTAATCTAGACTACTCTTCTGCTCAAGTCTTATCTTATGTATACACATTTATATGCAGAAATCATGTGAATAATTTTGTACAAATGCAATACGTTTGCACTGAGATGTGTTGTGTTGAACCGTGTGTGAGTTTCTTTGGTTCTTCTGTCTGTTAGAGATATGTCTGCTGACCAGAGGTCGTCGTACGGCGAGTGTACGAGCAGAGACCTACTGTCGCCTGTACTCTCTCTCCGTGGACAACTTTAATGAGGTGTTGGAGGAATACCCCATGATGAGGAGGGCATTTGAGACCGTGGCCATTGATCGGCTGGATCGTTTAGGTAAGAAAAACCTGATCCGTCTTCTGACTATTTAGAAAGAGCAGTAATGTGAGCAGTAATCGGAACTCTTACTGGAGATGGTGGTCTAGTGGGTTAAACCACTGAACTGGTAAATCAAAAGGTTGCTGGTTCGATCCCAGCAGCCACCACCAGTGTGTCCTTGAGCAAGACACTTTACTCCATGTTACTCCAGGGGGATTGTTCCTGTAATAAGTGCACTGTAAGTCGCTTTGGATAAAAGCGTCTGCCAAATGACTAAATGTAAATGTAAATGTCTTACAATTACAGATAAAGATGGTAAAAGATTATTAAGGGTTAAAAAGGCTCAAGGGTTTATCGACAGTATCGCTATCATGCTGTCAGTTATGCATGATATGGACTCGAAAATGTGTTTACAGTAATGCACTTGCAATGTAAGTCAATAGGGTGAGTGAAGCAAAATGGCTAAGATTTGCAAAAGACAATTACTTCTTTCCCTGATGGTTTTTATTTGGGCTGCAAACTTGTCCAAAGCCTCTTTTAACTAGCCAAATTAAAATATTTTGAAATAAGTATGATTAACTTTATTTAAAAAAACACCAATAACTCTCCATCTCCTTCTCACAGGAAAGAAAAATTCCACCCTGATTAACAAAGTCCAGCACGATTTAAACACTGGAATCTTCAACAACCATGAGAATGAGATGATCCAAGAGATCGTGAAGTATGACCGCGAGATGGTGAAACGGATAGATCTTCAGCGACCACGTGCCATGTCCATGACGCCCTCCATCCCCGGCGGGATCTTCGCTCACCCCGGCCAATCACAGGGCAGCTCTGCCATTGCGACACTCCAGCAGGCGGTGGCGATGAGCTTCTGTCCACAGTTTGGTGGCCCTATGGTAGGGCCGAGCACCATGCAGTCACCCAGGATGGTACGACGGTTCCAGGTGGTGAAAAACCACTCCAGCCCAGTCGCCGTGTCTCCTCAGCAGTCGCAGCCATCGAGTTCGGTACCACTCGGGGCATTCACCGCTTTAGCAATGGCCAGTACACCGATGCAATGCCCGCTAATGGCGCCAGGTGGCCGGACATTTCAGTATGGGAGTGGCCCGATGGTTGGCCGGTCTGGCTCTCAGTTGTCACTCATCCAACAGCACGTCCCCAGTCCCACACGTCCAACCCTGCTCAAGGGTGCCAACCCTTTGCACCAAACGGGCATGTTGACCCAGGACGCCAGAGCTCTGTCTGCTTCCCAACCTTCTCTGCCCCAAGATGGAGCGCCACCCATCGGACCCAGCCCTCCGCCTTCAAACAAGGCTTCATCTACATCGATCGGGCCACCCCAAGCACCTCACCCCGCCATCCCTGGGACCTCTGGGGTCATGAGGGCCATGCCTCAGAGAATAGTCCCATCCCATCAAGCAGCAGCAGCAGCAGTTGGAAATTACCCTTTGACACCGCCTCCGACAGGCACTTCACCTGGCTTGGTCGGACCAGCACCTTTGGACTCTGCTATACGCAAGAAAGATTCCATAGTCAGCCTTCCCGACACGGACTACACAGCTCGATCAAGGCTATCGTCCAACCTCTGACAAGAACTTTGACTCTACTAAATACTTTTGGGAGTCACGGTTTATTCTTATTGCCCGTGTTCTGTACTCGTATGGGCCATATCTAGCGAAGGTAAGGTCGTGGCTTTTCATAAGAAAAGTGGGAGGACAGTCGGACAGAATTATCGCTACTAGATTTAAAGTCTCTGCTACAAGTAGATCGGCGAGGCTGGATGCCTCTTTTCTACTTGCTCGTCTAGTTAGCTCTGACCCCTGTACAGCTTTTGACGCCTCTTAATATAATTGTCTTTATCGTCCCGAATGAAGGGGAGAACTTTTCATCTGTTGCGTGGTGTGTTCATGTGATGCAATGGGACTTGGCTTGGGTGATATGAAAGTCAGGGAAATAAGATGACAATTATGAAATTCACTGCTTCGCAAAAGTGTTTGGAAACGCCTTCATTCTTTCTGCATAAGCTCTCTATGTAGCAATCTAAATAACTGTCTTTCACACTGTTGTACGATATAATCAAAAAAAGTATTAAGGACCGCTGGTCGATCTTATATCCACATGTAAATAAGGAGGGAAAAAAGGGAAAAACGTTATAATAGCAAAACAACAATTGTATGTACTCGAAAACCAAAGTTGAGCTCGAACTCAAATTTTGGTTGTGTCTGTGTCAACTGAGCAAAAGAAGTCCAATGGAAACGTCCTCTATTTAACTGCCTTGATTCGAAGTTTAGAAGCCATATACATGGTTTGTGTGCGTGCGTGTTTGTATTAGTTTGCGCGCTTGATCACATATGCTTTTTATACGTTTAATTTATAAATCCGTTTTAGCGGAATGGAGCGGTGCTCACTAAGTGGAATACTTGTATTTTTACGTGGTTTTGTCGGGCAAGTCGAGTGAATTTGTTAAACGAGGCAAAAAAGACTTGAACGCTCTGGGTTTTCAGTGCAAAACCTGCTCAATTAGCAGGCAGAAAATGAACAAAACCAAATGATTCATATTTATGCGACTCGTGCTGTTTTTGTGATCCGCACATGCAATATAATTCTGCAATATTCTTGCCCTGCCTTTTTATATAAACGCAAATCGCAGCGTAAGCAATGAAATCATCGTTATTTAAAGAATGTTGAAGTCCTCGTGTGTATGTGGTCATGCAGATTTTTGAAGATGTTACGATATCATTTCAAGCGTTTAACCATTTATTTATGTCTGGATTGATCTTTTCAGGATATTTCGGTGTTTTTTTTAACGTAAAAACCTTTTTCTGTGTAGTTTTTTTCTATATTGTTTAACATCACAATAAAAAAATCTATAGTTGAAAAGGTTATATATATAAATATAAAATATTTACTTCGTATGAAATAATAGAATAAAATATAATTTAAAAGCAGACTAATGTTGTTAAATCTTCTATATCTATCTATTTATTCTATATTTTACAGTTTCATTGTCAACTGCTGCAGTTTTTTCTCACTTGAACTTCAAGACTGTAAATATGATGTTGTATATTATTGTATGTGCGAGGCTGGGCAGTGTCATGGATCCGGACATGAATTTTGGTGCAAATAGGAGTTTTGAATGTACGTGAAATGGAATCTGAATATTAATAACTGCCATGTAAATAGATAAGTAACAATGCAGAATGAGTCTGTGTTTGTAGTAATCACATCAGAAAAACCTGGGGATGTCTAGATGCTTTTATTTTTCTAAATCTCGCTTCGCTGCCAGTGATTCTTGTGGTCGTACTATTAGTCTGAACCTGATTTTTATACCACAAAGCACACGGTTTCCCCATTAGCGCTGTCTAGAGGACAGAAAAAAAATCTTCACAAATCATAACATTCTCAGATGCCAAATGCTTTCTGAACGGATTTGTGCGCTTAAAATGGACAGCTCACTCAACTATACAAAACAAAAGAATTCATTACAAAAAATCTTCATGAATTTAAAAAAAATGTGTCATGGAATTTTAAAATGAAAATATTCTAAAACCATTTCGCTTGTAAATTTTGTTTTCTGTTAAGGTTATAATCGCCAAAATCATGCATGGCTATTGTTTAGTGATTTTTGCTATTTATTGCTCAAAACAGTCATGGGTGAACTGCAAAACAGGATTTTCTTACTCTGTATTTCTGTCTGGATGTTTAAGAATACTGAAAACTCAATGATTTACTCAATAAGCCATTCGAGATTCAAGAGTCTGTCGATTTATGAAAACTTAAAATTGCATTTTGGCGTAATTCAGGTAAAAACAAATTTACACCTATGCCAAATATTTTTAATTTTTTAATTTTTTTCAGAAGCAAGTTTTATTTTGCGTCCCAATTCGGCTACTTATAGTATGCATTAACTATGTAATGTTTTTGTTATGTAAAAGTATATACATTTTTGTTTGTAGCAAAACGGATGGGAAATATGGAAGTGATCGTTTTTTCCATGACGACACTTTGGTCATTAACTGTCACGAACATCAAAATACAGCTCTTCCTTGCATTTAAGTATTAATTCATTTATTATTTTGTATTTAATGTTAACTGTATACCACAGTATTTTTTTTAATTTGGCAAACCATTATTTATTTAATTTTATCAATGCAGTGTAGCAGTCGACCTCCTTCCATCGAGTATCAGCCGTTAAGTGTCCATGGATTCACACTTCGAATTTTCACCGGAAACAGTAGACCATCCGCGTACTTTGAGAAACTCATTTAAGCATACTATGATTTTGGACATACTAATTATATTTTCGAATACTATTCAAAATGGATAGTATGCGAATTTGGACGCAGGGTTCATGTCTTCAGGTGATTTTGCTTCTCAAATAAATGCATCTAGTCTTTAAAGTCCCTGTGAACCGGAAGTTGCGATCATTTCTCTTTCCGTATTCTGACTAATTTCTGACTGAAACTGAATTTCGAATGAGGAAAAAACTGTGGTCGTGACTTGTTTTTTCTCTCCAATTTGATTGAATGTAAAGACACCCTTTGCATTTTGAAATCTAACTGGCAGCAGACTGACAGTTGAAGGGGTGGAGTTAACGGTTGCTCCGCCCAAGCCGTCTAATTTACATCATTTGAGATAGATAGTTACTACAGGGACAGATTTTAACCGAACATTATGAGGGCAAGAGAATTTTAAAAACCGAATGAGCCACATTGATAAGCTATTTACAATAAACCCTGTTAGATTTCATGAAAGAACAGGAATAGTATTTTTTATTTCACTGGGACTTCAAAAGTGTTTAGATATTCGTACTGTACATCAAGCAAAAATACAGAGTAAGAAAATAATTTTTGCACTGTCGAAACATGTTCGCTATGTTTTATGCATTAGCGTGTGGATTCATAGACCACACCTGTTATAATCCACACAACAGTTTTGTCTTGTTTTCATCATGAAGAACATCAAGCCATTGTGGTCTTATGTGGACCTGAAATAATGGGACAATTTCAACAGGGCCCGATAGAATCATCAAAACCTCCGAACACCCCCGTGTATCTCCTGTAACGTTAGAATTTGATCATATTAATCCTGGAAAGGAAATGACAGTCTGTCCATGCCAAATGGGTTGATGTTACTGTATGTCTCATTTGCAACGTAATCTCTCTCATTGAGTTTCTTGGTGCGGGCACATTCAGTTCTGTTTCCTGATGTGTGGTATAAACCCTTCTGTTCACCTCGCTCAAGGATACAAACTCTCTTTATTCTCTCCAATGTGTCATGTACCACATTACTTTTTTGTCCACTGGGTATGACAGAAAACGCATGCGAATATCTGGACTGCTTTTCTTTACATTTGTTTTCTCATTTGCATATGTCATGGATTTAGCCCTGACTAAGCTGCTGTCTGATTGTTGGAATGGAGATGGCTGGCCATGTGACTATTTTTACGTCCTTTCAAAGCTGACTCATACAGTACCCGCTCACTGCAGCCCTGATGCAGGTCATCCGTCTGGAAAATCTCACCGTTATATTTGGCTTTGACGTGATGGAGACGAGCGCTTGAAGGAAAGATCATACAGATTCCCTCGAGTTTCCCAGCATCACATGTAAATCAGGGTACTTTGTTTATTTTCTGTTTTAACAAAGCACGATGTACTGTAAATACCTAGTGCCTAGTATATCTAGTTTCCAAATAGTCTCTTTTAGTGGTGTGTGTGTTTGTGTGGCTCTGCGAAAGACAAAATGCAACATTGTGTCCTTTTTTGAAGGAATAGTTAAGCCTGAAAAGGAGAAATCTGTCATTATTTAGTCTACTCCTCCTCATCCCAGAGGAAAATGTTGATGGTCCTTGATGATTCTCCTAGTTTTGCTTTGGAGAAATTAAAGCAAGAATTGTTCAAATGCATGAACAGATGTAAACGAATCCAGATTGTGGAGGTAAAATAATCTGGATTTGGGTAAATTTGATGAGAAATGTTTGAGTTCACATTGAGATCTTCAATGATATTAACTTTTGATTAATGACTTGACAAATCTGAGCTCAGTTGGAAACATTGTTGACATCTCTTCTGAAACTCCAGTGACGGACACATTTGTTAGATTTCTGTCTCTTTTTCTCAGGAGAGAAAAAAAATTATTTAATCTCATTCAGAGAGAAATAATTGAGAAATTAAAAAGCTATTACCTGTCACTTTTATGGGATGTTGTTTCTAACTGTGTCCTGTTTTGTGAGACAGGAAGATGGGTAAATAATGACATAAATCTTATTTTCGGATGACCTGTTCCTTTAACCTCGCAATATGTGTACAGTAGCTGCTAAAAGTGTTAGCGAAACAATTAACCCAGCATAACCCCCATGCGGGGTGTGATGAATTGCACATTTCTGTTTGTTTGGAACCCCGAGTCGCACGTCTGTGTAAGATACACTGAATGAGATATTTATTAGAGTCAACCCAACTTCCGTACAGGTCCAGTGGGAGGATTTGGGGTTCTTGTTGTAGCAGATCAAAGACATAACAGCGGAATGACAAACAAGCTGCAGACTTTTTCGCACACGTAAGAAAGACTTCTCAGGTTGTCTTGTTAGCCATTTCTAGAGCCTTTTTAAAGCATGACCTAACGATGTGTAGCTAATACAAACAACACATATCAACCGCTGTTACTGAATATATTGTATAGTGACTACTAACGTAGGATCACTTGATCAAGTTACTTGTTCAACACACATTTTAAAGTCAACATAAAATGCGTTTTACTTATGTAGTTTTTGAGGACATCGAATTGATCAAGAAAAGCTGCCAATGAAGCTAAAAGCGGATTGATGTCTAGTACTGACAAACAACTTTAAGTGTTTTTTAATCAGTACGTGGAGGTCAAGTTCACCCTCCAGATCATCTCTGTATGTCTCGATTCAAACCTTTTAATATTTGCTATTATTGATGTAAATTCAGTTACATAAACTTCCGTAACTATTGGTAAGATTTAAAAAAAAACGGTGTTATGCCTATTGGGTCACATTAACCAGTAGCCCACACAGCTTGACGCCAATAAAAAAGTCATTTCGAAAATAGAGCGAGCAAGTTTAGTGCATTTTAAACAAAGTTTAAGTCTTGCGCAGAAGCAATGATAAATCCTGCTTGCATTGGTTCAGTTTGGATTTCATGTTGACTTTGATAAACAAACACAAAAACACCTACAACAACAGCTGAAGAAGGACATGGAAAGATCAAAGTGGCCATTTTATTAAATACTTCAGACTATATTTGAGGGTTCAGCATTGTTCTTGTATAAACTCTGTCAGCTGGGAGAACAGCAGCTAAGCTTTGTTCAGTTTCACCTCTGTCATATACAGCCATCCATCTGTTCTGAGACATGATCTTGAAATTCCTAAAAACAAACTAACGATGGTAGGACAGTTATATCTGTCGTACTGTATTAATTGTCTCGCTTCTCAAAATGGTCTTACTACCTGCGTCTCAGTGTCATTTCCCTTCAACTCACACCAACCATTCAATTGAACCCGATTCAAGAAAACGTCAGATAAGACATTTGACTCCGACACTCTAGACTTAATGGATCCGGATTTGTTTCTATTTTTGCTGACCCAAACCCAGTCTCTGATGTGCTGCTACATCCTCTGGGTGCTGGTTTGGGTTTTCAGGTTTAACCGCATCGACACATCCAGAAATGTTAATGGTTACCAGTTATTCACCCTCACGTTGGTTCATACCTGTATAACTTTTTTTTAATTCAAAAGTAATTTGGGTTTGTGATAGAGATGCACCGATATATCTACCAATTATCGGTATCAGCCGATAAAAGCAAGTATTCACACTCGTCTCTCGGAGGATAGCGATATAGCCTGCCAATCAAAAGAGGACAGGAAAACGCAGTGAATTTGTGCTCTGTATATAGAAAATGTTAAGAGACATCACCAGTTTGATGTTCAATATTAACACTCATATATGAATTTTAAACATTCAGAAATCTGTATCGATATCAGCAAATATCACTCTGAATAATCTGGTTATGGATTTTGGGTCGATAAATTTAGTATCGGTGCTGTATTTCTCTAGTTTGTAACAATTCAATACAATTCAATTTATTTAAATAACACTTTTCACAATGTGCATTGTTCCAAAGCAGAAAGAAAAACACAGAAAGGTAAAACATAGCACAGTGCATGGTGTTTATAGTCCGAGCAAGATCATTCTAATAAAAAATATCTAATAAATAAATGAATGAATGCAGTCTCCCGGGGAGCAAGCCAACACAGTCATGCTGTGGCGAGGAACCCAAACTCCAATGATGAATAAATGGAGAAAAATAAGCCGGGAGGGCCAGATCTCCTCTGACGTTTCATAGCTGCATTCAGTGACTCTGACCAAAAGCCACCGAGCAAACCGCCACGAAGAACAGGGAGAGCCCACCAGCTGCGACCTAGGAAGCCCCACCCGCCGAAACCGTGCAGGTCCAACCCGGTCCCATTCTGCAATCGACACAAGACAACAGAGGAACAACCAGGGAAAAATAATAATGGCATAATTTAACTTTATTCCTCTGTTGTCTGACATCGACCACAAAACAAGACCAAACCACACCCACACTGCCCCAACAAATGAAACCCCCCTAACCACAACCAACAAGCTTTGGGGGCAACATTATTGGGGCGAGTGAAAGAACACAGAATTTTTTTAAATCATACTATTTCTAGTTGTTTGCAGTACACTGAAGAACTTCATTAAAAAATATGATATTCCCATCACCGTAGTGTCCAAAAGTATTTTCATGGCACTTGCTGCTTTGCTGCCGTTCCCCCTACTGATGGTGAGACTAAAGGTAGATATGTACTCTCTTCAAGGGCCCTAAGCCTTAGTCACTGTTGGCTGTGTGTGTGTGTGATTTTCTCCACTGAATGCACTCTCACACACATCATTGTGTAGATATTAGTCAGCTGTCCCCTCTTAAGGTCACATGTGGTGCGCTGGGCTAGAACAGTTTTGGTCCAGTTGGCAGCAGACTCATTCGCTGGCACAGTCTTCTTCACTCACCGGGCCAGAATCGTTTTGCCCCTTCAACATTAAGCTGTAATGGTTCCACGTCTCCTTCTTGTAACATTTATGTCATTCTATAGGTCGTGATGGGCTCATTCTGAAGACCACACGCTGTTTTTAGTTCTTTCAAAAAACTGGAGGAGAAAAAATATCAAAAGTCTACTTATAGCTCGTGATCTTGTGTCAGGCCGAATCCCCATGCTTGGGTTGGCAGTATCTAATGCTGGATTAATTGATTAAAATGGGCTACAAGAGAATAACCGCCATAGATATTGTATGATTGCATAAATGCCTAATTTGACTGCTCTAAACATGTCGCTGTGTCCGCCATATTGGAACGGTCAATCACATTTCAGTCACTCACAATAAAAATCTATTCATTTTCCAAGGTACAATCAAGCCACGGCACTGGCTGTCAACGACTTTTTCAACCAATGTTACTTTTAAATGTTGTGTTAGTTAATGCATTTGTCTTGTATTGTGTCAGTTTAGCAATTTTAATGTTTGGGTCTACACAACACCAGGATCATAACTACGGATGTAGACACACAACTAGCACCTGAGTGTTCATGGACCAACTTTGACTGTTCCAATATGGCGGACAATAGAAACAGCTGCTGATGAGGCATAGGTTTATAAATCTCTATGCGTTTGCTTCTTGGGGGATGGTCGGAGTATAGAGTGATTTTATTATCGCTTCAATGGGGTTTTGGGGACTTGTTGGTGATACATCAAGCTGGGAGACCTTATAAATCCAGCTAGGACCAGCAAACCAGCTTATGCAGGTTTACAATGAACACTGAGTGCACAAAGGTATATGAATCATAACTTAGGATGTAAAGACTTTGGCTGTGCTCGCAAAGGGGAATATTTGTTGACCATTTGTTTGGTTCATGTCGTTTTCAAAAAAAACAACAACACATGACCCCAATCGTTGAATATGCGGTTCAACAAGTTACATTGTAGGAAATGTTAACTGGCAGTGAAATGAATAATGTCCCCAAAATTTCATTTTGGGTTGAATTTGTCAAGAAACTTTATTTAGTACACTAATGTGTCCGCTGTCAGAAAGGGAATCTGATTTTCTCGTTACCCGATATTTATCCTGTGAATTCAACAGTTAGATGGCTCTGTTAGCTGATGTCTGTGGCTCTGATATGCTGCGACTCCTACTGAATATTACCCATGTCTTTTTCAGTGATCTGATTCATCAGTGACAATGTTGTTAAAGCGTTCCTTACAAATGATGACTTGTTGTGCAATAAAAAGATAACATTGGCATACAAAAGCTTCTGATGGGGAAAAAAAACGTTGATCTTCACTCTCAAAAAATTGCTCAGACAAGGAAGGTCCAGGTGTCAAAGTTTCAACTTTATTTGTACAAGTCAAACAAAGTGAGATGTCCCAAGTCTCCAAAACATCTGAAAACTTGGTGTTTTCCAGCCTCTAGTTATAGTAAAACTTCCCAAAGGTGTTTCCTTTCGAAACCAATCAGGTAACTTCCCGTTATCTCTTATTTTTATTATCCAACTATCCTTGTCCGCCACCATTATTTTTAGGCAACAAGGTTTCTGGTCTAATGGTGGAATTTCAACCTTAACTCATTTTTTTAATTAAAAATGAACAGTGATACAATTTATTTGGGTCTGGCCTTCAAACCATCCCTGGATTTTGATTAGAATATGTAGTGATTGATTCTCTCATGCAAACAATCTTATCGTGACTCTAAGTTAATGCGATTTCTGACCCACTAGTAATGTGATTTTTGATTTACTAACACACTAAGTTAATGTTTACAAACATTCCTATGAATACTTCTTCAAAACATCAAGTTAATGTTTAAAAACATTCTTTCATAACCAGGGTGAATGAAAGTCCCATAGCATACTGAATATGATCAGAATTTATACACAATATATTCCCCCCTTTGGGGCTCAATAAGAGTCCCACACTTGATTAGTACTATCTCAGGAGGAATTTCTACTTCAAAAAGAATATATGTGTGCTTTTTAAAAAGAATATATGTGTGCTTTAAAAAGAATATATGTGTGCGTGAGCAAGAATAATCAACATTAATGATAATACTTATTTCCCTAAGGATATGCTTATAAGCCATAAAAATTGAAATCCATCTGACCGTCTAGGTTATCTCGTAACACGGACAACTCCTGCTTGTTACCATTTTTCCATAGAAATGCCTTCTATATTAGATTGCAAAAAGGTGATCATCCCTGACTGAGTACACTACCATCTGATGGTGGGGATCAGATCTAGCAATCCCCCTAACCGCCTGCATTATGCAAGGCCAAAAGCACAGTAGTATCAGAATTGGCGCCACAATGCAGATTATCAACATCAATATGTTATGCAAATTGGGAAATATGTTGTTAATCCAGTTCCACATTGTATTATCTGAATCTACTTCATCCTTCGCCATCATGGCAGAAAGCATTGAAATATTTTTTATTCCTTGTTCAATGAGATGTCCATCTGCGTCGTTGTCTGGTATGTATGTGCAACAAGTCTCTCCAATCATAGCACAAACACCTCCTTGCGATGCAGTAAGTTGGTCCAATACCAAACGATTCTGAAGAGCAGTAAGACGTAATCCTTGTAATTCTTCCTTGATTCCTCCCATCATGAGTTTCGTCGTGTTGATGAATGAGGACAACTCATATCTGGTGATTTCTAAACCAGTCATCAGTGATTCTACTCCTAGTGCTGGAGCAAATGCAACCGCAATCTTTTCTGCAATTGTCCATATGTGATGATTTTTTGGCACCGGGCTGTCCGTTAGGAAATTGAATAATCCTCTTCTCACACGCCGTTGACTGTTCATTGCGTGATGAGGCAAGATGATAGCCCCTCCATGTAGCTGAACCAAAGCACACAGTCCTGTCCAGTTCTTTGGCAACGACAAATATACTTGATAGCCACACAGCCAGTAGTATCCCTCAACGACTCCAGTTCCCTCGTGATCAGGAACATGTACAGTCGAACAAGATGGACATTTTGCTCGTCCTGTTTTGGAAGTAAAAATATATTGGTATGCAACAATTGGCTGTGGTGCTTCATGAGTAACGATAACAGGCGTAGCTGGGGGACTTGGGTCATCTGTATAACGAAGACAGGCCATGCAACTCCGTTTCACCGTTTCGTTTACAGGTTGGTAGACATGGGAACATTTCCGCGCTGGTATCGTTCCCAAAGCATGATTTCCTGACTTTCTTTCATAACAGACTAGATTGTTAGGGACATGCTTTACAGTTGCTATCTGAGCAAAAAGTCTATTAGGAAAAGGGTGTGGGATCCAAGTGTCGTGCATCATATTCTTCTCATTTTGGGGGAGCTTTAATCCATCCGCTAATATTGCATCTATTGATTCTTGAAGTTCAGCGTATAGGCCTTCCTTCAGTCCAGCTGCTGCTACTGCAGCCTTGGCTGCTTCAAATGTTTTGTTGGGATTCTGATGTGGCCACCAATCTCCTCCAGTGGCGCTGTGCGGAAAGTGAGCACAAACATAACAGTGTCTGGCAGCATTCATTCTAACGGTATGATTAGTCAATCGCCACCACATGTTAGTAGCATAAGGATGAGGAGGATTAGGGTGATCCATCCAGGCGTCGGAAAGCTGTCCCGTCTTGCTGCTGACACTCTGTCTTTTCTTTCGGTGCTTTGACTCAGCCTCTGGAACCAGTAGACCGCAGAACAAATGTTCAGATGATGTACCATTTACTCCACAGTCCACCCGTCCCAAGGTAGTGTTCATCTGCCCCAAGGTAGTGTTCAAGACGTCCATGTCATTTTGGTCCATACCCAGGCCATTTCTCATAATAATTGGTATTATTATCATACATGTCAAAAAGAACATCAAAGAAGCTATGTTTCGCTCTCCACACAGTCCTCGGACCCTCCTGGGATGCCATGGGTGTCGTCTTTCTTCCATTGTGACAGCCGCTAAGGTTCAATTCACCTCGTATCCTTCGGTGCGATAATTGAAGATCATCCACTGACCTGGTCTTAATCTGGATCCCGCTTTAAATCGTGTGTGACAATTATGTGGTTTTAATGTCAAATCCCCTGTATGTAGGTTAATTAAGGGCCAAAGCAAATATTGAGTGTACACAGTTAAAGTCCAACTTGGTTTTCTTTCAGTCCATGTATCCTCTTGTGTTGAAGTAAACCCTACAGCCAGTATAGCATCATCCCGTGGTAACAATCTCAAAGTGTCTATCTGTGACTGTGGTCGTCTTTGTCCTGAAACTGCAGACACATATCCAGAGATCACCAAGTCATAATAACACTGTCCTTCAGTACCTTCACTTCTTGAAGGGAAATAGAGCGATGTCCCTCTTATCCGGTCCGCAGGTACTTGTCGGTGTGGGGAATCGATCATATGATATGGCCTGAACTTCTCAGCAAACTGTTTAAAGGCAGCTGACATCAATCATGTATTCCTCTTTTCTGCGATGGAGAATGGCATCCACATTTGTCGCGAATGGGTGAGGTCACTAAAGGAGTTCTTTTAAGGGTAACTAATGATTTTTAAGCTAACTATGTTCGTCCAGTGGGTGGCCCCCACCTTCACTAAAAGAAGTGGTTCTTCCACTGGCACTTTTGCCCTTGTACTCCTACTCACAGGTCTAGTTCCTTGGGTAATGCGCACACTGGTATTCCCACTCCGTGATTGGTAAATTATGACGTGTTGTTTTCAAAGTGCTCTCTCCTCGGTCTATAACTGGTCGATGTCCAGGTTTTGTGAAGAAAAAGACAAAAGTTATCCCGACCTGGTTGTCGTAGTCAGCTGGGACAACAACTGACTGTCCTACTGCCAGAACCGCTGGATCCTGTTCCAATATTTGCCTTGCCACTGGTCCTAGGTGTCGTCTTGGGTACCCCGGTCGTGCAGGATGTAGCACTACTCTCCTATACCACGTTGGGCACCCTTCCCGGGAATACTCGTCTTCTTGCAGCGGAAGACATCGTTCCCATCTGAGTTTAACCTCCTGCCGTTTTCTGAATTTCGCTGCGGACGACAGTTTGACGATCACCTGCAACCTCCTCTGGAGCACCCCCAGTTTTGGCCTGTATATTGTGATGATAGTGGCAGAAAGAAAGAAAGAAAGAAATACATAATGCATATCCCTCTTATTGACATTTTGGGATCTACCATGGGCAAAGAAAAACAAGGGGAAAGGGTTTTTGCCAAAAACAACAAACAAAACTATCTTCCTGCCTATTTATATCTAGAAGACTATAACTACACTACACGCCCCAAAAGGAAATACAATTCTAGACTCTCTCCCTTTCTTATATACAAACATCGTCATAATAGTAAAATAAAAGTGGCACCCTTTTTCTGGATTGGTTGTTTAACAAGCTAAGGGGTCTCATATTCTTCACATTTGTCCATTGCTGTAATCATGGTTAACATAAATGCCTCAGAGTCATGCTGTACATTCAACTCTGTATGCAGTAACATTTGTCTAGCTGTGGCCTTAACCAACAAAGATCTTAGTATGGGGAGAACACAACAGAACAACACTGCAGAGACCACCAACACAATAACAATCGTTACTCCTACTTTGGTCAGCCATTCGCCCCAGAACCCAAACATTGACTCAAACCATGTCCCAACTGCCTTATCTCTTCCAGCATTAGCTGTTATTTCATCTCTAAGGTTTTTCAATTTTTCCATAGCACGAGTAAACGAACCATCAGGGGCAGTATTATTAGGAATGTAAGTACAGCAATCTTCTCCGAACATCACACAGACTCCTCCTTTTTCAGCTAATAACCAATTTAGAGCTTGTCTGTTTTGCCAGGCCATTTTACTTGTAGGGGCTAATTGTTCCCCAAGAGCTTTAAGTGCATCATTTGTGTAGTTAATAAATCTCTGTTGATTGTAATACACATAATTAATCCATTCTGTGTTCTTATTTGGTGTAATCCATACAAAAATAGACTCAAATCCAGATTTAACTTCATCTCTTGCTTTAAACTGGTGTGGGATATTTCTAGGTTGACCAATGGCATCAATATAAACATTTGGGTCACTTTGGTAAGCCCTTTTCACTATTTTCTGTTTTGGTTCACTTTTAACATTCTCATTCGGATCCCATGTGATCATAGTGGCATCTTGTATTAGTTTTACTCTTGCACATAAACCTCTCCAATGTTTTGGTAGTGTCGGTCTTAGTTTGCTTTCCCCACACACCCAAAAGTAGTCGGCTATAGCGTTAACCTGAGTCTCATAAGATTCAATCAAGGGCCATCCAATTGTCATGTTTGGGCAATCTTCCCATCCTATTACTGTGAAGTTATCTGTAAGTGTAGCAGAAGCAAACCTTTTATCCCATTGTCTATTTACTCCCTTCTGACTTCGCATAATTTTATCTAAATGCCAAATAGTTATACAATTTCCTCCAAAAATTCCCACATTTAGACCCGCTTTTTCATTTGTACTATTGTAACATTCGTACTGCAATGTATAATCTATTTCATAAACCACTGGAACTTCAATCATATTCGTTGGGATCCTTACATCAATATCCATGCACTCCTCTCCCCATAATGCATGAGTATAGTAGCGTTCCCTGTTTTCACGTCCTGCCAGGGCTAAACATTCTGCATGGCAAAAAGGAACATTGTTTCTCTCTGCATTACACTGCTTTGAATAATGTCCAGCACAATGTCTGTAATCATATGGGTTTGGTACAACAATCAGCCTGCTCATTGGTGATGGGGTGCAAAACACACAACTGTCCATGATTGATTGATCTACTGTGAAATGTGCCCACCTGTACCATTCATTTTGAACAGCACTGTCCCAAAGTCTCTCATACTGGGACACTTCATCACAGGTTGAAATCGTCGGGTGACCATTCAAGTGCCGACAAGTTAATTGTTGGGAATTCTTCTGCCAGTAGTTGCTCGGCGGATAATTCTGGGCTGGCAAGCTCTCGGTCTGGGGTACGGTCTGCACCAAGCTCATCAAGAGTAGTACCGTGACCATAAGGTCCTGCATCTCCCTCCCGACTTGGGCCCGGCCGTGGTTCACCGGCACCTGCTGTGGTTGGGGTGGTGTCTGGTTCTGGTCTATAGCGGCTATCTCTTGTTGCACTATGTTCCCCATGTATGTCAGGATCGTATATAGTCCTGATAGCATGTTCCTCCGGGTGTCCCTGTTCTGTGCTCTGTCTTGGCTCGTCGGGCTCCTGTTCTGTCTGTGATTCGTGCTCTGTCTGTGCCGGCTCTGGCTCCTGGTGTGGCTCCTCCTGCTGTGTCCTCCGCTCTGGCTCGTGCTGCGGGAGCTGCTCCGGTTGTCCCTCAGCTGCCCTAGACGTCTCCGGTGCGGACTCTGGAATCCCCTCGGGGGTTCTCTGACTATCATCTTGTCTCTGACCCTCGCCTGAAATTTCTGATAAGTCCTCAGCTTCCTCGTCAGTTTGCACAGGATCTCGCCGTCGCAGTTGTGGTACTCTGGTGCAGTGATTCAGATGGTACCAGGTAGTGCTCCCCTCCACTTGTACTGCTGTCGGTGTTGCTCGTGTGACTGTGTAGGGTCCCTCCCGCCTTGGCTCATTCCATTTTCTTCTGAAGACTCTTAGATACACTTTGTCTCCTGGAACGATTGCACACGGAGCTTCTTCGTCCTCTCTAGGCCCTCGGCGTTGTTCCTGTGAAGATATAGCCTCATGTATAGTAGTTAATTGCCTCATGTACGTTCTTAACTCAACTTGCAATTGCTCCAAAGGCGGTCCATCATAAGGGCCTCTTAAGTAAGGCACTGGCATAGGCCTACCCGTGAGCATCTCATGTGGAGTCAAATTTGTAGTCCTGTTAGTTTGCATGCGATAGTTCATTAGCGCTAGTGGTAAGGCATCTACCCAGTTCAATTTGGTGTCTGCACAGATTTTGCTAATCTTTGCCTTTAGGGTTCCGTTTGCTTTCTCCACCATCCCTTGAGATTGGGGATGGTAAACACACCCTAGCCGCTGTTTTATTCGCAACTGTTGCAAGACAGTCTTTACCGTTCTTTGAATAAATGAGGAGCCGTTGTCGGAACTGATCTCAGATGGAATTCCAAACCTGGGAATCACTTCTCTTGTCAAAAACTTAATCACAGTCCCAGAGCCCTGGTCAGATGATGGCACAGCCTCCACCCATCTGCTGAATCTATCTATTATCACCAGCATGTATCTTTTGCCTCTGACTGGCTTGATCATGTCGACATAATCCATTACCAAGTGTTTAAAAGGTCCTTCGGGTACAGGGATGTGCCCTATAGGTGCTGAAGTCCCTTTTCTCACATTGTTCTGAGCACAAATATCACACCCTGTTAGAAAATCATCCACTGTCGCTTGCAAATAAGGTGACCAATATCCTTGTTGCTTGATTTTTCTCAGTATCTCATTTCGACCGCAATGATCAAATCCATGTGTCTCAGAAATTAACACAGTCAATAGAGCATGTGGTGCAATGATTAGTCCTTCATGAGATCGCCATACTCCATTCACATCTCTTGTGGCCCCCCTTTGCTGCCATACTGATTGTTCGACAGCACTAGCCTGCTCTTGTATGCGAGCAAGGTCTGCAATTCGGGGCTCAGGCTGTATTAACACCATTGGGGCCATTACAGCAACTTGACACCCTGAGGCTTTTCTAGCCTCTGCATCGGCAGCATTATTTCCTTGTATTACAAAGTCCTTTCCCTTTTTGTGCGCTTGGCATTTAATAATACCCAAGAGTTTGGGTTGCATCATAGCTGAAATTAACTGTACAATCTGCTCGGCATGCTGTATTGGGGTACCATCACTTTTTCTGAACCCTCTTTGTTTCCAAACTGCTCCATAAAGATGACAAACTCCATGCGCATACGCAGAGTCTGTATAAATATTTACAACTTGCCCCTTTGCCAGCTGGCAAGCTGTTGTCAGGGCTTTCAACTCAGCCAGTTGTGCTGAACAAGGCTGTTCACAGTGTTGAGAAACTACAGGAAGAAACTCACTCCCTTCTCGTTTAACCACAGCAAAGCCAGCATGATTTCCCAAATGGTCTCTGAAGCAAGAGCCATCTACAAAATAATCAGCCACCGCATTTAGTATGGGCGTAGACTCTAAATCTGGTCTAAGACGGGTAAACGCCAATGATTCAGCCACACAATCATGTGGCGTGCCTTCATTATCCAGAGGTATGTAATTTGCTGGGTTTACAGTAGCACAATGCTTTAATGTTACATCAGGATATGTCAAAAGAGCTGAATATGCCAGGCTTCTGGCCTGTGTTAAAACAAATCTACCTTGTTCCAACATTTCCACCACCTTATGATGTGCATATATTATCACAGGGTAACCCATAGTCAAAGTAGAAGCCTTCTCATAAGCATAATATACAGCTGCGAGTCCTTGATAACAAGGAGGATACCCCTGTGCTACACTGTCCAACCTTGTACTATAAAAGGCAATGGGCTGTTTTCCCCTCCCCTTACAAGTCTCCTGCATTAATACTGCAGAGGCATATCCCTCTTTTCTGTTAGCTACATAGAGGTGAAAGGGTTTTGTATAGTCAGGACTTGTGAGAGCTGGAGCACTTTGCAGTTCTCTCTTAATAGATTCGAATGCTATTGTCGCATCATTATTCCATGTGAGTGTGGTTCTTAAATTTTGCTGCCCTGCCTGTTTCATTAAGGCTCTCAATGGGGCAGTTTTGATTGCATAATCCTCTATCCAATCTGAGCTGAATCCAGTCATGCCCAGGAATGTCATCATATGACCAACAGTCTGTGGAAGCGGCACTTTGCTAATTCCTTCCAATTGGCTTTGTGATATTGCTTTGGTTTTATATGCAATTAATCTTCCCAAGTACTCTACTTGGGGAAGGCAATATTGCAGCTTTGCTTTTGAGGCTTTATGTCCTCCTTCTGCTAATTTAGTCAGGACTTTAATGGAATCTCTGTGGCATTGCTCAAGTGTAGGGGCACAGATCAACAAGTCATCCACATACTGGAGAAGTGTACTGTCCAGTACCAGATCTTCCAGATCAGCCTTTAACAGCTGATTAAATATGTGAGGGCTATGGCGGAACCCTTGAGGGACCCTGGTATAGGATATTTGCTTCCCCTCATAAGTAAAAGCAAACAAATGTCTGCTACTTTCTGCCAATGGAATGCTGAAAAAGGCAGAGCAAAGATCAATCACTGTAAAATACTTAGCATCAGGTGGCACATTTGTAAGCAGGGTGTGAGGGTTCGGAACTTCTGCTGGCCAATCTTCTACTATCTCATTGATTGCCCTTAGATCATGTACCAAGCGCCATTTGGCTTTATCTGCTTTGGTAACTGGCAATATAGGAGTGTTACAAGGACTGGATGTCTCAAACAGCACTCCTGCTGTGGTTAGTCCTTCAATTGTTCCTCTGATGCCTTTTATGGCTTCAGGTTTTAATGGATATTGGTACTTGTATGGTAACTTAGCCCCTGGTTTTGTCTTAATTACTATAGGGCTAGCAGCTTTTATCAGTCCAACATCCGTGTCATGTTTTGACCACAATTCTTCAGGAACTAATTGCTCCATCTCTTCAATCAGCTCCGTTTGTTTCATCTCTTTTTCCAAGATGATTTCCAAATTCATGTGTCTTTGATTACTGACTTCCACCTCTCTAGGAGTTCCCTGCATAATTGTTGCGCATGCAATTTTCATGAAATGTTTATCTGCTGAAATAAAAATTAAGGGGTTGTCCGTGCTCTTCCATTGTATTCCTTTGGCTTTTCTCATCATTGGGCCTATTTCTTTGTTCTCACTTCCCTGCTCTAAATACAATGTAACATGGGGGACTGAATTTGGGATCTGGAACCATTCTTCAATAAACTCATTACTGTCAACTTGTAATGCCGCTCCTTGTGGTCCTATTATTATATGCTGTGAAATGAGGGGAACTTTCTTATTTTTGGTTTCTTGCAACCACTTTTTCTCTATGTCTACTCTCCTCAGTGGGTCATATATCATGGTGCAGTGAAATTCTAATTCAGGTAACTTGGGGTCTTTGAGTTGTTCTTTAACAAACTTTTCCCATTTTCGCACTGTCTTCCCTACCTCTTCCTCTAACTCTCCTATCCAGTAGGCATTGGCCTGGGGGGCTGTGACTACCATTTGCCTAACCCCCTTGCTGGCAATGTAAATACCTTCAGGGGAACATGATATTTGTAGCTTTAGTTTACATAGGGCATCCCTCCCTAACAGATTAACAGGGGTCTGCTCTGATACTAGGATAGGCAGAGTTACTTCTTTGTCCTTTGTCCTTAGACGCACTGGAGCCGTTATTGGAATTAGCTGCGTTTGTCCAGAAAATCCTACTGTCTTTGCGAACTTGCCAGACATGGGGAGGTGTGAGGCATGACTTGAGCTTATACATGTATAAGTTGCTCCAGTGTCTATCATCATTGGTGTGTTCTTGCCTTCAATATTGACCTGCAGCATCGGTTCTGCATCAGCATCTTCAGTTATCATTGGGTGCTGACCCCTCCCCGTAGGATCTTCTTGGCAGCCCTAGTATCCGACATCTGGACCTCGCCATGGGTTGACTGGTCCCTGTTGCTGATGTCCTTGTTCTGGTTGATTTGGTTGGTCCTGCCAGCGGGGCCCCTGTTGATTCTGCTCTTGCCATGGGGGTTGTTGTTGCCCTTCCTGCCATTGGGGTCGCTGTTGCCTCTGATTTTGCCATGGAGGTCGTTGTTGTTGGCCTGCTTGCCATCGGGAACCTTGTTGCTGGTTTGCATTCCAAGGGTTGGTGGGACATTCTCTTCTGTTGTGCCCCTGTTGTCCGCATCCCCAACATGAGTTCCTTCCTCTGTTCTGTCTTCCTTGTTCCCCTTGCATAGGTCTTGGGCCAAATCTGTTTTGTTGTTCAGGCTTCATATAGATGACAATAGGCGCTGGCTGCTGAGGTCCACTCCCAGGTGTTTGTTGTACAGTGGCTGCACCCGGTTGCGGTGCCATAGGAACTGGGACATTTACTGGAGCCATCATCGCTGCATGATCTTTTTCTTCATCTTTGTCTTTGACCACGGCTTGCGTCTTCTTCTTTCTTGCCAGTTCTTCGAGCTGTAGCTGTACCAGTTTTCTTTGAAGATCCTTTTCTTGATTTCTCAGCTTTAGTTCATTTCTTCTATACTGTTCGACTGCATGGGTCACATGATCACAGAACTCTTTGTGTGACTTGGAGTTCAGACCCACTACATCCTCCAGCTTGGCCTTTACTAGCGGAGGCATTGCATCGGCAACAGCATTTCTGAACAATGTCGTCATCAATAAGTCTTCATCAGGATCTCTTTCAAGCTCTTGCTTCCACTTCCTCATTTGTTTCTGTATGTAGGTGGCAGGGTTCTCTTCCTCTCCCATCTGTTCTCCCTTGAGGGCTCGGGGATCGATGCGGTTGGGGAATTCGTCTCTTAACCCTTGCCATATTCGCCTTCTATATCTGTCGAATGGGTATCCGTCTAGATCTGGGATGTCTATCGCTTGGATGCCTGCTGCTCTTAAAAGTTCATTCAGCTTGGAACTTCCCACGCATTTGGCAAGGAGTGCTTTGATATCCCCCAATGCCAATAGCTTTCCTGTTGTCTCCTCCTCCAGCAGTCTGATCCACTTGCCTGCCCCTTCATCTAGGTTTGGCAGGCGTGCAACCAATCCATCCAGGTCTTGAGATGCCCATGGCACGTATTGTGCTTGAGCTCCTTTTATTAATATGGGACACTGCGTTCCTCTTTTTGTGTCACGCGACTTTGGTATTGTGACTTCAGGAAGGAGTGTGACACTTGCAGATCTTGTCAGTCTCCCCTGTGGTTCTCGGGTCCAGTGCTGGTGCCACTCCTCAGGATCATCCTGGAGATAGAGGCTCCCCGTGACCAGCTTTCGCTCTCCTCTTGGAAGGCTCCTTAAGGCTGATCCCGGAGGGGCTCTTTTGTCGATTTTCGGACGCTGTGTCTTTTCTTGGCTTCTGACTCTAGGGGCATCCTCTTCTTCTTCCTCTCCTCCTTCTGAGCTGTTGCCTGAACCTTGACTTAAAGCATGTGCAGAATCTGTATGTATTTGTATTAGATCTTCTGTCACACTTTCGTAGGTCTCCTCACGTCTCTTTGCTATGTTGTTCAGTGCCTCTACCAGTTCGCCATAAGGATCAGGACCGCATGCACCTCTGCCATCCTCATCCTCTAAGTTCCTGTAACCTGGGGATTGTTGCCTAGCCCTGTCGTCCTTATTCTTTTCTGCTCTGTCCTTCTCATTTGTGTCTGTACCTATTTCTACCTGTCCTTCTATCTTGACATCTCCTTTTATTGCCACCATTGGCATTTGAGTTGATGTTTGTATCTTTTCTAACTTTTGACTGGGAGGTTCATAGGGAGGTGGCTGAGTCATTTTCTCAAAGTTTTCTTCCTTCTTCTCATCATCCTTTTTTAACACTTCTCTTATTTTTCTCATATTTTTCAGGAAATTAACTCCTTCATTTTTGAACAGGTTGAGTACTTCCTGTTCTAATTTTCTCTTTTCTTCTCGTTTTTTGCTTCTGTCCTTTGGTTTATGGTTCTTAATTAGTCCCTCCATTTCCTCACACACTGTTACATCAAAGGTACCATTTTCTGGCCATATTGTTCTCAAGTTTTTGGTTCTAACGGCCCATTTCTTAGATATTCTTTCTATTGAATTTTTGCATACCGGATATCTGGACCCCAACAAATCTACAGGGGTGGACGACATACTTAAAGAATGCACAAATCAGTAATATTCCTAAATGTATTATTATAAAGAGAAAAGTACAGAGATTTTAGATGTGTTTCATTGGTTTATTTAAGCATTAAGGTGCAAACCAGGACCTAGGGTTCTCTGGGGCTATTTCCATCACCAATTTTTTCAAAGTTACTGCCACAAACTGTTGAGGAACCACTTCTCCAAATTCATTCCAAGTACATAAGATCTTACTTGCCCAGTTTACATATCGAGTTTCTGCATAGACTCTCAGCTCGGGGAAACCAATAAGCCGCCCAGTTTGTCCCCGCCCTAAGGAAAACCCCTGCAGCTCTCCTATCTCATAGTAATCTCCTGTTAGGCCACCAATGGGGATCCTTTGAACCAATAATGTTCTTGCTGTCAGACCTGAGGGACAATTACATCTGTTATACTGATATACACAGACCTCATTCAGGTAGTGTTTCAACACATCTACTTTACAACAGGTTTTTACAATTTCTTCCCAATTTATGTAAGGCCACTCCGATTGGACAATTTCTAAGTTTCGAATCTCTGTCAGTTGATTCAGGTACCAGTCTTTTCTTTCTTGTAACAGAACTTGTTCTACCCCCTTCTCATCAATGTATGTATCTTCTTGCCAAAAGTGATTTCCAATTCCCCTAGTTTCAGACAGTACTTTTCTTAGGGTCAGTATCTTAGTATGAAAGGCCTCTCTTCTCTCATAATCAAGGCCTGGCCCCTCTTCAGCCATGCAACTGTAATGCAGTAAACTGAAATAAAAAACAACATAAGGCAAAAATCACCAATGGGGCAAAAAGTTTAAGACATGAAATTTAACAATTAATTTAAGATCAATGTTCAATATGGGCAACGAGGGTTTCATATCATTCAACAATATCAATAGAGAGGAGCATTTATCAGAAAACCTCAACCTCACTTTTTTAATATGCTACAATAAAAATAAAAAATAAAAATAGTTGCTGTTGGGGAAAGGTAATTCATAAAACTTGATACTAAAAAATTACAAGACTTAATCTTTCCAAGAGGGAATATTCTTAATGTTCAAACAATAATGTATTTGGTTGAGTCTAATAAATCAAATACTTCCAGATTGAGACTCAAACTACTTCTATTTTTATATGGTTTGTTACTAGCGTTTCCTTTATTATTAAATAAGCTTGGAAAAAAATGCAGTACATGCATCGTATCGTGACCATGGGTGATTTTCCTATGTTGGCTCTCACACAGCTTTTCAGCCGTGATCGTCCCTAATATATCACCTTCTTTTGTCTAGGTGTTTGTTCTATATGAGCTCTCACAAAGCAATGCCCTGATCGTCTCATATACACCTCATATTCTTTTTTACTTTGGTCACAATATTTCAGCATACAATGACATTTTCTTATTCCTTTTCAGAATATCACATTATTTATAATAACTCATTTCCAAAATACATTCAAAACTCTTATTCATATCCTAAACTCATTCTTTAAAATAAAGAGCTTTACTTATTATAGTTTTCTATCTTCTCCCTTGCTCCGTGCTCCTTCACACATGACTTCTCACACACACATTGCTCACACACACATAGTCACTACTCATTCTGGGACTGTGGCCAGCAGCCCCTCCTTCCTACTCTCTCAATTTCTTTAGACACTGACAGAGACAATAACAGACAATAACACAGACAAACAGAACTATTTTACATCCCCACGTGGTTTTCTTCTATGTAATATATACGTGCCTTCTCCGAGCAGGCAGTTACCTTTTCAGGTAAGACTTATTTACATGGCCCACTCACAAAAGGCCATTACCCTCTCATAACGGGTAAAACTTATTTACATGGCCCACTCACAAAAGGCCATTACCCTCTCATAACGGGTAAAACTTATTTACATGGCCCACTCACAAAAGGCCAATACCCTCTCATAACGGGTATCACTTATTTACATGGCCCACTCACAAAAGGCCAATACCCTCTCATAACGGGTATCGCTTATTTACATTGTCTAGACATCATTCATTCACCTACAATCATTCTTTACTTTGAGACCTGGGGCCCTCCTGCAATATTAGTGTCAATTAGTTCTTAGACTGGAGAAGCTTCTTATAGACATCAACTCTACCCAGAACTCACCTCCGGCAGACCACACAGATACCAAAAATTTACACTTTAAGCAAAAGTATGCTCACCTGATCTGTGCAGTCAGCCAGATGGTCCGTCCTCAGGTGTCGTCGAATGCCTTCAGCCTCTTTCCAGCCCCACGTTGGGCGCCAAATATGATGGGGAAAAAAAACGTTGATCTTCACTCTCAAAAAATTGCTCAGACAAGGAAGGTCCAGGTGTCAAAGTTTCAACTTTATTTGTACAAGTCAAACAAAGTGAGATGTCCCAAGTCTCCAAAACATCTGAAAACTTGGTGTTTTCCAGCCTCTAGTTATAGTAAAACTTCCCAAAGGTGTTTCCTTTCGAAACCAATCAGGTAACTTCCCGTTATCTCTTATTTTTATTATCCAACTATCCTTGTCCGCCACCATTATTTTTAGGCAACAAGGTTTCTGGTCTAATGGTGGAATTTCAACCTTAACTCATTTTTTTAATTAAAAATGAACAGTGATACAATTTATTTGGGTCTGGCCTTCAAACCATCCCTGGATTTTGATTAGAATATGTAGTGATTGATTCTCTCATGCAAACAATCTTATCGTGACTCTAAGTTAATGCGATTTCTGACCCACTAGTAATGTGATTTTTGATTTACTAACACACTAAGTTAATGTTTACAAACATTCCTATGAATACTTCTTCAAAACATCAAGTTAATGTTTAAAAACATTCTTTCATAACCAGGGTGAATGAAAGTCCCATAGCATACTGAATATGATCAGAATTTATACACAATACTTCCTGTCTTGTTTTCTTTATATATCGTATACCTCACGCCCAGTGTATGACACACGCTTTACCACCCACCCCACAGTCACACAAACAGAGTTCAAGATTGGGTCATGCTGACGTGTCGCCCCCGCAGGAACGTTTATTCAAAGTGCACTTCTGACCTGATAAACCAAACCCAGGTTTACTAATCAGGATCCATCTCTCTCAGAGAGCTTTGTGTTCTCCGGTTTCAGATAACCCTCCGTCCCCCACACACTAACAAACAGCACTAAAGGGGAACATTTGGACCACAAACTCAGTTATATGGAGGTAAACCAAGACTGCTCCTGTCTCTGCCTCGGTTCCAGAATCTATAGGGAGCTGTCTTTTAAGGGAATGTTGTGAAGATGCTGCCTACCTGTTGCAAGAGCTTATGCGTTAGGAGTTTATCTGGAAAGCTTGAACGCTTCATATGTATGCAGCTCACTGGGTTTTGGAACAGAAATCTCTCTCTGTCTCTCTGTCTCTCTCTCTCACTGTGTAGACGGTGGCTGTGCTGCATCACTGATGAGGTGTTTGTGCCTCAAGTCCTCCCAGTGGAACATGTCGGTTCTGAGGTCAGCCCAAGGACTCCGATCGCATGACCACCCATGAACACGACTCTGAACAATAACAGTAACACCGGCTTTGTTCAAAATAGTATTCTAGCATACTTCACTACTAATGCAGTATGTATGCAGTGATTAGGATGCACATTCTTGTGTGTTATGATGAGCTGCTGTACCATTTCTTTTTCTTTTCTTTCTTGACTTATAGTTCAATTACATTGAAACTTAAGTTTTCAAGATTTTGTTCTGTGGTTTTTAATCCATTCAGCTGTGGGCTAGGGCACTAATTACAGTGACAAAATTAACCTTTAATAAATTTCTCCTTTGAGAAAAGATCATGTGATATATAATGAGGTGTGACATAAATTGGCCATCATTGTTAATCGCGTGCCATAATGCATGCCGTCACACGCTGTAAAAATAGTAGACAGTGTGCAGTAAGCATAAGTCTAGTGTGCACACACATGTAGACGGACGCAGGTTTGCATCAGTGCTCCCGCGTGACCGTGTATTAGTCATAGAGATGCGTAACAGAAAAACTAGGTCATTATTTACATCTTGGACAGCGTGATGAATTTGAGATATGATGTTTATCGTGGAGGAAATGAGGTCTTTCTTGCAGAAAGCAAACACTCCGCCCTGATCTCTGAAGCTCTAAAGCATTTTCTGGTTGTTTTCCTGGTATCCCGTTGGCCTATTTCCATAAATCAAGTCACTCTTCCCCTTTTTGTTCAGCCCAAAGTATTTTTCCTCTCTGCAGCTTCTCTGCGATAAATAACCGAAAGATTTCCAGAGAGATTCAAACGTTGCGGCGTTACGCTTGGACGGGCCCCGTGTCATTTATCACGGGACTGCATCGACACCGGCTCGAGTTCAGCCCAATTCTGAATGTCAAAATTAGCATTTCATCTCTTGGCCTCCGAAATAATCGGAGATGAAGCAGAGAGGACAGAGTCATCATCTGAGAAACTGCACAGTCTGAAAGTATGCACGCTTTAGAGTAGGGATAGAATACCACATTATTTATCTTAAAATGTGCACAAACAGATCTCTGGTCGCATACTTGTGCATGTTTTGGACCACAGCGTATTTACTGTATATGGAAAATGTTCATACTGTTCCCCATTTCACAGACCTTTGTAACCATTTAACAAACACTTTTATTCACACACACCTATAGTTGTGTTGTCTCTGATGGAGCTTTTGTGATGTGTGCTTATATTAAGGATGAAGTTCACTACACAACATTTTCTTTTGACGGATTTCAGAGAAAATTGTCGATGTGTGAGGGCTGCAGACTGCAATATTTTCATCTTAGACCATGATTTAGCCAGAGGGTATCAAAACATGTTTGATGTGATTTTAGAACACATATCACGTCTACCCATCCTGATGTTCATGGGGGGTTTTATTTTGTGACTCAGCACACATAATCACTACATCAAATACTGCAGTCACCTCCTGCTCATCTATGTTTGATTCATCTGGCATGCATCTCCAGCAATGAGGTGTGTGCTTCTTTGTGTGTTTGTTGTGCGCGTTTGTTGTGTTTCTGTGTGAGTTTGTTGTGTTTCTTTGTGAGTTTGTGGTGTTTTTTGTGTTACTATGATTGTGTTTTTATTGCATGCATCTGTGTGAGTTTGTTGTGTTTCTGCGGGGCTTCATTGCTAATCTTTGTGAGTCTATAGCAACAAGCCATGTTTCTATGAGAGTATGTTGTGTCTCGCAGTCAGTGTGTTCACAGTGTGTTTGTTATGTCTATGTGTAACTTTGTTGTGATTTTGTGATTCTGTGTGTGTTTGTTGTGTTCCTGTGTTAGTCTCCAACTCAGTCTCACAGCAGTTTGTAAGATAGTCACACAATTTAGAATCTATTGATTTGTGTTCTTGTATACAAATTGCCCACTTTTTTCATGTCAGTCAGCACGATTTTCAATATATTTATTGTTTATATATTTAATACTTCATATCTGGGACAATTGTTCACATTTTACGAGGTGGCTGCAGGTCACCACCTTACCCCCAATCCCTAAGATCACAGGTGAAAAGGCTAATTTTGCTAAAACGCACACATTTTATGAGGTGGCAAAGCAAAAAAAAGTTATTTTAATCAAAATTATTTGAATACGAGAATACACTTATGCATTTGCCAGGTGCTTTTATACAAAGCAACAGTGAATTTCAGCTATACATTTGATTCTGGGATCAAACCCCCAATCTTTTCATCGTAAACACAATGCACTATCAAATAAGCTAAAAGAACAGAAAAATACGAAACCCACGTGCAGCACAAATGTGATACACAAAGCTCAGTTCAGAATAACTGGCTCATTACAGCACGTACAGACCCAGCAGTCATTTTATTACAGTAATCAAAAGAAAACATCATTCAACACAAGTGCTTCAATTCATAACAGAGCTGACGGCCAGGCCAATTTCTATAGATCAGACCTTCATCTCATCTGCTGTATACAGAAGCACTGGCAGTTTTACTGGACGTTTACTCACATTAGTGGCATTGGAGGCATTCTGTGTATCTTAAAATATGGCACAAAATGCTTGAACAAGCCTAGGGTGCTTCATCATCTCTAAACTCCGGTCTGCCGGGATAGAGCAGCTGAACGCCTGCCCGAGCCTCCCTGAGGAGACATTACTCCACAAAACAAATCTGAATACAGCTCTCGCTGGCTGCCTGCCCCCTGAAGAAAATACATACACTGTATTGACTAACGTTCAAGAATTTAAAGTCACTTACTTTTTATTTGTATTCGTTTTGCCAACAGTTTAGAATAATAGTAAACAAATGGAATAATACGAGAATTCTTAATAAATCTGTTTAATTTAAACATCTTTAGTGTGGTCACACTTTTTCTCTTGTAATTTTGTCAGGCAGCCTTTTGAGGTCTCACCCCGAAATGCTTTTCTAAACAGTATTGAATGAGTTTGCATCTTTTCTTATAGTTTTTGGTTGCTTTTTCCTCCAAGTCATGCGAAAACCTTTTTTAAAAGGCTACTCAACTTCATGTTTACTTTTAAAGATAAAGGTGCTTTAAAGGTTCTTCACAGCGATGCCATAGAAAAACAAATTTTTATTAATACAAAGAACCATCTGTCAAAGGTTCTTCAAAGAACCAACTCATTCATACTTTTTTATAATCTGAAGAACCTTTTTTCTTTATGGGGCCAAAATGTTATGACATCAACGAACCTTTAGAATGACCCTTTTTTTTGTCCACAAAGTTCAATAATAATTCTCAGCATTTCTTCATGTTCCAGCATTTCAGCATTGACTACAATGTAGATCTTTGCTGTAGTTTTGCAGCAGGTTTGCCAGTAACTTACTGTAGATTTAATTCCTACTTAATACTTTCCTATTAGTTCTGTTTTCAATTTGAGTTAAACTTAACTCTAAATTGAAACACTTTAACTTTTGGCATTCAAAATGAGCAAGAAGAGACTGGCCTTAGCACAGCAACACTGCAAAAAATGACATTCTTCTGATGCAATTTTCTCTTGTTTTCTAGTAATTTCTTTTAAAACTTCTTAAATGAGGATACATTTACATAACAAGAAAAGTAAACTAAGATTTTGTCTTGTTTTGTGAAAGAAGATATTAGAACTAGGTAAGTTCATATTTAAAACAAATCTACAGTAAGTTACCGGCACAGTTACCGGTTACAGCAAGTTTCACAGTGTATGCTAATCATCAGAAGTTTCATTTTTATGTTGGTTCATGCACAATGAAATAAACAATTGAAGTGCAATTGACTAACAAGCACATAACGATTTAAAACAAATAAAAAAAGGATCATGTCAGCTAATGCATTTACTAATGTTAACAAATACAAACATATTATAGTGGATTACTGGTACTTTTAGTACATTTGTTACTCAAATAATTGATATACATTGAGAATGTAAATGTGACATAAGTGCAGATTTCCACCCATCATCAGCCCCATTTCAGTGTAAAGTGATAATTGAGTGCCGAAATGCTGTGTGAAAAGTCTGTAGATGTTGTAAACGTCTGAGCGTGACCTAGAGGAAGATCACTGTACTGTAATGTAGTGTCACTCTAATTTCTTGCCGCACTTCCACAAGAGATGCACTTAATGAGAAAGAGAGAGTGTTGCCATTTTCCCCAGGGTTTGTCTTTAAAGGCTCAGCTTCACAAAGTCCACTGACAATGCACTAAACCTCTGAATAAATCATGCATTCTTACAGAATCCGAACCCTCTTACCGTCAGAGAGAGAGAGAGAGGTGTCAGCCTTCACTGTCTGTTCAGAGATGTGAGTGATGCTTTTTCCTGGACTAATTACTTTGAAACAAAACACAGCTTTGAAGTGTGTGTGAGTGAGAAAATAAATGTGTGTGCGGTTGACGGGTGTTTTAGCTCACAGCCTTTAGGAACGAGCTGTCAAATGTTTAGCACGAAGATCTTGACGTCAGCCTTGAGTCAGGCATCACTTGGCCACATGAAATGAATATACGATCCACCTGATGTCCTTGATGTTCTGTCTCTCCTTTCTCAAAGACATGTTTCACGGAGGTATTCCCACAAACCGCATTAAAGTGACAGAAAGTCTTATTTTCACGGCATGAGTGATGAGCATTTGAATAAAGCAATATTCAAACCGCACAAGTTTGCATTAATGAGGTAAAGTTGTACTTTACGGACAGTGTGAATTATTTTCTACACACACCTTTTACCTTTACTCACTGCTCCAGGTCTACATCCCATCCCGACATCTTTGGTCAAGAAATGAGCGACGCCTGGTTGTTCCATCACAGCGAGGCACCAAATCGCTTGCAAAAACCTTTACTCATTCGTATCCCCTGTGGTTCCCAAACTGCAGCATCCTTCACAACTTTCAAAAAACAGGTCAAAACATACATGATCTGCATTTATTTGATTAACGGTTGCGTCCCATGTATCTAGGGTATAGGGACATATGTTTTTTTTATCAAAATACCTTCCTATGTGTCAGACAGATGAAATAAGGCAAAAGGTATGGTGCAAAAAATATAAGTGGTTTATTTACAAAAATGTTTAAGATTCACATGGATGGGGAAAAGGAAAGAAGGGACGTGAGCGTAACTAAATCAAAGAAATAAACAAAACAAGTCTAATTAACACAAAGTTCCTCTAAACTTCCAAACCCACACCCAGAAGGAAAATAGAAGACAAAAGGATCTTCGACGTCTAAGACGTCTTAAATAAACTGTGATATCTATACAAAAAGACTAAAGGAAAACTTACAATTGATGGCACCCGCTCCTTACCTAGTGCAATAATACAATGAAGACAATGTTGGGTGTAACTAGTTACTAAGTAATTATTTACTGAATTTTAATTACTTTTCCCTTGAAAAAGTAAAGTAAGGGATTACTCTTATTTCTACTGTAATTTCATTACAGTTACTTTTGATGTAATTAAACTAAAATACTTTGTGCAATACATGCAAGTGCAATAGTGTATTGACATCAAAATTCAAAGTCTAACTTTAAAATCTGTGCTTTAATGTATAATTCTCACATTTGTGATACTTCGGTCAGTTAATAATGTTATTTTTTTGAATGAATTAAATAAGCCGTTGCATGTCTATCCTTGAATTACTTTACTAATCAAGGTTGATGTAGGATATAGAAAGTAATTAGTAATGAGTAACTAAATACTTATTGGACAGAGTAATTTGCACAGTAATCTAATTACACTACTGAATACGTAATGAGTAACTAGTAATTAATTACCTTTTCAGAGTAACTTACCCAACACTGAATGAAGATATAGGATCGCACGTGTTTGCGAAATGTAGGTCATGAGACTTTCTTCCTATTCACTTCTCTCCAAGGTATACACAAGATGCACCCAAGAAACACGCGAATAACAAACGGTAAATCAAACAACATGGCTTCAACAGACAAAGATCGCCTTTCTGACAACGCGTTTCTCGTTGATAATCACAAGGGTTCTTTAATATCGAGTAATCGAGTGATCGTCGATTTGAGGACCAGGTGATGACGTCACACAAGGGAAGGGTGAAACAGGTAGGTTCAGGGGCCAATGACAACATCTGTGAGAATGAGAACAGAGAAAGAATGAAAGAAAACACACAGAACAACTCAAAGACGTAACACTAACCAATAACTGTCTTGTGTCCAAAATAAAAGTGAAAAATAAATCTTGTTGTTCTTTCTTTCCTTTGCTTACTCCAGCTTTAATCCTCCTAGTAGCATGGCAATGTAAACTAACGGAACTGTTTAGCGTCTTGACAAACTGTTCATATGCTTTCCTAGTTGTAAGTCGCTTTGGATAAAAGCGTCTGCCAAATGAATAAATGTAAAAGTACAGTATAGGAAAAAACACAACTAAACTAAACAAACGAGGCAACACAATCTCAATTGAATTCATTGGGTGGCTTATTCTCTGATTAAGCATCATTGATGGACAGGCTAATTCAGTTATGCTAAATCAGAGAATAAGCCACCCAATGAATTCACGTAAGATTGAGTTGACTCGTTTGTTTAGTTTTGTTAGGTGTTTTTAAATATACTGTTATTTTTCATTTACATTTATTCATATGCGGGTGGGGCTATTTTATTGTTTTGTTCTTATAATCGCATGCTTTTGTACAACTTGCATCCAAATTATCCGCCTCGTAAAATAGTTCCTGTGAGTTCAAACTGAAATTATATTATTTTATATTATATATGAAATTATAATATTTTGGTTGTGTTGCCTGATGCTCCTTCTTAATAAACTTTAACCTTTTTTGGTTGTAACCAGTGTTGGGTGTAAAGTTACTAAGTTCTTAGTTACAGTAATCACAATAACAGTAATACAGTGGCATCACTCTTATTTTTTCTGTAATTTAATTACAGTTACTTATATAATATATGTGTGTGCAATATAGTGGAATTGACATAAAAATTCAAAATCTAACTTTAAAATGCATTCTTGAATGTATAATTCTCACATTTGTAATACTTTGGTCAGTTAATAAGAACACTTCATGTAGTTTATATTATTTATTTGAATGAATTAAAAGAGCTGTTTCATGTCTACCCTTGAATCACTTTACTTATCAAGGTTGATGTAGAATATAAAACGTTTAGAAATAAGTAATTTAATAATTTGGGGAGAGTAATTTGAACAGCAATCTAATTACACTATTGAATATGTAATTAGTTGCAATCAGTTACTTATTCCCATGAAAATATTGTGGTACACTTTATTGTTTAGTAAATACAATAAAAAAGATGTCATTTTAAACCTTTCCATCTTTATTTACTACAGAAAAATGTTTAGTAATTTTTCCAATATACCACAGTGTAATCTATTGTAAGTTTTTTTTCATGTATGTGTCTATGGTTAAATTACTGCTGACAAGCCATCAATGTAATGATTATAAAGAATTTACTATAGGCTGCTCAGAACATCCGCTGTAGTATAATTTTTACCGTCTCATTCTTTAATTTCATAGATTACGTTTTAATATTTTTACAATTTAATGTTTCTGTGAGTAATGATTACTCTAGATGGAGTTGATGAGAAATGATTTCTGGATGAGTCTGTCAGAACTTTTTGGCATTTAGAGTCAGTTTGATGTGGTAGTCTGCAAACACATCATTAGAATATTTGTTTGTTTCAATATTCAAACATCTTTTACACAACATAAATGTACTCGGGAGGCAAAATCTAAAGTTAATGAGGTTTGTGGAAAACAACTAGCTATTTGGCAAGTGAGAAAACAAGTCATAATGCTGTATCTTATGCAATTATCCTTCCATGCTCTTTTATTTTAAAAGGAGGCTTATTTTTATATGTGATGCAATTTACACAGAAACCTTTTCTTTTGCAGAATTTTTAGTGGCAAGAAAATTGTATCCTTTTCCAAAATACAATGACGACTCATTTTACCAGCATTACATCGCATCTGTGATCATATTATTATAATCCAAAGAATTTTATGGGTCAAATGTTTGCTCTTGTAGATTTTCTTGTAAAAGGAATTGTACATATAAATGTGCTTTCCCTGGCACAATAAAGGTTATCATAATAATAACGATAATTTCTGACCTTCTCATGAGAAATATCTAAGATGCACATAAAACTTGCAACAGATTTTCTCTCCATTTAATCTGAATTATGTCTAAAGAAAAAGAAAATAAATTAAAATATTAAAGAGATCTTGTGATGAGCAGCCTAATGCTTAAACTCGTCTAGAGAGCTTGTACCGCTTGTCACTGATGCATAATAGATAATCTGCACTAAAAGAGCTTTTCAACAAACTGCCCAACATTTTATGTTTTCAGGTTATTTTAATCTGTTTATTGGTGAGAATCCTGTGTTGGTATGTTTATCAATTATCTTCGAGCAATCTGTAGATGTCAGGCAAATTGATAAATCCTTCAAAGGACAATCAAAGGACCTTTGATTGCAAGTGTTACTTTATCAATTTGTTTTACTGTATAAATATTTCATATACAAGTTACTTCAACGTATAAATAGTTTTTAGGAAGTTTAACTTATGCATTGAAGTAAAACTTAAAAAACATAAGCCACTATAGTTTACCTATGGTATTTGTAGGAAAATAATCTCACCGTATTAACTATAGTTTAACCATGAAATATATCCTTAACAATAACTAAATAAACTTTTTTTTTCGAACCTCTATTAAATGATATCATCATTCAGAATTGTCAGAGAACCGCAATCTCTATTTAAAACAAAAGAATTGTGATTCTCAATTTATCCAGAATCGTGCAGCTCTACTAAAAACGACTATTAAGACCAAGCAAACAGGCACTTGATGATCCTCCCTCAACAGTCAGCAACAGTTATGCTGATGAGGATGTCGCCCTCACAAATCGTCTCACATTGACGTCTTTTCCTTACTAATCACTCCCTCCAGAATACCATTTGCATAGATTGGTCCCAATACGTGGCGCTTCGAAAATTTTACATTCAAATGCAGCGTGATTTATATTCACTGCAATGCTTGACATTACGGCAACTACGGACAAAGGTTGTTAACTTTTTGTTGATAGACTGAAAACTTTTCCAACAATTCATCATTTTTAAACCTAAAAGTTAAATACATAGCGGCCTATAGAAACAACTGCTAATGAGGCATGCAGATACATCTTTGTGTCCAAACTCCAATGCTGGATCACCTTTCCAGGTAGGCCTACTCTTGTTTTTGCATACATCATCCTCAGTTTTACAAATCAGATCAGATGCTTGATGCTTATTTTCTGGCACATGTGATGTCTGCAGCTAGTTCAACTGAAAGCAACATGACTAATACCCCTGCAATTGCTGCGACTTGAGGTTGACAAGATGTAACGTTTTATATTCACAGTTTTCTCTCTCTCTCTGTGCACTTTTACGTGTTGACGCGATATTGCATTTCATATTCACAGCTGAGCTCCTTGTTTTTTTCTCTGTCTCGAGCTAATGAGGTTTGGGACAGGGTTTTTGGCCCTGGATTCATCTAATTTAGTTTTCTGAATCAAGCTTTGTGTTCCCGACATTGGCTCTGTTTACCCGAGACAGATCCGCCCTCCCTCTAGTCTTAGCATGCAGACTAGATCATCTTATGAATATTCAACAGAAATAACCAGCGACGATCTGATTGGCTTCTGGAGGAAAACATGCTCAGAGGTGGCTCTTTCATAGCTCAAGAGATGTGATGGAGCTCTTTAAGTAATCTCAGATGTTTCTCTTAAAATTGCTTAAGGATTTGAAGAAAATTAACTGAGTTACTAAAACTTTTTTTATGTGCTGCTGTATTCTTTCGTTTAGGCATATTTTTTTGGGTTCACACTTAAGAACAAAGGTTCTTCATAGCGATGAAAAATGCATTTGTTAACATGTATGCATTTGACAGACTTTTTTATCCAAAGCATCTTGCATTGAATTATATTATACATTTTTTCTTTCTGACTATGTGCAATCCCCTTGGATCAAACCCACCTTGGCATTGCTAGTGCCATGCTCTAACCACTGCTCAATATTCTTTAAAGAACGTCTCAGGTTACGACTGCAACCATTGTTCCCTGAGATAGGGAACGAGACACTGCGTCATGGAATGACTCTTTGGGGAACGCCATTAGCGTGACTTGTCTGAATCGCGTGTGAAACTAACTTTCGCTTTATAGTCGCATGATGATGACGTCACTGATGACGTCATGACCACCGTGACTATCGGAAGGCATAAAAAGGAAGCGGAAGCAGTGCAAACCAGCTTCTGCAAAAAAAATGAAGCAAATGCTCCAGTCATAAGGAGTATGGCAAAGAGACGCAGTGTCTCGTTCCCTATCTCAGGGAACAATGGTTACAGTCGTAACCTGAGACGTTCCCTTTCGAGGGAACTCAACACTGCGTCATGGAATGACTCTTTGGGGAACGAAATACCCGCTACGCCATACGAGTTGTGGCTGTCTAAGTGTGAAGGTGTTATGCACATCCTAAGACATAAGTACCTGAGAACCAGGTAAGGAAGAAAGATCAAGATTGTAATATCTTATGAATGTGTGCGGGGAAGACCAGCCCGCTGCATCACAAACATCCTGCATAGAAGCACCTGACAGAAGGGCCTGCGAGGAGGCCATACTCCTAGTTGAATGTGCCTTGATTCTAAGAGGTGAAGGTAGTCCACGCACCTCATAAGCCAAGGAAATGGCCTCCACAATCCATCTACTAATGGTGTGCTTAGAGGCCGGCTGACCTCTACTATGAGGTCCAAAACAAACCAACAGTTGGTCCGATTTCCTCCATATGGAAGATCTTCTAACATACTCTCCCAGTGCCCTGACTGGGCATAACAAGTGTAGTCTCTGATCCTCTGCTGACTCATGAGGTGGAGCATGAAAGGCTTGTAAAACTAATGTTCTGGCCACATTGCTTGGCACCTTAGGTACATACCCTGGTCTAGGGTGCAGAATTGCTTTTATATTACCTGGAGAGAACTCCAGACATGGTGGAGAGACTGATAGAGCCTGAAGGTCGCCTACCCTCCTCAGAGAGGTAATAGCGAGTAAAAAGGCTAATTTGAGGGACAAATACTTGTCTGAGCTACACTCAATAGGTTCAAAAGGAGCCTGGGAAGCCCCTTCCAAAACCACAGCGAGGTCCCATGCTGGAACTCTAGCCTGAGGAAGCGGTCTCATCCTCAAGGTACCACGCAAAAACCGGGCAACCAAGGGGTGTCTCCCCAAGGTGCTCCCAGGCAGAGGGGAGTGAAAGGCTGCAATAGCTGCCACATAAACTTTCACCGTAGAAGGTGCAAGACCTGCCGAAAACCGCTCTTGCAGAAACTCCAGTACTGAAGCCACTGGGCAGTTAACTGGATCTAAATGTCTGTTATTACACCACAAGTTGAATAACCTCCACTTTAGAGCATAAAGTTTTCTGGTGGATGGAGCTCTAGAATTAAGAATGGTTTCAACAACCTCAGTTGACAGACCTTGATTCAACAAGCCACTCCCTTCAGCGGCCAGGCCCACAACTTCCATAGTTCTGGGCTGGGATGGCATATCGTGCCCCTGGCTTGGATCAGAAGGTCCTGCCTGAGGGGAATCTCCCATGGCTGGCCTTCTAAGAGCATTAGAAGGTCCGAGAACCAGACTCGTGCAGGCCAATAAGGGGCTATTAACAAGAGTCTGATCCCTTCCTGTCGAACTCTCTCCAGGACCTGCGGGAGCAAAGCGATTGGGGGAAAAGCATACAGACGCCGCCTCAGCCATGTCTGTACCAGGCGTCCAGTCCCAATGGGGCTGGAGGAAATATTGAAAACCACAGGGGGCAATGAGATGTCTCCTGAGATGCAAAGAGGTCGATTTCGGCCTGACCAAATCTTTCCCAAATCTGTTTCACCACTTTGGGGTGAAGTCTCCATTCTCCTGGCCTCAGTCCTTGTCTCGACAACATGTCTGCTCCCACATTTTGAACTCCAGGAATGTACGTCGCCCTGATAGATAGAAACTTCTCCTGGGACCATAGGAGAACCTGGTGCGCCAGTTTGCAGAGAGGGCGCGACCTCAGGCCCCCTTGATGATTGATATAAGAGACCACGGCTGTATTGTCTGTTCTTATTAGAACATGATGTTCCCTGAGGACTGGGAGGAAGTACTTCAAAGCTCTTATGACAGCTAACATCTCCAGGCAATTTATGTGCCAATGGAGATGCTGCTCTGTCCATAGCCCACTGGCTGAGCGACCTTCTACTATTGCCCCCCAGCCTGTGAGGGATGCGTCCGTCCTCACTGTCATCCTGTGACATTGAGCTCCCAATTTTCGACCTTGATTTAGAAACTGGGTCTTTTTCCATATAGCCAGGGAACGAAGGCATCTGCGCGTAACCCTGATTATACGAAACGGGTTGCCCCTCGGGGAAAACCCTTTGTTCTTTAGCCACCATTGTAAAGGTCTCATATGCAGAAGGCCAAAAGGAATCACGTTGGATGCTGCTGCCATTAGACCTAATATTTTCTGAAAATGCTTGACAGTGTATGCCTGACCCATCTTGATTCTGGATATTGTTATCAGGATGGACTCGACACGTGCAGGAGACAACTGTGCCTGCATCATGACTGAGTTCCACACTACCCCAAGAAATGTAATGCTCTGCTGAGGAGTTAGATTGCTCTTCTTGGCATTGAGCCTCAGTCCCAAAAGCTTCATATGGTCGAGGACGACATCTCGATGTCGAACCGCCATTTCTTGAGACTGAGCTAGCACTAACCAGTCGTCTATGTAGTTTAATATGCGAATCCCCTGAAGTCTCAGTGGAGCAAGGGCAGAATCCATGCATTTCGTGAAAGTGCGAGGGGAAAGAGCAAGGCCGAATGGAAGAACTCGATATTGGTAGGCTCTGCCTCCGAAAGCAAATCTGAGAAACTTGCGGTGTTGAGGAAGGATGGATATGTGGAAATATGCATCCTTCAGGTCTATTGTGGTGAACCAGTCGCCTTTTCTGATTCCAGCCACAATAACAGGAATCGTAAGCATCTTGAACTTGTATCTCCTCAGAGATTTGTTGAGATATCTCAGATCCAGAATAGGCCTGAGCCCTCCATCCTTTTTTGGAACTATAAAGTACCGACTGTAAAAACCTGTCTGACTCTCGTGAGGGGAAACATATTCTATGGCCCCCTTCATCAAGAGAGATTGTACTTCCTGTTCTAACACCCGAGCCCGATCGGAACTCACTTCGGTGCAAAACACCCCTTTGAACTTTGGAGGGCTGACAGCAAACTGAATTCTGTACCCCTTCTCTATGGTGCGGAGAAGCCATGGAGTCAGATTCGGCAACTTTCTCCACTCGTGGAGGAAGTGCACTAAGGGAGTCAGCGTGATGACATCGGCTTCGGGTGCATGCGGATCGATGCCTTGAAGTAATTGACCTGCAGGGGATAGTGGAACTATTAGCATGTTTACAGGGTCTACCATGGGTAGATTCTGTTGACCCCGTACTAGGGAAACTGACGTGCCCCGAAGCGCACTGGGCGGCGGGGTTAACGTAGTGGCCTCCTGAGGCCATCTTGGGGGAACCGGACTTGTCCACCCCCCCAGAATGGGTGCTATTTGAAGCGCTGAGGTACCGTCAGGACCTCTTGGCAGCAGCCATCCGATTGGAGATAACAACTGTCCTCAAATCTGGCTTGATTTGCCTGGAGAACTTCTGGGATTGCGGTCTCGACCCCCAAGCTCTCTGAGGGGGAGTACGAGTAGCAACACTCTGTTTTTGCTGCTGCCTATGTAGGGCACTAGTAGTAGATGGCTGGGGCTGCCTTTGAGCTGCAGGACCCTGAGGGTAAGAACGGCGAGGTAAAAAATTTTGGAAAGCTGTTGCTTGACGCTTTGCCTCCTGAAAACGATCGACCACAGTGTCGACCGTATTCCCAAAGAGACCTTGGTCAGACAATGGTGCATCAAGCAGCACAGACTTGTCCTTCTCCTTAATACCAGACAAATTTAACCATAAATGCCTCTCTGTAGCTACCAGGGCCCCCATGGAGCGCCCAACAGCTTGGGCTGTCTCCTTGGTAGCTCGGAGAGTAAGATCTGCTGCTGTCTTCAGTTCATTAAGCAGGTCTATATCAATAACCTCGCTCTCTTTTATGTCCCCCAGCAGGTCGGCCTGGTATGCCTGTAAAAGACCCATAGTGTGCAGACATGAGCCAGCCCGACCTGCCGCCATATATGCCTTACCCACCAAATTTGACGTAATCCGGCATGGCTTGGTGGGCAATGTCGGAGGTTTTAATGATGATGCCGCTTCAGGTGAAAGGTAGGTGGCCAAAGACTCTTCCACCTTGGGCATCATGCCATAGCCTTTCTCTCTAGCTCCTATAACTGAGGAGAAACTAGAGGCAGTGGTGGAAATTCTGGAAGAAAATGGCTTCTTCCATGATTTAGATACCTCAGTATGTAAATCTGGAAAGAATGGCAACCCCCGACGTTGAGGTTGTACCCGTTTATTTAAGTATCTTTCATCTAATTTACTTATAGGTGTAAGTTGTTGTTGATCTTGGGGCCAATCAACACTAAGCTTGGCTACTGCCCGGGTAACAACCTCTAATAGCTCCTCATATCCCTGGGAAAGTGGAGTTTCATGATCTTCAGTTTCTACTGCTTGCACACTAACACTCTCTAACTCCTCAGAGCTAGAGCAGTGCATAGAGCTTCCAGATGGGGCGGGAGAAGCCGCCATGCGGGCTCCCAAACCCTTTCCGGAAGCAATGGGATTTGAGGGATGAGAAAGGACCGAAGTCGTCTCACCCTCCAAAATATCCATCTGCGAACCCCATGACTGCAGGCCCCGCACTGCCTCGGCAGAAGCGGGACCTGAACCATGAGGCTTGCGAATACTGCCTGACTCATCAAACAGTGCTAAGCGTGAGAGAAGAGATCTTAGCGGTAGCCACAAGCAATGTTCACAGGCAGCTCCCTCAAGGGCTGCCTTAGCATGTTCCATTCCCAAACATTTCACACAAAGCTCATGTAAATCCCCATCCGTAATAAAACGGGGGCAGGGAGGAACACATTGCTTAAATGCCTTCTTTGACATACGTTTCATATTGCTAATCTATCTTAAGATAACTTAAGATAAACTAGAAACCTTCACACACACAAACAGACGCTTTGCTGAATGGCAGAAGCTGGTTTGCACTGCTTCCGCTTCCTTTTTATGCCTTCCGATAGTCACGGTGGTCATGACGTCATCAGTGACGTCATCATCATGCGACTATAAAGCGAAAGTTAGTTTCACACGCGATTCAGACAAGTCACGCTAATGGCGTTCCCCAAAGAGTCATTCCATGACGCAGTGTTGAGTTCCCTCGAAAGGGAACTATCTCTTTCTTAGTTTTTACCTTTTGTGAAACAGAAAGGTTCTTCAGTTGTCAAAGGCACCGAAAAACCTTTTGAAGCAACGTTATTTAAGAGTGTGGTGTTTATGCTATTGAATCAAGTTTTAAGTTTCTTTTTTGAATTAATAGTGTTTCAAATTGTGAAACCATCCATCAGGTCATTAAAGTATTCATATGTGGTCTTTCAACAAGTTGATATGATTTATAAGGGTCTTCATAAAATGTCTGGAAGATTTTAAACATATTAATAGCTGTGTAAATAAAACCCTTTTTGCCTCTTCAAAAGCAGGTCTGTTCACAGCGACACATTTTGGTGCATGTCTCTTTAAATGATAATGAGTTACAGCGCACCCCAACCCCCTTCCGTCCGGCGTGTCAACACAACACACGTGTAGTACTGCCATGTCAATGGTTTAGTTAAATTGAGTTTGCTGAACTGCTGTTTGTTTTGTTTTAAATGTCTCAAATCATTCACAGCAAACAGCACATCCTTATCCGCTCATGTTGTGCGTGTAGGCTTGCCTAAAAAGGCTAATCAAAACAAACTTCCTGGGATCTTGTTTTTCACATTTTCTGGGTTGCTAGATGCGCCGGGGACCCGATTATAGCACTTAAACACAGAACATGGGGCAATCGTGGCCTAATGGTTAGAGAGTCGGACTCGTGACCAGAAGGTTGCCGTTTCGATCCTCAGGGCCGGCGGGTAACGATTGCGGTGCCCTTGAGCAAGGCACCTAACCCCTACATGCTTCCCGGGCACTGCAGTGATAGCTGCCCACTGCTCCGGGTGTACGTGTGTTCACCACTTGCTGTGTGTGTGCTCACTAATCACTGGATGGGTTAAATGCGGAGGTCACATTTCGGGTATGGGTCACCATACCTGAAAAATCGGTCACAAATCGGTCAAATCACATCGGTCACTAACATTTGATAATAATAATAGGAGAAACCTACCAGCATTTGCATTCATTCTTGTATTTTTTCCCCTCTGTCATCTTGTCACGATGTTTCTAGCATCCTCATCCTGGAGGATCTGATTATTTTAGGATGAGCATCCTCACATCATTTTCTGATCAACAGAGAAGCTGACCAGAATAACCCAGCGCCTGTGAGCTCTGTGCTCATCATTCCCCAGAGAACAACCAGAAGTGGAAGCTGAAAGCCGAGCTTCAGAAAGCCGGACGACAACATAATACAGATACAGGCCTTTAGATTCAATACAGTCTGCTGCAGTGTTCATCTCTCTGTGCTATTGTTCTGTTGCTGTGGTGTTGGATCTCATGACCGCAGCTGATTCATTCATTTCCACAATCCCACTGAGAGAACATTCCTCCTAGAAAGGAGCTAGAATCTAAAACTCCTCGTAATTCTCCAAAAGATTGTCGATCCATACCAAAAAGGTTTTTTAAGCTACAACTACTTGCAGTTTCTTTTGTATATTCAGAAATACATTCAATTACGTATATCAAATTCAACTTAAGTATACTTGATATACTAACAGAAGAGTGTATTTGGTCTGTACTTGTACTCAATCATTTAATGGAGATATACATAAGTATAATGACGTATATTAAGTATGCTTTTTAAAAGGATTGTTTGTCATCATTCACTCACCCTCAGGTTGTTCCAGATCTGTATACATTTCTTTGTTCTGCTGAACACAAAAGATAATATTTGGAAGATCTGTTTGGTTGCTGACATTCTTCCAAATATCTTCCTTTGTGTTCGGCAGAACTAAGACATTTACACAGGTTTGGAGCCATCTGAGGGTGAATAAATGTTGAAAGAGTTTTCATTTTCAATCATTTAAATTGAATATAAACTTTGGAAAAGTCGCATGACAGTGATGACACATGTACTGCTGTTTGAAAACAAGTGTGCAACAAAGTATGCAATACACGAGTTCCTCTTAAACACACATCCATCAATGTTGTGAGTAACAAATGTCTGTTTGTTTATATGTAAAGTGAATAAAATTCTTAGTTGTTGACATGTGATTCATGTTGACGTGTCTTTGAATAATTAGAAGAAGCTTGTTACCATTCAAATGGCATAACTCATGTTTATTTCAAATCTATTTCCTGTTCTCTCAGGTGAGCTTAACATCTGGTCTGGAGAATAAACAAAGCTATAAAGTAATTTGTTGGCAGCTGTAGTGTCTTTGCATTTGCATTCTGAACATCTCCGTCCTTCACAGAACAAAACAACATAAAAACAGGGAAAAGACGGTTTTATGTCAGGATGTCCAGCGGATAAACAGAATCTAAATCGGTTTCCTGCTGGTTTTTCCTCTGAAGTTAGTGGTTTGTTATTGTGTCTTGAGGTGGTTATTACATTTTTTACTGTCAGCATTTCAAAATTCTGTTGCTAGAGTGTTGTGAGAGTTTCAGCACATTGCTAAACAGCAGCTAAGGTGTTCTAGGTGGTTGATATGGCCTGTGTCCCCCCTTCAATGTAAGCCCCAGGGATTAAATCATCGTTCAGGGCAGGCAATAACAAAGTAAGGCTGGTTGTGCTGTGCTGGCACACGGGCTGTTTAAAGTTGTTTGTCTCTCTGTGCCATTCGTTTTGATAAACATGACATTTTCCGTCCACTGGTTTCATAACATTTACATAGAGCTGACTCATGCTGTATTATGACAGAGATCCCCACATCACTTTAGTGTCCGCAGTGGTGCACACTACAAACACTGCACCCTGTGGACGTCTATTTATGGTGCTGCTTTGTTCCGGATCTGGGGAGCTGCTGTCCATTGTGTGATGTCATTATGAGCCTCGATGTGGTTTTCAATTGTTCTAGACATCCAGAGGGATTCATGACACTAAATGGAAACCGTTTGTTATTCTTAAATGAAAGTATCAATGAAAGGATGTGCTTAACCTTTAAAATGTGTCTAGTTGAACCTTTTTATACATTTATAAAATGTATACATATTTACAATTTATAAAGTAATGTTTAAATAAAATTAAATAACTTTAATAGTTTTTTTCAGGTATGTATATGTATGTATATTCTTAATGCCAGGGGTATGATTTTGTGATGCAGCTTTAGCGAATTATTATGATTTCTTGTTTTTACTATTCTTTCAAGTCATAATATAATAATACTTTTTTTTGGCACACTTTTTTTTAAGATGTGTCTTTTGCTTGTAAAGAACTTTGGTTCTTTGGTTAACTTTGGTTAACACCCGTGTTGTTTTAAGGTGCTATATATATAAACCTTGACCTTGACCCTTTAAAAATGTTTTTTTGCACACAAAAAATGAAATAAACTGAAGAAGTTTATAAAAAATAAAATAACAAGTTAACAAAGTTCTCAAAAGGTTATTTGGCAGGCTGTATGGTAAGAAACATCTCTGTTTCACTAAAAGCTCTTTGTAGTGGAGGAATTTCTACATACTATAAAAATGTGCATTTGTTTAAAGTGGTACCTTTAATAACCTCGGACTAAAGGTTAACATTCTTGAGCCCCTTTATTTTTAGGAGATGGCCTTTAGGGCCTCTAATATAGTGTTAGTTTAAAGTAGTGGTGGGCACAGATTATTTTTTTAATCTAGGTTAATCTAGATTAAAATGGCTCATTTGAATTCTGCCGAAGGGATTCAGAATATGTGTGCTACCCAAATAATGACTAAAAGTAAGTCTTTGAGAACGGGTTTCTCAAGCCAGGTGGCGCATTAGACCAGGGGTTCATCTCCTGTTTCCAAAATGCATCACAAACTGCTTGAGAAAGCTGTTCTACTATGATAATTTATGATGAAAATGAAATTATGTTCAATAAGATGTACTTGTGTTTACTTCCACATTAGCTAAGGGATGCTTTGCGTTTTGGTTTTACTTGAGACTGGAAGACCTCTTACAGTACATTTACATTTACAGTTAGTCATTTAGCAGACGCTTTTATCCAAAGCGACTAACAAAGAGTTAGGGAGCAACAAGCGATATGTCATACAGGAGCCATATACATTCGGTGCCAATGCAAAAGTTACTGGATTCAACTAAAGTTAGATCACTACCTGTTGAGAGAAAGTTTTTTTTTTTTTAACGAACTGTATGTAAACCAAATCCGTACAGTAAACCAATTCCACATTGAACAAGGTGCTAACAACCTTAGTCTTGTCGAGGTTTCCATTGGGAAGCTTCTTAAAAATAAATTTTCCCTGAAGCAAACCCGGCGGCTTCATAGCTGCATCCATATTAGCACGTCACGTTTGATGTGGTCATTTCACAGTAACGTTATGTTGTGTTCAGACCAAACACGAATGGCGCGTCAAGCGCGAGTGATTTATGTTAAGTTATGGCAAGCCAAGACGGTCACAATTACGCCATAGATTAAACGCGTTTGAATCGGAACAAACAGTACTTGCGCCGCAAAATACGGCGTCGCGATTCCAAACGCCGTAAAAAACGCGCGAAAAGCCGTTCATAACGCCGTATTTGACGGCGTTTTAAGGCGGCCGAAAAGCGCCGCTTTTTGCGCCGCTGTCTTGCCATATGACGGCGTAAAAAACGCCGTTTTGGTTGCACAGAGCGCGCGTCATTTACGGCGTTTCGTCTGTTGCATAATGAGCCCCTCCCAATGATTTCCAAAGCCAGTAAATTTGAACCGTTGTCAACCAATCCCTGATGAACTGAGCCAGACCAGACCAATTTGCCACTGATCATTTCACAGGATTGTATTATGTGCGCAGTGTTTGCTAACATTAAACAAATTATTGCTTGCTTTCTGAAGAAAATATTTATTTTCTTTGTTAATCTAAGGTTTCACAATGTCGTCAACAATTGTATAAAGGCCAATTGTATGTATCTTGCTTATTACATAAGCTATAGCACATATTCTCTACGTAAAATGCAAAAAAAGCAATCGGTTGAAATATTGCATTATATTATCACTGTACTATAAACAATTCCTGGTACAAGCGGTGTCAGACAAAGTAAAACCTAAAGCTCCTTCCCTTTCTTTAATTGTTGAGTGTCTTGTGGCCTGCTGAGTAGCACCTTCGACTCGTGATTGGTATTACGGTCGTTTTTCGGTCCGAGGCCCGCTCAGATCACCGGTCATTTTTTACGTTGTTGGTCTTGATCTATTTATCTGTATCGCCGGGCAGTTTTTAGATTTATATCAGTCTTTTATCAGTAGCCCAGGTGATTTTGGTTTCCATATTACAAAAATGTATTGACTATAAGGATGCGCAATAATGTTGCCCAATGGTTGTTATGTAACAAGCATGGACTTATTTATTCAATATTGCTAAATGCCTTGCCGTTTACCTCCGTGAAGAAACTGAAGCTATATCGTCTCTGCAAAGAAACATACAATGAACAGCCACATTTCCTTTTGAAATGGAAAAAGATTTTGCATTATTTTCTAATTTTCAGTACATGGATATAGGATTCAGGCCCAGTGACCCACCCATGCAGCCAAGCATATGCGAGAACATAGCAAAATTGAGTCGGGATGCGCACATTCAGCTACAGAAAATTGTCGGTTTGCACAAAGATGGTTGTTAAGCCTATGGATCCCTTTGCTCCAAATAATAGCCCGTATTTAACGTGATTACATACACTGTAATCATAATAACATAATTAAAAAGCATATCATACATATTAACGCACATATTTATACTAGGCTTAATAAAGTTTATTACTGCAAAAGCTGCATATGTCCACTTCAAGAACAGCGAGTCTGACTATTGCGATAAATGAATTAACATACTGTATACTAAAGAAAATAAAGCGAGGCACACGATCGATGTCAAGGGTTATTCCAAGATGTTAATACACAAAAATGATCTTACTCTGACTGAAACATCCAAAGTGTGCACATCAGAATGTATGTGTCTCGCAAACATAATTATGTCTCGACTGAATGCGTGGTGAACTGCCGGGGGAAATATTTGTTCCTAAGGCCTTAACTCTCGATGTCAATCAAACAAATTCAATTAAATAAACATAGATAAAAATACCTATAGAATTTAGATATGGTTTCATTTTATTAAACATGTTTAATATTTACGAATGGCGCGTGCTATCGATGACATCAGCTACACTTAAGACGGTAAAGCAATGAGAAAAATACCACAAAAATAAATACTCTTATCTTTGAGGGGTATTATTGAATAGGGTTTTTTTAAATAAAAAAGGCAGACGTTTTAAATAGAATTATTATCATTATTATTATTATTATTATTAATGCATAACAGCAGCTGCAATTACAACGAAGCGTTTTCTTGAAAAAAAGAAACAACTGTCAAATGGCTATAAATAAGAGCTAAATGTTTAGCCTGCATTGCAAACTTACAGAGCCTCAATTGTCACGTTTGTTCCTTGCCTGTTTTCGCTTGTCTCATTGTTTTCACCTGTCCCTCATCTTTGTTAATCTCCCGTTGCCAATCTCATTATTAGTTAATTCGTTTTCACTTGTGTTTCGTCATTGTTAATTAGTTCCAGACCTGTTTCTGTTTTCCATGAGTGTCTTCCTTTTGTATTTAAGCCCTGTGTCTCCCTCTGTTCTTTGTCGGTTATTATTTATGTCAGTGTATATTCAAGCTGATTTTTTCTTCCCTGTTCTCCTGCTCCCGTGTTTGTTTTGGACTTCTGTGATCATTAAACCCCATTGGATTATACCTTTTTGTTTCTCCATTCATCCTCCTCCGTGTCAGCCCATGACATCAATACAATGAGGACGGAACACAGTGGATCTAAAATAAACAAAAATAAGGCAATCTATTTGTGCAGTTACAGTATCAAAACGAATACAAAACAAAAAGCACTGGATATTATAAGGTACACAAGATATCCACAACAAACTTACACGATATTATTAGTTTCTTTTTTGAAAGTGTCTCAGTAAAGGGGTAGGCCACACAAACGCATTTTAAGTTTACACAGAGCGAACTGAAAACCCCGTTTAATAAAACAGCCTTCACACATCCTACTCAAGTGAGTCATGGTCATTACTTTTTATTTTGTTTCATGCTTTGTCGAGAAAAATAATCATATTTAAATGTTTTTGTGAACGTTTTAAAGGTTGTTAAGCAATCAAGCTTATACATTTTTTGCAACAATAACATTGATGAAGTAATTTTCAAACTTAAATCTGCATGTAGTCGGTTGACGCTGCATTCTCCTATAATTTAACTAATATGGGATGATATCTCAATTTCAGTTTGGGTGAAGTCTGAGACTTATGCGCTGCATTTTATAAGTAAACACTGTTTTCCTTTAGGAATAAATTACTCTCCTAACTCTTGTTCTTTTACCATTTTATTTTATCCTTATTATAGTTAATACATTAATATAATAAAATTATATCTTAAATTAGCTTAGCTTCGGTAAATTCCGTTTACATAGCTTATTATTATTTTTTTATATATTTTCTTCTGTAAAGCTGCTTTTGAACAATACACATTGTGAAAAGTGCTATATAAGTAAAATCGAATTGAATTAACCATTGAGAAAAATTGTTAAATTATTCACAATTACCCCAGCTAATAGAAGGCCAGCGGCCCAGTGGTAAAGTTGGCGGGCCACCGATGTCAACTGTCTGTGGTCCACCGGGTTTTGCTAATCATTTTTCCAGCGGTCCACCAGCGGCAGCCGCCACATTTCTGCTAGTTGTCCGCTATGAGCCGCTGGTTTATCCACGATCGACCCGCCGTTCATAATTGTTAAATAACGCAAACCAATGTGTCCTTAAATACAATACTGGATCAAACATGTTTAATAGCAACAGCACATTTATTATTTTAACACATCAAATACATAAATGCACTACCTTTATCAAATGCTTTTAACCAACGTTACACGAAAAGAAGCATCCAGATAACATTTATTTGTATCCATACTTATATAGTCATCCTTCTTTCCAGTGAGACCATAGTAAATGGTCAAAACAAAATAAATAGTTGTACTACAATTATACACTTCATAGTTGTAGTAAAACCACAGTAAATCCAAAAAGAACCATATCCTTATACTTGCATAGTAGTAATTCATATTATATAGTTTTCCCATGGTTTTCAAAAACTATAGCTTACCACTCTAGCATTCCTATATCATAACTATAGTAGAACCTTTATGTCAAAACCTTATAGTTTAAAAACATTTTAAACTATTATTTGCTAGATCCTTTCATTGTGATTTTCCTGCCGTTAGGGGGCAGTGTGGCTCATCCGCATGACGTCATCAAATGCTGCTCCTTCTGTCGCCTCTTAGCTTAAAGTTAATTTTGCAACGGGTTTATCGCGAAAGTAGTTGCAAAAGTCAATGCGGGATGCTTTGAAACTGCAATGACAGGTTGCGAGGTTGTAGATGCCTATTTTTGGTTGTAATTTAGATCTGAATAGGAAAACGTGTAAATACGTGCAAAACATTTGTATCTACCAACCGATTGCTTTTTTTTGCATTTTACGTAGAGAATATGTGCTATAGCTTATGTAAAAAGCAGGATACATACAATTGGCCTTTATACAATTGTTGACGACATTGTGAAACCTTAGATTAACAAAGAAAATACATCTTTTCTTCAGAAAGCAAGCAATAATTTTGTTTACTGTTAGCAAACACTGCGCACATAATACAATCCTGTGAAATGATCAGTGGCAAATTGGTCTGGTCTGGCTCAGTTCATCAGGGATTGGTTGACAACGGTTCAAATTTACTGGCTTTGGAAATCATTGGGAGGGGCTCATTATGCAACAGACGAAACGCCGTAAATGACGCGCGCTCTGTGCAACCAAAACGGCGTTTTTTACGCCGTCATATGGCAAGACAGCGGCGCAAAAAGCGGCGCTTTTCGGCCGCCTTAAAACGCCGCCAAATGCGGCGTTATGAACGGCTTTTCGCGCGTTTTTTACGGCGTTTGGAATCGTGACGCCGTATTTTGCGGCGCAAGTACTGTTTAAAACGCCGTCAAAAACGGCGTTCCGATACAAACGCGTTTAATCTATGGCGTAATTGTGACCCTCTTGGCTTGCCATATTAAGTCAATGCAAAGACGCGATAGACCTACTTGCTGCGCGAATCGCGCGAATGAAGCCCTGGTTATGAGATGATGAGGCGGCGCGAATGACGCGAATCACGCGAGTTGAAAAATCTCGTTCTCGCCGCCTACAGTGCAATTAATCTAGGTATACATCCGCGCTAAAATATCAAGGTGAAAGTTATCATAGCTTGCGTAGTATAGACCCAGCTCCCAACCCAACTTTGAGAATAGATTAACGGCGAATTTTTTTTTATCGCGCTGTAAGAGTCTCACGTTAACGCAGCACGTTAGCGCCGATAACGGCCCACGACTAGTTTAAAGTTACAGACACTGTTATTTTGTTGAATGTTTGAGAGTGATTTTCAGATTTTCAATTTATCCGTTTAGTGGGTAAACGTGTTTTTGCGAGATCGAACCCGAAACCTTGCGGTGTCCATGGCATGCTTCACCTCTTGTCTTTTATTGTTCTAGAATCTATAAATGGTTAGGGTCCTAAATGAGAGACAGAAATAGTTGCCGTGATGTCTGCGGTACTGCTGGAACAGACTGTTTCATTTTAAGCCCGGAGTGCAGCGGAGTCGTTTGCTGTTTTTAGCATTCTGCTCTCTGTGGAGGAATGAAGTATGTTACTTCACCTTTGACGTCAGTAGTACATCAGTGCGTCTATGGCTGAATCGTAAGTCTTTGTTTTGATTATACTGTTCTTGCTGGCTCTCTCACACACACACACACACACACACACACACACACACACACACACACACACACACACACACACACGGCTTGACCTTGTCGTTGCAGAATGAGACTTGCTTTGTTTGCGATCGGTCAGCCATGTTAAATGGATGATGCCGGCTATGCGACAGCAGCCTCTATCAGATAAAGTGTGACATCCATTCAAATTAAACATAAAACCATCAGCTGATGAAGAATTACAAACGTGACGCCGAAAGCAATCCCCATTCTCAGTGAATAACCGTCGGCAATATGCATTCTGGCAGATGGCCTTCTGTTTATGAGCTTTAGCTGAGAGAGTGAGAAATATGTAAGCGTATGTGTGTATATGCAGTCAGTTTTGCTAAAGGTGAGTCAGACAAAGAGAAACAGAAGTAATTCTGTCTAATACATAATTTCCTGTCCCAGCAGATGAATTAAGGTTTCCTTAGCAACTGTTGCCACATCGTTAGATAAGATTTTGATATTTTTGAACGTACGTTTAGGCGCTGGGTGTGTTTGGTGTCAGCTGAATATCACATTACACTTTCTTTTTTTTTAGAGTGTACATAACAAAAACAAACACCAGAAACAAGTACGTCATTTTAGCGTTGACTTCGCTTAATATACGTCACAAATCACATGATATCGGCAAAAAAGAGAGAAATAAAGGCCAAAAGTTTAGTCGTCAAATGAGATCTAATTTCTCATGAACTACCAAAATAAATGTATAGTGTTTGTAGAATGTAAATTACTGTAAAAAAATTAAGCCTTTCTTTTTCCAACCGATTGAACTTGATACTGATGCTACAAGAAACATCGTGTTTCAAAATGATTTGTTTGTTTGTTAATGTCTGAAAGATGGTTTAACAATTCGAATGTAAAGCTGAGTTGTAGGTTCCAGGATTTCGGAAGGAAAATAAAATCATTGATGTTATGAAATTGATGTTTGAATGGGATTCAAATTGTTTCTAGTTTATATAATGCATACATTGGAATCCTTCTTCTTATTCTTTATTATAAGTCTTATTATTGTTTCTTAACTTTTTTTGTTCCACATAAAAGTTTCCATTGAACTCATAGATGTTATCCCACATATTTGGGATAGACATATCAACATATAAAACTGGCTAAAGACTCAATTCAGCTACTCTAAAGACATATGGTTTCATGTTTTTTGTGACTTTGTGTACTGGCGTGTCCTCTTAACAGCTGGTACCGTCCACATGTGACGGATGATTTGTGTCATGGCCTATGAGTTTCCCGGGAAGGAAAGCGAGGTCTTCAGATCAAAGAGGTGATCCTGCTTGTGCTGTAAAACACAGGAGTCACAACCCTCAGTATCAATCACAGGGAAAATACGGCCCCGCAGATGTGTGTGTGTGGGAAAACACCTGGCCTGAGTCTGACAGGTAGGGAAGTCCTCCACTTGTGAATTTGCCCAGCTGAATTTTTTACATGAATGAAAGAGACATTTATTTAGCACTTTATTGTGTAGCCAAAGCGCTTTACAATCACATGAGGGGGGTCTCTCCTCAACCACAACCAGTGTGCATCATCTACTTGGATGCTGAGACGGCAGTCACATTACAATGGCGCCAGTGCGCTCACCACACACCAGCTATAGGTGAACTAAAGGTTTCAGAAGCGACTTATAAAGAGTTAGGGAGCAACAAGCGATATGTCATACAGGAGCCATAATACATTAAGTGCCAATACAAAGTTACTGGTTTCAACTTAAGCCAGACCACTACCTATTGAGAGAAAGGTTTTTTTTTTTTTTTCATTTGTCTGTCAGGTATTCACAGAAGAGTTGGGTTTTAAGTATTTTTTTGAATGTTGTGAGAGATGTGGTTGACCGGATAGTGTTAGGAAGAATGTTCCACCATGAAGAAGTTGTGAAGCAGAATGAGCGGGATTTACTGTCCTCACTGATATAAATGAAGTACCTAGTATCTATCGACTGTTAAAAAAGTTCCATTGTGTCCATTGTCCAACAGTGTCAAATGTTCAGCTCCAGTTGCATCATGGGATAGATGAAGTGTCCATCTAATGCACACTTAAAAATCTTGGCGGAAGCAGTAGACCATACGGGTATTTCTAGCCTACTGAGATCTCGGATCTACTAATCATGACTCATTTTCGCATGTAGAAGCGAAGTGGGCGATTTCAGATGCATGGAATGTAAAAAACCTTCACAAACCACTTTCTGCTGGTTTATGTGTTTTTAATGGACTGCACGTGCAGCAGGATGGTTCTGCTTGAAATGCTTCAAAAGTGACACTCAAGTACTCTACTGCTTCATAATCTCTCTCTCCCCCCTCTCCCTTTCAATTTCAATCTAATTTTCAACTTAAGTATGCTTTATTGGCATGAAAAAATGGCCAAAGCATTAGCAGCTGGGCTTCGTACAAATAGTGCAAGATAACAATAGTAATCAAATAAAATAGAATAAATAAAATAAAGAAATGATAATAAATTAAAATATATAAAAACAGAAAGTATAGTTTAACAAAGATTTATAGATGGAAATATACATTTAAGTAGCAGAATAAAATAATAATGTAATATACAGTAATATAATGTTACATATTGGAAACATGGGACCCGTTTCAATAAGGAGGTTCAAACAACACCGAGTTAAAATGAGGTGATTTCAACTGAGATGAAGAACTTTGAGTTTTCGGTTTCAGAACAGCTGATTTGAGTTCAATCAACTCTGGGTAGACTTACCTTGAGTTAAGCGCTTGCACCACAACAACGACAAGCCATCATCAATGGGGCTCCAATATTCCGATTCACCATGGCAACGGCACCAGCAACATGCCGGCAGAAAACGCTTGAGAGCAATGCTCACTTTCCACTCTGCATACAGTGGATTTACTTGTGAGTTAAAATGAATAAATAGATAAATGTACCAATAAACAAACAAACTAAACAGTAAATGAGTCATAAATGAATGAAAAAGCTGAAATAAAATAGAAACAATAAACAAAATTGTATGTGCTCTAGTGATGAGTGTGAGACGTCGTGGGATATAGGCCCTTTGTTGTCAGTAGTCATAAATCAGCGGTTTGAACTGTGCTCGTAGCAGATTTTGAATGGCTGCACATCTAAATTAATTGTTTATTACCTTTATCGTTTTATTTCTGCATTTATGTTTGTCTTTATAAATTTCTTTATTCGTTCACTTTATCTATACGGTTTATCAATCAAATCTCATCAAATCTAAATGAAAGAATCTGCTCTGAATCAATACACGATGGCTGATGTTTTTGATGTAAGGATGGATGATGTGTTTTGATATATCTAGTTCACTGTAAAGAAAAATGGTTTTAATAAACATACAGTTTTAATAAATATGCAAAATTCCACCTAAATTCTTCTCCTGAAATCAAAGTACATCCCCATGAATTAATGCGGCCTCTTCACATACAGGATCCTCTATTAAAGCAAGTTTTAGTCATTGAGTTGGTCTCTGTTTGATCAAAATGTTTGCAATGCAAAAAAAAGGATTGCAAGGTAACAACGCTAGAACAACGCAAGGTTATGGGTTCGATCCCAGGGATTGCACATATCTATGTATAAATGTAAAGAATAATGCAATTGTATTCGCTTTGGATAAAAGCGTCGGCCAAATGCATAAATGCAATGAAATACTATTAAATGACTGAATGGATGCGTTACACCACCTGTGCTTAAGATTAGGGATGGAGATGGAAAGAAACTCTGGGTTTACCAAAGAATTCTGCTCCCTACCAGGTTAGGTTCACAGAGTAAGTTACTATGGTTACTGACTCAAAGTATAAGTTACCTCTATTTTAGAAAATGCTTTCTAGGGTTTGACATGTCTCACATTCAGAAACGAAAAATCCAGAGTTTCCCTCATTTCAGGATTAATATACTAAACCTCCTTTCTGAAACGGGCCCCAAGTCAGTGCTGATTCACTGTTTTCTCTGTTGTTCTGACAGAAATATATTGTGGAGCTTACACACTGCAGTCCTTGTGTTCTTCGAACAGATACTGCAGTATCTCATCGTTTGACAGTCTTTCAAACGTTTGGGGTTTGGACTTGATTTTTCCATAAATCATTGTCCCTATATCCGTGTATTTTGTGCCTTCTGTTTGGAAGTGGAGTTCCATCTCAATTTTGTTGAGATGACAGTGGGGACACTGTCTCTGGTCCTGTGGCAGCCATGTTTGTCTGTGTCCGCCCGGCTCAATAATGAGTTTGTGTCCACTGAGTCGGTAACTTGTCAATGTGGCTCTCAGTTTTTTTCTCTGTCTTTGTGTACAGATAATCCTCCATAATGTATTCCAGGCCTGGTTCCTGCCAGGTGCAAAAGGGTGAGCAGATATCCTGGGTGGGCATTTATCACACACAGTATATAGCCACAAGAAAAATAAAGAGACCGTTTTAAAAGTTTTTTTCTGATAAGAATGTGTTTTTGTAAAATTATCATTTTTGTATATTATCTGGGAACTTTTGACAACATTTCTCCTTTTTTTGCAAAAAATGAACTGGAGAACAAAACGAATCAAAACAACAGAAAAGACGATCTTTTTAAAACATAAACATCGCAAAGAAACTAAACAAGTTCATATTTAGATTTAAGCAACACAAAAAGTAAAAAAATTGTGTTTTATGAAATAACCCTGATTATTTATTTTTTATTGCTGACTGTTACTTTGTTGTTGGAATCCAACAAACACTGCAATATATGACTGCAATACATGCAGGATTTTAACCTGGCCTAATCAATTACGTATAAATTACACGCTGTTGTATTATCGTGTAATATGTACACCAAAGTTCGATTTTGCAAGCATATGATAGGTCTCGTCTGTGTTTCCCGCCCTTTCGTCTCGTTATTATCAGTTAATTATTTATGCCCTACACCTGTACCTTTTGATTAATCTCCCTATTTATTGACCTTGTGTTTCTTGTCCTGTGCTGGTTCATTGCTTGTGTGTTTGTGTCATGTGGGTGAGTTCCTGTTTTCCGTAAGTTTAGTTTATTTGGAGTTGGTGTAATGGTTTATTAGTCTTGTCCTGTTGGTTTAGTAAGTCTTCGTAACTGTTCCTGTTGCTGTATATGTTCACATTATATTTTATGTTATTTTACCCCTGGTGGGTTTTAGTTTTATATAAGTCTTGTTTAACCTTACCTCCCTGTCTGCACTTGGGTCCTCTGTCCTCACCTCACCCAAGATTCATGACAATAGAAGCCTATATAGTAAACCCCATCACTGAACGATCAATGACTTGTGTTTAATTTCGCAAAAACACCCGTTTGAATGAATTAATCTAATTACACTGCACAATGAACTTTACATCATTTTTGCTGTTTGTTTGTAAGATCCGTGAGCCCGCAGCGTGCCTAAACTAAATTATTTTGCAAAGTGTTTCGCTATCACCGGCAGCATAAATTGAGGTGTTTGAGATGGAGTCAGATTTATTTACGAAGCGGGAGATTCAGAAGATGGACCTATCGGTCATTACTGATGGTCAACAGGTATAAATATAGCCTATTGCAAATAATAGCTGTTTGTTAAAGGCACAAAATAAGACTGCAAAAACTCCCGTTATAATAAATGAATCGGAATTTACTGCACAATTACTTTTACATGCTGTTTATAAAAACTCAAAGCAAGCGTGCAGTCCGCTTTAAATTCCTTCGCACAGTATTTTTCACCGAAGCATGCTTCTGTTAGAAACGAAATCCGCCATGTGAGTGAAGAGTGGCGTTGCTTCCAGCCAATAGAAAATACTGGAAATTTTGGTTTCATTTTCATTGGGTGGGCAAGACAGACGTTAAGTTGGCTCAGCCCCCCCCTGCCCTGTTGTATTCTCTCTTTAGCAGGGGCGTAGCCAGCACATTTTTTTAGATCAATGGGTAAGACCCAGTGATTTTAATAGGGTGACCAAAAAAATCCTTACAGACAGAAATTCTTTCGTTTCTACCTTATACACCAATTCTTCATTACAAATATCTTGCTGGTTAAAAACTACAAAAAGAACGTAAAGTAAACAATTTATTTGCAATGCTTTCAAAGTTCTTTTCCTGCTTACTCTTAAACTATTTGTTTTTTGTTTGGCTAATTCAAAATTTGCCATACAAACAGATAACTGTTGGAACAATACAAAAAGAAAAGATGTTACAAATGACCAGAACATTAGCAAGGGGTTATATGAAACAAAATGTGTGAAAGAAGAAACTTAAGTCATTTTCTGTTATCAAGTACAATCTTTTACAAAATGACACATATATTACACTTACCTAAAGGATTATTAGGAACACCTGTTCAATTTCTGATTGATGTAATTATGGTGGTGGTGTAATGGTGTGGGGGATGTTTTCTTGGCACACTTCAGGCCTCTTAGTGCCAATTGGGCATCGTTTAAATGCCACGGCCTACCTGAGCATTGTTTCTGACCATGTCCATCCCTTTATGACCACCATGTACCCATCCTCTGATGGCTACTTCCAGCAGGATAATGCACCATGTCACAAAGCTCGAATCCTTTCAAATTGGTGTCTTGAACATGACAATGAGTTCACTGTACTAAAATGGTCCCCAAAGTCACCAGATCTCAACCCAATAGAGCATCTTTGGGATGTGGTGGAACGGGAGCTTCGTGCATCCCACAAATCTCCATCAACTGCAAGATGCTATCCTATCAATATGGTCCAACATTTCTAAAGAATGCTTTCAGCACCTTGTTGAATCAATGCCACGTAGAATTAAGGCAGTTCTGAAGGCGAAAGGGGGTCAAACACAGCGTTAGTATGGTGTTCTTAATAATCTTTTAGGTGAGTGTATAGTGCTGTATATGCACTTTTTTAAATCAAGAAAAATCTAACACCTTAATTCTTTGCAAGACTACATGGAAATGAATTATATAAATCAAATGCATCATTGCATTTCTACAAAATATCAGTACACAGACAGTACACTGTCACAGGTTAGCAGCATTTCAGCTATAGCGCTCAGACTGTTTGCGTCAGTGCGTCAGGGTATGACATCATATTAACTCGAGAGTCATGATCTCGCATTACTTTCAGTGTATACGTTGAATGATCTGCGCAGCACTCCGTAAACTCCGATACATCTTAAAACTGCTTCGCACAACAGAGGTGGTGAGATAGGTGCCATCCATCATTCATGGGTAGGCATGGCTACCCATGGCCACCATGTAGCTAAACCCCTGCTCTTCAGGGCCAAATAACATTTCATTTTACTTTTCCAACGAGTGATGTAATTGTATTTTATCTGTGTTGTAATTTGGTTGAGAGAGATTGTCAGTATTATTGTGGTTGAGAGCATCCGTAGATGTTCGGACTGAAACATCAGGATTGAAGCTCTGGACCAGCTGACTGAGAGGAACACATTTATTTGCTCATCTTTTGGTGTTTCAGGGCTTTAGAATGATATGAGTGAGGGTCACTGTGTTTTAAATGTTTCCAGAGGGGGAGGTGTCGCTGCACTTAAGAATAATTATTTTAGCATCTCCCAGAAGTCTAATTTTAAATACAATACTTTTGAAGTCATGGAACTTCATGTATCAACACCTAATACTTAGGTCAAAACATTTTTAAAATGTATTCTAGATATTGTATATAGGCGTCCAGGGCACCACACAGATTTTATCAAAGAATTTGGTGGGTTCTTATCAGAACTTGTACTAGCCGCACATAGAGTCCTTGTCATTGGTGACTTTAACATCCCTGTAGATAATGGTACAAATGCCTTAGGAATGGCCTTCAAAGACACTCTTAACTCCATGGGCGTTATTCAACATCTGTCAGGAGTCACTCACCTTCGTAATCATACTTTAGATTTATTACTGTCTCAAGGTATAAATGTGGACAACGTTTAAATCCTTCAGCATTTGTGAAGACATTTAGGATCATTATCTGATATATGTTTACTTCACTGGCCTACGGCTGATAATCAAACTGACAGACACTGACAGACGAAGAGCACAAACAGATGCAGACAATTATTCAGCAGTTTACCTAGAAGTAAATATAATGTTTTGATAAGTGCTGGAAACACACTCAGATTTCTGGTTTGTTGTCTCCGTGGACACACATACATACATACATACACACAGCATATTCAACCCGGCCACATGCATTGGACACCCACATAAATCAAAAGAAGAGTATCCGTCACATTGGATTGGATTGGATTGGATTCAATTTATTGTCATTACACATATAACAAGTACAGTGTAACGAAATGGATTTAAGAAGAAAACAGCAAACATGAGGGAAGTGGAGAGAAAAACAGATACACATAATACATCATAGACAAGACTTGCAACAGGGTAAGATAATCCAGTTCCGACAAGCAGCCATCTGGCCCAGAGCCATTACGGCGCCGCATCACAGACCCGCTCGTCAGGCTGGCGGTTCAAAGCATACGGAGGAGTTTAATGAGGTACTTGAGGTACTTGTTGCATCAAAGAGTGCAGAACAGTACTCTACTCTCAGCCAGTCTTGTCTCTTTGTTCCAAGGTTACCGCAGGATGCAGTTCATGCCCAGACCTGATGGCAGAGCTGAGAATGGGAAGCGGTGACCTGACAAGAGCTAACAGGATAGAGCTGGATAAAGGACGCGGCAACTTTGATTCCCTTTCTGTCGGTCTCTCGACGTTGTGTTGAGAACGACAGATGGGGTTCGCCCTTGAGAACCAATCAACTCTGACTACTATAGAAAAGGCCAATGTAATTTGGCGAATGAAATTTGCATGCCGGGCTCCGCCCCCGGATTTCCGGTATAAAAGGAAGCCGGCGTGCAGCATTCATTTAACTTTTGTTCTTCAGAGCCATCGCTCATGAGTACAACTCAGGATTCAATCCTCTACAACTACACTGCTGGTGCTAAGACGTGTTACAGCGGATCATCCCTTCCTGCAGCGACCTTCCCCTGGGCGTCTCGGCGGTTCCGGAGGTGTTAGAGATTTTTTCTAAAAAGTCCTTTTCAGGACTGACTGAGCATTCTCTAGCGCGGCATGGCCCGCTGTTCTCTTGGGTGCGGCCCCCTCATCGCACTGCGGGCAGATTGTCATTCAGAAAGTTGCGGTCACGGGTGACTGTCTTCCTACGGGAATCAGCCACCATTTCGTCTGCTACATGGGCTGTGACATTGGTGGCTACGGCCCCAAAGTCCGCGACATCGGGGCTACGGCCTCGAAGTCTGCCTGTATTAGCAGCGTTAGTGATATGGGGAACTCTGCGAACGTAAAAAAGCCGCCAGCCAAGTGCTCACGGGCCGATCACACCCCGATTCGCTCTTCTGAACGTTCCCCAACCGGCGGTGGCATACCGTCCGGATCCTCATCCACGCATTCTGAAACGATGTGTGACGTAAATGAGATGTCGCTCGCAGCATCGGAGGGAGACTGGCATCCGACTCTGACGAATCCGAGCTCCACCCCAGCGGTCGAGTTCAGGACGAAGCAGAAGTGATGTCATCCGTGCTAACCCGGGGATACGTGGTTCCTGAGGTCGGAGCGCGGTGCAAACTGCGCCCACCCCGGGTGCTATGTTTTTCCCGGAGGTGCACAAGGAGCTGTGTAAAACTTGGAACGCTCCACTCACGGACCGTTTCAGTGAAACCGGCTCCGGCTCCCTTACTTCCCTCGATGGTGGGGCAGCCAAGGACTACGTCGAGATCCCCCGGGTGGAACGTCCGCCCACGGTGCACATGTGCCGCTACCACCTGGGTGGAATCGGCCACGTCTACCGTCCGAAGCGCGTAAGACTTCGGCATCACTGGGCCAGGCTGCCTCCTCTCTCTATGCCATGGCCATCCTGCAGGTCCGCCAGGCGAAGGCATTGAGAGAGCCCCACGAGGGTAAGGCCGACCCGGGTATAATGCAGGATTTCCCTGGGTCGGACGATGTCAACAGTAGTGGTCCAGGAGAGACACCCCCGGCTATACCTTGTGCAGAAGAGTGACACCAAGGAAGTACGCTTTCTTGATGCACCCATTTCGCAGGGTGGGTTGTTGGTATCACCGTCGAGGACTGCGCTCAGCAGTTTTTGACGGTGAAGCAGACAGTGGCAATTAGCCACATTTTTTCACGCCGCGACACGGCCGCCTACAGGCCTCCGAGATCTCACATGACGTCTGCTTCCCTGCAACCCAGGACCCCTTCGGCTCCGGTTCCTGTACCCCCACAGGCGGCACCCCGGAAGCGGAAATCGAGGGGGAAACCTCCACCCCGTCAGCGACCTTCTCGCAAGAAGGGACACTGACGGGAAGACCCCAGGGAGAACAACATCGGGCCCGAACCTTCACAGCCACGGCTCTGATTGGTCGGTACGGGACGGCTCCTGCCTTGTCACCAAAGCCGGACCCTTTTCAGGGCCTGGCGCCCACTTACTCTCAGAGTTTTTCGGTTCTTCCCGGGTGTACTTGCAGCCGATCACACACTCCACTGGACTGTGCCCGGCAAACCCGACCTCACGCCCTGGCGAGGCGTCGGGTCGTACACACACGACAGCTGCTACCACTCTCAAACCGACAGTGTGTGCAGCTGTCCCGCTAGGCAGGTAAGTAGGTGGAGCCAACCTTCCCCGTGACAGATGGTTAGCTCCGCCAGCTGACGAACCACCCCCGTGGGAATGAGGAAGCAGACCGTCCCCTTGGTCACCCTGTACAGTCCCTGGGAGCTCGAGAGCTGCCCACACTGTCTCGCTGACTAAAGAGGGGGGTCCGTCTTGGTTACTCGATCCAGTTCGCCAGAGACTCTCCCAAAGTTTCGGGGCATCATCTCTCCCTCTATCAGAGGCAGGGACGCCTCCGTACTTCGGGTAGAGGTCACCACCCTTCTGGCAAACAGGCATCGAGCTCGTCCCTCGAAACCAAGATGTTCAGTGGGTCACGACCCGCACTTCATCGTTCCCAAGAAAGACGGTGGGTTGCGCCCAAAGGTCTGCGTACCCGGAACAGAGCACCTTCACAAGCTGCCGTTCAGGGTGCTCACACAGAGGCACGTCCAGACATCTATCAGGTGTCAGGATTGGTTCGCGGCAATTGACCTGAAGGACGCTTACTTTCATGTCTCGGTCCTCCTCGACACCGGCCGTTCCCACGGTTCCCGTGCGAGAGGCGGGCATATCAGTACAGAGTCCTCCCTTTCGGTCTGTCCCTGACCGCCCTTTCTCCCTGAGGGGAAGAAAGCGAGCGGGTACTAAACTACCTCAGCGACTGGCCTACCTTGGCACACTCGCGAGATCTGTTATGTACACAAAGGGACCTGGTGCTCCGGCACCTAGATCGATTGGGACTCCAGGTCAACCAAGAGAGGGGCAAGCTCTCCCCAGGCAGAGCATCCTCTCTCTTGGTATGGAACTCAACTCTGTCACCATGGCGGCGCCACTGTCCGCAGTTGCACCCAACCAGTGTTGAACTGTCTGAAATGAACATTATAGACATACAGCGGTCCCCCTGAAACAATTCAGAGGCTCCTGGGACACATGGCGTCCTCGCGGGTTAATACCCCTCGGGTTGATGCACATGTGACCGCTCCAACACTGGTTTCAGAGTCGAGTTCCGAGGAGAGCGTGGCACACCGGCAGCAGGCACATGGTGATGCCGCCCTGCTGCCAACGCACCATAACCCCTAGTCTTTATGACTTTTTCGACGGACTCAGGTCCCTCTGGGCAGGTTATGAGGCAGGTCGTGGTGACGGCTGACGTCTCCCTGCAGGGGTGCGGTGCAGTGTGCAACGAGCACACAGGTGGGGTGTTGAACGAACCCCCGCCTGCGCTGGCATATCAATTGCCAAGAGTTGTGGGCTGTGCTACTTGCACTGAACAGGCTACGGCCTCTCGTGCAAGACATGCACGTGCTGGTCCGAGGACAGCACTATAGCTGTAGCGAGCACAGATCGTCAGGGTGGCGTTCGCTCACAGCAGCTAACACAACTTGCTCGACGCCTCCTCCGGTGGAGTCAACATGTGACCCGTTCCCTGCGGGCCACACACACCCCAGGCAAACTGAACTAGACAGCCGACATGCTCTCTCGCCAGTTTATGCCTCGTGGAAAGTGGCGAATTCACCCCCGCGCAGTCCAGCTCATTTGGAGGCTGTTCGGGTAGGCCCAGGTAAACCTGTTCGCCTCCCGTAACACCACCATTTGCCCGCTTGATATTCCTGCCCTCGGCACGGATATCCTTGCGCACAGCTGACCGCGGGATGGGCGGAAGCACGCCTCCCCCCCCCAGGAGCCTCCTTGCACAGACGCTGTGCAAGGTCAGGGAGCAGGAGCACCAAGTGTTATTGGTTACACCACACCGGTCTAACCGCACTCTGCTTCAGAGCTAATGCTCTGGACAGCGACTCCCCCTGAACCATTCCCCTGAGAGAGGACCTGCTCTATCAGAGGAGGGACACGTTCTGGCATCCCAGATCAGACCTCTGGAACACCCATGTCTGGTCTCTAGACGGGACGAGAAGATCCTGAGATGGCTACTCCCCCTCTATGGCAGAGACCATCACCCAGGCTAGGGCCCCATCTACTAGGCGGTTACACGCCTCTAGACGGCGCCTCTTCTCGTCCTGATGTCTCTCTCAATGAGAAAGACCCACTGAGGTGCTCGATCAGGATTGTGTTTTCCTTCTTACGAGACTGGAGACTAACATCTCCCCTCCACACTGAATGTGTATGTAGTCGCTCTTGCCACTCATCACGACTCAGTCGGTGGAAAGTTTCTAGGGCAACACGACCTGGTCACCAGGTTCCTAAGGGGCACGAGAGGGCGGTATCCGCCTCACCTCCGCTCCATACCCTCTTGGGACCCTAAGTGGTCCTGTGGAGCCTCAGGGCCCCCCAAAAGCACCTCGGAGGTTCCGATCTTCCTCACAGAGTAAGACGGCACTCCTGACGGCGCTCACTTCCTTCAAGAGGGTAGGGGACCACCGAGCATCCTCCGTGTCCCCGGATTGCCTTAAATTCGGCCCTGGAAACTCTCACGTTAGCTTGAGACCCAGGCCCGGATGCGTGCCCAAGAAGTTCCCACCTCTCCCTCCGGGGCCAAGTGGTGAACTTGCAGGCGCTCCCCATAGGGGAGGAAGACCCACCCCGACCAGTGTTGTGTCCAGTACATGCTGGACCGCACGCAGAGCTCCGAAGCTCTGACCAGCTCCGTGTCTGTTGGAAGACAGAAGAAGGGGAAGGCTGTCTCCAAACAGAGGCTGGCGCACTGGGTCGTGGACGCCGTTACGACGGCGTTCCGATCTCAGAATCTCCCATGCCCATTGGCAGTGAGGGCTCACTCCACACGGAGTTTAGCCACCTCCTGGGCACTGGCAGAAGCGCCTCTCTACAGAGGTGGGGACAAGTCACATATGGTCAAGTCCAAGCAAGTCTCAAGTCTTAACCATCAAGTCTCAAGTCAAGTCTCAAGTCACAGTTTAGAGAAATCAAGCAAGTCAAGTCAAGTCAAGGGTTCACCCTTAGCAAGTCGAGTCCTGATACGTTTCAAGTCAAGTCAAGTCGCAGTACTAAAATAAAAAGAGCTACATTTTTACGATACATGTATATTTTTGAAAAAAAGATGAGCTTATATACATTTACATTTAGGCATTTGGCAGACGCTTTTATCCAAAGAGACTTCCATTGCTTTATCCTATACATTATACATAGGTATTTACGATACCCTGGGATCGAACCCACAACCTTGCGTTGTTAACGCAATGCTCTTACCACTGAGCTGCAGGAAAGATGTACATATATATATATATATATATATATATATATATATATAATATATAAATAAGGAAAATCAATTGTAAATATAATTTAATTGATCACTTGCCTATGTGTGTGCTTAAAGTTTGGTTCCAGCAGTCACACATTTTCATATGTTTACATGGACACAGAAATGGAAATACTTTTAACTGACAGAATGTAAGACTTAAGCATGTATACACGCTATGAAGCTTATAAACTAAGCATTGTAACTTAAAATCAGTTTTATCAGTTATATATATATGATGTTGTAATACTTGTGCTGTCCATTATAGGTCTCAGTAGGGAATTTACATCTAGTGATGAGAATCTCTGATCATTTTATTGACTTTGATCTTGAATCTCGTTAATCAAAATGAACGGATCTTTTTCATTTCGGCAGTATATAAATAAAATGTTAATGTATGTTAATATAGCCCAGTGATGAAGTTTTGATGCTTAATCGTCATCTCTGCATTGGACGCGCAATATGCACGTTTCATACATAATATATAATTTGAGAACATTTGTTTTCTATTTTATCTGGTTTCATTATTCTACAGCACAAAACGTTATATTGCTATTGTGAGTGTACACAAAAAAATGTAGACCGTTATACGATACGAATGATGAAATTATTCTCGTCAGTATGACCGAAAATGTTTTAATGAGTTTTTTAAGTAGAAGTGACCGCACCTGCGCGTCCATCAGCCTGTCATGCATAAGCGAGCTGCTTTTCAGTTTCCACACACAGTCCACACCAACACTTGAACATGTGCGCACTTAATATAGACATTAGCCTACGTGTAACATAGAGAAGCCCTTTCTTTTTAAAATGCCCCCCGACATTAAAATTCAGGCTACGCCACTGTTACATCCAAATTCCCCAATACATTTATGAAATGAGATGTAGGGTTATCGTTGATGATCGAAGATCACGTTTCTAATATTAATCAAAAACAACCAAGGCCAAATTATAACAAACATAAACGATTAATTAATTAAATTAGAAATCGTTTTATTACATTGACTATAAATAAATTACTTTCTTATCTTTCCTTGTGGTTCTTGAAATGTCGGATGAAATTTGAAGCTGTGGTTGTCGTGTCGTGTCGACATTCTTGCGTTGCATACTCCGCATCTGGCAAATCTTTTTTTATTGGCACGGTCCAGTTCAAAGTCCTTATAGCCGAACGTGCCTATCTGTGGAGCTCGACTGTTGTCTGCTATGTTTGGCGCGGTTTGAGTTGTGCAGCGTTAAAGGCACAGGCGCTAATTAGTGCTGCTGAGTCATAATCGTTATTTTTAAAACGAATTGTATTACTTTATTTTACTTTAAGTCATTGTCGAGTCTTCCACTTTAAGTCAAGTCAAGTCTCAAGTCACTCGCTCTCAAGTCAAAGTCAAGTCTGGTCATTTTCTTACATCAATCAAGCAAGTCCCAAGTCCTGAAAATTGTGACTCGAGTCAGACTCGAGTCAAGTCATGTGACTCGAGTCCCCCACCTCTGCCTCTCTAGCAGACATCTGTAGAGCTGCGGGTTGGGCTACGCCCAAACACCTTCGCAAATGTTTAACAACCTTCGCGTAAACCCGGTGTCAGCCCACGTCCTGCGTGGCGACATGTAGGACTGGCATCCGGGGAGGCGTATGCCTGCGAAAGCACCTTTCCACCCTCTAACAGGTTGGGTCAGTGTGCTATCTACCTTTTCTTCTTACCCAAACACATGGCTAAGAAACTGGTACCTCACCAAACTCCCTTCTTACCCAGACACTGGTTAAGAATAGGCATTCCATCCATCACCAAACAAGCACCCCCTGGGGGCTGGCTGGGCAGAGCAGCCTTCCCCCTTAGGCCGGGATACCATGTGAGCTATCACAGATAGCTCTATCCGGACCTAGTGCTACCGGACGTCTGTAACACTCCCTCCGTGGGCTGTTCTGTCTGATGTATCCTCATGAGAATGGTTCCCACTCCTGGTAACCCATGAGCTTCCCTAGGTGGACCTCAGTCCGCACGTTCCATGCGTTCTCCTCCAAGGACGAGACCATACCTATATCCACCATATGCCTCCCCACGGGTAGGAGGTGGCCTCTGCAGCGCATTCCTGATTAAGGAAGTGGCGCTTACCCGGTGTAAACCCGAGCCGGACGGCCTCTCGCCTGTAGAGAGCTAAGGATCCGTCCGTGAAAGGTTACCTCTCAGGCTCTTCAGAACAAGAGGTAAATGAATGCTGCACGCCGGCTTCCTTTTATACCGGATATCCGGTGGCGGAGCCCGGCATGCAAATTTCATTCGCCAAATTTCATTGGCCTTTTCTATAGTAGTCAGAGTTGATTAGTTCTCAAGGGCGAACCCCATCTGTCGTTCTCGACACAACGTCTCGTTCCCTCCATCAGGGAACTGAGGTTACATACGTAACCAAGACGTTTTCCTACAACATTTCAAATGCTATTAGATTGTTAGATTGTTTCACTGTGTGTGTGTGCGAGTGTGTTTGTGTGTGTGTGTGTGTGTGTGCATCTATGTCAATGTGTGTAAGTATTAATGCATATTGTGTGTGTGGAGCATTTCTATGTCTGTCTTTTCTTGTTTTCACCTTTTTCTTGTTTTTACAGGTATATGACTTTAGTTGTTTTACTTATGTTCAATGTGTCTCATGTACAGCTGCTTTGTAACAATGAAAATTGTAAAAAGCGCTATATAAATAAAGTTGAGTTGAATTGAGATGAGCCATGAATAAATAATCATTAAAGAAAAGACATTAATTTTCATTTTTGGATGAACTGTTTCTTTAAATTGAACTCCCTCCTTTTAATGAGCACATCATTATCTCACACACACAGTCATTCAGAGACATAAGAAATAATCTCCGTCTTTGCTTAATTAGTTTTCACACATGACTGGATAAACATCCCCAGAGCTTTTGTAACAGGTTAACGTATGTGTATAAAGATGAAGGAGACCAGAAGAGCTCATAATGAACTTAACCACAGGTTCAGATATCCCAAATGTTAATTGGAAAGAAATCCATCTGTGGATACATACAGAGTGCCTGCATGTGTGGACCAGTTCATGATCATAATGAGAAATGATTTACAGGCATTAAACATGTTAACTTTTGACCTCTCTTATAAATAAGGTTTTTTGAGTTTACACCTTTCTGCTTATTGAAATCAAATCAAATATTGTCCTAAAATTATTGAAAAATTATAATATCAAACAAAAAGTAAAATAAAAATGAATTAACCTAATATGGCTACTAAGTAAACTAGTAAAACTAAATAAATAACCTTTTTCCCCAATGCTAAAAAGAACCCAGATTTTCGAAATGGTAAGAAGTAGTATGTAACTTGCAAGTGTACCATTTTAATTCGACTTGGGACTTAATTTGCAACTTTGTTTATAAAAGTATACTTTATGTGTAGTATCGAGTACACTATGGTTTTCTGAAGTAGACTTAAAGCATATGAAGTATAGCACATTTGAATACACTTTTTTTGTAATAATTGTGAGAATATATCAGACGATATGTTTGGTGTATTTAAAGAATATGAATATTTTTGCTGATAAAAAAAGACAGAAGATCTTTTGTACTGTAACTTATGACTCAGGCATCAGAAAATAGCGAGTGTATATCCCACAGCAGTCATCATTATTATTATTGCTCATATTTAACCCCTAACCCTGAGGGTTGCTTGCGATACGGACATTAAAGATAACCACAAACTGTGTGCTGTAATTTGAAACGCACCATTTTCTTGTAAATACACAAGGCAAGAAAGCCTTTACTTAACAGAGGTTTATGGAGACCTCAGCCATATCTACAGACCAGAATATGAGAGACTTGGTCGTTGTGTAACCACCAAACATCCATGTTGCCTAGCGATCACCCATAAAACTCCAATCACTGCAATGGTTTTGCAAGTTTAGCAAAAGCAAGTATAATAATGTCACGTATTTTGTACACAAGGTAATTCAAAGTGCTTCACATAAAATTGAGAACATACCGTACATAAAACAGGATGCATTATTGGTATTTTGAAGCTAAATGATTTAAAAGCACACATACTTAAGAATAAAAAAATAACAATAAAAAGGAAATAAATTGCTTTAAAGGTCCAGTGCATGAAATTTAGCGGCATCTAGCGTTGAGGATGCGAATTGCAACCAGCGGCTCAATCCACCCCTCCTTTTTCAATACACTTTGGTAGCTGACACAGGACAAAGATGTCGGCAAGGTTTTGCTCATCAAGGAGATAAAGTTTTTACGGAATGCCCAGTATGTCTGTTTAGGGCTGCTGTAAAGTAACAACGTGGAGAGTTTCATGTAACATGTAACATGAATGGTGATCGCATGAATGTAAGTTTATAAGAAATCTCTATTTCAGATGGTGGACTAAAATGATTAGAAATCAGAATATGCGCACGTCATGTTGACCGCTTCACTGAGAAGTGTAAGAACATCTACTGAGACCTGCGAGTTACAGACGTGTCAGGAGAAATAACCTCAATTTAGCAACATCACCTACTGTGGGCTGAGAACAGAGAGATAGACACTCTGAAAGTTCATCCAAAGCTTAAATGTCTGTGGATTTAAGTGTGAAAATTTTATTGAGATTGCAAGGCATTGGAAATAACGATATTAGTGCGTCAGATATGTAACGGCAGTCTGATTCAAATAAACATGTAGGTTTCCTGCCAAAACAACTACCGTAAATTGAGCTTTTTATGTCTGGTCCTGTCTGAGCTTTTTATGTCTGATTTTAGTCCAAATCCATATACACAAACTATATAATAAAATGTGCTTTTTGTTGTGAATCATCCTTCAGCTAGTCAAATAGCTTAGAAAGGTAAAACACACCTTTCCACAACAAGATGCATTCTTAGAGGTTCATTTCTTCGTATCATTCATATTTTGTTTCATATGCATTTCAGTGATTTTGCTGGATTGCAATTTTTAGTTTTGCCATTTTTAGGCCTTACAGCACACAATCTGATACAATTAGAGCAACAAAAAATGTAAGAAAGCGTGTAAATTTACCAATCATTGCCTTCATGGGATCACTGAGTTATGTATCAAATTATATTTTCATGTATTCAGAATTTTATGAAACCATGGGCTCAAAGTGGCTTTTTAGTAAAACAGTTTATTGAAATTGAATACAGTTAGAAACTTAATAATTCTCTGTTTGTATATTGCACATGTTAGCAAATCTAATGATAATCTGGGTATTTCACGACATACAAAAAAGGTAAATACTTAAAGGCTATGGTATACTGAACTAAAGCATACTTCAAAAGTGCATGAGTTGCATGATGAAAAGGAGTGCATGTAGCTCCATTATGGGTCGGGCCGATCCTTTAATGTGTCCAATTACGTTTTGTTACCCTTGTAAGAAAGAGCAAATGACTGTGTGAATCTGGATCGGATCTCCAGAGGGAACGTCTCCTCTCCCATCCAATCAATCACACACGCCGTCATATGCCTTCCAGTTAAAGTGCAGCACTGGGACAACTGGTTTCTCAGCAAGAAAGACAAACACAAGGAGTGTTATATTAGTCATACTGTATGCACACCGACCGGCCACCCGCTGAGCCAGATCCAATTATGAAAGGAGTGTGAGAAGGAGAGGGTGGGTGTCCACAGAGGACCGTCCAATGGGAAAACAAATACCCTCTATAACCAGACGAAAGTGGCACAGGAGAGAGAGTGTGGTAAGGGGAATGATCTATTTCTGTCCGGAGGTTCTCAGGAGATGGGCTCTTCCAACCCCGGAATGAAGAGACAGAGATTCTGCTAAAAAAAGAAAATGAAACTTTGCCACTTCCACAGAATCTGAAATGATTTCTCAAATCTAATTCTCAGAGTGCAGTTTAATGCTAGTATAAATAGCTCAAATATTGCGTTGTTTTTAATTTCTTTTAACAAGTCCATCAGTGAGAACGGCCTTATGTTACACGATGAACAACCTCAGTCAGCTCTCAGCCAAGCCAGCTGTCGACGGTTTGTAAATAGCTTGCGGTGGGATGCATTTTCTTTCCCACTGTGGACGTATTTCATGTAAGATTGAGCTTGGTTGGTGCATTATGGTCCGGGGGAACCGATGTAAGGCGGCGTTTTACGGCGCAGATGTCATTTAAAGACGTAGTTTAGTTTTAACACGGTTGCTGTGACAACTGCCTTCAACGTTGCCCTTGAGTTCAGACTAACCCCATGAACCACCAATCGACTTTGAGAGAAGTCAGATTAGTGAAACAAGCAATAGTAATGAGCAATAAAGGATTGAAGGAAACCAACTGTAAGAGCAAGAAGTAAACTTTGCCCCATATGTGCACACCTGCGACAGCATTTCAGTTGAATTATTAATGCGGCACGTCTACAAATCAGGATTGGATGTCATTGATAATTGAATATAGAAAGTCCCATTTAGTATCTGAATTGAGATCGAGGTGGCAGACAGGATTGGTATCATGACACTGGAATTAAACTAATGCATTCAGTCTTCAAACGAAACATGATTTGAATTTTCTTAAATTTATTTAGGTTCACAAATTATTACTTAATTTTAGTTACGATGTGTTTTGAAATGTGATGGATTGTGGAGCTAAATGCACATTATGCGGATGCTAGTGTTCAGTTGTTGATGAGAAACTTGATGTTTCACCGCCGGTTGTTTTTGTTTTGTTGGTCCTGAGGATGGTGATAGATCTTGACTTTAAGAATGACCTCAGAAAAAGCATTTGATATTTCAGTACTCTTTTACAGTGGAGATGAGGAAAACAGAGTGAAATGAGAGTTAAGTCAGGGCTGTCTGGGGTATTTTTGAGATATGAATTGCACGGGGCCTGTTAACACGTCTGACTCATTCAAGAGCAATAAGACATCCTTCAAATTGCAGCAGAGCTTCTGTCAAAAGGCTGATTCATTGCGCAATTCGAGACCTGGAGTCACAGAAACGAAAAAGCGAATATAACCGCACGTTAACGTGGTATTTAGCACTGCAAGAGAGCAAAAAACATTTGTACTGTCAATCACTCCTCTTCTTTTCCGCTCAGCATGAAATCCAGGTTATTCTCTAAAATATTAATAATCAATTTATCAGCTGTTATTTAATTATTGAGATTATTATTCCTCTTTACTGGTCTATTCTGAGCTTTGATGTCAATGCTTGCATACAGAAATTAAATAAGAAAAAAACTAATATTTTACAGTATTTGCAATATATATTTTTATTATTTTATTACTTTACATCTTGCATCTTGCATCTTATAGTTATGTGGCCCAAGACACAAGGTCTATTAATTCTCGCCCTGTTTACCGTTTCCTAGAAAAGTTGATTTAAGTGAGCTTGAGAGGGCAGTTTGATTTGATTTACAGCTATTGTTCTTTTCAACTAAAGTTTGATCTGAAACAAGTTTACCGGGACAGCCGGGTCTTTAAAGAGACATGACTAAACGTTGTTATTCTTTGTAGTTCACCTAACTGATGGGGATTAAACTCTTGCCTTTCAGCTGATGCGGGGATGTTCTTTGAACATTGATTGCAAGATTTATGTAGCTTAACTGGTATTGAATGAACGGTTATGCGTTTATCAATGCAAAGGTTGTTAGTTCAGTTTGTAGAGAAAACTCTGATAAAAATAGCAATGAAATAAACACATTATAAAAGTCTGCTAATGCATGAATGTAAATGAGAGTCAAAAAATGACTGTCATGCTTTTAAACAATTTGAATTGGATAGAGGTTATAGGAGTTTTCTCTCAAATAAGTAAAATAAACGACATGGGAATGGATTCATTAAAGTTTGTTTATTATTTATTTATGAGATAGAGAGATAGATAAGATTTACTTATCTGTTCTCTGTGGATTATAAAAATATACTGATATTGCTTTTGGAGAATTTGAATGTGTTGACATTGGCTCCGAGAATAGACCACTTGTGCCCCCTTGTGGCTTTATTTAATACTGCAGTGGAATACGTAGGCATCCCATCTATTTTATGAGGATGTGCTCGTCAAAAACCTATGGAGATACCAAGGTACATTGTTGTATTTTATCTTCATAATGTATTTATGTAGTTTGAAATTTTAGTATAGTCAGAAACACAATGTATAATACAATGCAATGTAAATCGATTTGGATAAAAGCGTCTGCCAAATGCAAAAATGTTAAAGTAAGTATATTTTTTAGAATAAATATAAATTGTTATACGACGTTTCTTTATCATTAAATATAAGCATATTAGCACCCTTACTTTTTTTTAAACACCCGTCAAATAACAAGCTTGCTGCAGAATGAGCATTAGCCTCTAAAGCTGACCAAAGGAATGACATGAAAAACGGATGCATCTTTGTTATTGTAGTTTCGTGTGTGTACTGTAAATACAGTGCGTTCGTTCCCGAACAACATACATAAAAAAACATTTGTCTCTGATGTTTAATTCATATTTAGTGTTTTGCTAATACTAGTTTTACCGGCTTTTACTTTCTGATCTACACAATGCTATGACACGGGCACACTACTTACGCCCCTTTCGGAGATCACGTTGGCTCAAAACTACATTTTCCAGAATGCTTAGCGTTCTGTTCGCGCTAACCACGCGACAATGCATCCTGGGAGTTGTAGTATTAACCGACCGAGCCTGGTTTTCGTCTGACGAGCGTTATACATGAGGATTGAGGATCTCCGCAGAGGAAAGTCCACCATAGACATGAACATAGAGGCCAGGTAATCATATTTTTCCGCCGCTATATAGACAACGTCACAGGCACACACGATTTTGATAGGTTTTACGATGATGTTAAACGACCAGAAAACCGATTTTGTGGTTGCGCATGAGATACAATCCAGGGTTTTATATCAGCGTCGCTGGTTTTCACGCGAAGCGTCGAAACGAGGCGATATCATGGTTATATGTTGATTTCTCTACATTAATGATTTCTAACAGGTTAGTTATAATGTTAATGTTCAATAGAAGAACATAATCCCTTAGAAACAGGCTGGTTTACATGTAACGTGTGATGTAAAACAAGCCCGGCCTCTAGCCGCAATGTTGTAGCCGTCTCACGTGCTGCGGTAATTTAACTTGACTTTAACGTGACATTTATACGTTCTCTGTATTTTTGATTTAATGTTATTATGCAACACGGACGCTGTTGACATCCGGCAGAGTGATTGACCAATCAAAAGCGAGAGATACGTGTTCGACGCTACAAAGTAACAAAACAAAAGACAAAAGATGCAACAATGCTGCTGATATCATTGATGTTATATTTTAGCTTGGGATCTTAGTAATAGCATTTAAATAAAATGTCAGTGCTTTTCTGTAGATGTAACAGCAGCTGTCAGAATCATGTGCTATGTCGTATGTTGACACTTCACCTTTCTGTTGAAATGAAAGTGGTTTGGATAGTTGTGTGTGTGTGTGTGTGTGTGTGTGTGTGTGTGTAGTGTTTGCTCTTATTGACTGTAATTGTTCTGATCTCTCACGTTTTCTCTCTAGGCGTGTTTGAGGTTTTGGAAACATGTCCAAGAAAAGGGGCAGGTGGGTAAAACTTCAGCTATTTGTTCACTGTGATGCATCGTTTTCCTTCTACCAAATGACAGATCACCTGTGACTGTATCGCATACCGTGAGAAGACTGAATTAGATGAAGTTCATACTTCTCAAGCATTAACCTTCAATGTAGAACAGTGTATGTGATTGCACTATTAATAAAGTCCAGGAACCAGACGTACTACATCCTCCCGTGTTTTTGTCCCACAATTTGTGTGTGTATGTTTGTTCACTGACATATTAACAGCAACTTTGCTAATTATTTATATGTCGTTAAACAAGCACAATAAAAACACAAGGAATACATTTCTTGGTAATACTTGCACTTAAACAAGCTGCTCACATTGTAAATTTACACAGTTTTTAATGTAGTCACTTTCTAAATTTATTTCAGCTCCTATTGCCTCATGGGATAGAATAGAATCTGATGCATTTTTTTTTCATATTGATTTTTCATGATGCATCATTGCATGCACACTGATTGTCGTGTTCTGTATAGTATGGAGTAGTCCATTTGAAACTTGAATATTGAAATCCCAAAAGCAGGAATATCGGCTTGTTTGGTTGTTTTTATGCAGTTATTTTTTTATTTACGAATCACGCTAATGAATGTGTCTTGTGCCATCATATGCATAAAACTGCATAATATTGGACATTGGGCATCCCGCTCTGTAGTACTCCATTGCAAAACCAGTATTACCTGTTAATAAGTTAATATATTATCACTGTGCAGTAGATGTGAGAATCAGATGTGACCTGAAAATAAGGGATTATGCTGATATTCAGTTCAGATTTATTTTGATAGAGCTTTCTACAGTTTTGCCTGGTTGCAAAGCAGCTGTACAGAAAACACATTTTCTTTTACAAACAGTAAAGACTTTAGATAGAAAAAATTCTGGTTCCTGAAATTACGTGATCTTCCCCTCACTCTTTCTCTTTTATCCTCTTTGGATTTCGTTGCTTTATGGTGTGAATTTTATCCATAACTCATCCTGATTTCGTATTTGGTATTATTGGACCTAAATATTCAAATATCCCCAAAATAGTGGTTCATGGCATGAGAAAATACAGTTGATGGACTATCATGAGGTATAATATTCCAATATTTTGAAATATAATTTCTCTGAAGCTCTGTCATTATGAAAGATTGACTAAATCTCTTGCACAAGACGGAACTTCTGGTTAACTTGAACAGAATTCCTACTGCAGTAGGGTTTTAAGACTATGGATTCCATCTCGTCCGCTCAATAGGAAACGCAGCAGCGGAGAGCTGAGCGACAATCTCACTCCGGATCCCAACAATCTGCTGGGTCGACGGATTCAGCACAGCTGGCGAGAGAAGGGCGCTTTGACTAAGTGGAAGGGCACCGTGCTGGACCGACTCACCGTCAACACCTCCTTATTCATGGTCAAATACGATGGCTTTGATTGCGTCTATGGCATCGAGCTCTTTAAGGACGAGAGGGTCTCGAACCTGCAAGTCCTCACTGAGAAAGTGGGTGAGTAGGAAACGCTGTCGCACTGCACGCAGGAAACAAACCCAACGACAGGATGTAGCACATGTGTGTGAATAAGCGGTATATGACGGTTATCGGTGTTAACTCTTTTAGTACAACATGGGCATGCAAGTGCGACTCCAATTCTGTGTGATGATTAGAGACGGTAATGAAATACATCAACAGTTTATTTAGCTGGAAATTCAACAATAAGATGAATTGTGCCTGTTTTTAATAAATCAATGAATACAAGTTTAAAAAGAAATCGACAAATTCAAATGACTGAATTAGTTTTCTCTTTGTGTCGGGAAGTCGATGGACTCATGTTAGCATCATTCGTAACGAATGACAATCTTAGAAAACAGACAAAGCAATAAAAATGGTCAGATTGAAGCTAAATACAGACTGGATGAGCCTCATTTATTCCATTTCAAAATGTGCGCGTGTGTGCTAAACAAAATTGATTGGCACACCGACTCTTGCCGGAAAAAGAATGGCAAGTTTACAGCAAACATGACCTCATTCTGGAGTTTTGCTTGATCGAAGCTGTGTGCAGCTGTGCACACATCTGTTTTCCAATCATTCTGCTAAAAATGTGACAAATAAAACACCTAATAAATGCCACCGAATTGTGAGATATTTGTTTTGAATAATGTTTTCAAAGGAACGATGAGGTTTAGACATGTTGTGGCATTTGTGATTTTCTTAAATTTTGTTTTCTAAGTTTTACTGTTGATTCTGTGGTCGGATTCTCTATAATAACACTTGGGTGATTCTCACTAAACCACTGAAACATCGTGGCAGTTAAGATTGGAATGATATAACGTACAATTCGGTAACACCAAAATGATCACAATAAAGATATTTGTGTCCTATATGGACAAAACATAATTTTGACATAGAATAATTTTTTATGTATTTTATTGCTTTTCTGCTGAAACTCCTATAACCGCATGCGCGTCCTTATTTGAGTGCATTAAATGTTGTAATTTAAATCGAGCGAATTTTAAATATTGTGAAAAGAACAATAGGATGTTCATTCATTCTCAAAACATGAATATTTATGTATGGTAAAATTTGGGGCATGAATTTTCGGTATGAAGGAATATTCCATTACCGCGGAATAAAATGTCAACCGTAAGAGATTTTTCTATTCCGTGTATTCTGCGGAATGTAAATAAATTGGCGTGGTTAACTTGGCCCTTTCAAGTAGGGCGTTATTCTGAAAAAACAGGTGAATTAATCCACACTTAATAAATTAACGTATCAAAAATTCTTTTGACCTTTTAGTCTGTAATCTAGTGATCCGCTCCAGTCTGGCGCTTTCTCTCTCACCGGCAGTCCTCGTGCAGGGATCTGCGCGAGCGTATAAAAAAGCTCATGCTCACCAAGTATTTCAGAAGTTGGATTGCTTTGTGAAGCTGTTAATAATTTTAATAAAGTTTTACTTCAGGTGAGTCAAGGTAAAATTTGCACTGAAACACGCGATGATGCTAGCAGCGTTTTGACTTGACGTACATGTAAAGTCACCAGAGACTAGCATAGCAAAGACAAGCACCAGAATAAACAAACCTCAAGATGCAAAACACAAATAATGTGCATCTTATAGAGAGTGAAGAGCGATAAAGACCTACACTACAGACCCCTTGAACACCAGTTTATAACACCAGTCATTTACTGTACTCTCATTGTTTGTGCATATATTCATATTTCATTGTTATACTTGTTGTCCTTCTTCCTTCTGTATACATTTGTTATAGCCAGAATATAAATATAAATAAGTATTAAATCTTTTTATCAGAACTTGATCTGATATCTTCAATACATTTTCAAAACTTGCCTATTTTAATTATGGTGAGCATTTAAATGAACTGTAATAAAAAATTATGGAAATCAATCTAAGAAAAATGTGGTATAAGATATAAAATTATAATGGGAGATTATAACCATGAAATAAAATTACTCATTACGTGAAATAGATTTTTGGTCATTCCGCCCACCTCTCATAAAAATAAAAAAAAAAGTGGAAGAAAGAAGTGTCCATAACTGATATTCTCATCCTCGGTACCGTTTTTTTAACGACTATTTAGCACACAAAAAGATATTTACATGAAGTTTGTTTTTATGTGAAGAAACACGTCAACTAGTACATTTTAAATGGCGAACAAGTTGACAAATTACTTAAACTGGTTAAAAACTGTATTAAAAAGATTCTCTTGTCATGCTGTGTACACAACCGTACATGTATAATATTCTATAAAAATTCTTATCATGTATGATTAATACAAACTTGCTCAGGCATCATGGCTTCTCTTGTTTTTAGCAAAACATGCTATGAGATTTACATGGTTACTGTAATTAGAATTCTTGAGGCCTTTTTTTGTATTTTTATTTTGTTAAACTGTCAGTAAAAGTTTTAAAATGAATTCCTTGCTTTAAATGAATATAAAGTGTGTATTAAGTGTTTTTATGAATATCATGTTTGAAATCTTAAAACCACGATTTTGTGAGAATCACCCACTTAAACATTGTGCCCATTAGTCCCGGTAATAGATTTTCTTAAATACTTTTATGTAGTCTTGAACATCATAATCACTGGCGGATATATCAGATGGGTGGATGAATTGGTGAAAATGCATTACCAATTCAATTCCTGTGGGTGGAGTTTACTCTGTATAAACAGTGTTTTCATTTCCCCTTTTTTATTAAAGATTCTACCATTTTCCACTAAGCAAACTGAAGCGATTGAAATCAAAAAGATTGTCTATGATGCTTAACCTTATGTCGCAAGTGCAACATACGAGTTTAACCTAACTGGAATATTCCCTTTTAATTATGTATTACTTGGCTTCTGTAACTCGCCTAGTGGAGTAATAGTTTATTTGAATACATTTAAATTTTAGTCTTTTATTTTGCCTTCATTTTAAAACGCTTTAGGACTCCTGTACCCATGGTTAAATCGCAAGATAATGCACGGCTTGTTGTTGCTTATTGCTTTTAAATGCAATTGTGCTTTATTTTTGTTCTGTTTTCTGTTTCCTCACCCTTCTAAGTGAACAACAAGATCAAGGTTCCTCACGATGCTGAGGAGCTGGTGGGCAAAGCGGTGGAACATCTATTTGAGAAGGAAGATGGGGAGAAGAACGAGTGGAGGGGGATGGTGCTGTCTCGTGCTCCCATCATGACCAACTGGTATTACATCACCTACGAGAAAGACCCGGTATTGTACATGTATCAGCTCTGGGACGACTACAAAGACGGGGATCTGCGGATTTTACCTGAAGCAGGTAAACATAATCTTCCAGGGTTGAAGATTCATCATACGCCTTACGGTTTGCTTGACGAATTTGAATTTTCACTTGGGTCTCTTTGGAACCCCGAACCCCTCATTACAATCACAATATTTTTTTTTATTATATTATCACTGACTCCCTGATTCTTGCACATACTGACATATGTAAATATTCTTATTAGTATTATTTTCTGAAGATAATGGAGGCTTGTGTCTGAATTGTTGCGTATCTTACTCTTAACATGTGTTGCTGCTGTGTAGTGCTTCATCGGTTTAATTTTGTTACTGATTTTGGTTGACAGTTGCATTGTTTTCGTATGATTTTTAAGGAGAATCATTCTCTTTCTGGTATTGTGAATTTATCATTCTGTGGGTCACAATACCACTTGCAGGCGAGATGCAATAAAAATGATTATGGCTGAGATCATAAATCTTTTGTTTTGGTTCTGCTTTTTGGTTTATTTTGGTTCTTCCTTGGAAAAGTTCATCTCAAAATCTAAATTTGAGGGATTTTTTACTCACCCACATGACGTTAAACATGTTTTAAGACCTCACTCCATCTTCGAAGCACAAATAAAGATATTTTTAGGTGACATCCAAGAGATTTCCAGGCCTCCTCAATGACATGGTTATAGTTGTTGTAAAGGTCCAGAAATGTACTAAATACATAGTTGAATTTTTATATAGCGAGTAAGTGACGACGATACTTTCTGGGCAAAAAACAAACCTTAAAAACGACTTTAATCGATATATTCTCCTGTGGCTTGTCAGTCTATGGTGCAAGTTTACGTGAATAAAAAATAACACAAGTTTGAATTTGAGATGAGTTCTTCCTTTAAATTTCATGAGACAGGATGGAAATGCAGAATACTTCCTGCAATCATTGTTATCTTGGTTTTATTGGCTTTTCAAAGCGCTACATTTATTCCTAAAGCTACCATTAAAAAAGGTTGCATGATGAAATTTTGGCCACGCTTCTGTGCGAAATAGAGATGCTTAAGAATCTTATTACGTCTTATCTTATCTTGAGAAGATTACAATCAGATAAGTCTTGTAGAAAACTGCTATAAAGAATATATAGTCATTTAGCAGGCGCCTTTTATCAAAAGTAATTTAAGTAGGATTGAAATGGCATCCAATTATAAATTTGGCAGTAGATTATATACTGTGTGCAGTATGAGAAGGTTGAGTATTCATGGAATATACAGATCTCTTTATGATTTACATCGTCTCGTCAAATAATCATCTCTTGACGCAAAACACATAATTTCCCTGATATCAAAAGCTACATTTGTAATAAAAATCAAGTATTGAATACAATTAAAAATGAATTATTGAATATGAATCAACAAAATTCCTGTAAAAACACCAGGTGCTGTTGCATCGGTCGGCTTGTGCAGTAAATTGGTGCCGTGCGCTTCAGACAGGATAGGGTTTAATGAGTTTTGTAGAAGTCGAGATGAACATAATTAAATTTCGCTCTGCCAGAAAAAAATTAATGCAGGAATTCCTCTGTGTCTGTCTGTTTTCTTTTTTGTTTTTGTTTCATTGTCTGCAATGGGGCACAAAAGTTTGTGAGGCCAAAAGTATTCTCATCGAATTCTCTTGATAATTACATTAAGCTTCTACTCTTTTGTCAAGATACTGGAATTTCTAATTTCGAGATGATACCTTAAAAATATCTGTATTCGATACCACGTGTAAAATACCAGCTTTCCTGTAGCTCAGTGGTAAGAGCAAGGTTGTGGGTTCGATCCCAGGGGATTGCAAATACCTATGTAACATGTATAGGATAAAGCAATGTAAGTCGCTTTGGATAAAAGCGTCTGCAAAAGGCCTAAATGTAAATGTAAAAAAACTGCCATAACATTCACACCGTGTCTACACTGGATGCGACTGACGCGACACGACTAAAGACATTAGAACCCTTTATCATTTTTAAATTTTGTCAAACACTGGATGGGTCGAGATGCAACAAACCCTTCAAGGTGTAAGGCTGTAAAATTTTTGTTTTTTAATAAAAAGTTAAATTGAACAAGACTACACTATAAGGTAGGCCTATATTTTTACATGAGGTACTCTTTGTTAATCTAATGTTGATTTTACTAATGCATTTACTATTTAAAATCAAAAGTCACATATGTTGATATTAATGGACCAGAGCTTAGTTGTAACACAATTTAATACTTTTAAATAAAAAAATAGAAAAAAACTTTATTATTTAAATTAATTGTTTGTTAATGTTAGTTAAAACATTTATATGATGAAAAAATAATAATTTGTTATCCATATATTATTATATTTAACCATATACTGTATAATCATTGATCCCCACACATGGAGACAGAAATGAGCACTATGGTAAACATGGGAAGCATTAATGAGCGTCCACCAAGCGGCAGATGTATTACTGAGACTCCGCACTGCATATATTTTTAACACAAACACTATTTTACTACACTATTCGATACTGCGGGAACCTGTGTTGGAACCATTTCTGATTTTTCAGTATCGATATGTCTCGAAATATCAATATGTTTGACAACACTAGCTTCTCCTGTTGTGATTTTCTTTGTAAAATCATTCCTTTCCTTTCTTTCACAGAGAATAAACATCTGCTGCCTGCAGACCGTAAACCCGGAGAGGAAACAGAGAGCCTTGTGGGTAAGCAGGTGGAGTACGTCACAGATAAAGGAGTGAAGAGAACGGGCCTGGTCATCTATCAAGTTCCTGCCAAGCCGTCCGTTTACTACATCAAATACGACGACGACTTCCACATCCACGTCTATGACCTGGTCAAGACCACCTAAACAAAACACAGACGAAAGAAAAGAATACGTTCTCCTCATTGCTCAAGTATCATTGCGTTCTTATTGTACAGTTTGCCTTGCCTTGCTGTGACGGGCGATTGGAAAAACCTCTGTACAGCGTTTGTTGTTTTGTGTTGATGTCTTTGTTGACGGGTCAAGAGGACGATTGTCCTATCAGAACGGCGTTCTGTATATTCCATGTTAATAAGCCGGCCGTTTTACGCAACGCTTTAGCTTTAATGCCTTGGAAGAGGTCATTTGAGTTAAGACATTTGTATGTGAATGTGCGTTCACATGGAGCGTTTCTTTTGAACTGTAAATAGTTTTGACCGTTCATTTCAGAAATACATTGTGAGAGAGACAGTTGATATGAAAAGAAACAAGCGGCGCGCGTTCTCTAAATTTACAAAACTGACACAGCAGAAATCTATTTATTACATTATAACGCTTCATAACAAATGTTTGTGCACACTTTCATGTGGTGTGTGTGGTGAGAGACGTAGCTGACAGCTCCGATTAATTAAACCTTTACCTGAGTGACATCATCACGCCCCGTCAGTGGCATCGTAGCAGAATTCAAAAGCGATTTGTCTGACCCTTTGATTTTATCGCACAGCGTGTCGTTTTTGAATTGCATACGAGCACTTTGGGTTTTAAAACTTGATTTGAGGAAAAATCTAGTCTAACCAGTTTTCCATTGCATTGGGGGTTTTATTTGAATGTCTAATGCCGTGATATACAACAATGTGATTAAATGTTCGTTTAAAAAATCAAAATTATCAAAATCTCAGAATCACTAATGAGAAAGAGATTAACCGCATGTAGTCCAGTGCTGTAAGAGCAGTTTAATAACTTTAGAATTGACCTCAGTTTAGTGAAATCCAGCAGGCTGGATGATGAACCTGTTAGACTTCTAGATAATTCCTCCCCACTTCTTTATTGCCTTACTGTGAATTAAAGGCAGGCCGAGATGCCCGCGTTTATAAAACGTGATATTCATGTTCTCAAAGCTTCACAGCTGATCTGAGCACAGCTTTAAAACAATCAACAAAGCCAGTTTTATGTTCCTGACAGGTTTCTCCTGGTGAACAGGCGTCACATTTAGCTTCATGAGCTCTTTCAAAGTAAAAAAAAAGAAGTCTCACATGATTTGTGTTGTGATTCTTGCTTTTTTCTTTGCGTGTTGTCTGTAAATAGTGCACATACGTGTAATAGTCGGCCATGTGTTTAAGTAGCAGATACTTTAGGGCCTTGTTTGCTTGTAGCATTTGCACTTTATTAGGCTGTCCAGTGTAGCTCTACTGCGTCTCGCAAGAAGTAAATCGTCCAAACACGGTATGATATTCATAACATTTGACTTGCATCAAAAAATAAAACAAATAATATGGATTAGTTTAGGTCTCACCGGATTGGCATTACCAAATTAAACATGCTTCATGTTCAGGTGTCTAATCTTTCTAATAAACGTGTAATTTAAAAATGATATCAATAATAATATTGGTCAATCTTATCTCATTAAAGGGACAAAAGTGTGTAGACTTGCGCATGAAAAGACTTGATTATGTAAATGTAATGCACACACATTACACAGTTCAGCTCTGTTTCCTGAAGTGTGTTTGTGTTTTGCATGTGCAAGTCTCAGACTGGAGGAATTGAATCTCTTTGGTACAGTAGTGCTTCACTGACTCATTGTGTAGTTTGCCTCTATATTTATTATCCACACAGCATGTGTCATTTACTTTATAATATTTTTTTTTCTTCAGACTGTTCTAAAATCTCCAGTTCAGTGGTTCGTTCGGGGAACCCAGTTTTGGTAATGGGGAAAATAAATCATTCCTTGAAATGCACATTTGTGTAAATGATTGTTATAAAACTTTCTCCAAAGTTTGAGAGGAGAGACATCTTTTTGTTTTAAAACACTTGTAGTATAATCTCTCAATCTCTCTGTGATGATATCAGGCTATTGAATTGCGGTTTTCTTTCCCCTGTCTGTGAACGAGTAATTCTATCTTTGGCTACCCTGTGACGGTGTTTTATCATGTGGTCCGCGAGCTTCTGCAGATTCCTCCGGTTCTATTTCATCGGTTCTTTTGCTGCTTTTTACCAAAGTTACTTTTTCAGTAAAGTGATGTTGAGGAGGTTCACGCTCCACATCTGTTTGTGTAATGATGTCATCGTAAATAATAAAAAGAGATATTTTTTGCACTGAACATTGTTGTCATTGTGTATGTTTTATTATATGTTTGTATTTTTTTATTCTGTATATTTACATCATATAATTTGATAAATGGGGGCATGCAAATTAGCTCATACTCAGACATTTTTTTAAATGGCATTTTATTTTCTGCTGTTGTTTTGTGTAATACGTTTTTCCCCACTTTTTAGAAATTTAGGAGCCAAATTACAATTGTCTTTATATTTACACATATACACTAAGGAAACAGTTAACTTTCTTTACCCATAATGCATTAGGTTGTGGCATTCACAGATTGCATTTTAGCCCTTTGATTCATTTTAATAGCAGTAAATGTGTTGTGACTCTTGAGCAATGACCTAGAGGTCATTATCCTGTGTGTTAAATCTCGAACAGTTTTTTATTGATTGGTTAAGTTTATGACCTTTATAGCGTGTAATGTAATATCTGCAGACAGTGTTAGAAGGACAGTTCTGAAATCTCTCACACAATATTCACATGCTGACATGGAATCTATAATCATGAACCAGTTTTTATACTTGAGTTTCTTTCTTTTGGCTGCTTCGGCTGTATTGGCTTACATGTGGAGGGACACGTTTGATGCAGGTCAGGACGGCGACATTTATATATCTTGCTCATATTACCCTTAATTGAAGCATCTGAAATATAATATGATAACATTATGAAGTTTTCTGACAGTGCTCAATGATCCTAAAACTAATGCATGAATGTTTTTGCAGGATAAAAATCCACCAAACTTGTAAAGATTTGGAGAAATATAGCTTGAGAGAGATTTTAATAGTAAAATATGTTCTTTATACAATTTCAGCAAAAGTTAACAAGACACAAAACAGAAACACTTTTTGCTTTCAGTTTGTTTCATGATGGCTACATGTCATTCTTTTAATGTATCTATCATGTTAATGAAAAAAGTCCCAAAGTGTCAGAAAGAGTATATACATTTTTATAGAATATAAACTTTCTGAGGATGGTAAAGTTTACTGTAATGCCATGTATTCCATCCTATTTATGAGCTATATTTAGCATTTTCGTGATTTCTTAATTTTCTTTTAAAGCTTCTTACAGTTTTTCTCCATTGTTTACACACATTTTCTGAAAGCATGCCTCATATTCTCAGAACTCTACACACAAATCCAAAAACACACACACAATGGGTAAAATCCCTCAATTCTCCTGCAAAATGAAACTTTACATTCAAAACAATGTTTTTTCTTTTGTGCCAAAAGCAGAGAATTGTGTGTAGTGTTTAGAATAAAGTGTGTTTTAGAACTGCAATTTGAGTGTAAAGCATGAACTGTGCTTGTAGTTTAGCAGAATTGGTTGAGGGGGTTGGTGAATGAGTTACATGTTGTGGTCATTGTGTCTCAAGTACCAGAATTTGTGTGTAAACAATTGAGAAAAACTGTAAAACCTATACCTCATGAAATTAATAATTTTTAATTTATTAAATGAATTTGATGCCGGACCTCAAGCATTCTTAAGTATCTGGAACAATGAATGCTTGTTGAAATGTGTCTGTTATTTATTACAAATTTCAATGCATATTAAACAAAAGTTAAAAGTAACGATCATCACTTTTGTCAACATATTGTTTGTTCCTAAAGGATACTAAGCCCCTGTTCATATACTAGTACTGACTTTTACACCATTCCCAATGGGCAGAGCCAGATCACTGAATGATCTGAAAAATGAAAAAATGCATGATCTGACTCATTTGAAATCAAACATACACTGTAAATTTGCTTTAAAGGTTCTTCAAAGCGATACCAAAGAAGGACCATTTTTAGTTCCACAAAGAACCATTCTGTCAACGGTTCTTTAAAGAACCATCTGTTTCTTACCTTTTTTATAATCTGAAGAACATTTTTCACCACAAAGAACCTTTTGTGAAACAGAAAGGTTCTTCAGATGTTAAAGGTTCCTTATGAAACCGAAAAGTTCTTCTATGGCATCAAAGAACCATTTGAAGAACATTTTTAAAGAGTGTAGAAGAACCTTTTTCATCTAAATGATTCCGTAGAATTTTGAACATCTGAAGAACCTTTCTGTTTCACAAAAGATTCTTCAGATAACGTAAAAGTAAGAAAGAGACGGTTCTTTGAACAATGGTTCTTTGTGGAGCCAAAAATAGTTTTTCTATATGGCATTGCTGTGAAGAACCTTTTGAGCATCTTTATTTTTAAGAGTGGATGTGGGTAAAGTGTGTAGTAAATGTTCTCTTTGTTGTAAGGCATTTTTCGGATTGACACACAGAGTAGTGTTTTTTCACAGAGTCTGTTCAGGGGACGCGGGTGCTCATCACAGGGGCCAGTAAAGGCATCGGAGAGCAGATGGCCCACCATTACGCACGCTTCGGAGCAAATATTGTTATCAGTGCCAGAGGAGAAGATGGTTTAAAAAAGGTCAGATGTTTCGTTTCAGATATATAGTTTACACTATACTGTATTTAAAACACTTACACTTACACTTAAAACACTTACATGATTATTTGCTTCTTGCAAAATGGCAAAAGCACACACAAAGCACATGTGCTGTTTAGAGCTGTTCTTGTGGATGTTCAGGTGGCACAGAAATGTGTGAAATTGGGTGCTCAGAAGGTTTCATATGTGACTGGAGACATGTCTGACCCCGCAGATCCTGACAGAGTTATCAGATACGCTCTGGACAAAATGGGTGAACACATTATTTTAATGCAGATGAAATGTCCAATACAGTGCCTAACATTCTCCTGAAATACATACTGAGTGCGATTAATTTATTCTGTAGGTGGACTGGACTATCTAGTGTTGAATCATGTTGGAAACAGTTATGTTGAGTTTTGGAACAGAGACCCAGATCATGTCAGGACACTCATGCAGGTAAATAATGTCCCTGATTCTTAGGCTTTTATCATCCTGCCTTCCCATAATCAGAGCTGCAGTCTGTTCTATACATTGGACGGTAATGTCATACATTATCTCTACTATTTTAGTTTATTCTAGCAAAAAGGATGAAAGTTAAAGCACAGTCTTATGTACATAGCCTCAAAGAAACTAGGTAAAGAAAAGGGTTTGACTTTAGATGTAACATAACCTAATATTGTAACTAAATATTTAACTACATTTAAATTGGCTTTAGGAGTCGTTTTATACAGTTCTAGTTATTTTAGTTATTTCAAGGAAAATATGTGAAAATATAGGAAAAGTTTATTTGCAAAAACAGGTGTGCAAATTTCTTTAACTTTCAAAAAAAAAAAAAATTTATTTGTCTTGTTTTATTGTCTTAGCTGTATTTCTTTGAGTTATTATTACTTCATCAAAACAATCCATTTGCAGTTGGATTGCTATTACTTGAAATCCAAATAGTAAAGAACATGATTTTAGCGAATGAACTCTTCAGATGTTGCCATGATTTATATTTTTTCAGACAAACTCTTGGCAACTTTTGTAAAACTCTGTTTTGTAAGTGGATAGATATACCAAAGTATTCATCTTAAAACTTGCTCAAAATAACTGCAAAGAACTTTGAACACATGGTTGGCTTGTGTTTTGAATAACCTTTTGGCAACAGGGGATTGAGCATTAAAAATGTCAATTTAATTGAAGTCAATTGAATGCCACTGAATAGTTTTTAGAGTCAAAGAGCAGAAGAAACATGCAGTGAATGCTAACATATGTCACTGGTGACAGGTGAACTTTGTGAGTTATGTGCAGATGACTGCCGCTGCACTTCCAGTGATGGAGAAATCACGAGGTTCTATCATCGTCATATCATCAATGGCAGGTGAGTCTGAGCATCATGATGAGAACAGAACAATGTCCTCTTCATTTAAACGACTCGTACATGAATCCTGTCAGAACAGTAACATACAGAATGTAAAAGTATTTTTCACTGTTCAGGTAAGCTTGCCTCTCCGTACGTGGCTCCGTACACATCTACTAAATTTGCTGTGAACGGATTCTTCAACACGCTGCAGCACGAACTGGCAATCCAGAAGAGCAACGTATCTGTGACCATTATGATCCTGGGCCTTATTGACACAGAGACGGCACTAAATAAGATCAAGTTTGTGTTCTGTTGATTTTATTTAAGAATTTAATAAATAAGCAGTTTTGTTTATTTTGACACTTTCAACCTTTCGAAATGTTTCGAAACATTAGCTTTTTACATAAATTCCAAAGCTTGGTATCGTCGTTGGATTTGATATCATCTTTACCATGGACTATTTGAAAAAACGATAACATTTATAGGCGGTTTATGGAAAAACCTTTCTGTGCATGCCCGCTTTTGTGGCCCAAACTTAACTTCAGGTACACATCCGCAAAGAATAGAGTCCCTGAAGATGAATTCTGATAACAACCAAAAGAAAAAACAGGTGAATGACATCAGCTAGCAAGTTGAAAGTATGTCTAGCCAGTATAATTTTGGATTACCAGTAAGAACCGTAACTTGGCTAAACTTAAAAGCGACAAAGTTACACAACCCATTCAACACATTTTTAATTCATTAAAATTATAATACAATAAATGTTCATATAAATGAATATAAATCCATTAACATGTAAAGAATATTATTATTAGCCACTAGCCAGACCGATCAACAAACACAGATGGAAGTGAACTTAGGGCCATGCACATGCGTCCGATGAAACCTGCTATATAGAAATCTCACGTTCCCTAAAGTCTTTTGTTGGTTTATGCTATAATTATATGTATATATATATATATTTATATGTGTATGTTCATGTTAACTGCTGCACATTCAATAGCCTGTGTATGAATATTGTTGAACAAATAATTCTAGTTTCATAATGTAGGCCATGTTCTTATTTTTACAGTGTTTTGGAAGTATTCTGCTGTTTTTCTGTGCACCACACAAGAATGTTTAGAAGGCACTCCATAATGTACAATATAATGCTTCACACCACCAGCTTTCTTTTCATTCATAATCTTTTTTCTTTCTTCCCACATTTTGACCACTGACTAAGTATAAAGATTAATTTCCAACCATTACTCATCCTGAAATAACAATCACAATATTGAGAATAATGACAATTGAATCAGACAATTTGAACTCATTGATGTTCAAAAATGTGTATATATTCAGTCCAAGATTAGGCTTTAAGGTTTCATCTCTGTCTTTTCATTTTGAGGTAAAATGGTTCATGTTTTTATAAGCATCAGCCATAAATATTATTTTTCTCGATTGCTTTGCAGAGGATTCAGCAGCATGACTGCTTATCCAGCGGGTGAAGCGGCTCTCAGCATCATTAAAGCTGCAGCCACACGTCAGAAAGAAGCTTTCTACCCCTGGTTCCATTACTTCACATGTCTGTTCAGAGACTGGTTCCCATTTATTAAAGACCTCATGCTATCGGACTTAAAGAAACAGTGATTTTGTATGTATGAATCAAATTTGATTAATTGTCAATAAATTGTAATATTGAAAACAACTGTGAAATTGGCAAGAAAAGTAAAAACGTTTTTTTTTAATTTATGGACACATTTATTAGTCTCATAAAAAGTTAATTGTTAATGTTTCAGTTCTATTTAGTTTAGTGTACCCATATCCACATGGTAACAGAACTATAGTGCACTTGCACTTTCTAGGTGTTATACTGGTTAATAAACAGCCACACTAAAGCAATCCTACAAGGTCAAAGTTATCGTAAGTCATTGACTTTATAAAAAATCTGATATAACTTTTATCTATTCAGTAAATAAATATACCGTACAAGACTTAAACCAGACATGACATTGCCTGTTACATGTCATGTTTGTAATCTGATTTGACCACAATAGATTTGAAGATTTTAAACTCAGTTGTGGGTCATTTAAATTGATTTGGGAATTATTTTAAAATTTGAATCGGCAGAAATCACAAAGCAGATATAACATTATGTTTAGGGCTTCAACTTCAAAAGAAATAAAGTGTAAAATCGATACTATACAACTATTTGTACTTTTCAGATGTAAATGCCTCTTTTTTTGAAGGAGGTTTGCAGTGAATAAATAAAAAAACTGAATGGTGAGTTGTCTCTCTTTGTCTGATGTGGTATATTTTGATGCAAAAACTCAAGTTTGGGAATTGGTGGACATGTTTTCTATACTATTTCATATTCAAGTAGACAAATGCATGGATTTATGTTTTTGTGACATTTAAATTCTTTATATTCTTTAATGCAAGATACGTGTTAGTTTAGTTAATCCATTTAGTCAATTGTGACACTGTATGAACCTTTTAATCAAGGTACAATGTTATTTATTTGTTAAGTTTAACAAGAAAGAAATGACTATAATCTAAATAAATAATGAAAGCTCACTCCTAAAGATTACTTAAAATAGCCTAGTAGTAGACAAATCTTTTAAAGATTTAAACATTTAGAGAAACCTAAAACTTTTACATATAACCTCACCGATTTACTCTGTATTATTACGTTTGTACAGATCTATAATATAAATATATATTCTGTGTTCAATTGTGCAGTAAGTCAAAATACCAGTGGCTCTTTTAGGTTTCCAACAGTAGATGGCAGCAAAACATTGTAATGTGGTTAAAAATATCGTAGGTCCCTTGAACTTAAATTCTTCAAACAAAAGTGGGCACTGCTTGACCAAAAATGCTCTTTGTTGTCTCAACTATACATATTTCTGAACACAATAATAAATAATCAATTAATATATTGCACATACACATTTCAACATCTCTGCTTGTGCATGAGCAAAGTAAACATTCTTTCATATAGTATGCTTATCAGCAGTTTGCACTAGAACACATTGACGTTTTGTTCTAGTTCAATTCTGTTTTCCATAGAAATTTCATGAACACATTAATACATCAGCATGGTTTTCGCACAGCATAATGCTTTGCCAAAAAACTACATTAACACATTTTGTGTATCCTGCACATTGTGCACTCTTATTCCTGTGGATGCACTGTAGGTCATCCCCACGACATTCAGTGTCACTGCCGCTGGCAGCTCATTAAAGAAAACACAAAACTGTCCCCATCCAGTACTGAGTTCTTTTCAACAGCGAGACCTCTGAGACCTCCCTCTGTCTTTGGTAGAAAATCTTCAACGACTTATTCCTTTGATGGAGTGCCTAATGAGAACTTTAACTTTAACACTGCTTATTAGCTCCATATTTTATAAGAAAACTAGAATGAATGACTTCCTCCTTCTTCCAAGCATCATCTAAACACAGAAAATAAGTTTGTCGTATAGGGAAATGAAAGCAGCATCGATTTTTGTTTTGATGTCTGAAAGGGAAGGTCTCGCCCTGGATTATCTGGCTTTAAACTGGATCTGAGCTGACTTTATACCCATCAGAGCTCTTCCAAGCCTCTGTTTCCAATAGCAACCATGTATGCGCAGCATCCACGGGGAAAGCAGAAGTTTCTCGTGGCATCTGATCGCTCAGCGGGGAGTGGAATATCTTAACAGTTCGCGACCAGCAGTGGAAAAAATATTAGCATCCCTCTATTTAGACATGTTAACAACATCAACACAACTATTACTCATTTACTCGTGTTGTTATTCGCTTAATAAATACATACAATTGCATTTATATTCATTTTGTGTTTGTATATTTCATTGTATCCGTAAGTATATTGAAGGCATACTTTATGAAATAATACAAGCATACTTTTAAGGGCACCATTTGGTATACATTTTTTTTATTAGATTCCATCTTTTGCTTGGCTAACAAAAAGTAAATTGAATTATTTGTGTTTTTTCACCACTTTTTTTACATTTTATTATAATTTTTAAAATTCACTCTTTCTGGTGTTTCTGCATCGTCACACGTTGGGAATTTTAGACATACACTATAAATCAGAGTGCATTGTGGGTACAAATAAATCAACAAGTAAGAAGTGTTCACTCCGATTTGGGATGTCATAGAAAGTAGCTTATTTCTTATATTGTGCACTAACTAGAAGATAAAAGGAGTGGTTTTGGATATAGTTTCCCATAACACTCACCAGAATAACAAATATTCCTAAACTCTGTTGTAAAGGCCCACACATACTCAGATTGTTCAATATCTTCTGTTCTTGATACATTCCATCTCTATTTTGAGATTAAAATCACTTCACAGTCACATTTCACTCCTGCAGTTTTCGTAAGGTTACAACAAGTTTTTGAGAAGTTTCAAGTGATCAGTGGCAGAGGGATGCGGGCAGCCAGGGTCATGTTGTGAAATGAAATTCGAAGTAGGATTCCTCTGCCGTCTTTCCTTCGTCAACCCCATGTCATTAATTAAAACCTCATTTCCTTTGACATCACAGTCACAGATTGAAACTGACTTAGAGACCCTTTTCAATTAACGTGCACAGATCCAATTATGAAAGCGATTAATTGCCAGGGAGGAAAAAGAAAGAGGAAAGCCCAGCGGTTGGTCTTAAAACGGCTTTCCCAGCGGCGAGGGTGAGAAATCATTGGACAAATTAAAATAACAACCAAAGGAGGCTGAAAGGTTAGAGTGTGAATGAAAGCTATGAAGAATGACCGCACAAAACCGTATCAAGCCAGGTCTCAACATTACCTCTCAAAACCAAATGATTTGAGCTGTAATCATTTAACATTACAAGTCAAGATTGTCTATTTAAAACGTTTTAGCGATTTTTTACTTAAAATATGAATCACATCTGGCAATAAAAAACCTGGAAATTTACATTTTACCGAGATGAACATCAACAACATTACAGTCTTGGTAGTCAAATACAATATAGCTCAAATATGTTACATCCAATAAGTCAACAGAGACATCAGCTGACCGCTCAGAAAACAATTACATAGACCGCAAGTGTCGTAAAATCTATAGAATATATGATGTAATGTAAGTCTCCAATGTTAAGAAACGTATTATAAAGATTTTTTCTGTTATTTTTTTATTGATTGTTTTTTGAAATATGCTAAAAAACATATAAAATAGACAGCAAATTTACAAAAAAAAACAGGTAAACAGGGAATTTTACAGTGATTTTACTGTTTATTTCTGGCACCCAATAACGTTTTTATTTTTTTTAACAAGATTTCATTTTTTACAGTTTATTTTTGAAATACAGTCAAAAAAAATGTAATTACGGAGAAAGACAGCAACTTTACAAGAAAATGGGGAAAATAATGCATTATATATCCTTGTGTCCTGTAATCTTACAGGAAAAACTATAATTTTACAGTGTATTCCTGTCAATCCAGTTGACAGAAAATTTCATTTTTTTACATATTTATTTGTACATTTAGTAATTTAGCAGATGATTTTATTCAAAGCGACTTACAAAGTAGGAGAAAACGAAAGAATCAATTTGTGCAACAAAATAGGAACAATGTATGGATGCAGTTAAACTGGTTAGCCTACCACAGCATCCTAAGTTTTTTTGGGTGGGGGTTTGGGATGGGAAAGCAGAAAAGAAGGAGAAGACCGTACTTATGGGTCAGATTTTGACGAAGAGATGTGTTTTTAGCCGATTCTTAAAAACAACTACAATATCCACTGATCTTGTGGCAAGAGGGAGATCGTTCCAGAATCGCGGAACACATCCGGAGAAAGTGCGTGAGAGTGATTTTTTCCCTTCGTGGGACAGGCACCACTAGATGTTGATATGGGGGTGCCAAACCAGTGGTGGTTTTGTAGGCCCAGAGCAGAGATCTGAATTAGATGCGAGGGTGCCAGTGCAACCTAACGAAGAGGGGAGGGACGTGCGCTCTCTTCGGCTCGTTGAAGACCACTCTTGCCGATGGATTCTGGATCATGTGAAGATCTGATTGTACAAGCTGAAAGACGAGCCAGTAGAGCACTGTTATAGTCCAGTCTGGACACGACGAGAGCCCGGACAAGAACTTAGGTATCATGCGAAGACCGGAAATGTCTAATTCTCCTAATATTGAAGAGGATGAATAATATACAGGACCGGGTGGTGTTGGCCACATGATTTCTCAAGTTCAGCTGATCATCAATTACCACTCCCAGGTTTTTACAGTGTACTGTACAATCTAAACACATTAGCTGTAACTGACAAAAGACTTCTGCCCGTGTGAATACTCACTGATGTTTTAGTATTTGGACAGAGCAAATAAACGCTTTTGTTTACTCAAGATAAATAGCTGGCTCCAGTTTTTGTTATTCATACGGTACATGTGAACATTAACACACACATATTGATTGGCAGGCATACGGCAAGTCTGTACCTTTCATTGCTTCTAGCCTCAGGTGATGTGAGCATCATGTGGTCTGTTGTTTGTCATCATTATGAGTCTGATTATCCAAACAGATAAGTCATACCTGTGAATACAAACATTACACTGCAGTCATAGCAACTGAAGAAAGACCAATTAAATATAGCATGGAAGAATCAGAGGGAGACAGGGTAAAGATGGAAAAAAACAATTTCAAGTTTGTCTAAGTTTACTATTTATAGGTATGTGTTTATGTGTAAAATAATCGTTTTTCTTTCCTTCTACGAACTACTGACAATATTTCTCCCAAAGTTCAAACAAAAATATTGTTTCTATTTCCATTAATATGCAGCAATTGAAAACTGAAGAAACATGGCCATAATATCAGAAAAGATGCTCTGTACTTTTCAGACCTCAAATACCTTGTAAAAATAGTTGAGTCAACTTGAGTGGAACACGCTTTTATCCAAAGTGACTTACATTGCATTATACAGTGCATTTGTCTCTAATTATGTGCAATCCCCTGGGATCCAACCCACAACCTTGGCGTTGCTAGTGTTCAAGGTACTTTATTATCTTAGTAGGGAGAACATTTTACACAATGAAGTTCATATGTACTTTTAAGTAAAACAACAGTAATATTTCTACATGTATTTAGGAAAAGCATATATATGTATATTTTTTTTTTTATGTCAAAACCTGGATTTCATGTGTCATGTTGTCAGTCTCCTGAGCTTTGATTTAAGTCTACTTAGTTTCATAAACTTAAAATGTGCCACATACGTATATTTAGTTGAAAACTAGTTTTTTACTTAAAGTGCGATGCTGTTACACACAGGGGCAGTTTCCCGGACAGGGGTTAAAATTATAGTCCCAGACTAACAAGGTTTCTTGATCGAAAACAACTTACACTGACAACCTCTAAAATATATATTAGTGTGATTGTTTTGTACACCAGTGATGTTTATTTGCAAGGTATGCTTTTTTATAACAACTTAAATATCCTAATTTAACTATGGCCTAGTCCTGTTTTAAACTAATCCCTGTCCGGGAAACGGCCCCTTAAAGCATACTCAAAAGTACTAAACTACAGGTGTCACAATTTTGTCTTAACTTAAAGTTCACTTATTTTTTGTCAGTTTGGGAGCTATCATTTGGTATTTAATGACAAATAATTTCATCTCTGACGTTGACTGTAAAATCTCAAATCGTCAATTTAAGACACTGTTGAGGTGAATTCTTAAAAAAACGAGACATGTGACACATAAATCAATGGAAGAATCTGAGAAGCTGAATACGTCAACATAATCTCAATTTAATATCATTAGTGTATAAGGGAAGCACTTAAGAAGTCCTTGATATCTACAGACATGGAAAAGATGTAAATGGTATTTTCCTTTCAAACAAACCAATGAAGCAGGACATTTAAACAAAAGTCTGTATTTGGGTTAATATCTCGCTGTCAAAGAGAAACAAACGAGATAAGAGTTTTTCTATCCTTCCTGTGGGTGGTGTTGAATAGAGCGTGGGAGCTGTGTTGAAATAAACCATGTCGTGGTTCAGGCGTTTAAAACTGCACCCCTGAAACATGTTACTGTTTTCTTTGTCCACCTCTAATTCCATTCCATTCCATTCTCTACCGCTTATCCGAGCTACCTCGGGTCACGGGGAGCCTGCGCCTATCTCAGGAGTCATCGGGCATCAAGGCAGGATACACCCTGGATGGAGTGCCAACCCATCGCAGGGCACACACACTCTCTCATTCACTCATGCACTCACACCCTACGGACAATTTTTCCAGAGATGCCAATCAACCTACCATGCATGTCTTTGGACCAGGGGAGGAAACCGGAGTACCCGGAGGAAACCCCCGAGGCAAAGCGGGAATCGAACCCCCAACCCTGGAGGTGTGAGGTGAACGTGCTAACCACTAAGCCACCGTGCCTCCCCCCACCTCTAATTGTCATTTTAAAATCTATAAATGCCTTCAAGCTTTCCGCTGAAGCGATTTTCTACAACGACAGCACCGAAGTATCGCGCTTTGCAGTAACCTGTAAACGTTCTGCTTCTGCTCTGTGTGATCTGAGAGACTCTGAAGAAACTTTGCAGTCGTAAATAAGCATTACTGCAAATTACTCCTGCAAGCAAATTGTTCTCGCTCCCACAGCGGGAGAAACGAGTTTGTGAAATGTGATATATTTTGTTATTTTCCCGTCATTTCTGTCACATCAGAGCACACGCTGAGCTGAAAAATGTAAAGTTGCCCCAGCAACTGATGCGAGGCCGCCGCTGCCGGTGTTGACTGTTCTTCTATGGCATTAGTAAAGGGGAACGTGACGGAATGAATCATTCTCGACTAAAGTGCCATTTCCGCAACCCTTTTGTTTCCGTAATTGACTTCGATGCTGGAGTGCATCGGCACCTGCCGTCTCCAGGACCGGGGTCAATCTTAGACATTCAATAGTCCATTGACCAACAAGAACTTACCAAAGGAGAGCAAATGTCGATTTCGTCCTCGTGCTTTATAGAGGCTCGTTCATTGGTTTAAACTAGCGCTTCTCCTTTGTGAGGTGGCATTTAAATGATTGATCCCTCGGCTAGTACACCGTGCTTCAGGAAAAACACATTTTTAGGATGGTATTATGAGAGAGAGTCTCGTGAGATGAAGAAATCCATGGCAGAGGTTTTAATCATGTGCAACATGTGTGCTGACACCTGCTTACAGACCCACGGAAGAAGAAGAGCTGCTGTGAATCCCGCTGGGACTGAGGATGTTACTCAAGAGATCATGATGTTGTCGGATAAACCTGTTAATAAACCGGAGCTGTGTTCTCACAGAAATAACAACCATAGGCCAAAATGAAATGATTTTATGAAATGTAAATACTAACCTCCTCCAAACTCTTACGATCTTATTTCCTTTGTGAAAGACAAATGAGAACTTTATGACAAAAATGTATAAAAAGGATCCAAGCTGCTTCATATGAATTCTTTTATAAATCACACAATTATGGTTTTCCAAAAACCAGAAATATAACAATAAACCATTTTAAACTCTGTTGCTTTAAATGCCACTTAGGGCCTATTTTTAAATCACCTTAAATCATAAATCTTGACATGTTGAATATTGCACACTAAAGTTAAGATATCTTTCAAAACAATCAACCATCCAACTTGTCTGAAATTGCACAATAGTTAGCAAAAATCAGCATGTATTCCAAATATTATGTTCGATACAAAATATTTATATTATGCATCGGATGGACATTATTCCATCCCATCTACAATTCAGTCTTCCCACTATGATACACTTTAATGTAAGCACACACTTAAACAAATGTTTTTGTACATTCAATGACAAACTTAAGAAGGTCTAGGTGTACTTAACTGTGTTATTTTGAGACACCATGAACAGAAGTACAAAAAACGATATATTTTTAGGAACTTGAACTACTGGAAGTGTTCTTGGTGCACTTTTTAACCTGGGTGTTCTGCATACTGTTAAGTGCACTAAATCTTAATACTTTTTCAATCTTACTATATAAAGTATGCTTTGTAAACAATTGAACTTAAGGCATACTTGTAAGGGACTTCTTTACGCACCGTAAACAATCTTCATAGCTGTAGTGAACACATCTTATAAGATGCACAAAAAACAAGTCAGATGACAATAAAACTAATTAGAACATACTCATTCAGGGGGTTGAGAAGTATTAACTTAATTCAGTGTGTTCTGTCACAGTCTGCCATTTCAGACGCATTCAGGGCTTCTGCTTTCTACAGAAGATAAGTTACACAGGTATGGAACAACAAGAGGGTGTAAATAAGGTCAAAACATGGATTTTTTTGAATGAGCTATTTCTTTAACTAGCGAATGAATCCTTTGATGATGAGAAGTGTATTGCTGGGAGAGAGCAGTGGGCGGAAAGGTAATGAGAGTGTGTGACTCAACTGGACTTTGAATCAACTCGCTCTAAAGACCTTTCACACTTCCCGCAAATCTTCTCTTGTTAAAAACGATCTTGTCAGAGCCCGAATCTTGAGATGTCTAAGCTTTATTAAAGACATTGAAAGTCGTGTCCAGATGGCACAAAGAGTCACGTGAAAGAATTAGTGGCTCGCTTTGATATGCAAAAGAACATAGGAGGTGTCATAAACTTTTTAAAGCGATGTAACGTTTTTAGATTTTAACATAATTTCCTTCCCAGTTTAATGCATAAAATTGACCAGTCGGATAGGATTCCTGTAAACACTGAAGAGCTTATAAAACATTCATATGTGACATGCCAATCTCTGGCTCAACCAACTGTGTAAGTTTAGGGCGGGGGTTTGTGTTTGTCATACAACATTTGTGCAAAAGCATACACTGTAAAAAACAAACCCTAATCCAAATGCTCTCAACTGTCAGAAAAAGTAAAGTTAAGTTTAGGTCTGAATTTTTTAAGATACATTTAGTGCCAAATCTAACATCCCAACAGTCATTTATCAATACATTAATGGAATTTAGTAAACAAATTATCAAATATATGAATTAATTTACCTATTTTATATGTTTATATGCGTGCATTTAGTTTTCATACTAGAAACACAATCTACACAACTGTCCATGTTGCAGGTCACTTTGTGGAGTAAAGTGAACTCCCACGAATGGCCCCTGCTGAGTGTGTAGGAAGAAGTAAACACTGTGTAGAGACCACAAGAAACAGAATGTAGCTATTTCACATTTGCAATTCAAATTGGTGGTCCCAAAATGACACACTTCAGCTTTAAATCACCACAAAAAAGGGTGCAAAAGTAATTCGCATTTAAGATCCCATCCATTAAGACAAAAGACCTAGAATGTATCACTGAGATAATATAATAATCTACTCATCTGTTTGATTATGATGGTTTTCGCAGAAGTGTGCGATACGTTCAAGCAGGTTAGATGAACACATACTGCTGATTACTGAAACAGTGAAATGAAATCCTCAGTCTGACACAAAGAAAACATGAATGATATAAGTTAAAATGATAAAATAGGCTATACAATTTTTTAACAAGTCCTACTGTATGTTGGCCTGATATAAAGCTTATGTAAATTATTAACATTAATAGACCAGCATTACCATACTACCGTACAATATTAGGACTGGAAAGAAATTACAGCCACGCTGCTTGGCTCTGAATATATATTTGAATACATCACTATTGTTTTTTATAAATATAATCAAATACTTTTATTTTTTAAGCATTGAATACTGATGAATGGCTGTCATGTATAAAAAGATAAAATTGCTTAAATTGTTTTGATGATTGAATGTTTTTGTACATTCTGTATCACAAGTGTCTACCTGCGTCATGATCAAGCCATCCTGGGGTGAATCACAAATAAAATCTCCGTAATTGTTATTCGTAGACAGTATTAATAAATATAAAAAAGTCTCCTGCTTCTCTGAGTTTTCTACTATTCCTGAAATTATACAATTTCTCAGACATCAGCGTATAAAGCTGCACACACCAAAATCAACAATTAAATGTCAATGATATCAAAATAAACTCATAAAAATAGTCGTCATCAAGTTTCTCCAAAACCAGATTATCTGAGCTCCGAGATCTACATTAATTTAATAGCCCAAACTCATGCTGCATGCAAACAATTTGAGTCTGTATTAATTTCCTATCTGGAGAAAATAAGACAAATTAAAACGTAATGAAACACAAGCAAAAACTCAATGAAGGCTCCAAAGATGAAAGATGTTCCCTCTAAACTGTCCAAGTTCATGGTTGTTTATATCTGTTTTCATTCTCCAAATGATCTATAGAAAGCTTGACAGGGTGAATCATTTCTATTGATCAAACCGGATTTATGTCACATCTACGAGCGCTGTGAAATATTACACGCTAACCGTGGCCAATTAGAGCGAGTATGGATTGAAGAGACGAGCCCCCTACTGAGGTCAGACTGCCAGTGTGCATAGATTGACAGCAACCATTTATAAGAACCCCAGAGATGTATCAAAGAGAAAGGATTAACTTATCATATTCAGACATTTTCATCATGATGCATCTAATAAAGACTAATGAAGCCGACCATTTTGAATTGAGACTGTGACTCATGTTCTTCATAATACAGCATTGCATTAATAAAGAAATGCAATGCATTAGGAGTTTCAGCCATGTCAATGAGATCCGTGTTTGAAAAAGCTATTATGCATTTTTAGCATGTGAAGTTAAGGAGAGGTTTGTACCAAAAACATCATATTTTGAAGGTGATATCGAAACTAAAGGGTCATAAAAGCATGTATTAAAATAAACCTGTTGAATAAAAATACAAAATACACACATAAAAAGCTAAAATGAAATAAAATACACAATAAAAAGACATCAACAAATGAAAAGACAATATGCTATACACAAGAATACCTTGTGGAGATCACTACAAGGTCTTTAGACTTAGACAAAACAAGCGGCCCTGCAATGACATTCGGCCTTCTTTACAATATTAAACGTGCTGTCTTCTCATGCTTAACATGGTCAAGTGTCAAAAAACTCCTCCAGCGATCGTACAGGTTTCGGAAAGCTTGTTTCGATATGAAACTGTCTTGTATCAACTTTTCTCAGTCTCTTATTAGACAATTCTCCCGGAAAAGCACACGGCATGGCCACATGGGAGCAGTAGAAGGAGCATGCGCAGACGTTACTTTCACTTGTAAGCAGGAAAGAGAGAGAGCATACATTTGCGAAGTTTAGGTGTTTGTTTGTTCACTGTATTTGGGTGATGACTGTGATATAATCTGTGGATATAACGCTGGATTTGGAGATTTTGAAACTGTTATATGGAGCCGTCCCAGCGCTAAAAGATGCCGGACTGCATGTGGTGAGTGAAACTGATGTCAGTGTTTTGTTGACAATGTGTGCGCACGTGCTGTAGTTCACCCTAGTCCTACCCCCGCACGCCTCGTATGTTTTTGGAAACAATCGTAAAGCTGTATCTATCTTTTATAAATGTGATCAAACTAAATACTCTTCAAAGATACAAGTATGCAATACTACTTTATAAAACTGCCAGTTCTGGTCCTTGATTCTAATTGGCTGAGCGGAGTTCTAAGCCGTTATAAAATACCCCGATATATAACGGCTGACCACACCACATAGCCTAAATATCTTTTTAATTACTTTATTTAATGAAACCTTGCTAAGCATATGGAGTAACTGTTTTATAAAAGCAATAAGCCCCGCGAAGCCGTGGGTTACAGTGCATTTTATAACAGCTAAGGAGGTTTCGGCACTCCGCTTCGCGTCGTGCCTAACAACGCCCCTTAGCTGTTATAAAATGCACTGTAACCCACGGCTTCTTGGGGCTTATTGCTTTAGTATAGGTACTTAAGATTAATACGAGATTGTCAGAAACCCTGTGTGTTACGCCCACTTTAACAAAACTGCTTTTTCTGCTTTTGTCACCAAAACTGCATTTTAACATTTAAACAGTGCATTTCTGTCATCAATTTCTGTCAATTATCAATAAAAGTTTATGAAGTTAATGTGATTTTGCTGCCTAAAGCCATGAGAAAACAAACAAAATCCCAGACTTATTATAGTAATAACTTGAACTCTGCAGGCAGTTTTCTGGTTTTACTTGAACACTAGACTGATTCCACTGGTTTGGTTTGATGGTTCTAGAGACATTTTGAGCTCTTATCATCTCGGACTACTGTTTAAGGCGATTGTAAAAAGGTTCAATGTCTGAGGAAGAAAGGAGGCGGGGTCGGCGTGGCTGGGAAAACGTAAACACTTTATTTCTGCAATACTTCCGGGTTGCACTCCCGCTCACTCATACGTTTCACACACACACTCTTTGTGGTGAAGATTCTTTAAGTCTGTCTGGATAATCCTCGAACTCCTCGTCTTTCTCCGACAGTCAACACACGTTTTCCCAGCCTGGTTTCTCTCTCTCGGTTGCTCCTTCCGTCGCGCCTTAAGTGCGTCTCCTCGCCAATTACTAGAATGAGAATCAGGTGTTTTCACTAAAACGTTGATCTGCTTACTTACCGTCGTTCACCCGACACGCCCTCCTGCCGCAGACCGCGTCAAACCACGCCCCCCTTGCCACATACCCCCACCGCCCGACTCAGGCCGAGGCTCCATCTGGCCTGCAGCCTTCTCCCCCCCCCTCCGGGAGAGAAAGTCGGCCACCGCCATCTGGGTCCCCGGGCTGTGGATCACCTGGAATTTAAATGGTTGCAAAGCAAGGTACCAACGAGTGATCCGCGCGTTGGTGTCCTTCATGCGGTGGAGCCATTGGAGGGGCGCGTGGTCCGAACAGAGCGTGAATTCCCGCCCCAGGAGATAATACCGGAGGGTGAGGACCGCCCACCGGATCGCTAGACATTCCTTCTCGATGGTGCTGTACCTCATCTCAGTCCGAGACAGCTTTCGACTGATGTACATCACCGGACGATCCTCGCTGTCTATCTCCTGGGACAGGACCGCGCCCACGCCCCTATCCGAGGCATCAGTCTGCAACAAAAAAGGGAGTGAGAAATCGGGAGAGTGCAATAACGGTCCGCCACATAGAGCAGCCTTCACCTGGGTGAACCCCTGCTGGCACTGCTCCGTCCATTGGACGGTATCTGGTTCCCCCTTTTTAGTGAGGTCAGTCAGCGGGCTGGTGAGGTCCGAATAATTGGGTACAAACCGTCTATAATATCCCGCCAGCCCCAGGAACTGCCGCACCTCCTTTTTGGTCTTGGGTCTCGGGGCGGTTGCAATCGCTGCCGTCTTATCAATTTGGGGACGCACCTCCCCGTGACCCAAGTGGAAGCCCAGATACCTTACCCCTACTCGCCCAACCGCACACTTCTTCGGGTTAGCCGTCAGCCCCGCTCTCCTCAGCGAACTCAGGACCGCTCTCACGTGCTGCATATGCCGCTGCCAATCACTGCTGTATATAATGATGTCATCAAGATAGGCGGCAGCATATGCCGCATGAGGTCTGAGAATTCGGTCCATGAGACGCTGAAACGTAGCCGGGGCCCCGAATAACCCGAACGGAAGCGTGACGAATTGGTGCAAACCGAACGGCGTAGTAAAGGCTGTTTTCTCCTTGGATAAGGGAGATAGGGGGATCTGCCAATACCCTTTCGTCAGATCCAATGTCGAATAAAAACGAGCCGTCCCCAGCCGGTCAAGTAATTCGTCAATTCTAGGCATTGGATAGGCATCGAACTTCGATAGCGCATTCACCTTGCGATAGTCCACACAGAACCGGACCGAGCCGTCGGTCTTTGGTACCAAAACTATCGGGCTTGCCCAGTCACTATTGGACTCTTCTATTACCCCCATGTCCAGCATAGCGTCTAATTCCTTCTGAACCACAACTTTTTTGTGTTCAGGTAACCTATATGGGCGAGTGCGTACTACCGCACCCGGTTCGGTCTCAATGTGGTGCTCTATGAGATTCGTGCATCCGGGCAGGGGCGAGAACACGTCGGCAAACTCTGCCTGTAACTTCGCAACATCCGTGAGCTGGGAGGGCGAGAGATGATCTCCCCCTGGCGCCAGAGCGAGGGATTGTACTTTGGTATTCGCCTCTGGTCCGAGATCATCTACTCTATTTACAGTCGTCGCCAGCATCACGGTGTTCGCCTCACTCCATTTTTTGAGGAGGTTGAGGTGATAGATCTGACGTGCCCCGCTCCTGTCCGACCGTACGACCTCATAATTGAGATCCCCTATTCGTCGTGTGACCTCAAACGGTCCTTGCCACTTGGTGAGTAGTTTGGAACTAGACGTTGGGAGTAATACAAGTACCTTCTCTCCTAGGTGTCCTAGGTGCCCCGCCATTGGGTTACAATGAGCCGTCCGGAAGAGCTTTTCCCGAAGGCTCTTTGGTACGACCAACTGAGTTATATCTTGCTTTGACTGAGCGTCCTGGGTCACTCCATACAACCGGTCTTTTAAAATAGCGAAATATGGGTAGGATACGGGTTGTGCAGGGTGGAGAAGTTGTCCGTCGATTGTACAGACCTGTTCAAACGCGTGTTTGAGCGACTCGTCCTGAGACTGTTACAGAGGGAAATCATCGCTCTGCGAGAGATTTATTTTCTCTATCGAGCTCCGTTCCTCTGGAACCGCCATCAGAGGTCTCGGCTCCGCTTCTCCAACCTGAGCAACCGCTCCTCCCCACTGCACTTGGTTACGCCCAGAAACATCCGCACATAACTGTCCCATTAATATTGAAAACAACGGCCAATTTGTCCCTAAAATTAGCGGATGTCGGAGGTGCTCATTAACAGCCACCTCTATCCTATGCTTTTGTCCTCGAAATTTTATGGTCAACGGCACCAAAGGGTAGTTCACGACATCCCCGTGTACACACCTTACCTTAACCCCGCGGCTCGTATCCAATCCCTCGAATTGAATCAGACTTTGGTGAATTGAGGTTTGGTTACATCCTGAATCCACCAAGGCCTGATATGTACCCCCCCTGATACTCACAGGTATCTGGTACTGCCCGTCCTGACCGAGGGCAGCCTGAGGATTGTCGGGCACCCGTACCATCATACCGACCTCCATCATCGGGTAGCGGTCGATAAAATGGCCGGGGAATTGGCGAGGAGAGGCTGGCTGAAGGGATGAGGTGTGGGCGCCGTTGCCCGGCCGCCCGGAGGGTCCCGGATAAAACATCCCTCGAGACCTGGGAAAGGGAACGTGTCTGAGAGAGGGAGAAGAGACAATAGAGGGAGAGAGAGAAAGTGATGGTAGGGCTACGCCGGCCCCGGAGCACGCCACCAACTGGTCCTCCGCCAACTGGATCGCCTGGGCCAACACCGTCGGGCGGTGACACTGGACCCACTAGGAGGTTTTCTTGGGTAGCCTGGCCACGAATTGCTCCAGTGTCACTTGATCGACGATGGTATCGACGGTGCTGGTTCCGTTCATCAACCATCTGCGGCAGGCATCCCGGAGCTGGTGAGCAAAGGCAAACGGCTGAGAACTTTCCCCGAACTCCAGGGACCAGAACCGCTGTCTGTGCTGCTCGGGACTCCGTCCCACCCGCTCGAGAATAGCTTTCTTGAGGTCCGCGTACTTCATAAGGTTCTCAACCGGAAGTTGCTGGGCGGCCATCTGGGCTTCCCCGGAGAGGAGGGGGATGAGGCGGGCTGCCCATGCGTCCGGTTGCCATCCTGATAGCTCCGCGGACCTCTCAAATAAATCGAGGAAGGCTTCCGGCTCGTCCTGGGCTCCCATCTTGTGTAATGGCACCGTCGGGGAACCAGCCGGTGTTGTTTGGCCTCTTTCCTGGCTCAACCAGCTCCGGAACGACTCCCGGTCCTCCTGTTGGGCCTGGATGAGGGCCTGGAAACGTCTCTCCTGGTCTTCTCTAAGTCCCAACAGGGCCCGATGATGCTCTTGGTGGAGACCGACGAGAGAGCTGATGACTTCGGCGAACGGCGATCCTGGCGGCGACTGCATGCTGGTGGCGGCTCCTTCCTTTCTTCCCGGATTTCGGCACCACTGTAAAAAGGTTCAATGTCTGAGGAAGAAAGGAGGCGGGGTCGGCGTGGCTGGGAAAACGTAAACACTTTATTTCTGCAATACTTCCGGATTGCACTCCCGCTCACTCATACGTTTCACACACACACTCTTTGTGGTGAAGATTCTTTAAGTCTGTCTGGATAATCCTCGAACTCCTCGTCTTTCTCCGACAGTCAACACACGTTTTCCCAGCCTGGTTTCTCTCTCTCGGTTGCTCCTTCCGTCGCGCCTTAAGTGCGTCTCCTCGCCAATTACTAGAACGAGAATCAGGTGTTTTCACTAAAACGTTGATCTGCTTACTTACCGCCGTTCTCCCGACACGCCCTCCTGCCGCAGACCGCGTCAAACCACGCCCCCCTTGCCACAGCGATCTTTGGCGGTAAACTGTAATAACCATGGTAAATCTTTGTAACCATGGTGAAAATTGAACCACAATACCAGAAACAATAAGGAATGGAATAAGGAAAAAAAGTGGTAATTGTATCTGTTTTAATGACTTCGATCACTGATATTATGATAGAACATCTTACTCTCAGTATGTGTTTAGTAATACCGTGTGATTAGTTGACAAAACCACAGCTTTCAGCAGAGCTCTGCAGTGGGGGATACTTTCAGACTGAACGCTAAAACCAACAACCAGAACCTACAATTAGACTTTCAGAAAACATTAATTTCTTTGAGGAGAATCGTGGGGATGCTAAATAATCATCTCAGCGGGTCCAACTGCTGTTCTGTGTTCCAAGCGTGTTCCCTGTTTCTCTTTCAGTACACAGCTGGGTGTCTGTCTCACACCTGTCTAACCAATTAAAACACACATACTCATAAGTGCTTACACACATGCACAAGCACACATTTGGTAGAGTCTTGCATTAGCGGAGCAAAAGTTGTGGGTTCGACTCCGATAGGATAAAGTATGGCCTATAGCTTAGATACACTATGAGTCGATTGGATAAAAGTGCCAAATGCATATATGTAAATAAATACATCAAACAACATAAATTGTTTACACTGATGCAATAACACATTTTTACAGTAGTAACCCATAATTGGAGCAACTACGGTACATTGGTAGGATTTCTGGTTATCACGGTTATGTTTTTTTACCATAAGAAAGTGACAAGAGCAGTTACAGTAAGTAAATCAAGTGGGAGAAGTATCAACATGTGATGCACGTGGGCGAACACGATTCATCATCCGTATCTTAAAGCCTACAGGATCTATTTTTTCACACTGATGACAGCAAATGTGTTTGAGAGGCGTGTCTGACAAACCCCATCTGTCTTTATCATAACAAGGCAACAATAAATACAACCGATACTCAACAAGGGCTTCTTTCATGACATCCGGTCATACGCTCTTTTATTTATAGATCTGCAAGAGTCATTGTATTTTTGATATGCAAAAATATCGATACAGCATACTATCGCAATTTTTTAAATAGTGTATCGATTGTCCAACCTCTACTATCGTTACATTTTTATTAAATACATATATACAGTACACACAGTTTCAGGAGCCGGTTTTAATTGAAATTATAACCGTGTCTATGTGATAGATTCTATTGGTGGGATGTTTAAAAATAACCCAGGTGGTCTACAACAAGTTGTATTTTCATCTTATTTTCTTTTTACATTTCTCAGTATTGCAGTATGTATTTGTAATAAGATTCAAAGTAGGGAAGGAAGGAGTCGGGAACCGGAAGACATTCAAAACATTTAATCAAATAATAACAGAACATAAACAGCCGACGGCCCCTCACGGACGACCGCCGGCTAACAAACAACATAAACATAAATAGACAGCCGGCCGCCCCTCACGGACGACGGCCGGCAAATAAAACATAAATACAATACAAACACAAGCTCGGGCCCGGTCCTCTCTCATCGACGATCCGGTCGCGTGTTCCTTTTATATGCTCCCAATCTCCTACGTGATGCCAGGTCGGTGCGCGCACCACTGGCGCTAATTAACAATTACTTACCGGCCTCGAACCACGGTCTCGCCTCGCATACTCCACTACATACCCCCATCGCCCCTCACAGGCCGGGGGGTACCCCCGCGACTGTGCATGCTCCCTCCCCCTCCCTCGGGGGGGGGGGGGTGGTGCGGGGGGTATGCAGCGACGAGACGAGACAACGGAGACGGGAGCCCTCGGAGCGACCGGAAAGAGAGAGGGGAGAGAGGGAAAAAAAAAAGTATAGTCCGGTTCCCTGACATGCTGTCGCTCGTTCCTCAACCAGCCGAGAGGCTCTTCCTCGCGGTGCTATGCGGTGGTGCTGGACGTTCGGTGGACGGCCCGATCCTCCTCCGCCTCCTGGCGGTTGGCGATGGCTCTTCCGTGTGAGGGCACCGGGGTAGCGAGTCAGTCCGCCGTTTCCTGCTCCTCACCATCATGGCTGTTGGCATCAGGATTCCGGCTCACGGCCAATGGCGCTGACTCCTCCGCTCCCTCTTGGACGGCCGCCATCCCACCTCGGCCCAGGAGCACGGCAGCGAGCTCTCCGTTCCACCCGAATCCTCGCTCCAGAACCACCGCCTCGGGCAGCCACTGGCGGACGCCCTTCGTCCGCGCTGCCCGAACTCCTCAGCACCGCGATGCCCCTCAGCAGCGAGGGCTCTCCGACAGCATGTCTCTCCTTCCTCCCGGGTTTCTGCACCAATGTAATAAGATTCAAAGTAGGGAAGGAAGGAGTCGGGAACCGGAAGACATTCAAAACATTTAATCAAATAATAACAGAACATAAACAGCCGACAGCCCCTCACGGACGACCGCCGGCTAACAAACAAAATAAACATAAATAGACAGCCGGCCGCCCCTCACGGACGACGGCCGGCAAATAAAACATAAATACAATACAAACACAAGCTCGGGCCCGGTCCTCTCTCATCGACGGATCCGGTCGCGTGTTCCTTTTATATGCTCCCAATCTCCTACGTGATGCCAGGTCGGTGCGCGCACCACTGGCGCTAATTAACAATTACTTACCGGCCTCGAACCACGGTCTCGCCTCGCATACTCCACTACAGTATTGTATCAAAATATATTGCAATACACTGTACGGTGATAACTATTGTGAAATGTACAGTATATCGCAAGGCCCTTGGAAATACATTAACATTTATACATTTATGCATATGGCAGACACTTTTATCCAAAGCGATTTACATTGCATTGTACTATTCATTTGTTTCTGACTATGTGCAATCCCATGGGATCGAACCCATGACCTTGGTGTGGCATAGGCCATGCTCTTACCACTGAGCTACACGAAGGCAATTCACATCCCTACTTGTCATAAAGTATAGAGTTGTTCAAATAATGACAAGGAAAATAAAAACATCTTAATAAAAGAGAAGCTATATGTATTGTCCTTCCATATGAAAATATTTTAGTGTCATTAAATGAAAAAGTGTGAAAACCCTACTTTAAAGATCACTGAAGCACAATTGTGATCACTTAAAATGACTTTTTGCATTTTGCCTAGTTTTTGTTGACTAAATAGTAAATAAATATTATGCTGTTTACTATATTTTTAAGTTTCACTCTACGTGTTCAATACTTGTAGCATGATTTTTAGTTTATAAAAGGACACTTTGAAGTATACTTTCAGTAAACATCTATACTTGTTTATTTAACGTAAAAGCTATCAGAAGAGCAAAGTAACCTAGAATACTTAACGCTGTGTACAAATATAGACCAAATACACGTTTTCAGTCAGTAAGTCAAGTATAAAGCACTTAAGTGAAATGTGACGTATATTTCCGAGAAGCACATTAAAAAGAAGGCTGAACGTATTCTTTCTAATTTTAATTTAATAAAGAGGTCTACTAATGGCACACTTAAATACGCTTTAATGTAAGGGGTTGTGTTCAATTATTGAACCAGATGATTTTTTATTATTACAGAATGCGATGAGTGTGTACTTTTTTGCACATGACAGTATATTAACACACACGCGCACACACACACAAACAAGATAATAGTATCCAAGCTCTCGCACGCTGAAGTGTTCAGATCTCACACTGTCACGTAAGCGACAAGAGGAACAATTCCCAGAAGGGTGATTAGGAGATCATCTCATTCTCACCGAGTTTCTCCACTTCGGTGGGCAGTCAGTAATTTGTGGAGTGTAGTTGTGTATGTGTGTGCGTGTGTGGGGGGGTGTATAGGATAATAGGACTCTTTTTCACACTTATCACAGTCATTATAATATCGCCTTCGCCCTTTCTCTATCCTCTGCAAACACAGCTCAATCACTCCTGTTTTTGAGCGGTTGTCAATAGGTTCTGCGTGTGTGTTAGCGAGTTGCTATACGTGATAGCTAGATTGCTCTGGTTTGTTGCTAAGGAGTTTTGGGTGGTTAGTTGGTTGCTAAGGTGTTCGGAGTGACCTGAGTCAAAAGACTCTCTACAGCAGGGTTTGAAATGCATGTCTATAGAAATTTCTAATATTTGTTCTTCTGCTTGGCTTCTGTAGTAATATATAAAAGCTCTTTTAGCAGCATCTCTTTATATTATTTATTTACACTCCTAAAAAGGAAGTGTTCATCATTAACACATTGCTTGTGTTATGCTATGTACTGAATTATTATTGTAACACAATTTGTGTGATATAAATGAAAGGTGACAACACAAGTTGTGTCAAAACTGACATGAAATGTGTTGTCGCCGACATGCAATGTGTTCATTAGGGACAAAATGTAACTTGTCCTTAACTAAATACAAAATGTGTAACATTTATGCATTAGGCAGATGCTTTTATCCAAAGCGACTTACATTGCATTATCCTATACATTTATAGTTAGGTATGTGCAATTTCCTAGGATTAAACCCACAACCTTCTGTTGTTAACACAATTTTCTTTCCAATGTTTTAACACAACAGTTTTTAGAGTGTACATGACAAGCACTGAATGATACACAGAACGTTTAAGCTGACCTTACTGTATATAAATTAAATCATGATTTATTCCAACAAGTACAATGATGGTCAAAAGTGGTGTCAAATGGACTCGGTGCACAGGCATTAGTGACGGACATCTGATGTTATCAGAGGTCAGGATATCAGTTTCCAGTTTAATTTCTAAAACGGCTCAACATACCTTAGCAAGGACTGGGAAAAGGATCATTACTGTCAAATTTGACTTGTAATAAACACTAGCTGCTGTCGAAAGAACGAGTCTTTACTGCTTAGATGAATAATCTCACGTTACATGTTTTTTCTCCATAGAAGTTGATTATAATTAAACATCTAATCTCAAGGCATCGCAAACTGCTAACATAAAACTTCTCTGATATTATGCTGATGTTTGTTATCAGTGATAAAAAAAATATTGTTGCAAAGTTAGTAAGAAGTTGGGAAGAAGTAGGCGGGAACCGTAGAACGTTAAACCCAAACTTCAAATAAATCAAACAAACAACCAAACGAATGTAAAGGGCAGACAGCTCCCTCACGGTCGAATGCCAGCCACAAAAACATAATAAAATATAACATAAAATCCAGGCCTAGTCCTCTCTCATCGTACACTCCTGTCGCTCGTCCTTCAGATCTCGTCCATGAGAGATGCGAGACCGGTGCAACTCACAGCTGACACTCATTATCACTCGCGTCACCGGCCTTGCGTCGTTCCCTCATGACTATCGTCTTGCCTTGCTCGTTACAAGTATATCATTTGGTTTTCCCTTGTTGTTGTTCAGCTATGTAAAGCCAGCTATTCCTTATAATGGACTCATGCGGGAGAAAATGCTTAATAGGAGATTATTCACTTTATAGGTGGAAAAAGTAGTGTTTTTTTTACAATGGCCAGTGTTCATTACAAGTACATTTTGACAGAAATATGGTCTCCCCCAGTCGTTGTTTCGGCAATTAAGTATTTTTTTAAATGAAACCTGAAGAGTAATTAAAAACAAACATCTTTATGTTAATTATGCTTAAAATGATTCTATGCATCATATAATTGGATGAAAAACATGGTCAGATGATCCCATGATGATTTCCGCTTTTATCAGAATTATACTGTAAGCCATGGATTGGGAGGGCCATCAATGATGGACATTTTCTCCAATTTTCTCCGAAGCGAGTATGTGTGAGGGTCTGCGCTTTTTCAAAGAGCTCTTCCGATAATCGCCAACATCTGCCAATGGTGACACTCTGTTAATGGCTGGATTAACCCTCGGTTGAGTAAGAACGAACTCGCCGGTTCCTGCACCAAATCTGCATTACCTGCACCTCATATCAGGCTTCCAGCGAAGCTGCGGCCGTCCTTTCTGTGCAGTCCGTCTGACAGTGAAGATATTTCGTGCTTGACTTCTGTTCTTCTGAGACGTGTTGAGGTCGCTCGAGTTGTCTGAAACAGAGCATAATTGACACTCGTCTCCTTGTTCTGAATTCAATTTGGAGCAAAGAGCCGAACCTGCTTCAATCGGCCGTGACTAAGGTGAATTTGATAAATTGAGTCTTAGTCACTCGCAAATCCAGTTAAACTTAACCCTTAGACGATCAGTCTTTTCAATGCAAACACCTCCTTTCTATGTCAACTAAGTTTGAAAAGTTTGAGCTTTCCCTGCGCCGGGCAAACTTCATTTGCACAATTGCTTTACTAAATCTGATACTAAATACATAGAAAACAAACAATTTCCCACAAAATGTTTAGTTCTGCACCAAGCCTTTGCCCTTATTTTATCAATATATATTATTATTTTATTCATTCTATATTTATATGTAACAATATATATAACAATGCAAAATTAAATTCAAGAAATAAACTTGACTTTCAGGCAACACCTAAAATGTTTAACTTAGTGTTTGGTTAGTATTTTTCTATTTACAGCAGGTCAAAAAGGTTGAGATACACTGATACCGTTAAATTCAGCTCCGAAAAACAAGCAACAAACCAGCCTTCACCAAACCTGTGTAACGTGTGCAGAGATAAACTCAACAACTATTTGTTATTGCGTATGTTTGGACTTTGGATACTAAACCTTGATATGAAAAAAAACGTATTAATGTAGCCTGTAACCCAGAGCAACCTGTACATTACGTGTTGATGATGGAAGGCTGTATTTTAATACATTTCCAAACACTAAAACACTTCACATCTCTATCCTCGAATGAAAATATTTAAAAAGGAGGCTGAATCCATGGTGATGGTGCCACATCACACTGATAGAGCGAGCGCTGGTGCACAGCATGTGAATACAAATTGGAAAATGTATGGTCCACTATGAAAGAATGCCATTATTGACAAGAGAACAGAATATCATTGCGTGAAAGGGCATCTCACATAATATATATCACGGTCCAACTCAAAATGAACCTCAAAAGAAAAACTTTCAAGACTGAGGTGGACTGTCATAGTAACGACAGTGCCTTTTCTGCATATATGCAAAATATACACACACATTAAGCACAAAGCTACAAAAAATTTAAAACTATTTCACCATGTCTTCAACATGTATGAGTTATTTTTGAAGATATTTTGAAGAACATAGCCGAACAAACTTAACCCATTGACTTCCATTGTATGAGCACATTTCTCAAAATATCTTCGTTTGTGTCCAGCATAAAAAAGAGTCACATACAGGTTTTACAGCCACATTAGAGAGAATGGTGAAGACTGAATTTTTATATTTCACTGAACGATTCCCTTAACTGGAACATGAAATGGGACATGAAAACAATCTGATCTCATTTGTGGTATTGCTAATGTAGTTTTAATGTTTTTGCTATTTGTGTACAGCTGGGGATATTCTTATGATTGGTCTGCGTCCTGGCGCTCGTGGATCCCTTGTGGCGACTCATTAGGCTCGAAGCAACAGGTAAACGCGTTCTCATTACCCTTTTCCATCTCACGGACAAACCCAGTGAAGCCAACATAGATACCACATCATAAGAGACCTATTATATCCTGTCCATACAAAACACATTTATTAGTGTCATAGGCCAGTTATCCTTACACACCAGCTTTACCGGCATCACTTCATTAACACACATGAACTGTATTGTTTACTTAGAGGTAAGCCTGTTCATACCGTTTACTTATTTATTGGAACTGTTGCCACATTTTCGATCACAGAATCATCCGCGCACACAGCTGTGTGTTTGGAGAACTTGATGTGCAGCAATGTTCCAAAAAATAATAACCTAATATAATAAAATCTAAAGTTTGTTTCTGTCAGAGCGATACAATTTACTTTACATTATCTATTCTTCCAGTTACACTGTATTGGTCTTTTTTTATGCTAACCGAGTGAGAGCGACTAAAGTGACACATTTGAGTGATATCTGTCTAGCAAAAATGAATAAATTACAAATAAAATAAATCAAAACTATCGATAAGTAGTTAAAAATACTTTTGTTTATTATAAATTAAGAAAATTAAAGAAATGATGTAAATTAAATTAACATAAAATGTCCTATTTATAACAAAATAACTAGGTCTGAAAAAAATTCAACATTTCTAGCGTTTAAAAAACTATTGACATATATATAGTACAACCTTATTAATATTTGTACAAAGGTTTTTAAACAAAACATCTACATGTATGCATTTGACAGATGCTTTTATCCAAAGCGATTTGCAGTGCACATGTGCACATATTTTACGAGGGGGCTGATTCGTATGAATCTGTACGATGTGAATTGTACAAAAACGTACGATTATTAGAAAAAAAGTGTAGACCCTCCCCTAACCCCACCCCTAAATCTAACGTCACTGGCGTAAGCAAATCGTACTAAAACCTACACATGAGATTGAATGAATTCATACAAATCAGATAAAATAAGCCACCTCGTAAAACAGCTATCCACTTCTGTGAGACTGCATAGGACATTCATGGTTATTCATGGCAAAACATAATAATGAAGAATGCCAAAGCGCCATTATTATTGATAAAATAATTGAATTATAAATGATCTCATTACAATTAGTTGTGTAAACATCCCTCTCAATAAAGTCTGCAAACAGACTTAACAGTTCACTCACAATTGACTTGTGTGTTAAAATTATAAAATCTGTTCAAATGAAGCCATGAGTATTATACTGTATATACTAAAAACTGTGTTGTTTTAATACGGTGGATGGAAACCTCTTGAACATCAGAGACTCAACGCAACAAGAAACCACACATAATATCCAAGTAACAACCTACAACTGCAATGACCTGGCAAATACCCAGAACACCACGTCGCTGACCTTCGCAAGGATACGCAACGCTCACTAAGACATCACCATCTTAGATACATTATGTTCCATGTTTACCAAATTCAAACTGAAGGTTTTGAAGCAAAGAAATGTAACAACAGCCAACGCTTACTTTGTGCAAATAAACCTCCAGGCTTTGTCAGTTTTCCTATCTTCTCCCCAGAGGAAGTTTCTTCAGGAATATCTGAGAGGACAGGTTCTCCCTGGGGATGGGACACTAGACTGAGAGTGACAGACTCCTTTGAAAATACTGAAGCGGTGCTATAGCACCTCATTCATCCCAAAGAACTGCCCACTGAAACGCCAAGAAATGGTTATACGGTATATATAGCACTAGAAGTGGTTCCTCTATGATAACGAGCCAAGAACCACTTTTAATAATATAGCACCATTTTTAAAGTGGAACCCACCTTCTTAAATACACACTGGAGTAAAAAGTGTGACAACTTGCCCTATCCGAGAAAATCTCAATACCTCTAAGAATGACATGCAGTACAATGTTTAAAATAAAGGTTCCTAAAAGGTTCTTTGCTAGTCTGTGTGGTTTAACATCAACCTTTTATATCTATGGTTCATCTGTGTTGCATTAAATCGTCTTGGTTACGTCTGTAACCTCAGTCCCCTAATGGAGGGAACGAGACGTTGTGTCGAGAACGACAGATGGGGTTCGTCCTTGAGAACCAATCAACTCTGACTACTATAGAAAAGGCCAATGAAATTTGGCGAATGAAATTTGCATGCCGGACTCCGCCCCCGGATATCCGGTATAAAACGAAGCCGGCGTGCAGCATTCATTTACCTCTTGTTCTGAAGAGCCTGAGAGCCTCTCAAACTGCAACAGAAACGATACAGGTTTGTGGCATAAGGGACACAACGTCTCGTTCCCTCCATCAGGGAACTGAGGTTACAGACGTAACCAAGACGTTCCCTTTCTGTCGGTCTCTCGACGTTGTGTCGAGAACGACAGATGGGGTTATCTATGGAAAACGCCACAAAACCTGTATCGCGTCACAATCTCAGCGAAGCAACGTTGACAAGCCTGGGCGTGTCAGCTCGAAGCTTTCGTGAGACCTGTAACCTTCCAGTGTGGTGGTCGGGGGGTTCCAGAGCTTTCAGGAAAGATGGATACAGCCCTGACCGGTAACTTTCACGGACGGGGCCTTAGCTCTCTACAGGCGAGAGGCCGTCCGGATCGGTTTACACCGGGAAAGCGCACTCTTAAGCAGAGAAGCGCTGCAGAGGCCACCTCCTACCCGTGGGGAGGAATATGGTGGAGAAAGTATGGTCTCGTCCTAGGAGGAGAACGCATGGAACATGCGGACTGGGTAGTTAACCGCGAGGTGGAGGTCCACCTGGGGAAGCTCATGGGTTACCAAGTGTGGGAACCAGTGTCATGAGGGTATGCCAGACGGAACAGCCCGCGGAGGGGGTGTTATTGCGTCTGATAGCACAGGTCCGGTTAGAACTATGTGTGATAGGTCAAGATATGTCCCGGCCTAAGGGGAAAGGCTGCTCTGCCCAGCCAACCCCCAGGAGGTGCTTGCTTAGTGATGGATGGAATGCCTGTTCTTAACCAGGGTGTGGGTAAGAAGGGAGGCTGGTGAGGTACCAATTCTCTTAGCCAAGGTTGGGTAAGAAGGAAAGGATAGATAGCACACTGACCCAACCTGTTAGAGGGTGTAAAGGTGCTTTCGCAGGCATACGCCCCCCCGGATGCCAGTCCTACATGTCGCCACGCAGGACGTGGGCTGACACCGGGTTTACGCGAAGGTTGTTAAACCTTTGCGAAGGTGTTTGGGCATAGCCCAACCCGCAGCTCTACAGATGTCTGCTAGAGAGGCGCTTCTGCCAGTGCCCAGGAGGTGGCTGAACTCCGTGTGGAGTGAGCCCTCACTACCAATGGGCATGGGAGATTCTGAGATCGGAATGTCGTCGTAACGGCGTCCACGACCCAGTGCGCCAGCCTCTGTTTGGAGACAGCCTTCCCCTTCTGCTGTACTCCAACAGACACGGAGCTGGTCAGAGCTTCAGAGCTCTGCGTGCGGTCCAGCATGTACTGGACTCAACACTGATCGGGTTGGGTCTTCCTCCCCTATGGGGAGCGCCTGCAAGTTCAGCACTTGACCCCGGAGGGAGTAGTGGGAACTTCTTGGGCACGCATCCGGGCCTGGGTCTCAAGCTAACGTGAGAGTATCCAGGGCCAAATTTAAGGCAATCCGGGGACACGGAGGATGCTCGGTTGTCCCCTACCCTCTTGAAGGAAGTGAGCGCCGTCAGGAGGGCCGTCTTACTCAGTGAGGGAGATCGGAACCTCCGAGGGGCTCTTGGGGGGCCCTGAGGCTCCCCAGGACCACTTAGGGTCCCAAGAGGGTATGGAGCGGAGGTGAGGCGGATTCCGCCCTCTCGCGCCCGTTAGGAACCTGATGACCAGGTCGTGTTGCCCTAGACTCTTTCCACCGACTGAGTCGTGATGAGTGGCAAGAGCGACTACATACACATTCAGTGTGGAGGGGAGATGTTTGTCTCCAGTCTCGTAAAAAGGAAAACACAATCCTGATCGAGCACCTCAGTGGGTCTTTCTCATTGAGAGAGACACCAGGACGAGAAGAGGCGCCGTCTAGAGGCGTGTAACCGCCTAGTAGATGGGGCCCTAGCCTGGGTGATGGTCTCTGCCATAGAGGGGGAGTAGCCATCTCAGGATCTTCTCGTCCCGTCTAGAGACCAGACATGGGTGTTCCAGAGGTCTGATCTGGGATGCCAGAACGTGTCCCTCCCCTGAGAGAGCAGGTCCTCTGTCAGGGGAATGGTTCAGGGGGAGTCGCTGTCCAGAGCATTAGCTCTGAAGCCAAGTGCGGTTAGACCGGAGTGGTGTAACCAATAACACCTGGTGCTCCTGCTCCCTGACCTTGCACAGCGTCTGTGCAAGGAGGCTCCTGGGGGGGGAAGGTGTGCTTCCGCCCATCCCGCGGTCAGCTGTGCGCAAGGATATCCGTGCCGAGGGCAGGAATATCAAGCGGGCAAATGGTGGTGTTACGGGAGGCGAACAGGTTTACCTGGGCCTACCCGAACAGCCTCCAAATGAGCTGGTGCGCGGGGGTGAAGTCGCCACTCTCACCGAGGCATAAACTGGCGAGAGAGCACGTCGGCTGTCTAGTTCAGTTTGCTCGGGGTGTGTGTGGCCCGCAGGGAACGGGTCACATGTTGACTCCACCGGAGGAGGCGTCGAGCAAGTTGTGTTAGCTGCTGTGAGCGAACGCCACCCTGACGATCTGTGTTCGCTACAGCTATAGTGCTGTCCTCGGACCAGCACGTGCATGTCTTGCACGAGAGGCCGTAGCCTGCTCAGTGCAATTTAGCACAGCCCACAACTCTTGGCACTTGACATGCCAGCGCAGGCGGGGGTTCGTCCAACACCCCACCTGCGTGCTCGTTGCACACTGCACCGCACCCCTGCAGGGAGACGTCAGCCGTCACCACGACCTGCCTCATAACCTGCCCAGAGGGACCTGAGTCCGTCGAAAAAGTCATAAGACTAGGGGTTATGGTGCGTTGGCAGCAGGGCGGCATCACCATGCGCCCGCTGCCAGTGTGCCACGCTCTCCTCGGAACTCGACCCTGAAACCAGTGTTGGAGCGGTCACATGTGCATCAACCCGAGGGGTATTAACCCGCGAGGACGCCACGTGTCCCAGGAGCCTCTGAATTGTTTCAGGGGGACCGCTGTATGTCTAAAATGTTGATTTCAGACAGTTCAACACTGGTTGGGCGCAACTGCGGACAGTAGCGCCGCCGTGGTGACAGAGTTGAGTTCCATACCAAGAGAGAGGATGCTCTGCACTGAGGAGAGCTTGCCCCTCTCTTGGTTGACCTGGAGTCCCAATCGATCTAGGTGCAGGAGCACCAGGTCCCTTCCTGTACACAACAGATCTTGCGAGTGTGCCAGGGTAGGCCAGTCGCTGAGGTAGTTTAGTACCCGCTTGCCTTCTTCCCCTAAGGGAGAAAGGGCGGTCAGGGACAGACCGAAAGGGAGGACTCTGTACTGATATGCCCGCCTCTTGCACGAGAACCGTGGGAACGGCTGGTGTCGAGGAGGACCGAGACATGAAAGTAAGCGCCCTTCAGGTCGATTGCCGCGAACCAATCCTGACACCTGATAGATGTCTGGACGCGCCTCTGTGTGAGCACCCTGAACGGCAGCTTGTGAAGGTGCTCTCTTCCGGGTACGCAGACATTAGGGCGCAACCCACCGTCTTTCTTGGGAACGATGAAGTGCGGGTCGTGACCCACTGAACATCTTGGTTTTGAGGGACGAGCTCGATGCCTGTTTGCCAGAAGGGTGGTGACCTCTACCCGAAGTACGGAGGCGTCCCTGCCTCTGAGAGAGGGAGAGATGATGCATTGAAACTTGGGGGAGTCTCTGGCGAACTGGATCAAGTAACCAAGACGGACCGCCCGCAAGGCCAGCGAGACAGTGTGGGCAGCTCTCGAGCTCCCAGGGACTGTGACAGGGTGACCAAGGGGACGGTCTGCTTCATCATTCCCACAGGGGGTTGTTCGTCGGCTGGCGGAGGGTCCCCGGAGGGAAGGTTGGCTCCGCCTTTTTACCTGCCTGGCGGGACAACGGCACACACTGTCGGTTGAGAGTGGTGACAGTTGTCGTATGTGTACGACCTCACACCTCGCCAGGGTGTGAGGTCGGTTCGCCGAGCACAGTCCAGTGGAGTGTGCGATCGGCTGTAAGTACACCCGGGGAGAACGGAAAAACTCTGTGAGTAAGTGGGCGCCAGGCCCTGACAAGGTTCCGGCTGAGGTGACGAGGCAGGAGTCGTCCCGTACCGACCGATCAGAGCCGTGGCTGTGAAGGTTCGGGCCCGAAGTTGTCCTCCTTGGGGTCTTCCCGTCAGTGTCCCTTCTCGCGAGAAGGTAGCTGACGGAGTGGAGGTTTCCCCCTCGACCTCTGCTACGGGGGTGCCGCCAGTGGGGGCACAGGAACCGGAGCCGATGTCGAAGGGGTCCTGGGTTGAAGGGCAGGAGACGTCACGCGGGATCTCGGAGGCCTGTAGGCGGCCGAGTCACGGCATGAAAAAATATGGCTTATTGCCACTGTCTGCTTCACCGTCAAAAACTGCTGAGCACAGTCCTCGACGGTGTTACCAACAACCCACCCTGCGAGATGGGTGCATCAAGAAAGCGGACTTCCTTGGTGTCACTCCTCTGCACAAGGTATAACCGGGGGTGTCTCTCCTGGACCACTACCGTGGACATCGTCCGACCCAGGGCCCGTGCCACCGCCTTGGTCGCCCGTAGAGCGCTGCCAGCGGTGGCACGGAGATCCTGCATTATACCCGGGTCGGCCTTACCCTCGTGGAGCTCTCTCAACACCTAGGCCTGGCGGATCTGCAGGATGGCCATGGCGTAGAGAGAGGAGGCAGCCTGGCCCGCGGCATCGCAAGCCTTCGACACCGTGATGCCGAAGTCTGCGTGCTTTGGGCGGTAGGTGTGGCCGATTCCCCCCAGGTGGTAGCCGTCCGCGGCACAGGTGCACCGCGGGCGGACGTTCCACCCGGGGGATGTCGACGTAGACCTTGGCTGCCACACCATCGAGGGAAGTAAGGGAGCCGGAGCTGGTTTCACTGGAACGGTCCGTGGAGCGTTCCAAGTTTTACACAGCTCCTCATGCACTTCCGGGAAAAACATGGAACCCGGGGTGGGCGCGGTTTGCACCGCGCTCCCACCCCAGGAACCACGCATCCCCGGGCTAGCACGGGTGGCATCACTTCTGCTTCCTCTGGAACTCGACCCGGGGATGGAGCTCAGATTCGTCAGAGCCGGATGCCAGTCTCCCTCCGATGCTGCGAGCGACGTCTCATCTACGTCACACATCGTTTCCGAGTGTGTGCATGAGGATCCGGACGGTATGCCACCGCCGGTTGGGGAACGTTTAGAAGAGCGAATCGGGGTGCGATCGGCCCGTGAGCACTTGGCTGGCGGGTTTACGTTCGCAGAGTTCCCCATATCACTAACGCTGCTAACGTGGGTGGTCATCAGGGCCGTAGCCACAGATGTCACAGCCCAGGTAGCGAACGAAATGGTGGCTGGTTCCCGTAGGAAGACAGCCACCCGTGACCGCAACTTCTGGAAGACAATCTGCCCGCAGTGCGGGCAGATGTGTCAACGAACGCTGCTTCAGTGTGCTGGACGCCCAGACACCTAATGCAGCGATCGTGTCCATCCCCCTCCTCGATGAGGGTGCCGCACCCAAGAGAACACCGGGACATGCCGCGCTGGAGAATGCTCAGTCAGTCCTGAAAAGGACTTTTTAGAAGATCTCTAACACCTCCGGAACCGCCGAGACGCCCAGGGGAAGGTCGCTGCAGGTAGGGACGATCCGCTGCAACACGTCGTAGCTCCAGCAGTGTAGTTTGTAGAGGATTTTGAATCCTAAGTTGTACTCAAGAGTGAAGGCTCTGAAGAACAAAAGGTAAATGAATGCTGCACGCCGGCTTCCTTTTATACCGGATATCCGGGGGCGGAGTCCGGCATGCAAATTTCATTCGCCAAATTTCATTGGCCTTTTCTATAGTAGTCAGAGTTGATTGGTTCTCAAGGACGAACCCCATCTGTCGTTCTCGACACAACGTCGAGAGACCGACAGAAAGGGAAATTCTTTTTTCAGGAAATGGGTTCAGACTGTTAAAAGGTAAATAGTTATAAAAATGCTCACTTTTTGGCACCTTTGTTTTAAAGACTATCACCTTTTAAATTAAATATAAAACCTAAAATTTGATATTAATTGAAAATGTTTAATTGAATCAATTTGACTACATCAGGCGCCAGCTATTTTTAAAGGGTTCGAAACATATACACATAGAACTTTTGGACATATTGTAATCCTGGGCCAGCAACAGCCCTCAGATCCAAATACAACCAAACAGGACACAAAAGCAATTGTGCAGAAAGCAGTCAAACAAACAAACAAACAAACACTAAAAGAGTCAAATAAACGCAATACATTTCTTCTTCAGCATCTTCTCTGTTATTATCAAGAATGGAGGACAGAAATGATGTAAATTGGCAGGCATTTCAACTCGTCTCTATTCATCTGCAGTGATAACACCCCTGTAGATTTTTCTTGATGGATAACTATAAATACAGTAGCCTGTCCATAAACACCCTTCAGCGCGGCGGCTCTCGGCTGACTCACAGGGATCCTATAATAGCTCGCGTGGAGCGCCGGAGGCTCTGGAAGTCGTTTGTTTGATTAGCCACTTCACTCCGGACCGTTCTGGACTCCGACAGCTTCAATGCCAGTCATTGTGAAGTAAAAGCGCCACTGAGTGATGTTTTAGTTAAGTTAGTGGCTGTATGTTGGTTTTGCTGGGTTTTGGAATATTCAGAAGTATTACCCTGCCCTGACAAAAATAAAGATTAGTGAGATGACCCTGATGAAAAACAACAGAAACCATCACGGACATTCTAATGGGTTTAATGGTTATAAGGGGAATGGTATTGGTTTTAATGAAAGGATGTTATCTTGTGGATGGAATCACCATTAAATCCTTCTGATATAAGTATAAATGGTAAGCACCTGTTGGCTTATGTTGGTGTTTATAAATGACACAGTTGATGACTACTTTAGAAATATAATTTCAAATTTACAAGTTAAAAATTAAGATTCTGCCAACATTGACTCACGGTTTGTTTCAAATCTGTTCTTTGTTCTGATGGACACAGATGTATTTGGAAGAATGCTTACCAAACAGATCTTGGCCGCCCTTGACTACCATCGTAGAACACAAATTTTTCTGTTGAATACAAAAGAAGATATTTTGAGGAAAGCAGGAAAGCAAACAGTTATGAGGAACTTTTGAGTACCATTGTCATTTATCCAACCATGGTAGTGGTAGCAAGGAACTGTTCTTAATCAAACTAAAAAAAGGTATTTATAAAAATATAATAAAAAAGTTTTATGAAACCTAGAGGTGCCCACGATGTTGGCGGATCTTGTTTCCAATCGATGGAGAGACAAACAAGAAAACAGATATGTTAAATGTGTCAGGCTGAGATATAAAATCTGTTTTTAAAGAGGTTAGACAGAGCAAAACATTACGATCAATACAATTCAATTAAAATGTGCAGATTTATTTTCTTACTATGATTTAATATTACGTTATTCCAAAGAAAAATAAATTCATGAGCTTCTGAATGCAAGATCCTCCGAATCATCTTTCAGTTTCAGGTGACACTATCATAGAGACATGACACTCCATATTCAAATCAATCCCAGACAGACAATATACTGTAAAAAAAAGACATAAGATTATTCAAATAAGTCAGGTTCTGAATGGTGTTTGATGTTTTTTAGCATGACAGTAAATGCAATCTTTGTACAATACATTACAGAATCATAATAGTCCATTAGAATAGAGCTTATTGTTGGTGTCATGTCATGTGTCATCTCAACATTAGCACGCAACAGCTAATAACCTGTTACCTGACACGCCTTCCAGACAGTCGTCATAGCAACACAGATTCCTTTCAATTTTAGCTTAAACTGCAAGGCATCTTCTACCTCTATTCTGTACATATTCCACCATTTAATAAAGATATGAAACAAAATCATCATTGTACCATTGTCCCACGAGATTACCTTTTTGATTCACGTGCTGCTGAACTTTTGATCAGATTCATTCAACAATTCTCTGAAATAACGTTTTGTTTTGTGGTGCACATCAGAACTACCAAAAACGTTTTGTTGTTTGTATCTCAATATGATTCAAAATCAAGTCGAATGAGATAAGTCGAGACCGCTGATTTCAGTAGTTTGTTAAAAATATTTACCATCACAATTATAATACTGAGCCAAAGGTTATGGAGTTATAAAGAACGGTTATTATTTTTTAGCGTTAATGCACATAAGTGTAGGGTGACGCTCTTGTGTTTGACGCGGCGTGCTATTCGCGAGTCGATAACTCTCTTGATGCTGGCTGTAATTATTACACTCCATTGAACCTGGAAAACACATTGAATATCCCCCTGGAGACAAAAGAGCCTGAGCTTCAACACACATGCAGCCAATAAAAGCTCACACACACGGGCATGTAAAGACCTTCACACAGATTCACAATCTCACATGCAGGTGTGTTAAAGGTTGACAAGTTGTGTTGAAATTCAGACATCCGTTAAAAGAGAGAGATTGAGAGAGAGAAAGAGGGAGAGGGAGAGGGAGAGAGAGAGAGAGAGAGAGAGACTAAACATAACTCAAACATAGTAGATCAGATTGTCTTTCTAATTTTAAAAAATAATGTTGACTGATGTATGTTATAATAATCTTTAATCAATTGTCTTGATACATAAGAAAATAAACATTGCTTCCTGTAAGAAACCCGAGATCTCTGTTTCATTTCATTTATTTCTCCTATACCCAATGAGCAAATGAAATCTTTTGCCTAATTTTCATCTGCATCTAAGATATTTCTCCTGAGAAAAAGAATCAGAAATCTCACAAATGTTTCTGTCATTAGAGTTTGAAATGAGATGTCAACAGTGTTTCAAACTGAGCTCAGATTTGTCAAGTCTGGAATCAAAAATCAATACTATGGAAGATCTCAATATCAAATATTTCTCGTCAAAATGATCCAAATCCAGATTATTTTACCTCTACATTAGTTTTACACCTCCATACTCTTCATGTGTTTCAATTATTATGCTACCATAGTCTCAGTTGGTTCTCTTTTTTTATTTTTTTAATGATTTTAAGAGAAACATCTGAGACCACGTTGATACTTAAATAACACACAACCGAGAACTCCATCTATTCTCCTGAGCTGTGATGAATGACCAGCATCTAAGAAACATTTTTCCTCTGGGTTGTTTGTGTTTTTATGATAAATCAGACAGTCTGTCACATTCTCCTTGTATTGTTATTAAATCATGAGAGGCTGCCAGGGAGGGACATGAAAGCAACATAATGATTGTGACAAACACAGGCGCAATGTTCTCAACCCTCTGACATCACGCAGCGGATGCGAAGGGCTTCAAAGGACATGTCAGCACACGAGCGAGTGACAGCTGTTTACAAAGCGGAGGACTCTATCAAGCGTGTCAATTTGATTCATCGGTGACATGAGGAGAAAGAAAAATAAGTCGAATCAATTTGACTTGTGCTGCTTTTCGTGTGCTATTGATATGAATGTAAGAACATTCTTCTGTTTCAAGAGAGAAAGTTGGAGAGCGTAAAAATGCAGCACACAGATTACAATAAATGTTATATGAAAAAAAGAAAGTTGACTGAAGTATGTAGCCTACGTTAAAAGGTTTCAGGTACCTAAAACACAAATGTTTAATTCTTTAATACCAAACACAAGTCCTTGATTCAGTCTTAATTGGGTGGCCAAGGCAGAATCTAAATACTCTGTCCTGATTCTGCTGAACTAATCTACAGCATTCAACACTGTCAATCACCACATACTGCTACCAACCCTGTCATCACCAGAAATATCAGCCACTCTTCTCCGCTGGTTCAAATCCTACTTATCCGGCAGATCCTTCAGGGTGTCAAGGAGGGTCCCGCTGTCCACTGCTCACCACTGATCACTGATATTCCTCATGGATCGCTGCTTGGACCATTTCTTTTCTCCATCTACACAACATCCATGGGACCCATCATACGGCACATGGCATCTCCTATCACTGTTATGCTGACGACACCCAGAGTTACGTCTCATTTCACCCAGACGATACCCCTGTAGCAGCTCACATTATAGCCTGCCTAGAAAACATCTCTGCTTGTACGAAAGAGCATCACTTTCAGGTGAAAACCCTGACCACCAGTTGTATTTCCGGCACACCCCACAGTGCAACACGATCTCACGATCCAACTTAGCAATATCTCAATCACTCCTTCCAAAACAGCCAGGAATCTCCGAGTCATATTTGATGACCACCTGCATGATCACATTGCAAAGACAACACAGTCATGCTGATGTGCCTTATTTAACATTAGAAAGGTAAGACCCTATCTCAATGAGCATGCGGCAAAACTCAATGTCCAGGCCCCTGTAATCTTAAGGTTGGTCTACTGCAATGGACTTCTTGCTGGTCTTCCTGCAAAGGCTATCAAACCGCTCCGACAGGGTCAGAATGCAGCAGCATGCTTTGTTTTCCAGGAGCCCAAAAAGGCGCATGTGATACCCCGTTTCTCCTCTCTCCACTGGCTACCAGTTGAAGCCCCGTATCAGATTCAAGCCACTAATGCTTAGCTACAGGACTATCACTGGATCTGCACCGGCATACTTTCACACCCTCCTACACCCCACCAAGAACCCTACGTTTTGCAAACCAGCGGCGACTTTTTTGCCCTCTCAAAAGGGCAGTAAATTGCTTTCCCGCTCATTCTCCTTCACAACTTCACAACACAAATTCTTCCTTACTTAGTCGGGTCAACAACATCTCTCACAACATTAAAAAAACTTCTTAAAACCCATCTCTTACGTGAATACTTTACAGGCAAATAAAAAAACACTAACACTATCTCTTTCTCTCAACAGGTATTGGTCTGGCTTTTGTGGAAACTAACCTGGTATAAGCACTTAATGTTTTATTGCCCCTTTATGACATATCCTTTATTTCTCCCTGAACTCTATGCGCTTTGGATTAAAGCGTCTGCTAATAGACTAAATGACAACAAAAATTCTAAATGACTAAATTAAAGCCTTGTATCACATTCAACTTGCTGGTAAAACTAGTTAATAAATAAATAAATATTCCTGATGCACATCCCTGGCTTTAAGGCATGTTCTTGATCAGCAGGATGTACAGTACATGTCTCTGTAAACAGTTGTAAATCTGCAGATAAAAGGCCTGTTGTTTTTCTGATAAAATGTATAAAGCTTTATTGAGAGTGCGGCAGCCGGCGAGCAGAAATGAAGAGTTAAATGAACAGATGCACAGAATAGAGAGATGCAGCTTCATTAATGTCATCTGATGATGGCACACAATAAAGACTTCAACAAATTCGACCTGGATCTGTCAATGTTAGGCCGACATGCTTTAGTATTCCAAGTACTTAGATACGAACAAATGTTACGGTTATGGTGTGTTTTTCTATAGCCTTTTTTGTGAACAGATTTGACACATCCTGTCTAATGTGTAAGTTATTTGTGACGCATGAAAAAGTTGTAATGAACTGCTGCTATAGGAGAGCAGTCAACCTAGAAGAGAAAACTGCAGACAGAATCGCATTTTGATAGTCTCAGCAACTGACGTCACGCCTACGGACCGTTGACTGAACGTCTGAGCTGCGTTCAGCCCCGACAAAACATTTTTTAAACAGAAACAGTGGTGCGTTGAACACCCAGTTCTGATAAAGCTATAGTTCAACTATGGTAGTTGAGAAGGCCCTGTTCTGTTTGAGTAATTTTCGGAGCCTGATGAAACCGGTAAAAATACGTATTAATACTGCAAAATCTTCTTGATAGCTACTCACTGCCATTGCCACCCAGAATAAATCAATTTTTTTATTTAAAGCACTAAATAACCATTATGTGTGAAATTTGGTATATGAGTAAACTTGCCTTGCCAATGAAGCTAAAAATATATACAAAATATACAGTTTGTTTGACTGGCCAATTCCGTGAAAATGTCAACCCTACCACAAAAAAATATGTTTTTCCAAGCGGTTTTTACTATGGTAAAAGCACAGATATTGACATTTGGTGGTTCAAATACCCATGTGAGATTTCTTTTAAAAATTGTGATGCATTCGTTTTATTTTTAGTGCATGATCTTTCGTAGTCAGGTGAGTGCCATTTTTAGGATTGTTACATCCATAACGCTACATATTCCTCGTAAATGGACATATGAAATAAAAATAAAATAACTATTTTATGTTCTATAAAGAGGCATCCCTTCTCCATTCATTGGGGTATTATTGTGTCAGGATTGAGCATTTCACAGAAATCCTACAAAGATTATCGTCTCCCAAAAACTGCGTTCTTTTTTTGTCACATCCAAAACGCATGTTTATTTCCCTTTTTTAAATATGTTTATTTTCATTGACAGACATTTTTTATGTTTACTATGTCAACAAAGGTTCAGTGAAATATAAAGAGATGGTTCAATATAATCATAACAAATTCATTCTCTGAGCATTTTTATGTCACGTCCATGACGCAAAAAGTCATGCCCAGAACATTGGAATTGCCCTTTATAGAAACTTAACAAGGAGAACTATTCTACAACATCTTGAAATAAAAAAGAATCAGCATAAAACCCATGGTGTTCTATATTTGCAATAATCTTTCCTTTCAGTACAGCAAATTCAATTTGGCCTTCGATTATACACCATATATCACATTCTAAGTATCGTATCAACTCCTCTGTAGGTTCTACTGTATTATTTCTGAAAGCATTTTTCACAATGTCTGAACATCAGCACGGTTTATATAATACTGTAGTTGATTTACCAGAAGCAGATTCACCTTTCCATTTTTCCTCTGAGCACTAATAGCACGATTATTCATAACTCCAGTCCATCTCTGAGAAATAAATATCCACTGGAAGTCAGGTGGTGATGGTGGGGGGTGGGGTTACAGGCAATGATGTCAAATGCTAATTAAAACATATAGGTTTGTGACTTGTGTGTCTTCAATATGACCATGTAAAACAGAGACACATCTCACGAAGAAAATCCAAATCTGAGTCTGATGATTTAAGAATTTTAGTTTAATAGACAAAAGATTATAATACAGAAAAGTATTGCACGGTTTATCTGTGCATCTTAAAAATTAAGTTATAGTAGAACAGATGTATTATATACAAATGTAGTATAATGCAATGTAAGTTGATTTGGATAAAAGCGAAAAAAAAAAAATGTTGCGTTGAAACATCTTAAGTGCGTATGTGAGATTCGTAAAATGAACGTACCCACAGAAAGCATATGTACGCCTCTCAATCAGATGTGAAATCTATACATTGCAAATGACCTTGAAATTACACACAGCTGAAGAGTTTCAAATCTCTAATATAAAAGAGCACCTTACAACGTCCAAATACAATACAAGTGTCTGGAATGACTTATATTTCCAAAAACCTGCAGCACTCATAAACTAGCAAAAGCGTGCATGTCTGCTCATAACATACGTAGACGTTTATAAATGAGGCCAGGGGTCACTTAAGTAAAGACACACCTTTCGTTTCCGAACTTTACTTTAAATTAGAAATACACCAAAATATCTGCGGTAATCGTCATTGGTCAATAAAATCGGTTTATCCGATATCGGCCGATAGTTTAAAAAAAGTCAATTATGAGGGCCGATAAATCATGTCAAGAGGACAGGAGAATGCAAAGAATTTGTGCTCTGTACAAAGAAAATGCTTAAAAACAGTTTGATGTTCAATATTCAATAGTCATAATATGAATCAATAACATTTAGAAAGTTTAGAAATAATAATTTTATCTTCGGTATTGGCAGATATCATTCTGAATAATTGATGTATCGGTATTGATGAAAATATTTAGTTTTGCTGCACTTCGAATTTAAATCGGCAATTCTGTCATCATCCACCCACTGCACAGCTCGTTTATGTTTCAAGTCTTGAAAAGTAGAGAAACAATATTATAAAAGATCAACAATTCCTGACATGCAGTTCATATGGAAAATATAGCTCATGCAATTTGGTTTTAGGAGAATTTAATGAGAAATTTTTGAGTTCATATTGAGATCTTTGATGTCTGAGACTTGCTTAATATTTGCCAATTTGATTACAATGTGAAATGTTTTATAAAACTCTACAAAAGTCACATGTGAAATTACTGGGATGTTAAACTCGGGGAAATTTGGTAAAACATTTTTAAATATTCAATCCGATTGCTGTCTCAAAGAAAGATTTTTCTGAAATGTTCAGAAACTGTATCCTCTCCAAATATAAAGGACAGATGTGACATAAGCAGATGTCAGAGGGATGTTTGGGTAATGATTTAGACAGACATATGCTTGTTTGCTGTTGATTCATCGCTCTGTAAGTGAATCGGTCATATTCAGTGCAGCACGCTTATTAAGATACTTGTGCGCTCGAGCCACACCGAACATTTAGATTTTACTAATCCATTCTGTCATCACACAACAAAACATTCACAACAACAAACTCTGACGTCTGACTTGGGAAAACAGAGTTGGGTGAGAGGAATGATATTGTGAGTTAAATGTTAAAATAGTTTTCTGAAGAGTTGTTTTCCATTGTGTCCTCCATCAACAAAAGTACATCTACAGCTGGAATGTAGAAACTCACGAGCAGAGTATGAGCCACAAACACAGACTTTTGAAAGGAACATTAAACATAATTTCCTCTCCCGCTGTATAGTTTGAAACGTCGAGATGGGAACTAATTCTCTGTGATTTGATAGATGGTTTATGTTAATTGGTGGGTTGTAGAAACAGAAGCAGGTCGTCTCCTGTTCTGCCTCTCATTAAAGCACAGCGTTGCTAATTCACAGGTGTTTGCCTCGGTAGGTTGTCATGACGACGTGGAGAAATCCCATTTGAGTCTATGAATGTCAAATTTTATTGGTTTTATCATTCCCTAGATATTTAAGTTTATATTTAAAGATATAGAAGTCAGAACTAATCCGTCAGCACCAAACCGACTACTTCTGACTTCTATATCTCTTTCTATCCTAAAAACAAAGAAAAGAAAGAAAACTATATTGGCTTTATATACTGCTATACGGCTGTTTTTTGTTGTCCTTATGTTGTGCCAATTGCTTCCATTGTTTACCTCATTTGTAAGTCGCTTTGGATAAAAGCATCTGCTAAACCATTTAATGTAAATGTAAAGATGTTTCCTTTGTGGACATATTAAAACAATATATTGAGATCCATCATACTAGAAATTGACCCCAAAGGTTTTTTCTTTGTCAGCAAGAGAAAAATATATACCAAAAAATATCCAAGAAATTATTGAGTGCAGTTGTTAATACATACTGTTTTCACACACAGTATTGAGTGTTCAACCTATAAATATAATTCTCAGAATTCACGGGGGATTTTCCCACCTACAATCCATGTCAAACTCATGTAAGAGCAAATGCTCTCAGTGGTAGAATGTGGATTATTAGACCCAAGCAGAGCATTCAAAGGTTTTTATTTGAGAAAATACCACAACTTCCAAAAGATCAAAGTAAAAATAATAATAAAAGCTTGCTAGCTTAAAGGAGCTTTTGCCTTTTATAAACCCATTCTGCCAACTCTTCTGCAATCATTGTTTAAATGTAAAATTGTATTAATCTGAAACATGTTTTAGATTGCCATGTGTCTCACACATGAATTGTGAATTTACCATATATAAGTGAAACAAAACTAAGCCAATTATAAAAATATATGATAAAACACCATGAAACACTGTATTTGTTAACATAAGTAAATGCATTAGATTACTTGAACTAAGAATAACTGCATTTGATAACAAACACTTGCACATTGCACATAACATCTGGAAACTGTACAATGTAAGAAACAATGGGTTAAATCTGTAAATAACACATCGGTACACTCTTTAAAAAAATTCTATGTTGCTCTTTGTCTATATTTTTTTACTTTTTGTAAATAGTGCATTATTCATTTTATTTAATTTCTCCTCTTTTCCATCTTATTGTATAATTATATATATATATATATATATATATATATGTGTGTGTACACTTTCTTCGCACTAAGCTCCAGTCGCCAAGTCAAATTCCTTGTAAACATACTTGGCAATAAAGCTCCTTCTGATTCTTCTGAAAAATGTAGTTAAATAATAATAAAAACCCTTAAGTCCTATCCACCTCACAGTTTTCACAGATTTTGTGCAATAAAAGTGTCTGCCAAAAGTAAAATGTTTCCAAAGTGAAAACACTTTGATAAAATGCAAAAGTATACTTGAGAGTAAAAAAACACGCAAGTACTATCCACCACAGAACTTTTCCAAAATCAAAAAGCATGAGCAAAATCCTGATGAAACAAGTATAATTTGTTCAAATGAATCAATTTAAATGTAGACTCAAATAAAAATACTTCTCCTTTCATTTATTTCTTAAACTTTTCTTTGTTCACGTAATATATCCAACAAACTTCAACCGAAAATAAAATAACCAAAGTATTTTTCATGTTGCCATAGCAACACAAAACATTTTCCTGTCTGCTTGCATTCTGCATAATTGTTTGTGAATGTAAATAATCAGCGTGGTGCATGTAAGTATTTACACGTATACAATATATTTATGTTTGTGCGGCAGGACATAAAGTGGGTCATAAGCATCTGGCACAACCCAGCAGATATGACCATAAAGGGTCTGGGGTTGAATTTATAGCCTCAGCTAATAAACCTCAAAGCTGAGGGATTTGACCAGGGCGATGAAGGCATCATTTGATCTTTTATAAATAGCCGTTGAATACGCATCATGCGGCTTATTTTGATTAGACTGTGATTGGTGCGAGGTGGTGTTTGGCTTCTTTAGTCACTGTTTCATTCAATAATCAAAACTCTCCTCTCCAGCTTTCATCTGCACACTCAAAGATGTCTAAAACCGAACAATCACCAGACGAACATGGCCTCTCCGCTGTAAAAAATACAAAACATTTAGGCTATAATAATGACCTTCTTTTCGGTTAGCCAACAATTTATCCAGCTTTAGATATTGTACAAGTGAAAATATATCTGTAGCTTCAACAACTAAACCAAGTGATGCATCCAGAAATTGAAATCATTAGGACTATTTACATTTCCTCATGTCCGTCCAAATCCAAACCTTTGTGCTGATAATGTCCTTACAGTTAGTGACTTACTAGTCAAACTCTAAAGACTACAGAAACATTCAATGTATTGAACAATATGTCTATAGATATTTTAATGCCGATCCTAAACATCAGTTGTTGGGTGTCTAACAATGGATGTTCATGTTTCTAATAAAAAAAAACAATTTAAATTTCACATATTTCAAGTCTATTGTTCACCGCTGTCCTCTTCACACTAAACAACTGGATTTCTTTCAGTCTATATAAAGTTCCTCCTTCCGAAACGCTCTGATTGTTAAAGCTGACCAGGTCTGTCATGATTGGTTCCCCGCTTAGAGCATGTGTGTGACATGTCAGTCTGCTAGTGCATGTACAAACATCAATCTTTGTTAGAGATCCCACTTTTTTTCCTACTGTGGTGAGGGAAATGAAACCGGATCGAATGGCTTCAGACCGGCTATATTAATTAACACTAATAACAGAAGCATTAGTTTTGCCTTTTTATATTGGACCCGAGTTGGATAATAAAACAAGCAGATTGACCAGGAGACATTTGCAAGCAGGACTTCAAGGGATGTTTCATAGAAGTGTTTAAGAGGTAAGCGCACGGCCACAAACACACACACACACTATCTGTGTATAACACAGAACAGCTTTCACAGCCGCTGTTAAAGTCATGGAAGTTGTTATTTGACGGTTGGTTATCTTAGAATGTGTGAAGCTGAATTCTTATTATCAGCTGTAGGACTGTGATGAAAGTGAAAGTAGTTTAGCGTGTAGCTCAGTCAAATGTTTACGATATCCGATTTCCGAACACTACTCCAGCGGCTCTTCCTCTTCTGTATGGAAGACCCCACCAATTTTTTTGCGTATTCGTTTCGGCGGAGATTATTTGTCATGAAACTCGATGGAGACAAGGCAGGAGAACCCAATTTTAGGCAGAAGAGGCGATGGTACGGGGTTAAACAGATATTTATTAACATAACAGACACATACAAAAAGACAAAACAAAACCCACGAGGGGGAAAACAAGACAGGATAAGCATTACTCAAACAAGGACACAATACTCACTTAACTATGAACACTTTGTATTACACTAAACTAAACTTAAGATACACACGGTAACATGAACAAGGAACACAGCTTTCAGGGAACGTTTACAAGGACCAGTGACCAGACACGTACTACTCACAGATCAAGAACGACGTACAATGCAAGTGCACAAGACAAAGAACATGAGATGTTTTAAAGGGTAACAAACACAGGATCATTAACAAAGGGCAGGTGTGGGTAATGAAACACTGATGGGAAAGCTAACAAGACAAAAGGGCGGGAAACACCGACGAGACACGGAGAGAGAGTGAGAGGATCTCTAAAGTCCAACCTCTCTCTCCACGAGGAACCTTAGACTATGTCATGGCTCCGCCCCAAGACCAAGAATAAACAAGACAAGATGGCGGAACTATGACATTATTAAAAGCATTCGGAATAGTGACATCATGTAGGCCTACTCGGAAAGTAGAGGACTGTAGTCCGATCCAGACCGTTCTCTGCAGTCCTTGAAAAGCGAATTCTGTTAAAGACAAAATCTTGCTTGGCACTGAACTTTGAGCTTTATCACTTTGCAGGTATTATTCATGCTCTAACAGCAACATTACACACTAACTAAAGGATGAAATATGGGATCGCGGGGAAAGTGCTCTTTAAGTAAAATGAATTAATAAAATGCACGTATTAGACACGTAAAATTGCTAAACTTAAAGTGTAGGAACAAGATGCATTCTATCTAAAAGCGAATTCTCACCCATACCTGCCTGAAACGCCTTGTACGTTACTTCGTAGCACGATTTGACCAAGACCGCCCAAATCCTAACGCAAGTAAGGTGGGCGTACTTGTAATTCTTATTCTTAAAAAGTGGGGCCATTCCAACCATTCCAACCATGACAACTTCGCTGGCGCTTCAGATTCGTAGCCTGTAAGTATATGCAAATGCAGACACCTGGCAACCAGACGCGATTTCTTTAAGACTGCAAGGGAAGCTCAGCTTCCCCTATAATTGTCAAAAAATTAATGGTCAAATGAATGGTACTATTATGTTAACATTTTATTGACTAAAAATGCGTTAAACACGTTCATCTCGAACGAAAACAATTTCGTTCAGAATCAGCTACTTAGGTCGGCTGACTCGATTTCCTTCTCATTCATTCCCGTAGCGTACAGTGCATTACTCTGTTGAAGCCCAGCGTCCATTGACTTCAATGGGGCTGCTTTAAACAGTTTTTTTCAGTACTTAGAAACAAGACGGTCATTTGATAATGCTGCGATTATGTCCCGCCCACGGACGCTCAGAGTCTCTGGGATGAATGGAGGAGTGGGCTGACCCGGACTCCGAGCGTCTGCGTGATGATTGGAGGGTCTGTCATCTCTTTTTAATCCACTTGTATGTCCTAAAACGCTCGTTTTTTGGGGTCGACAGCTTATAAAAACGTATTTCTTGTTTTTTTTTCAGCTTGTTTACTATACACATTGTCACATATCAGCTTTTAGACATTGTTTTTTTTTTTTGTTATAAATAAATGACAAGGAGGCGGCAGCTTCTCGCAATGCAAAGAGACGGTTGGTGTGGGCGTGGTCTTCAGATTATGACGGGTATCACTTTGTGTCTCCATTTCCAACTCAGTCCCATCGCGGATTTTGCATGTGTAGTCGAAAGACAAACTGCTGCAACCTTCATCGTATATTTCACACAATTTCACACCACATTCATTGTTTCAGTTTAACATAATTCCCACATTTCCTCCCGTTGAGATAAATATATATATATATATTAGATCGTTTGTTCATTACTTCATATAGTCTGAACTAGCCAGCTAGCAAACTGCACATGATGGCAGACAGTGCTAATATTGTCGACCTGATTTTGGCAAAGCCATTAGAAAGTCTTCCTTATGAGGAGAAACTTAGAATTAAACAGCAGGGCAGATCAACACCTAAGATTGATTTAGTGCATAAGATAGGGAAAAGTAACAGGTCTTTTCAGCTCTCCTGGTATGACAAAGTTAGCTGGCTGACTGGAAGTGCTGTGAAAAAGAAAATGTACTGCTGGCCATGTCTCTTGATGAAACCATCTCATGGATGTGTTGTTTGGTCAAAATTGGGGTTTGGAGATCTGTCAAACTTTGACAGGGCATATAAAAGGCATGAAAATAGCAATGAACTTGTGAGTGCATGTGCAAGATTAAGTTGCATGGGCAGGATCAGGGTTGAGCATGCAATCAATGAAGGTGCTCGCATTCAAGTTGCTAAACATAATGAAACTGTTAATCAAAACAGGGCCTTCCTAAACCGCCTTATTGATGTGACATCCTTGCTTGGCCGGCAGGAGCTGTCATTTAGGGGACATGATGAGATTAGTGAATCATCCAACAAGGGGAATTATAGAGAGTTCACAGATACATTAGCCACACAATTCGAGTCCTCAACTGTGTTTTCTGGTATGTCACACACTATTCAAAATGACTTGATCTCTGCTCTTGCAGCCACCATTTCTGATCAGATCAGAGATGAAATTCAGGATGCTCCCTTTTTTGGATGGCAGGTTGATGAAACCACTGATATATCCTGCCGTGCCCAACTCTCTGTCATTGTTCGCTATGTGGATAGTGCAGGTAAAATTCAGGAGCGCTTCATTGGATTTTGTGATGTTTCTGGGGGCGAGATGCTCAGTCCGTTTTTGATGTTTTAAATGAGAACATGCAGGGCTACAATTTTAAGGATAAGCTTGTGGCACAGACCTATGATGGGGCTGCTGTCATGGCTTCAGCTCTCAATGGTCTGCAGGCCAAAGTGAAAGCAATAGCCCCCAGTGCAATGTTTGTGCATTGCTATGCACACAGACTGAATCTGGTGCTGTCACAAGGGGCCAAATGCTTGCCTGAGTGCAGAATTTTTTTTGCATCACTCTCTGGGTTTGCCAAATTTTTCTCAAAATCCACAAAGAGGACGTCTTTTCTGGAGTCTGCAGGCTGCTCAAGGTTGCCCAGAAACACTCCTACTCGATGGAATTTCACATCACGGATAGTGAGCACTGTGTCAAACAATTATGATGGCCTCCTGCAGAAATTTGATAACATCATTGCAGATACGACAATGGATGATGATACACTGGATTGTGTCAAAGGCTTCGTGAGGAAACTGGAGGATTTTGAGTTTGTGTTCATGTTGTACGCATATGAACAAATCTTCTCTGAGACTGATGTGGTCTTTGATATTGTCCAGCAGAGAGCGATGGATGTTCTTTACTGCAAGAAAAGAATTGAGTCTCTTCTTGCATTTGTCAAAGAGAAGAGGTCAGAGGGGGCTTTCCAAGCTGTTTATGCCAAAGCAGCAGATCTCACATCAGACCCAAGAGATGAGCCCATGAGAAAGCGCCGTCTTACCCAATTGCAGGATCCCCAAGAGCGCTACAGAAATCTGTACATGGCCATCCTTGATAACATCTTGGAGCAGATTCCTCGACGTTTTTCAAATTTGGAAAGTATGCTTTTCTTAGAATTAATCAATCCAGGGAAATGTGATGACATGAGACAAGCATTTCCAGAGGAGGCCTTCCAAAGTGTCCTGAAAAGTTATGGCCATCACTTTGATTCAGGGAGACTGAGGTCTGAACTTCAAGTCCTGTATTCAGATCAGGACTTGCAGAGTAACAGGGGAAAGCTGTGTGATTACTTGGTGTTCCTTAAAGACATGGAGTTGGACAGTGCAATGCCTCAGCTTTACAAACTGTTCTCATTAGTGGCAACAATTGGAGCTACATCTGCAGGTGAAGAAAGGAGCTTCTCCTGTTTAAAGCGGCTCAAGTCCTACACCCGTAACACAATGGACCAAGGCCGTTTAAGCAGCCTATCTCTGCTGGCCATTGAGAGGACACTGGTCAAGTCACTGGAAAAGACGCCTAGTTGAAACGACAGGGTTACAGAGCATTTTCTTGAAAAGGGACGTAGGGCAGAATTTACATATAAATAAATGGACATTTTTATGATTTAGGCCGAAAATGAGCTTCCCCTCTTTAAAAGATCAGCAGCCGCCACTGCTGGCAACGTGGAGAAAAAGGCAACATATTAATCAGTAATAATGTTCTTACTAGAGGCAACAAATGGCGTGTTTATAATGGGGTTTGTCTTTGTTGTGTCGCGACGAGACGTGGCGTAACACTGGTTGATCCGTTGTTACCATTCCCTTCTGTAATGCGAGCTTGTTTCTATTTCTCACAATCTCTGTATGTATATGGTTATTTGTTTATAGTCTTTATAACGTCCTAGATAAAAGGTAAAACAGTTAGCTATAGTTTTTAACTATTTAACATAATATTTTTTTATAAAACCTTACCAATCCTTCACATCCAGCTCAATTCGCGCTGGCAAAGTTGATGTATTTGCACGACCATCTTAATTTTCCTTATCAGATTTGGCCTCGAATTGATGTAAGGAAGTCACATTCGATGACATTTTATCACATATCAGTCCAGTGGCTTGGGAACATGATGTTCCGAATATGGTAACAGACGTTACATTACCCTTACACTCTTGCAGTATTTGTCCAATCACTACACACCGTTTAACTGGCCAATCATTAGATTAGATTTGATTCAACTTTATTGTCAAAACACAATATGTTCTATGACAATATGACAGTCGGTATGTACTATGGACAATTTATACAGAAGGATATATACTGTGAACATTAATGTGCAGGTGGTTGTGAACAGATAACAATTTAGACTATACAAAAGTGCAAGTGACTTAAGTGTGCATTAATTACAGACATTAGCTATAAAGGTTACAGTGCAATAGATGAGTTAATGCAGTTATTGAAGTTATGGTGCAATAGATGAGTAGATGCAGTTAATAGAGTTACAGTGCAGTAGATGAGTTAATACAGTTATTGAAGTTATGGTGCAATAGATGAGTAGATACAGTTATTAGAGTTACTAATACAGTTATTGAAGTTACAGTGCAGTAGATGAGGTAATGCAGTTATTGAAGTAGTCCATTAGTGCAAATGAGCATTCAGAATAATATACCTGGTGTGCAAGTGAGCAGTATAGAGTGCAAATGATGCTGTGTGTGTGTAAACAGTCCGTTAGAGCAGATACATGAAGTACTGGTGTGTACAGTTCAGTCATGCATGGCAGCCCTGTGGTGCAATGTAAACAATGTAATAGCAGCATTAAAGTTAAAGTTGTGAGGGGTAATGGAATCAGTGGGGGGCAGAGTTCAATAATGAAACAGCTCTGGGAAAAAAGCTGTTTCCTAGTCTGCTGGTTCTTGTCCCGAGGCACCTGTAGCGCCTACCGGAAGGCAGTAGAGCAAACAGTCTATGAGCGGGATGAGAGGAGTCCTTGAGAATGCTGCGAGCTCGACGCAGACACGATTTCTTCTGGATGTCCTTAATGGAAGAGAGTGTAGTCCCTGTGATGTGCTGGGCTGTTTTCACCACCCGCTGCAGTGCCTTGCGCTCAGCAACAGAACATTTCCCGTACCAGACTGTGACACAGTTGGTCAGGATGCTCTCTATCGTGCAGCGATAGAAGTTCACCAGGATAGTTGAAGACAATTGGTTCTTCTTCAGTGTCCTCAGAAAGAAGAGACGCTGGTGAGCCTTCTTGACCAGGCATGAGGTGTTGGTGGTCCAGGACAGGTCCTCCGAAATATGGGTCCCCAGGAACTTAAAATTGGAAACACGTTCAACAGCCGTCCCATTAATGTGGATGGGGTCGTGTGTGCCTCCTTTTGCCTTCCTGAAGTCCACGCTGATCTCCTTTGTCTTGGAGGTGTTAAGGAGCAGGTTGTTGTTTGAGCACCATGTGGCCAGGTGCTGTACCTCCTCCCTGTAAGCAGTCTCATCGTTGTTGCTGATGAGACCAATCACTGTTGTATCGTCTGCAAACTTGATGAAGGAGTTCGATCCATTCACAGGCCTGCAGTCGAGTGTGAAAAGGGAGGAGAGAAAGGGGCTCAGCACGCAGCCCTGTGGTACACCAGTGTTGAGGGTGATTGTGGTGGAGCAGATGTTGCCTAACCTAACAAGCTGAGGCCTGTTCGTCAAGAAATCCATAATCCAGTTGCAGGTTGAGTTGTTAATGCCTAGGTTTCCAAGTTTGATGATTAGCTTAGAAGGGATGACGGTATTGAATGCAGAGCTGAAGTCTACAAACAGCATGCGTGCATAGGTGTCCTCATTGTCCAGATGTGTGAGCACAGAGTGCAGCGCCATGGACACCGCATCATCTGTGCTCCTATTGCTACGGTAGGCAAATTGGTATGGGTCAAGTGTGGATGGAAGAGAGTCTTTTAGGTGTGACAGGACCAGTCGCTCGAAGCACTTCATAACAATGGGTGTGAGTGTCTACAGGGCGGTAGTCATTCAGGCATGTCGGGCTGGAATTTTTCGGAATGGGCACAATGGAGGTGGATTTAAAACATGCTGTTACCACTGCTTGGGCGAGGGACAGGTTGAAGATGTCCGCGAAGACCCCAGCGAGCTGCTCCGCACATGCCCTGAGTACGCGACCAGGGATGCCATCTGGGCCTGCAGCTTTGCGCGCGTTTATCCGGCTTAGTGCAGTGAAAACATCTTTGGAATTTAGTGTGATGATTGGGTGATCAGTAGAAGGTATGAGCCTGGTGACGGGTTCCTTATTGTCTCTCTCAAAGCGTGCATAAAAGTCATTAAGCTCACTCTGGAAGGCGGTATTTGTGGCTGCGGGGGTGGAGTGGTTGGTTTTGTAGTCTCTAATGGCCTGGATGCCCTGCGACATGCGCCGAGGGTCATAATTGGAAAAATGCTCCTCTAGCTTCACCTTGTAGCAGTGCTTGGCCTTCTTGATGCCCCTCGTCAGATTTGCCCTGGAAGTACTGTAGGCATGTGCATCACCTGATCTGAAGGCAGTGTTGCATGCTTTCAACAGCAGGCGCACTTCCTTGTTCATCCATAGCTTCTGATTAGGGTATATGGTGATCTACTTCTTAGCTGTGACACTATCAGTGGTGGTATTGATGTAGTCCAATACAGAGGAGGTATAGCTGTCTATGTCCGTGTGAGAGCCACTGGTTGCCTGACAAGCAAACATACTCCAGTCTGTGTGTAGAAACCTTTCCTGGAGTGTAAAGTCTGCCCCCGCAGGCCACACCTTGATGGTCTTCACTGATGGCTGATATATATCATAGCACAGCTGATGAGCTTTGTAAAATATCAGCAAGTTTCAGAGAGGCGGAGCAAAGAGGGCATACAAACATGCACGGTGTGGGGACAATGCAGTGTTTTTTAACCTTAAATCGTGTATACACAATACATTACATCTAAAACAAACCATGATATTAGATTTAGCCATGTCGTTTGACCCCTTTAAATAACACCAATTTAAGAAATTCTAATACATGACTGTAATTAATAAGTTTTTCCAACTAGTTTTTGTGTTTTGTATCTCAATTGACACAATTCTCAATAACAATTAAACACAAGAGCTGATTTTGCCTCACGCATCTCCAATAAGATGTTTTTTGAGTAGAACATTATTTATGCTCACTTTCTTTGAATTTCTTTGATAGAGCAAATACTCGATCCTTCAAGACAATGGTAATCTCTTAAAACCAAACAAAATGTTTTCCGCTTTTCAAAAACCTGACGCATGGAGTTTGAACTTGTTTACGTATGTAACATGGTTTGATTCTTGAAATCCGGAACTCAATTGGTGTTGAAAAATGTAAGGGATAGTTCAACATAAAATGAAAATTCTGTTCTCCTTAAGCTCACCCTCCATCAGATTGTTTCTGTCATGATTCCACCTCACCTTGTCGGGTATTTCTTGTTCTAGAAGTGGAATCATACAGGATCCTCTGTTTCATGTGGGGAGAGATGTTTTTGACACTTGTGGCCTTCCTTACTCTCCCCGAGTCTCGTCTGTGTTCCCGCTCTTTCAGTCTCGTTAGCCTCCCCTTAGTGTTTGATCTGTGTCACCTGGTCCCTATTAATTATCCTGAGTTTGTTCCCCATAAAGAGTCCTCTTGTTTCTTTGTCTCGTTGCTCGTGCATTGTAGCTGTTCTGTTCTTGTAAGTTGTTGCTGTTATGCGTCGTTGTATCTCCTGTTGCTGTTTCCTTGTTATCGTGTTCCTGTATCCCGAGTTCTAGTAAGTGTTAGTTTAGTTTTGTTTCAAGTGTTTGTTCTTAGTTTAGTAAGTCAGTGTCCTTGTCTTTAATTATATATATTACCCTGTCTTGTTTTCCCCCTCGTGGGTTTTTGTTTTGCCTTTTTGTCTTGTTTTTTTATAATAAATTATCTGTTAACCCCGTCATCCCTGAGTCCTGCCTGCAATTGGGTTCTCCCTGTATTGTCTTCCTTGCAGTTTCTGACAGAATGCACGAGCCAAAACGAAACCCAGCAGGCAGCATGCGAGTGCAACGGTCTCATCAGGCTCACCGCCTTTGTGGCATTCGCCAGGGGAATTCCCACATGCAGGATTACCTGGAGGAATTCCTGAGTGCTGCAGAGGAGGGGTTTTTTGGAGAGAGGGAGCTGGCGGTTCTGTTTAACCGCGGCCTCAGGGATCCTCTGTCGCCGGAGAGGATGAGAACGCTGAAAACCACTGGACTTCGATGTCGTGTGGCAGCATGCCTGGAGCCAAACTAGGTCCAGGGTTTCAGTCCGTTCCATCCACCCATCTCCGCTGGCGGCGATTCCGTAGGACCGGATCCTGACCACTGGGATGGTGAGGATCGTCAGTCCATCCCACTCTCCTCCCGTCTGCATCCAGAGGAGACGCCCACGGAGGCAGTCGTGGGACACCCCGTCCGACTCCTCCTGCACGGAGCTAGCAGTGCCTTCCACCCCCTCTCTTCCATCGGCCGCACTCCCTGTGGGCTGCTCCCGGAGGAAGAAGTCCAAGAGGGGAAAGCGTTCCAGTACTATCCAGCATCCGGTGTTCCCGAGGCTGGCTTTCAAGCCGGTCCAGGAGCCGGAGCCAAGCAAGCCCGGTCCAGGAGCCGGAGCCAAGCAAGCCCGGTCCAGGAGCCGGAGCCAAGCCCGGTCCAGGAGCCGGAGCCAAGCCCGGTCCAGGAGCCGGAGCCAAGCCCGGTCCAGGAGCCGGAGCCAAGCCCGGTCCAGGAGCCGGAGCCAAGCCCGGTCCAGGAGCCGGAGCCAAGCCCGGTCCAGGAGCCGGAGCCAAGCCCGGTCCAGGAGCCGGAGCCAAGCCCGGTCCAGGAGCCGGAGCCAAGCCCGGTCCAGGAGCCGGAGCCAAGCCCGGTCCAGGAGCCGGAGCCAAGCCCTGCCCAGCTGCTCTCAGAGCCGGTCCCGTCCGGGCCTCTCCAGCCGGTCCCGTCCGGCCTTCCCGGGCCTCTCCAGCCAGTCCCGTCCGGCCTTCCCGAGCCTCTCCAGCCGGGGGCCAGCCCAGCAGTCCTGCCAGGGAATAGGACAGTTCCCCAGAGGACTTCCCCTGTCAAGCCTCCTGGGTCTCCGCGCTCTGGCGCGTCCCCAAGGGCTAGGACTTCCCCACCCAGCCCCACCCTTTCTGGACTTCCCCCTGTGTATTCTTGTTTGCCCCCACCCCCCCTTCCTTGTTTATTATTTTTATTATCCCAACCCATTTGTGATCATTTCTTGTATGCCCCTTGTCATGTTCACCATGTCTCTCTGGTTCTTGTCAGTGTCCCAGTCTATCCTGTCTTGTTTGTGCCTTTGAGGAGCATCAGGATGCTGCTCCTTAAGGCGGGGGTTCTGTCATGATTCCACCTCACCTTGTCGGGTATTTCTTGTTCTAGAGGTGGAATCATACAGGATCCTCTGTTTCATGTGGGGAGAGATGTTTTTGACACTTGTGGCCTTCCATACTCTCCCCGAGTCTCGTCTGTGTTCCCGCTCTTTCAGTCTCGTTAGCCTCCCCTTAGTGTTTGATCTGTGTCCCCTGGTCCCTATTAATTATCCTGAGTTTGTTCCCCATAAAGAGTCCTCTTGTTTCTTTGTCTCGTTGCTCGTGCATTGTAGCTGTTCTGTTCTTGTAAGTTGTTGCTGTTATGCTTCGTTGTATCTCCTGTTGCTGTTTCCTTGTTATCTTGTTCCTGTATCCCGAGTTCTAGTAAGTGTTAGTTTAGTTTTGTTTCAAGTGTTTGTGTTCTTAGTTTAGTAAGTCAGTGTCCTTGTCTTTAATTATATATATTACCCCTGTCTTGTTTTCCCCCTCGTGGGTTTTTGTTTTGCCTTTTGTCTTGTTTTTGTATAATAAATTATCTGTTAACCCCGTCATCACTGAGTCCTGCCTGCAATTGGGTTCTCCCTGCATTGTCTTCCTTGCAGTTTCTGACATTTTCACGTCTGTGGAAGAACAAGTGGAAGAATGTCAGTAAACAAACAGATCTCATCCCCCATTGCCTCCCACTGTATTATTTTCCAGAGTATGGCAGTAAATAGGAGATGAGATCTGTTTGGTTAATGACATTCTTCCAAATATCATCTTTTTTGCTTAGCAGAACAAAAATGTTGCACAGGTTTGGAACAACCTGAGGATAAGATGATGACATAATTTTCAATATTAGGCAACCTGTCCATTTAAGCCAATTACTTTAAGACAGTTACTGCAACTTAAATATTGTTGTAAACGCAAGTTTTAGGTTAAAATAACACAGGTAACACACAACGAGTTAGACAACTAGTTTCATACTAAAAGTTTTAATAAAACCTAATTTTTGGATAATGCATTAAATTATGGGAAAAAAGATGCCATGAATTATTTTTTTAAGTGTGTGTTCCTTTCATTCTAAAAAAACAAATAGCCAGAATCTGCTTCTTTCAGGCATGCCTTTTCTAACTTTGCTTGCTATTTGTTTCTTTAAAAACGAGCTCTGTTTAATGTCATATCGCAGTTTCGATGCCTGAAAATCCATTTAATCTGCTTTGAAACTCCTATGCTTCGCCTAGGGAGGCTACTGAGACTACATTAACTCAGGCAGTCAGGAATAACCCGCAGCAGAAAGTCTTTACAGTGCGAGTTGTCAGGAGAGAAAGATCACAGCAGCTGCTTTATTACCACAACAAGCCTTGGAGGAAACAATTCTTCAACTTCTTTCAGTTACTCTGAACTTTTATAGCCCGTATGATCGAATGAAATACGGCCTCTCACAGGACCAAACGTTTACCCCCAGCATCAAGAAATCACTCTTCTGTTGCCATAGCAACACTTTCTTCTTGGTGGAAGAGAGCGTCTTAACATTATACAGCTAAAACATACGGTGTACCTCCGAAAGAACCCTTGAGAAGGCACAAAATTATTATTTTAGATTATGTTTTGGTTTTATAAAAATTAATATAATGTTACTCCTTGGATAAAGATGTGTTTAGGGGACCATATTCTGTTAGTTTTAAAAAAGGATGAAACAAGTTTCAAGCATCTAAGTGAAAATGCCACGATTGGACGGATAAGAGACAAACTCGATGATGGTAAGACAGATCTCCGTGTAGAGCAACGACTCCCTGTGCATACAAAAATCTCCAAAACTCAGCAACAACCTAAACTATCTTAGCAATTGCATAGCAACACACCATAAAACAGTTTAGAAAACCATAGCAACTGCATCGCAACACACTGGAAACCACCTGCAACATTGTGGCACCAGGTTTGTGACATTTGTGAGATTTCTGGATCTTTTTCTCAAGAAATATCCGAGACGAAGGAGATCTGAGCAAAAGTATCCATTTGCTCCCACTGCTTTCTAAACAAATAATAATTTGGTCTCATGGCAACCCTATAGTTTTTTTTGTAAAACATGCTAAACTACAGAACAGATTTCATCTGAATTTAGTTCAGATTACATTGGACTGATTTCGCCATCTGCACGTCTGGTATGACCGTCTAGAACCTCCTGTGAAATCTTTGGAGCAGATGCATGGCAGATGCCCGGAGCATACTGCTCACGCTGAACCCACCAACTGGATTCCAAACTGGGCTGAAAATGTTCTGCACAGTTGCCGTGGAAACCCGCAGCCAAACCCAAAATCCATAACACAATATGGCTTTACTTTTCTCAGTTGTCTGTTATTCGGCAGAAAGACACTTGAAAGGTTGACAAACACAATGAGGCACAATCACTCAGTCATGCATAAAATCATCTTACATTAGCATAAATATCACTTACTACTATGAGCAGCCATAAAGCGGAAGGATGTTGTTACTTTGAGAGCTCCAGTCACTCACATGCATCGTTGAAAGTGGATGGAATTGCTTGTCTTTGCAATATTGATGCCTTGAGTGATACTTGATCATGATCCCGGTCTTTCAGATCTGTTTTGAAATCATCACAAAAATGCCAGATAAGGAGTGAGTTGTAACAAATAGAATTGCAATGGAATTAGAATTACAAAAATGACTTTATTTCTTAAAAAGTTGTTATGTAAAAAGAAAAAAACCTATGAAGTTTATGTGAAAATATCCTTTAGAATTGCCTTCTTCAGGTCTAAAGGTCCGGCCTCTGCACCGACTTGGTTTTGGCTCCTACGCTTGTACTCCTGAAGGGTGACTGATTTTTGCGTAGCAAGCTTGAACACATCAACTCTGAAAACCTTTGAGATGTTTATACATATTTTTCATGAGTTCGTGAGCACTTCTAAAACAGCTTTCTTGAGCCGTATAACTGTCTTGATTTCTTTATTTTTCATGAATCCACTTGGGTGTCTTAAAGCACTGCGCTACTAATGGAACATCTGTTCTACGACTACATTCATTTTGTATCTTGTGCTTCCCGCGGCTGTATTTGACTTATGGGAATATTTCATCCAAACAAAAAAGAGCCATCGTGTAGTTTCCAATTGACATAATTGTCTTTCTTCCTTTGAAGAACGTTCACATTATTTTTAATTTTACAACAAAACCATACAGCGAGCAAAGGTTGTAATTAAAGGAAACCAATCACTGTATAAGTGTTTTGTTGTCTCAACAACCATATTGTATCATTTTAAGTGGCTTCTGCTTAAAAATTAACAAATTTATAACATTTCTAGCTTAACTTAAAATCCTTTATTCATGCAACACAAAAATATAAACTACAAGAAAAGCTTAAAGGCATGCATAAAGTGTATGGAAAAATTTGAGTTGTGCAAACAGTTAATACATTTCCAGTGCAATGAACTTTATATTATCAGTACAAATGCTGTGAGGAATACCAATAAGGCCTTGCTTCTGAAAGTTTGATTATTCATGCTTTTTTAAATAAAAAGCACTTTTGCAGAATTTATATAGATGTTGGTAAGATGTAGTAACGAAATTTGAGATGTATTTGGTATTGTGATGTTGTTTTGTAGTGAATAATCATTTTCTGTGAAGTTACCACGCAAAATGTGTTTGCTTCGGTATGCCATCATATTTATTACCACAATAAGGAAGACACACATCAGAAATGTAGTATGTGGTGTGCTTCTGTGAAGAATCATTGAATGACTGAAATCAAATCAGTCATCAATTATTTCAAAACTACTTGTTATAATTATATACTTCACTATGCTATATGAACATTAAGGTGGATGAAATATTTAAGTTCAGCCCACATAAGCAATGTAAGTTGATTGAACTCGTGCTACATAATTTTTTAACTAAAGAAGGTCAATCAAACTGACATATTTATGTAAACGCAACAAAGATTGTCTTGTTATTTTTACTTAAAATAAAAGTTGCACATACATTTTATGTAAAGTCAACACATCATTTTTACAGTGTGGGTGAGATACCATCCAAATTTATAAAAGAAATAACTGAAGGTTATGAAACTGAAATATCATAGCTGAAATATCAAACGAGCGATACAATGCATCTGTCTGTGCATTTACCCGTAAAGGATACATGCTTGCGACGAAAGATATTTGCAGACTTGCAAATCTGTTCAAAAACAAATTAACAAAAGATTTGATAAGCTCAAAAAGAAAATCACAGATGAAATCTTGTTAAAATCTTAATTATTTCTCCTATGTGCGTCTGTGAGATTAAATGAGAGCAAATGGAAACTTTTGCTGAAGTCTAATACATTTGAGATATTTCTCCTGAGGAAATCAGAAAAAGTCAGAAATCTCACAAAAGTATAAAACGTCTCAAACAGAACTCAGATTTGTCAATATTTTTGAAGATCTCAATACGAAGTAAAACATTTCTCATCAAATTTACCCAAATACAGATCATTTGATCTCCCCAATCTACACCTCAATACTCTTTATTTTTTATTTCACACAAGCAATTTTTAAGAGAAACATTGGAGACAAAGTTGATGAATTCAACACAACTGTGATCTCCATTAAATCTCCTGAGCTACAAAACAGCAACACCTAAGAAACATTTTCTTCTGGGCAATGAAATTATGATTATAATTGTTTGTTGAAAGACATATTTTAAATACGTCTAGGTGCTCTTGTGTGTGGTCATAGGGACACTGCACTGTCTGACTCATTCTAACTAATGTGTTTAAAACGATGTTACAGAAAACCACATAGTAAGTGACGTCAAAATGTCTCTCTTATGTTCCAGAAAAGAAAGAAAGTCTAAAAAGGTCTGAAATAACATGAGAGTGATGAATTTTCATTTTTTGGTGAACTATTCTTTTAAGCGGGTTGACATTTTAAACAGCGCTTACTGAATGTTAAAAAGACACTCTGCTACTTCACCATACAGTAAATTGCATCTTATGACAGCATGTCTGCTGAGCAGATCTGCAATGGACAATGTGTTTCTAATAATGACTTTCTTTCTTACGCAGAACACAAAAGGTGATATTTTCAAGAATATGTGTACTTTGTAACCAAACAACACTGACCCCCATTGACTTTCATTGAATGAACACAAATCAACTGAGACATTTCTCAAACTATCTTCTTTTGTATTTCACAGATGAAAGAGTCACATAGAGGTCTTAAATAAATAGTGCGCCTTCAGAATGAAAAATCTGTCAGTATTTACTCACCCTGTTGTCATTACAAACCTGTCTGACTTTCTTTCTTCTGCAGAACACCAAATTTTTTTTTGAAGAATGTTGGCAACAGAAAACCATTGGTCCTTATTGGCTTACATTGTTTTTTCAAAATGTCTTTTTTTATGTTTTGTAGAAGAAAGAAAATCACGCAAGTTGACAACGACAACAGGGTGAGTAAATACTGACAGAATTTTCATTTGAAGGTGAACTATACCTTTAATCAACATGATGTTTGTTTTTGGGTGCCTCGTGTCCAGAGGCGAGAAGGGGACAGAGAAACAGAAGACATCAGTGCACACTACACAACTTTTATTGAACGAGGTGAGGAAATAGAAAAAGCAATACTACAACCCAGTTAGGATATGAATAGAAAAGCAGCCTAGAATACGAAGAAAGAACAAACCACTTGAAAGAGTTTAACAAATGGCATCACAGTGCATCTACACCTCAGAATAATAACAAAACACAAACAACGAAACACTGAATCTTTGAAATACACTTTCAGGTACATCGATTTCCAGCTTGGAAACGTCACATCACAGGGGAGGCGTGTGTCTGTACACATGCATAGGACCACTGAGGCTGGTGATGACACCAGCTAAGGAAACGGCAATCAAGTACAGTGGATAGGCACTTCATTTTCCACAACTTATTGGAACTTGAGTGCAAGACACTTTCATCTCAAATACAGAAAGACTGCTATGGAAATGAATCAGATTTCACGCCCATCGGATCTTTACCGGAATTCATTTCTACTCTTACAATTTGAAATCTCTGCCAATCCAAAAAAAGCTCATGGCGGTGGGAAGGAGACATTGTTTTCCGCATGGCTCTGACGGGAAATTGAATACACCTGCAATTTGGCCATTTTAAAGAGCGCTGATAATAGAAACGGAATGAACCATTGCATGGGGAAGTACACAACAATGAGCGGCGTGAAGCGATTCATAGGCCGAGTGTAATTACTGACCGTGCTGAAGCAAATCTCTCTTTTTCTTGAATGTTGTCGGATTGGTCAGAGTGACATGACAACACTTGCAATGCATCAGAAAGATGAAAGCAGAGCAGAAAATACCCAATAAAAACGAATGAAAGCAGAAAAGAAAAATCCTTCCATTTAAAGGGGAAAGACTGTTCATGACAGATGATGTATGTGGAGCATGCTTTATCATGAATAGTCATTATACATATTGGATAACTTGAAAGTCTGAATTGTAAGCCATTTAAAGGGACAGGTCGAATAACTCTGTCAACATTTGCTTGCCCTCAGCTTGTTCCAAATCTGTATAAATGTATTTGATGAACAATACGGAAGATATTTGGAAGAATGTCACCAACCAAACTGTTTGGTTACAAGCATTCGTCCAAAAGTCTTTCCCTGTGTTTATCAGAACAAAAGACTTGTGTAGCATGTTATTTTTGTCAAGCATTAGCAGACTAGTTTAAAATCAGATCTTTTTTTCTTGGGGGGTTGAAATCTGATAAAATACGCAAAAAGAGTTAAATGATCTCTCCTTGTCCTGCCACAATTCATAATATCATAATAAAGATTTATAAATTGATGCGTAATTTGCGGGGAAATTTCAGTTTGGCATCTACAAACCAGAGTATCATTTGATTTGGGTAAGAGCTCTTGGACAACCTAGCAACTCCTTGACAACCAATCTGGACACTGTAGCGTCTGCATAAAATGCACTAAAAGCATCTTGGCAACCGCATGTTATCGCCCTGAAAGCCCATTCGAATGGTTAAAAAAAAAAACGTAGTAATTGCGCAATTACATTTGCTGCGGCAAATGGCACCGAAATTACACTCTTCACCTTAAAGGATGTGTGAACGTTTTATCAAATGAAATGACATGAGATGTGATGTTCTGTTGCTTTGGTCCAAGGTCGAAATGCAGCGGGTGCCACTAAAGAGTGATTCGAAGGAGTGTTCGAAGAATGTTTGCAATTTTCAGTTCTGGGACAATGACATCATAAACTATCATCGTAGATAAATTGAAATGGGAGACAAAGGTGCCCCAGAACTGTTTGCTTTCTTAAATTCCTTCAAAATATCTCATTTTGGGTTCATCAGAACAAAACTACTCAACTATGGTAGTGAAGGGTGTCCCAGAACTGAAAATTGCAAACATTCTTCCAAATAACTTTCTTTGTGTTCAACAGAAAAAAGTAATTTATACAGGTTAGGAACAACTTGAGGGTGACGGAATTTTCATTTTTGGCTCAACTTTTATCGTTAGGGACATTCAAGTTCTTTGTACAAAACAGTGATGCTGATCCAACACAGGTGGAAGATGTGAGGAAAGATGTAATCTTATATCTCACACGTTCACCATCTTATAACAATATAGAGCTAATTCAATTGTACATTTTGCTATACATCTGCTCCTAAACATCTACACACAATTCACAATGTGCATGCAAAAACATTCAATAGAAGAACAATCCAAACACGTTTTGAATGGCGTATTAAAATACTCAACAAAGTGCACACACACCAGGATAAGTGAAGCTGAAATGAGTGTGATGCAAACATCATTTAGATACAAAAACACACAAGTTCTCCTTTAGAGTATGATTGATAATCGTCCATTCATTTACCATTCTATTAATAACACAAGGCATGCACCGATCCCCAGTATCGGTTATGGGCCCGATACTAAGCTCATGGACTCGTACTCGTAAAAATGCACCAATGCCAAAGACCGATACCTCATGTTACAGAACTAACAGATATTTGTTGTGATATATGCTTTGAAAGTTTGCCAAATTTTCATAATGTGTTTGAGGTGGAGTTGTTTTGTAACTATGAAGCAAGTACCAGAAAAAAATATCGGTACTCGTACTCGGTCTTTAAAAGATGGTATCGGTGCATCCCTAAATAACACAGTATTCAGAAAAAAAACCAGGGTGCAGATGGTGATATTGTGTGACATATTCAAATAGTATACCGTACTCCGATAAACTTTAAAGAGTACCATGGTATTACCATAGTACATCTTGTAGAAATGTAGTATTACCATGGTAGCATGTTCCAATAAGCACGGTAGCTCCTTGGTGCTGTACATTCCTGTTCTTGTTTGTTGTAATTAGCTGCAATGTTGATCAAATCTAATCTTCTTAAATACACAATTGAATCCACTTGATATTGGGAACCGTGATTAGTAGAACACAGGTTTAAGCAAGTATCTTATTTACGTCATTCATTTTCATGCCATACATTCAGTCGCACTCTCACAAATTTTCGGAAGTGCTTGTCATTCCGTAAGGCTGAAGGGTGTTTGACAAAAAAAACGGCACAGATCAGATATCAGTCCCGATTGAAAGTAAGATAAAAAGATATGACACAATAAAGAGTGGAATTATAGAGACGTAAGGTTTTTGCTAATTTAAAGACTCCTACAGCGGATGAAGAATTGACCTTACGTGACTTAAGAGAATAATTTGGTGCTGCTGTATGGAAAGGCAGCTGTTTTTGAATCTGTTTGTATCTCCTGCGGCGAGTCCCAGAGGAGACGGCAGAAGCGTTTGTTGCAGATAAAACACAAATGCTCACAATCTGTATTTACAAAGGGCCTCAAAGCATCACGAGCACATTCTCCACACTCCTCACTCGTAAACAGGTGCACACTGTACGTTGGAGGATTTTGCTGGTCACCTATAATAAAGTCCAATCACTTGGACATTTTCAAATCAGGGAATCAGGAAAAGAGGGCATCTCTGGGTCCGTCTCGTGTTGTTTTGATGGACAAGGCCATACGTCTAAATCCCAGACAGAAGCTCTTTGAGCAGGACCTCCCTCTCTCCGAGCAGGGTGTCTCTCCTCAGACTGGTACCTTTGTTTACCACTTTCATCTTGATGGCTAGGTTCTTCACCTGCGCTACTGGAAGGGAGTCAAAATAGAAGTCTTCGTTGAAGACGGGGTTGCGGCTGTTCTTGATGATCGTGCTCCGCTGTTTCTGAAGCTTTCCCGGGTTCAGGTATAGAGCCACGCAACAATTGATGCTCTTAATGTCAAACTGCTTATCATAAAGATCCTCGGCGGCCAGCACTCGGACGTGAAGTCTGGCCGCGTCCGCGTCGTAGTCCGTGCAGAGGCGCAGGGTTCCTCTTTTGTTGAGGTTCACCGTGTGCTGCGTGAAACGGTCCATGTTGCCTCCAGATTTACGGCCTCGGAACGCCGGCGACGGAGGGCAACGGAATCGCCGCTGAATGTTGGGGCTGGTCTCCACGGAGCTGCACTCGTCCGTGGACAGAGAACTGTGCCTGGCGAAGGAACGCTTGGCACGGGACACTTTAGCTTGGGTTTCGTGGGTGAACATCTTCAGGAGGGATGCAGAACGGGACAGAAGAGGCGAGTTGAAGGGCGAGGACTCGGCCGATGAACACGTGTCGCTCTCTCCCCCACTGAAATAACGATAGGGGTTGGAATGGGAAATGTTGCAGTCGCTGGGGTTCAAGTGGTTCCCCTGAGACTTGCGTTGGGTGTTGGGCGAAGTGAGGGGACTTGTGGGGTCGCTGTGGAAGAGGGACTCTTTGCGGCGTGTGTGAGGGCTCTCCATCAGCGTGGAGAAACCGTAGGAGGTCTGTGCTTTGGGGACGTAGGGCAGCGACATGGCCGTCTGCGACTGCGGGTCTGCGTTCGTGTTGAGATCACCCTCTTCCCCGACTACAGGATCATCTGCACTCTCGATCTGGATGATGTGCCGGTTTGCAGCTTTGAGCAAGTTCTTCGTGTCTCCTGCGAGTTTGTTAATGAGGCGCGGGCTGCGCTGACCCGCCTGAGGCGTTTTGCAGCAAATGGTCTGTTCAGACATGGACGGGTGGAGACCATTTTTTGGCTTCATCTCTGGTGTCTCTGCCTCTGGGGGGCAGCACACCAGTTTCGGGGGAATGAAGAAGTCTGGAATTTTATCAGGAGTGAGGACGTTGCTGAAGGTGGGGGCTTTGCTCTGCTTGTCAGCGGATTCGCCCTGCCGGGGAGCGTTTCCCTCCACCGAACCGCGGATCTTCTCCAATAGCCACATTTCTTGCCGAAGTCTGGCAGAGACTTGAAATCAGGCCTGTGTACACAAAACACAAGGTCTATCAGCCAGATTTATACATAGTGTCTGATCACCTTATTAGTTAAAACCAACTGATAAAGTCCAGTGACAGCTGTCTTCTCTCCTGAGAGCAGACTGTCATACTGTAGATGTGGTGCTCTGACAACACTGATGATTATAATGGGGATAAAATATTGTAGATGTTCCTTTTCGTCTCTTAAGATCACAACTTTTGAAGCATTTGAAAATGATGGCTAAAAAAATCCCACAACATTAGTTCTTTTTGGAAATATACAATGGTTAATAGTAGATTCTTCTTTTTTGTTCTCTGGTTTGTATAAACCTTAAACAGACTATTATTACGGTTATACAGACATAAATGAATGTTTAGGTTACCTCTCTTTTACAGTGTTAGCTTAAATAATTTTTCTCAGAAATACAATTTAAATTATTTTCAAAATATATACACAAATCTTCAATGTGTTTCATTTAACTCATATAATTTTTCTGTGTTGAGCTTTTTGGTTCCAGAAAAAACATAAAACATCCACAAAAAAAGGATCCGTGGAAAAGGTCTACAAACTTTAAAAAGGTGAGAAACAAATGGTTATTTTAAATTAAAGGTTCTTTGGGGAACCAAAAATTGTTCTTCTCTGGTATTACTTGAAATAACTCTTCATTTTTACAATTGTATAAACGTCTTATTTCCCCTGACTCTCCTTTATAACGAGCTTTAGTCCATTATCACAAATAAAAAACGCTTCAGCAAAACAGAGACAATGAACAAAAGCTCAGTGTGATGTGAAACATGGATTGCGCAGTTCTAGCGCATGAGCTCAACGTTGAATAGAAGATAATATACGACGTTCTAGAACTTCGCATGTAGAAGTTAGATATCATCCATTTGATACATTTATTAGTCTTGGTCAAAACGCTATATACTGTAGGCTACTTACAAAAGTGTGACTCTAAAGCTTAATGATATAACACATTTGTGGGGTTTCCTGATAATATCGTAAGAGACGTTAAAAAGAAATGATTTTGTTTTAGAGTGCATATAGGCTTTACTTACATACTAGTTTGTTGTGTTTACTGTGTTAAAATAGCATAAAAATCGATATGAACAACAAGAAAATAATGTTGTTCTCGTTCTATTTACACGGTAAACTGCTGTAATGCGATATAAAACAAATGCATCGTATCTACATTCCATTACACTTTCCAAAAAAACAATAGTTTAAAACTTAATTTCCACCCTACAGAAATGTGTCTTATATTAACGTAGCATTAAATATAACACTGCGAAATGACTAAACACATGCGTTTAAACTTTCCTGAGGATGCACCTGTTGAATATCTCAGTCAACAACTCACTTGAAGTGCTACTGGTCCTGATGCTTTAGTGATGGGTCACTCCATGCTCGTGTTCGTTGAAAACAGGTTTAGATCTCCAGTAATCCAGTACAGAAGAGTATTGTTGGCACATTCGTGCCTTTAAATAGCTCACCGACCCCCGTGTGCGCGCCAGTCGGCAAATAGGAGTGCCCGCACGATAACGCGCAACGCGCAGCCTTTCAATAGCTGTGTATGATTGGAATGAACTCTGGCCAACTAGTGTACAGTGTTTACTGTAAACTGCATACAATTTATAGTATGTTACAGGATGCATATTGTTTCTGTTGGGAAGGAAACATATAAACATACTGTGCAATAAACATTTACCTTGGTTTTATTATAGTTAAGTGTAACTATGTTTTTGGTTGAAATTAGTTAGATAAGATCACTTGTCAAATATAATGATTAAAATACTATAATGGGACAATGGTTAATTTTTGTCTATTAGGGTATTACTGTATACAAAAAATGGTTCATTTTCATAGGGGTTTGCACATTACAAAAAGTCACTCAATTTTGAGTAAAAATGTCTTCGAGTCAGTATAACAAAATCAGTGCCAATATCTTGTTACATTCCTCAAATGGCAAACCAAGTCAAGTGCACTACATCATAAAAAATTCCAGATGACACTGTAACTGCAAGAATTAAACATGCAACATGATTAGAACATGCAACAGACATTTCATGTCTGAGAAACTGTGATTTATTGAGAACTGCGTGTGTGCCTCGAGCGCACAGGTTCCCAGAAAAGGGCTCATCAATGAAAAGTCTCAGTGGCTATTATTCACCAGTGCGAAATGGTGGAATATTACATCTGGCCACTGTTAGAAAAGTGTTCTGAATAAAACGGAGCTCTAGGATGATGAATAATTGTGCTTGATTTGCTGTTCTACGATCTGCCTGTCTGTTTCCCTGGAAACTTGGAGAGTGGGCTATGGAAGCGTATGCCATTGTTGTGCATGAAAAGTAAAAAAAAACTTTTCCAAAAGTTGCCTAATTAGAGAAATGCATTAAGATCATGAAAGCTTTGCACCTTTTGCAATGTATCCCCAGGTGTTAAAGTGTTGGCATGTGGATAAAACACGGGTGTGCATTCAACTCCAGGCAAGCAGAGCAACTATCCTGTAGAGTCTACTTCCAAACATAATCAAAAATCTGCTCCTGAATAAAAATAAACTCAACATTGAATGCGTCTTGTATGCAAACATCACCAAAATGATGAAAAATGTATTTACCCATGCACACAATGAGGCTAAAATGACCACAAGATCACATCCAAAGGACTATTAAATCTGGAAATAAATTCATCTCAAATAATTTACTCTCACCCTCACGTCAAAACCTAAAAGAAGATATTTTAAAGAATGATGATAACCAAACCACAATGACCCTCAAACGCAAAAACATTTTTTGAAATATCTTCTTTGGAAGAATCACATGCTGGTGTTAAACTATGAGAACGAATAAATGATGACAGATTTTTTTTGGACTTAAAGGGCTTTGTTTGTGTATTTTTAGACATTTTTCTAGATGAGGGTAATTGTGTTTTAATGTATATATGTGGTAATGCATTTGTACAAAACTATTAAAAACGCTGGGGTGCATAAAGTGTCCAACATTAACTAAACTTCACAATTTATACTACACAACATACAGTTATAGCAGAGGTCACAATTAAAGTAACTCACTTTAATGTCACTTTTTGAATTAATTTATAATAAAGCTGCATGTAAAAGAATCTTTGATGTTTAAAGTGCTATAAATAATAATAAATCAGTTGATTTTAAAGAAGGAAATGTGTCACAATGCACTCTATCTGCTACTTAACATTAAAATGCAATTCACTAATTGCCATGAGAGGTGTGGGGCATTACGGCTATGAAAAACACGACCATCACATTCACTCTAATTTCCCATGCTGCAATAAAGTCTAAGCAGTTAACACAAACACGCTTTCATTTCTATATAATCAGATAAAAATCACACAGATCATCTGGCAAAAGCTGCTCAGTGCCCAGCAGTACTTCTGAATCACATCAATTAATATGGAAAAACAGATAATGACTATATCTGCTGAAGGTATTATTAAGATCTGAGATGATGTCATCCACTTTACCTGTCCAAGAACAAAAGCCTGCACCCAACTGCCGCCAATTCAGTTGTGATGATGGAGTTGAATGTCTCTAAACTCCATCATTACACATAACTGATGGCTTTTTAAAGATTGGAGGTTTTAAATACAGGTTTCCAGGCTACTTTCACTTCCGCGATGAACTTTTCAGTTCCTTTATTATAGAGGATTCGGATGAGTGCATTGGTTAAAGAAATGAAGCATGGCTATAGAAGCAATCGTACTTTTGTGTTCATTCGATGGAAGTCAGTGGGGTTCACTGTTGCTTGGTTATCAACATTCTTCCAAATATCTTCTTTTGTGTTTTGCAGAAGAAAGAAAGTCACACAGGTTTACCGTGACATAAGGGTGAGTAAATGATGAAAGAAAGTAAATATTTTTTGATAAATTAATAGGATCTCACGGGCTGTTAAACCTTTTTTAGGATGCTGTCAAGGATGTTAAACAAAATGTGACATGTGATTTAAAACAAGCTGTGTAAACAACAGATCTAGTGATAATTCTGAAACTCAACGGTAGGGGGAAATGAGGGGTGGCGTGAAAATATATAACCTACTGAGAGAAGAAGTGCTGCAGAAAATACCACCATTACTTTAACGTCCATTCATGTCAAACTCAATCACAATTTTGTTGTGCAAAATAACTTCTTATTTTAGCCACTTTGTGAGGAATAAAAAGAGAAAGCAGGAATGACAACCTCACACAAACAACAGCGCAGAAATAATAAAACCATCATCCTTCCTTTCCAGTCTGCATCCACTGTTGTTGTCTCTAACCAACAGGTTCCCATGGCGACGCGGGCTACACGATTTTCTGACATTTGGTCACAAGTTACTTCGTTCCGCTCTCCTCTCTTGGATCGCCCACTTGTTTCCTCGGTGAGAAAGTCCAGGCATGAAGTGGGCGGCCGCACGTGGATCTGTTAAACGCGAGCAGAGGTGTGGAAAAGTAATATAGGCCAATGTCAACCTGTCACAGACCCGCTTCACCTCTGGCCATCAGAGAGGTCGCTGGTGGTTTACTCGAGATGAGAGTGGGGTCAGCGAGAGGGTCGAGGACTTAAGAAATAATCCACATGGGACAAAAAGGCCTTTATTTTCTCCCGCAGAGGCAATACGAAGAAGATTAAGTACTTACATTGAAAGGGAAAGGAAATTAAAGTTTTTTTTCTCAGAAGGTGACTTATTAATGCAATCGTTCAAAACGATGATGTCACTTGGTCGTTACAACACGATTCAGTTGTTCTTGATGTTATGAAGCCCGTAGAAACAAATTGTCTTGATATTATAGCTAAAAAAAATAAGATGCCTTAGAAGAACCTTTGTGTTTCAGAAAAGGTTCTTTTGGGCGAAAAAAACTTCTTCAGATTATAAAAAACGGTAAGAAAGAGATGGTTCTTTTGCGAAAAGAGACTTCCAAGGGGGCCTCAATGAAAAAAAATGTGCATAGAAAACTAAAAACCAAGATATCTATAATTACTTGACCATTTTTATAATGATCAGTAAACACTTTTCCAGTTTATGTCAAGACACTACATTTTATTTGGATAGAAATTTTGAGTTTTTGGGAGTGCACTGTAAAATAACTTGTTGCACGAGTTTAACTTAGCAAATAATTAAATGGGTGGCAGTTTAGTTAAGCAGAGAATATAGTATGCGTATTTGGCGTGCTGTCCGGGAAGAAGGAGAGAATGCTGACCTAGGAGCACTCCCCCTTGTCCGGGGCGAGGGCTCCGATCTCTCTGTTTGCCCGAACCCAGAGTGCGTCCCCCCTCTTTCGGGTTGAAAAGAGTGTTAATGATGAGTAGTCGGGGTGGAGGCGGGATGCTGCCAAAATGTAGAGTGGAGGAGGTAAGGCGATTTCACTTTTTATACTGCTCGCTCTGATTTGGGTGGCGTGATTGCTAATGCCGGGCAGCTGCGTAATTATTTGCACGTGCTCCTCCTGAACCTTGTTAATAAAACATCATTTAGCAGTTTTTTGCATGTTTTTTTTACATATTTTTTGAAATATGTTCAAAACCCGCAAAATAACAGAAAAACAATCAAATGTAATTTTAAAGGGAAAACCCATTATTTTGACCAGAGCCATTAATCGAGAGAGTCGCGTCTTCTACATTAACTCCAATGGAAGAGTTTTTTCACAGTTTTAATAGTCCCCCGGAAGTTACTAGTAACGCGTGTAGCTGCGACTAAACAGACCAACTGAGGTAAACTTCTCACCCATTTAAAGATGAAAGCCATTTAATGAATTAAAAATGAAAGAAATAAAGCATTTTAAGAGAAAACATAACTCCCTGCAACTATCTGAAGGCTCCACGATTCACAGGCTCTCAATAGTTCCCGGAAGTTACTAGTAACTCATGGAGCTGCAACTTAACAGACCAACTGATATACACTTCTAACCCATTTAAAGACAAAAGCCATTTAATGAATAAAGAAATGAAAGAAATAAAGCATTTAAAACGAAAACATTACTTCCCGGAACTATCTGAAGGCTCCACGGATCTTGTGACGCTCCAGCGTTTTGGACTTCCATTCACAGAACTCTGTCTATCAATGGCCGGCTCTGGGAATGACGAAAGGTAAATGATGAAAGATGTTATATTCTTTAAAACAATCGACAGAAAGATCTGAACATTTACCATGTTGAAATCTGCAAACATCCGGAATGAAGACAAACGATTTAAAGGCAGATCTGGACAGTAGTCTAGCAGATTTTTCAGACAGGACAGAAGAAAGATCTCATTCAAGTGCTGTTTGTAAAATAAAGATCTGTCATACATCCATTTTCCAGTTGTCTTCATCCTCAGAGTCTGTATGGTCCTGACAAAACAGTTAAAGCCTACAAACGTCAAAAGCAATTAACAGCACAAGGGAAAAACAGCACTTATACCAAACAGATGTTTAGCTGAAGATACAGTAACAATGTAGAAAGTTTAGACCTGTGGTGAATGTAAAGATAAAACAGAAGCAAACTCTCTCCATGCATTAAATTGTTCTTTTGGGATTTCTGTAGTGTAACCTCTAGATCTGACCTCTGCTAGACTCTCCAAAACAAACTTTCTTATTTCGTATAACTATGGTTTGCTTTTCCTCATTTTGGACGAATATGTCAGAAAAAAAAAATTAACTACACGGGGGAAAAAACAGGAAATATCATCTATGATTAAAATTTGTGCATAATGCATGCACGGTTTATTAATGACATCCGGTACAAAATGTGCTTCATACAACTATCACGACATCACACGAGACCAGTTTAAGTTTACTGATGAAAGATATGTTTAAACAATACAAATACAAGGAACAACCAAAATGTGTGATGAAAAACGCTTGAGATCACATGACATGATCCAGATACAGGATATACATTATACTCGGATGATTAATTTGACATTGCACAAACAATGAACAAGTTAAACCGGATTTTTTGGAAATGATCTAAACAAATGACAGAATAACATACATACACTAGATGTCTCACAGACGGAGAACTGATCTAGGAGCATGTGAGGTCATTTTAAGAAAAAGATAATTTAAAGTACACTTTCAAATCTTGTACTTTTGTGTACTCTGAATAAATGCTGAAATTAGTGACAATGAAAGTTTTTATTGATGTCTGAAACTTTACCATAAAATAAAACAACAATTGTTGTTATTATTAGTAGTAGTATTGGTCGTTATTTCTGCTTTCAGTCATGAGTTGTGACTTTCTAATGTTATAATGTATTCATTTAGAGAAAGGGGTTTAAGTGACATTCAACAATGATAAACTTTTTAACTGTAAGTGACAGACTCTTACTCGAACTTTACAAACTCTCTTTTCCAATTAAGCTATAACCAGAGACCCTAGGACATTTTTAACAGAATCATTCCTTTTACAGTAAACTCTGCCCTCTGGTGGTATATTTCCACATTTCTCTCTGCTTAAAGAAGGGAAGGTAAAAAGACATTTCACTTAAAATGGTGTTTTGCATAATTATTTTGCCTGAAGTTCCTAATATATTTAGCACATTTATAATATAAAATAGCCTTAAAACGTTCACACGTTTTTAACCACTTGGATTTACGAAGTTTAGTAATAAATCAGATGTTTTTTAACTGTTTCTGAGCAGTTCACCAGTTATTTTATTCTGCCTGTACCTATATAACATCAACAAACAGTACACATGATGGGTATTTAAAATAGTCAAATAAAGACAAGTTAGTAATAAACAAAAAATATAAATTTTGCATAAGAAAATTTCAAAAATAGCAAAACAATGCTATAAGGCACGTGATCTTGTGTAAATTCTTAGAAAAAATTATAAAAAATGGTTTTAATACGAATGTATAAAACTAATACGTTCATCTACATTAGACCAAATCCAAATTGTTTTATCAAAGTGGTATTTCAACCTAATATTTGTGCAATGGACATGTATGGTGCTGTAAATGACAAAACAAAGCAATATCGTTGTATTCCTCATTGTCTATAAACGCGCAGGAAGCATGTTTACAGTAGTACACTATGTAGTACACTATAGTAAGGCACTGTCATGTGCACTGCTGCAGTTAGTGGGATGAAGTGTTTGTGGCGTAACTGCGGGAGTGAGGGGGTGTTTAACAGCAGCGTTTGGTGGAAGGAGGAGTTTGTCGTGTCAGTTTGAAAGATTCGTTACTTTCAGCGTCCGTGCCCTCCAATTGTGGAATCTGTCGACCTGTGGAAGATCGGAAAGAAACCGTGAACAAGAAGAGTCACAGTAAGATTAGATTTAGCCATAGCCATTGTTTCAACAGATTTAAACTTCAAGAGACTTCAACTGTGTGTATGAGATATATGATTTTCTAACCAGATTATCTTTGGCTGAGTCATACTGTAAATCATTCATATTACATAAATGTACATGAGATTTACTTGATATGGAAAAACAGACTTGAGAAGGCTTTGAAAATGACCGAAAGGGTGAATGAGGAAGATGTTACGACAATAGACGAAAATATGTAAACTCTGTGACCGATTTACTCGGGTCTGCAGTGTTTACTCACAGTTATACTTACTTATTTTCTGGAACAGTTCCTCTATGTTTACAGCATTTCTGGCACTGGTTTCCATAAAAATGGCAGCAATTGACTCTGCGAAATCTTTTGCTTCCTTAGTAGGAACTTCCCTGAAAAAAGACCATTTTAGAAAATGTGAGTAAATATTGGTGTCTTCCAAAGATCCAAACTATTAGAGAACCCCAAACAAATCTCTTTTTTTATAAAGGAACATTTGGCAGCAGGAAAATGTGCAAATAATTACACAGAAGAGTTACATTACAAGGAATTACAACATATTTAAGTGAAAATGCCATTATTATATTAGTATATGTAAGTGCCACCGGATACTGAAACTGTGAGGAATTTGATATTTTTTTCATTTGAGGAAGTTACCATTCAATTGTGAAATGCATTCAGAGCTGATATTTTTATAATTTAATCAAATAATCTGAATTTTACCTGTCTCAGAGAGAGGCAGAAGGTTTTACTTACCTGATGTCACCCAGGTCGTGCTTATTTCCAGCTATAGCCACGACTATGTCCTCTGGCCCATGTTCTTTGAGTTCCTTCACCCATTTCTTTAACATTTGAAAAGAGTCCTGCAAGCAAACACATTGGAAGAAAACAAAGATAAATCCAGTGTTGCGCTAAGGTTGCTTTTATCAAGAATCTTAAAGTATTTAGGCTTAAAACTCGCCCTCAGATGTGTCAAGTAAAATATACCATAAACAATTGATCTTTGGAATTCAAGCTTCAGAGGAGATGCACGTGACATTTTCAGCATCGTTCCCTCAGGAGAAACTTAACAAAAACTTATACGAAAGTCTCCTGTAGTGGAACTCACCAGCTTCGTGATATCGTACACAATGACAGCTGCTGCAGAGCCTCTGTAATACATGGGAGCCAATGAATGGAACTGTGGAAAAGTAACATGAGACTTTGTTACATCAAGGCAGAGATGTAATTAAAGAATAAAAAGGTTCATCTGTACGATACACATAACTCTTATATCTGTTTTATTTGCAATTCATAAAAATTGCAGTTTGGGCTTAAGGTTACAACTTACACATAATTAAATAATTTTGAGTTGCACCGTTTCTCTTAGCTGAAGCGTAACGAAGTAAATTCTCATAAGATTATTATTCACATTGGCAGTATTTATGTTCGGAATAAAATTGCAGACTGACGGAACTAACTAAAAAACTGTAGTTTCACTCGACATTCTTCAGTACTTTAAGCATATATAATAATGCTGACTTTTTCAGTCACGTACCTTTGAAACAGAGAACATTATGTGATGAAATTACTTTATATGCGTTTCTTACAAGAACCAGTACTAGCGCGTCTACGTGTGTGCATCCATCTGCCCGTGATGAGCACGTCAATATAAAGTCCTCTTTTTTATTTTATTGGCAGTTTGCAGTAAACTGAAATCACCTGTATTACATGCAATTTAACATGATTTTTAATGTTATATTATTTTTGATCAGCATTTGTCTTTTAATTTTGTTTAACAAAATATGAAAAAACGATTTTGTTATTAATGAGGTAGTATTATATTCGATAAAAACATATTTTGCCATTATTATGTGAGGTTAAATAAGTTAACATTAACAATGTTTTGGAATCCACAACATTTTTTCTCACAAATGTCAAGGCTGATATTGGACCGGTGAAGGTAAACGTCATATTATGCAACTTCGCATTACTTTACAGAGACCTTACGAACAACATACAGAGTTAGTTACAAACTAGCTAGTAGTTACTAAGCCTCTATACTGTGGACTTTACGTCTCATTTAAGAAGGAACTTACGAATGACTGGTGCAACCCTTCCCTGAACACAAAGATATTTTGAAGAATGTTGGTAATTAAACAACACTGAACCCCATTGACCTCCATTGTATGAACACAAAACCACTGAGACATTTCTCAATATTCAGAGACATTCTTCTGAATATTTTAACGGTAACTTTAAAATCTATGATTCACACTGAAAAAATATAGTTCTCACTCGTTCCTGCCCGGCTGTGTCCCAGATCAGAAACTTATGGAGTTCATTCCCGCAGGGCACGGTCTTGGTTAGAAATGAAGCACTGAAATCAAACAGAAACACTACATTTACAATTCAGTGTCAGTGTGTTTATTTCCCACCTTTCATGAATTTTATATTCATGCATGCTATATGACTAAACATACATTTGTACACAAGAAGATGAAACGTGTGTCATTTTTAAGTCACAAGTACAAGCAAAATAGGTTGTTGGCTATTTTTTTTAAACATACTGTCAAGTTTCTAAACGTCACAGTTAAGGTTTTGTAAGAAACCTTAAATCATTGTCGTAAGTGGCTGAGAACATATGTGACATACTGTCAGAATAATTCAAAGAAATAATGTCATCAATTAGTAGGTATGAGTAAAATATGCATTATAAGCAATACGCAAAAATAATCATAGGAAAATGTTTTGCAAGAGTTTCAGCCAATACAAGCTAAAATCAATTTCCCTTCTAATGAATAACTGCAGAAGAAAAAGACAACATGCTGATGCAAACAAACTAAGAGCTAAAATGAGTCAGAAGCTTTAAAGAAGTTCAACTTTGGGATGGGGATTTTGACTCATAAAGGAGCGACACACATTCTTCCACTGAAGAGACAGGTCGCATACTTAACATACTTCAGTCTGAGAGCAAACATGCAAATGTGTCTGATCTGAATAACTGTCATGGTTTCACCTCTCCTTGTCAGGTATTTCTTGGTTTAGAGGTGGAATCATACAGAATCGTCTTGGTTACGTCTGTAACCTCAGTTCCCTGATGGAGGGAACGAGACGTTGTGTCGAGAACGACAGATGGGGTTCGTTCTTGAGAACCTATCAACTCTGACTACTATGGAAAAGGCCAAAGAAATTTGGCGAATGAAATTTGCATGCCGGCTCCGCCCCCGGATATCCGGTATAAAAGGAAGCCGGCGTGCAGCATTCATTTACCTCTTGTTCTGAAGAGCCTGAGAGCCTCTCACAACTGCAACAGAAACGATACAGGTTTGTGGCATAAGGGATACAACGTCTCGTTCCCTCCATCAGGGAACTGAGGTTACAGACGTAACCAAGACGTGCATCTCAGCGAAGCAACGTTGACAAGCCTGGGCGTGTCAGCTCGAAGCTTTCGTGAGAACTGTAACCTTCCAGTGTGGTGGTCGGGGGGTTCCAGAGCTTTCAGGAAAGATGGATACAGCCCTGACCGGTAACTTTCACGGACGGGGCCTTAGCTCTCTACAGGCGAGAGGCCGTCCGGATCGGTTTACACCGGGAAAGCGCACTCTTAAGCAGAGAGGCGCTGCAGAGGCCACCTCCTACCCGTGCGGAGGAATATGGTGGAGAAAGTATGGTCTCGTCCTAGGAGGAGAACGCATGGAACGTGCGGGGACTGGGTAGTTAACCACGAGGTGGAGGTCCACCTGGGGAAGCTCAAGGGCTACCAAGTGTGGGAACCAGTGTCAAGAGGGTATGACAGACGGAACAGCCCGCGGAGGGTGTGTTACTGCGTCCGATAGCACAGGTCCGGTTAGAACTATGTGTGATAGGTCAAGATATGTCCCGGCCTAAGGGGGAAGGCTGCTCTGCTCAGCCAACCCCCAGGAGGTGCTTGCTTAGTGATGGATGGAATGCCTGTTCGTAACCACGGTGTGGGTAAGAAGGGAGGCTGGTGAGGTACCAATTCTCTTAGCCAGGGTTGGGTAAGAAGAAAAGGGTAGATAGCACACTGACCCAACCTCGGGGAGGGTGGGAAGGTGCTTTCGCAAGCATACGCCCTCCCGGATGCCAATCCTACATGTCGCCACGTAGGACGTGGGCTGACACCGGGTTTACGCGAAGGTTGTAAAGCCTTGCGAAGGTGGTGGGCGTAGCCCAACCCGCAGCTCTACAGATGTCTGCCAGAGACGCGCCTCTGGCCAGTGCCCATGAGGTGGCTAGACCCCGAGTGGAGTGAGCCGTGACCGCCAATGGACATGGCACATTCTGAGATCGGTATGCCGTCGTAACGGCATCCACGATCCAGTGCGCTAATCTCTGTTTGGAGACAGCCTTCCCCTTTTGCTGACCTCCGAAACAGACAAAGAGCTGATCAGAACTGCGGAAGTTCTGTGTGCGGTCCAAGTAGAGGCGCAGTGCGCGTACTGGACACAACACGGACCGGGTTGGGTCTTCCTCCCCGGTGGGGAGCGCCTGCAAGTTCACCACTTGGTCCCGAAAGGGAGTAGTGGGAACTTTGGGCACGTATCCGGGCCTGGGTCTCAGGCGAACGTGAGAGTTACCAGGGCCGAAATCAAGGCAGTCCGGGGACACAGAGAATGCATGGAGATCCCCTATCCTCTTGAAGGATGCGAGCGCCACAAGAAGAACCGTCTTACTCGTTAGGTGAGGAAGATCGGAAGTTTCAAGGGGCTCAAAGGGGGGCTCGGCTAGGCCCCTCAGTACCACGTTCAGGTCCCATGAGGGTATGGAGCGGAGACGAGGCGGGTTGCGTCGTCTCGCGCCCTTTAGGAACCTAGTGACCAGGTCGTGCTGCCCTAGAGACCTTCCGTCCACTGAGTCGTGATGAGAGGCAATAGCGGCTACATACACTTTCAGTGTGGAAGGGGAGATGTTGGTCTCCAACCTCTGTTGTAGAAAGGACAGTACGATCCCGACCGAGCATCTCTGTGGGTCTTCTCCTTGGGAGAGACACCAGGATGAGAAGAGGCGCCATTTGTAGGCGTATAGCCGCCTAGTGGATGGTGCCCTAGCCTGTAGGATGGTTTCAGCCAGAGCGGGGTGTAACCTACTCAGGATGTACTCGTCCCGTCCAGAGACCAGACATGGAGGTTCCAGAGGTCTGGCCTGGGATGCCAAAACGTGCCCATCCCCTGAGAGAGCAGGTCCTCTGTCAGGGGAATGGGCCAGGGGGGAGTTGTTGTCAAGAGCATGAGCTCCGAGAACCAAGTGCGGTTGGGCCAGTACGGCGCAACCAGTAGCACCTGTTGCTCCTCTTCCCTGACCTTGCACAGTGTCTGTGCAAGAAGGCTCACTGGGGGGAAGGCGTACTTCCGCTTGTCTCGTGGCCAGCTGTGCGCCAGGGCATCCGTGCCAAGGGGGGCCTCGGTCAGGGCGTACCAAAGCGGACATTGGGTGGTGTCGCGGGAGGCAAAGAGGTCGATCTGTGCCTGTCCGAACCGCACCCAAATCAGCTGAACTGCACGAGGGTGGAGTCGCCACTCTCCGCAGGGTGTGTACTGGCGAGAGAGCGCGTCGGCTGTCTCGTTCAATACGCCTGGGATATGTGTGGCCCGCAGGGAGCGAATCACCTGCTGACTCCAGAGGAGGAGGCGTCGGGCAAGTTGTGATAGTTGCCGTGAGCGCACGCCACCCTGGCAATTGATGTGGCTGTGGTACTGTCCAGGCGAACCAGTACGTGCTGACCTTGCACTAGAGGCCGGAGCCTTCTCAGTGCAAGCAGTACAGTCCACAACTCTAGGCAATTGATGTGCCAGCGCAGCCGGGGGCCCGTCCAGCGCCCCGCTACTGCGTGCCCGTTGCACACTGCACCCCACCCCTGCAGCGAGGCGTCCGTCGTCACCACGACGTGCCTCGTAGCTAGGCCGAGGGGAACTCCCGCTCGGAGAAAGGTCATGGAAGACCATGGGGCTAGGGTGCGTCGGCAAACAGGAGTTACCACCATACGCCTGCTGCCGGTGTGCCACGCCGTCCTCGGAACTCGACTGTGTAGCCAGTGTTGAAGCGGTCTCATGTGCATCAATCCGAGGGGTGTTACTGCCGCGGAAGATGCCATGTGGCCCAGGAGTCTCTGAAATTGTTTCAGGGGGACCGCCGATTGCTTGAAATGTTCCAGGCAATCCAACACTGACTGGGCGCGATCTGCGGACAGCTGTGCCACCATGGTGACAGAGTCGAGTTCCATACCGAGAAAGAGGATACTCTGCACTGGGGAGAGTTTGCTCTTTTACCGGTTGACCTGAAAACCCAATCGATCTAGGTGCCGGAGCACCATGTCCCTCTGAGTACACAACAGATCTCGCGAGTGCGCCAAGATAAGCCAGTCGTCGAGATAGTTGAGTATTCGCACACCTCTCTCCCGGAGAGGAGAGAGGGCGGCTTCCACGATCTTCGTGAAGACTCGTGGAGACAGGGACAGACCGAAGGGGAGGACTCTGTACTGATATGCTCGACCCTCGAACGCGAACCGTAGGAACGGCCGGTGTCGAGGAAGAATCGAGACATGAAAGTAAGCGTCCTTCAGGTCGATTGCCACGAACCAATCCTGACACCTGATAGATGCCAGGATGCGCCTCTGGGTTAGCATCTTGAAAGGCAGCTTGTGGAGGTGCCTGTTCAGAGTACGTAAGTCCAGAATAGGGCGCAACCCTCCGTCCTTCTTTGGAACGATGAAGACGGGGCTGTAAAACCCGCTGAGCATCTCGGCTGGAGGGACGGACACGATCGCCTGTTTCGCCAGGAGGGTGGAGACCTCTGCCCGAAGCACGGAGGCGTCTCTGCCTCTGAGAGAGGGGGAGCTGATGCCCCGAAACTTGGGAGGGGCCCTGGCGAACTGGATCGAGTAGCCGAGATGGACCGTCCGCATCAGCCACCGAGACAGTGTGGGCAACTTCTGCCAAGCTCACAGGGACTGTTACAGGGGGACCAAGGGGACGGCCTGCTTCACCATTCCCACGGAGGGTGGTTCGTCGGCGGGTGGAGCCAACCGGATGTCGCCGGGGCTTCCCCGGAGGGATGGTTGTCTCCACGTTTTTGCCTGCCTGGCGGGACAACGGCACGCACTGTCGGAACGAGAGTGGTGACAGCTGTCGAATGTGTGCGGCCTCACACCTCGCCAGGGTGTGAGGTCGGTTCGCCCTGCACAGTCCGGGGGAGTGTGTGAACGGCTGGATAGAACGCCCGGGGGAGCAAGTGGGCGCCAGGCCCTGATAAGGGCCCGGCTTTGGAAACGAGGCAGGCTGCGTCCCATACCGACCGGTCAGAGATGGTGCTGTGACGGTCGGGCCAGATGTTGTTTTCCCCGGCGTCGTCCCAATCCGAAACCCCGGGGATGGCCTGCCAGGCCTCGACCCGTAGGGCAAGGGGTTGAATGCATTGGAGAGGTATGCCGCCTATTGGGGGCTTGACACCCGTGGAGAGTGGAAGAGGAAGATTGCTCTTTTTCTGACAATGTTTGTGTTTTATTAAAGTATCCGCTAGAACAGCGGTGGGTTGTGTGGGTATGAGAACAGACAAAGCATTTGTAACAACAAAGGTAAATACATTTTTGCCGGCACCCGGAACAGAACGGGGTGCTTGGGCACATGCAAGAGCTTTCTTTAGAGGAGGTCCAGCAACAGCGAGACACGGTAACTTCCTCTTCCTCACATAAGTCTCAGGATGGTGCCTGAGGCGCAGGGTCCAGCGTGATTCTTGGCCGAGGTCCCTGGCACTGAGGGTGGGGGAAGTGTCTCCCCGAGCGAGAGCGTTGACGGGTCTCACTTCCAGTAGCCTTCTGACCAGCGGGGGGAGTAGCCTTGACAGGCTGCTGAGCCGGCGCTGGTTTGGGGCAAGCCGGAGCAGGTCTGGATCCAGGTCTCTTTGGCAGGAAATGTTTCATGGCCTGCGAAGACTTCTGCGCTGCCGTGAAACGATCCGCGAAACCCTCCACTGCTGGTCCGAAGAGGCCGGTGGCGGAAATCGGAGCATCGAGGAAGGGGACCTTGTCAGCCTCCTTCATCTCCGTGAGTGTCAGCCATAGATGACGATCGAGCACCACGAGGCTGGCCATGGATCTGCCTATCGCCTGGGCCGTGACCTTGGTGGCGCGTAGAACAAGATCCGTCGCACTCCGCAGCTCTTTGAAGGGCGCGATGTCAGAGCCAGACTCGTCCATCCCCTGGAGAAGTTTGGCCTGGTACACCTGGAGCACTGCCATGGAATGCCGCTTGGCCGGCAGACGAAAAAGCGCGTCCAGCAAGGGCCGATGTGCTTCTGCACGGCTTGGAGGGATGAGCTGCTTTCGCCGTCCAACCGATGGCCGAGGGCGGACACAGATGTGCGGCCACAGACTCGTCCAGGGGAGGCAGCTTCTCATAGCCTTTTCCCTTTGCGCCGTCAACCGAGGTGAGAGCGGAGGAGGATGAGGGTCGTAGGCGGGCAGAGTAGGGTGCACGCCATGACTTGGTGAGTTCGTCATGAACTTCTGGAAAAAACGGTGAAGTCTGCTGACGAGGGGCTGGGCGGCGCCCGGCAGGAACCATTTGTCCAGGCGGCTGCAAGTGGGCTCCTCCGGAGAGGACCACTCCCAGCCCAGTTCTTCCACAGCCTTAGTGAGGACCCGGAGAAGCTCGGAGTCCACACCCAGCGCGGATTCGCTGTGCTTTACAGACGGCAGGGGGGCGGGGTCGAAAACCGAGCCCGACAGCTCCTCCCCGTCTGAAGCCGCTATTGACATAGCGTCGTCTTCCTCGAATTCGCTTCCGCCAAACGAGACCATGTCACCGGCGGTTGCCGATGGACGCTGGTCAGGCTGGAAGAAGCAAACCGGCGAAGTGTCTCTCCGTGGAGAGAGCGAGGCACGCCGAACGGACGTGAGCTCGCTCTTCCCCGAGCGCTTTGTTCCTCTACCCCGCTGCTTCGTCTCCGCTGGGGATTGAAGCGGGAGGGATCGAGGAGCGGAATCGCTCTCTGAAAAGAAAGCTATCCGCGAGCGCAGAGAGGAGAGACTCATACTCTCGCAATGAGGGCATTCCGTCTCTCTGAGTGCGTCTTGAGCGTGGGAAACTCCCAAGCATGAGACGCACTCGCCGTGACCGTCAGCGGCGTGCAGGTGAACCCCACACGAGTGACAGGAACGGCGCGGCATTTGCAACAACGCCGCAGGAAATTTGCTCAGTAAATTTGCTTTTTTAGAGCTTTGCCGGATGGCGGCAGGGAGAAAAACCGGCGCTGCTAATGCAAGCGAACTCGCTAAGCAGAGAGGTCTAATCCGCTGCAGGGCTTTTCCGACGGCGAAGCTATCAGTCCGGTAGCGAAGTTGAAGTCGTCGCTGAAGGAGAAGAGATCTGAAGACATTACGGCGATGTGTCTGATTATATAGCCATAAGCCCCTTCTGGCCGGCTTCATCGCCATAGGTCCGTGCAGCTTCGCTTCCATTGGCGCAAAGTTTTACTTTGCACGCACCAATGGCCGTGCAGTATTCACTGCGTTATTGAAAAGCTTCAGTCATCGGAGAAAAAGGAGTTTTCCCCTATAGCGTCCTGCTACGCAGTACGAGTGAAGTATCGAAAGGGAACCTCTGTTTCTTGTGGGGAGAGATGGTTTTGACACTTATGGCCTTCCATACTCTCCCCGAGTCACGTCATTGTTCCCTACCCTCCTGTTTCCTAGTTTGTGTTAATTACCCCCCCCTATAAAACATCCTCTTGTTTCTTTGTCTGGTGCGCGTTCATTGTATGTGATACCTGGTCGTTGTAAGCTGTACCTGTTCTATGTCAAGTCATTGTTCCTGTTTCCTGTTCCCCGTGTCTCAGTAAGTGTCAGTTTAGTGTTTGTTTTCTTAGCTTAGTTAGTCCTGTTAGTCCGTGTCTTTATTTATATATATTTATCCTGTACTGTTTTCCCCCTCGTGGGTTTTGTTTTGTGTTTCCACAGTCTTTGTGTATTGTTAATAAATCTGTTACCCCGTACCTTCTCGTCTCGTGCTTGCCTGCACTTGGGTTCTCCAAAGAGATTCATGACAATAACATGCGGATAATATATTTAGCGTATATGAAGTAAAATATAAACTTCAAACATTTAGTTGGTAAATAGATATACCTACCCTATAGTTGGACTGATGTTGTGATCAAAGTGATCTTGAACAAACCGACAAACAATACTTGATTTTCCAACACCCGTATCCTGTAATTATCGTAAACATGAAACAAAGTACATTATAAAATCATCTTTTAAACGTTCAACTGGCTCAAGAATTCTGTTTACTATTTTGGATGACAATATAAGAATGATATTAAATATAAGAGACGTTTATAAACGATACATTTAATGCATAAATTAAATTGTAAAGTAAACATTGGCTCAATGAGATACAAGTATGCAGTACGCATGTACGCAGCACGCCCGTGTTCCATTAAGGACACGTCCAGCATCCAGCCGGCGATGACGTCATAGCCGCAAACATTCCTAAAGAATGCATTTATGCGAAGACATTTCCAGCTTTAGCTCGCTCGTCAAATATCTCCTCACAAGTACACGACATTAGTTTTTCGTTTAATACGGCACAGTGTTTCACGTCATGAAAAGCGGAACTTTGAGACACTAAAACATTTCCCTACACTTTAAATATAAAAAAGCCAGCGGAGATTTAAGGTAACGGTTGCACACTATCTGTACACTATTTGGAGTGCCCCTGGATTTAAGAGCTTTAACAGATTGGATTCGCTATAGACACTCACCCCAAGAAGACAAACTTTTAATTCCCGAATGGCCATTTTAGAGCTTTATAAGGCAGATGAACATTATTTAAACACTATCCGGTCTTCTTCTGTCCATTCTTATTCATCGTAGTTTCATCTGTGAAACACAAACGCGAATCATCTCTACCCAGAATCTAACGGAAACTGACTGGTGAAATTTGCCTTTGCTGTCAATCACATCACGTGAGGACGTAAACCACGCCTTCAAACTCGAGCGGAGCTGCGCAATGCGCAGACTGATCGGCGTATGACATCGAAGTTCCGCGAGAACGAGTTTAAAGCAAAAATGCATTTATTTTATAACATATTTGATCAGTTTTATTTATACAAGCATACTTCAATAAAAATTATTTGTTAGTACTAATTTAAACTAAATTTTCCTAATATTTCAACAGTTTGTCTGTGTTCCTGTGGCTCAATTTGTAGAGGATTAAATTAGCACTGCAGTCTTTGTTCCATTTGCGTTAATATACCTTCAATTTAAACTTTTAATCAAAATGTTTATTATTTCGTTTTTTTATATTTTGCTTAAATGGAAGCATGTGGTCCCAGTGATAAATTTCTCTGAACCGGGCGTGTATAAGTTCTGCTTTATGTTATATGTGACCACGTACCTCTCATAACCAATAAACAGTTAATATCACAATCCACACCAGCCCGTAAAGTCTTCCAGCATCACTGAGGCCTTCATCAGACAGGGACAAAAGGTCGATCCCACTTTTCTGTACTCATGGGGAAATTGTTCAGACTTGTTTTATTTAAGCAGTAAATCTGTTCACAATGACCATGTGCTAAAAAAGCTTTGTCTATAATATGATTGAGATGAGTTCTAACAGAAAGACATTGTTTCAGAGGATTTCTGAAATGTAGCTCCCCACACATGCTTGACAGTATGACAAGGGAAAAAAATGAAAGACCGAAAAATAAAAGACATATAAACCCAAATGAATATCGTGTGTTAGATCTGAACAATAGCAGACAATGATCCATGAGAATATAAGAACTCCTCACAAACAATGAAAATCATAATGACAGAATATCTGTATAAAAAAAGAGGGATAAAAGGAAGAATTGGTTACAATATAGTGCAAGTTTCCGAAATAACCATCAATAAACAATTTGCTGTAACAACTGTGGCAAAACTTGCCAAGAAATGTTTGGGTCCTATTTCATACATCAACAAATGAAGCCATTAAAAAAAATCTGCATTATGGTAACGAAAGTTTGTGTAAAATATTGTAACGGAAAACACATTAAAAAGCCAAAAAAGCTTCTTTTCTGAACTCAACTTCATTTTTGTGTTGTGTGAAATATGACCTGGACTTTTTTGGCAGGACTTGCATGTAAAAAAATCAACAAATCACCAACACTGTAAAACATCCCATAATGTGTTTTAATTAAAATTGTGATTTTGTGCTTCACTATATGTATTAAAGTTCATTAGACATGACATAATGTGAATGTACTGAAACAAACAAAAATGTTACCAATTCCACAATAAACGGCGATCACTATTTCTTGTTCTAGTGCACATCTGCATAGTTGAGTGCAGTTAAAGTTGACATATTTATATATATATATATATATTTTAAGTATTAAATAGTGAAATTTATAATAAATGCTCAGATCCGATTCCTTGCAATATCTTTAGGTAAAAATACAATCTAGATGTATTAAAATGTCCCAGAGCATCTTCTGAGCAATTCTTCTGTGCGGCGGCAAACAGCTACCTGTGGCACGATAGTTTCAGAACACAAACTTCATTTTGCAGGACTGAGTCAGGTTTGATCCGGAACTGAACCTACAACAGGAACTCACCAGGAGAACTAGCAGCCCGCTCTGATTTTCTGCTGCTTGGCAAAAAGCGTGCAGTATACTTCTCAGTGCACATTCTCATTTGTGATTTAATTGTGAGCGAAACTGTATAAATAAACAAGACGTGATGAATAAAAAGTGAACAATTGTTAACAATAACCAGTTAGATACATCTGCGTGCTAAGTCACCGGTCTGAAATGATTGTGATGCTTGCCTATGAATGTCACTTGTGTGACCAATCAAACGAAGGGTATAGAAGACGTCTCATTGTTGAAGCTTGTTAAAATGTCTCACACCCCTGTCAAGAACGCGCTGGACTCACATTTGATCCCAGTATCCAAAGAAATAACATTTTTTGCAAACAGAAAACTAGGATCATTTCATATACCCCTATCAAATACTAATGAAATAATATGATTTTCAATCATTGTAATATGTAGCACTAATTAAACTGTTTACGCATTATGCATTATAATAGGAGATATGTAGAAAAGATGTTCTATTGTCTTCATTTTCTTGTTTTTGTTCCTAGGATCTGAGATTAATATGTGACTTGGACGTGTTCTTGACAGATTTTGTGTGATTCAAACAGATTTTAAATACTAACTAGAAAAAAATCAAGGAGAACTACCACCAGACATGTGTCAGGAGACGAGATGTAACTCATCCGAACCCACGGATCTGATTGTGCTGACATTCGTTTCAGCTTAAACTTCATATACAGACGTATGTGTGTAAAAATAATGCATTCAATTCCAGTCTGTTTCAAGAACTTTGACAGTTCACAATGCCTCCTCATCACGTTTTCTCCAGTGTGAAAAAATCTCCCTTCACCTTATGAAACGCTGGCAACACGGTGCCGTTACGCTGGGTTGTTACATGGAGACGATGAGCACAGACACAAAAGCAGGTGAACTGATGAAGGGGTACAGAGAAGGTCAGATGAATTACAGGTTGGCCTCCCTCTTGTCTTTGCTAGGCGATGGTTTCATCGCATCCTTTCCAGGCTTCCCATTGGCTGGGGCAGGGGCGGACGCAGCGGGCGAATCTATGGCGACCGCTGCGGCACGTTTGATTGGCTCATCCACTCTTGATCGTTCTTCTGGACTAGGCTGAGAAGGCAGAGCCTGTTCAGCTGTGGGCAGGGCGGTGTGCTCCTGTTGCAGTTTGTGGCTCTGAAGTAGGCGGAGCTGAACACGCAGTTCCAATATGGCCTCCTGTTCCTCGTGGATGGCCTGATTCAGATGAGTGTTTTTATTCTGGATAAAGAAGAAACACACACATGTCTTTCAGAATGATTCTTACGCACAAAAAAGTGACAACAGCTAAATTAACAAATATCCAGGTACGGATGCTTTGGAGCTTAGGTGTGCCAACTTTATATTTTTTTTATATGATCGGTCATGGTCGAGCACCCGGTTGATGTGTGTGCTTTTGCTGTAGTTTGTAACTAAAGAGACAAAACTTTTCTTCAGATCTTTGAAACACATCTCCCTCTCTCACCTCCAGTTCTTCATTCTGTTTCTGCAGGTCTTCTAGAATCATCTGCAGTTCTTCTTCATCTTCACTCTCGCTCTCACTGTCGGATGAATATTCCTCCGTCTCACTGCGACCCTGCTGACGGCTGAATGTGTGCCATGTTCAATACAGAATGAAAGCCAGAAACACAAGTTACACTTTCATGAGATTTCAGATTTTTCTATATGAGCACTACATTATTTTCTTGAAGAACCCAGTGAGATTTTAAAATTGCACTAGGTCACTTACAAGCAGTTTTATTCTATGATGGGTGGGTCGATACTCTTTCACACTTTACCATGGTATTACCCGCATTTTCAAATACAGAATGAATAAATCATTACATTTACATTTAGGCATTTGGCAGACGCTTTTATCCAAAGTGACGGACATTGCTTTATCCTATACATGTTACATAGGTATTTGCAATCCCCTGGGCTCAAACCCACAACCTTGCGTTGTTAACGCAATGCTCTTACCACTGAGCTACAGGAAATCATGGATGACAATTACTGCTCTTAATGTGGGAATAATGGAATATATAACAAAAACATTTGTGTCACCTTTGTATGTCTGCGATCTCCGCACTCAGCCGTTCGATCTCCTCTTTCTCTGTGGCTATCTGTCGGCGCAGCACCTGCTCCAGCGAGATCAGCTCTTCCTGTTCTGTTAGGATCTCATTCTCCTGCAGGGGGTGCCACAGTAACATATCAGCCGTACATAAAGCATACGGTCCTGATGTTGGTCACTATAAAGGCATACTATCAGTGGCGGCTGCTGGTCTTTCAAAGAGGGGAAGCTCATTTCACAATGAATGAATGAACAAACTATCTAAAAAAAATATATAAACACGACGGAGGAAATGTGGGTATACATTAAACTGAAACAAGGAATGTGGTGTATAAGTGTGAAATGTATGATGAAAATTGGCAAGCAATTTCGGCAAGCAAATACCAAGAAATAGTTTACAGCAGTTTGTCTTTCAACTACACTTGAAAAATCCGCAATGGGAATGAGATTGAATAGCTTTAGCGTCAGCGACTTTTTATAGAACAAAATCGCTGTCAATCAAAACGAGATGCAGTCTTTCGACAGACCCTCCAATCATCACGCAGACGCTCGGAGTCCGGGCCAGCCGACTCCTCCATTCATCCCAGAGACGCTGAGCGTCCGTGGGCGGGATATAATCGCAGCATTATCCAATGACCGTCTTGTTTCTAAGCACTGAAAAAAACTGTTTTAAAGCAGCCCCATTGAAGTCAATGGACGCTGGGCTTCAACAGAGTAATGCACTGTACGCTACGGGAATGAATGAGAAGGAAATCGAGTCAGCCGACCTAAGTAGCTGATTCTGAACGAAATTGTTTTCGTTCGAGATGAACGTGTTTAACGCATTTTTAGTCAATAAAATGTTAACATAATAGTACATATATTTGACCATTAATTTTTTGACAATTATAGGGGAAGCTGAGCTTCCCTTGCAGTCTTCAAGAAATCGCGACTGCATACTATATATACTGATTATATGCAAACTGATGCACAGCTTTTCTTAACATTTACCAACGTGATTTGTTTATCCCTCTGCTAGCTGTTTCAGTGCAAAACTGCATTAGAAACCTTGTTATCACCTGTGCCAGGAGAAGATTGATAACCTCTTCCTCATTCTCAGACATCTCCTCTTTTGACACATCCTCTTTAGACAGGCTGGCGATCTCCTGTGCGATTTTGGTCTCACACTCCTGTAGATTGAGAGAGAATGAGATGTAACTAAACGTCAGTAGACTGACAGGGCAGAGTACTTATAAAAATGTGTAAATTCAGCATTATACTTCCAAACATTTCTTCTTTACAACATATTCTACAAATGGCACACTCTGGTTGTGATTAACTTGTAGAATTTCTAATGGTTAGATTTATTTACCTGTACCTTTAACTTTACCACTGGCATTTTTTGAGGCAACAAAATATAATTGTGCATTAAAACCCTCATTAAACCTCGGTTCATCTCTTGCCTGTCTCTTAGCCTCACGGAGTTTGCGTTTCAGAGCCGTGACAATACGCTGCACCTCCCACAGTCTCTCTTCCTTAGACAAGTCCTTCACACCGGCCTGCAGATCTCGGTGAAGACGGTTCAACAAGAACTCCTGCAGAAATGAAAGAAAAGAATAACAATGTTGAGATCTCTCAATAGTTCCTGCTTCATGAAATTAAATGAAGATTCAGACGTTCTTCTAAATGTTTGGGATAAATACAAGCTAGATGTGGAATTTTATTTGGTCAAATATCTGAGTGACATCTCCATTGGTCAGAAATTTGAAAGAGCAACTCTGATCAATAAAACCTGCAGCTCTTGTGTTATGTATGTGACTACAGCAGCTTCTCATGACCCACAGAGGTGATTTATCTTCTAATTTGAATATGACATTTATTTCCTTGTTACAAGGTCAAATTTGCTTCGGCACAACGGAAAAAAACAACCCTAATATGTAAAGCGTAAACAAATAAAGCAACGGAAAGTACAGGTGTAGAGATCAGATTCACAGTTTCACTTCCAGATCATTATCAGAGCCTTGAAAGAGTTTTACAACTAGAGGTTCATACTTTGTATGAAATGGTGTAAATAGCCACCTAAAGCAAAAAGGTCGTGGGTTCGATTCGCAGGTAACACACAAACTGAAAATTTTACTTAAAAGCGTGTGACGATTCACTCCGCTCACGATGCGATGCAATTCACCATATGATTGATTCACGATTTATTTTTTCAAAATGAGTTGAAACTAATTAGAAATGAACAACTGCCCTTTTATTATTTCTCAAATACTGCACATTTCGATGTAAAATAATGAATAACAAAACTAAAATGTAATTTTAAAACAAATTCCAAATCAAATAAAAAATGCATATTACAAAAGTATCTTTAAAATAGATAAACTTAAGGTAAAGTTATGGTCGTGCGTAGGCGTAGACAGGGTTTAAAAACTAGTGAGGTCCAGGGTGGGGTGTCAATAATTATACCTCATATTACCAATAAAAGCTATAAATCATTCAACTTGAATAAATCTAATGAATAAGTAAGTATAAAAGAATCTTATATCTATGAACAGGGTTTAAAACTGTGTTCCAAAACGATCAGAGAAACTGGTAGTACTCGCCCTGCTACGAGCCGGCCTCGAACCAGCGTTGATATAAAAACAAGAGTAGGAGACACCTCGGTGGACACAGTCCCTAAAGGGATAGGCTTAAGAACACAGTCTCTATTGCCTATTGCACCTCTTGAGATCGGGGACTGAGGTTTACTCCATTACGCTAGCCACCCAGCATTTTCACTGCCAACAATTTGATTTTCGGGAAATGATTTTATACGACTTAAGTTGACAATTATATGCTGCGAGATCACACGTCGAAAAACATGCCCAAAATAAAAACGAAAATGTTCATGTGCAAGATATATTAACTTCCTAAAGTGTGTAATTAGGTGAAAAAATGCTACGTGCTGAGACTGCATACACACGCACTCACAACTGGATGATGCCACCAGCCTCCTACATCAAGTGAAATTAATCAATCTTTTACACCATCGACAATAAACAACTTTGTAAACAGTATAGACTGAATTACATACGTGCAACTGAGATAAAAAAGAGCTTGAACCTGCTGATTATTCATTGAGAGCTTCACATTTTATGTGTATGGCGAAGGTCCCATGTATGACAATAAAACGCCCTCAAGTCTTTGTCTGTGCTTTTCTTGGATTTTTTTGACATCAAAGAAAAAGCATATCCAAGTTTTCCAAGTTTGCAGTAAACACAGCGGCCTCTGTTGTTCCAAACACATACTGCGATTCAAATAACATCGCAAACGGGTTGAATCGTCACGTATTATAATCTATTTTCAACCGGCTCACGGTGAATCGTTACATCCCTACGTAAATGTCATGTAAATGTATGGGTCAATATAGTTACAGATCCGGTACACAAACAAAACAGCAATGACTCACCTGTCTGCGGATCTCCTCTTTAATACTCTCTTGGGTCTCAGGCAGGGTGGGCATGGTAGCCATGTTAGACCAACGCAGAGGATGGACGACAGGCTTCAGGACCACATCACCAAACAGCTCACGGACGTGTGTGAAGAAGACGTACAGCACACGGTTCCCAATCTAATACAGGCAGTGCGAAAAGCATTCAATAACAGAATTACAAAAATGATTTAACTTTTGGACTGAAACTGAATCATATTTCATAAGAACATATCTCTGTTTGATGTGGCCTTGTGGTTTAGATCACGAAACGCAACGTAAACTTGAATTTGGCTCAGAAAACCACTGTTGCAAAAGGAGCCTTAAACAATAGATCTTGAATGAAGAGAGCGTGACGCATATTATAAGCTCACCTGTACTGTGGGATTGAGCACGATGGAGATATTCTGGATGTTCATCTTCGTGTCAGCCTCGCGAGCGATGACGTGGTCCATGTGTGTGATGAGCCAGGCTAGCAGAAGTCTACTCCCCGCATGTACCTCTCCCAAAAGTCGCTGAAACTCCTGCAGTTTCTCCGCCTCGCTGGGTCGCCCGCAGGCCTCCTCGAAGCGCGGGGCCATGTCTTTACCCAGCAGGCTATCGGGAAGCTCTCGCAGGTATTGCTTCAGCAAACTAGCCACCGTGTGGGGATCGTACTCCTCCAGACACGGACACTCTTCGCGATCATACGCTGCCTTCAGCTCGTCCACTTTAGACTTCATACCTACAGACAGAAGATCAGAAAATGATGGACAGTTTACATCAAAACCACACTCAATCGTTCTGTACATGAAGCAAAGTTCTATAAAAGAAAATTTAAGACGTACCAGAGACACGATAGATGCCTTCACATTTCATGCCGTAGCTCTCGATGTAGTCAACACACTCTCTGAAGATGGCAGGGAGCTGTATGCCATCATACAGCGCCGTTCTCCTCACCGCTTCTCCAAAAGGCGCTCCGAAGATCGGCCGAAATGTCGCAGCTGTCTCCGTGACGACAGGTTCGGGTTCCGTGGTGGGCTTCTTCTTCTTCTTCTTTTCTTTCCACTGTTTCACTACATCCGCTGCTGTCAGGTCCTTAGACTTCTTGTCCTTGGCCTTCTCCTCCTTTGGCCCTTTCTCCTTCACCTTGAAATCCTTGTCTTTCTTCTTGGAGAAACTGGGCTTCTTGAAGACGTGGATGCCTTTGGAACGCTTCATCTTGGACGGACTCTCGGCCTCATCGGCAGAACTGTCCTCCTGGAAAGCTGCGTATCCCTCGGCTGCACGGAAGAAGGACAGGAGAAAATAAGGTGAGAGGAGAAGAGAAGAGGAGGAAAAGATAATAGAATGGATAAGAAGAGGGGAAAGGTAGGAAAAGGGAAGATGAAAAGATAGACGAATGGAAGAGAGAAGAGGAGAGGAGACGAGATGGAGAAGACAATATATTAGAGATATGAAACGACAACAGAAAAAAAAAGAGCAGAAGAGATGAGACAAGAAGAGAACGGAAGAAATGGAATAAGAGGAGGAAAGACGAAATGAAATGAGGAGACGAGAGAAAAAGAGGTGAGATGACATTTACATCCAGACCTGATGCTACACAGAAAACATCCAATAAATGGCTGTGCAAAATTCACTGTCCCACCCTTTGGTTCTTTCTCTCTGCTAGTTGATCATCCTCAAGGTTAGATGAGATTGAAACCAGAAGAGAAGGTAGCGTGAAATGAGAGCAAGGGAAAGACACCAAAACTGATATAAAGAGGTCAGCGTCTGATTTAGTGGTGTTCCCGTGTGCCTGTTTCTTTTTTTAGTGATCCAGTTCTGTGTCCCAAGAGTTTCACTTCTCAGATCACAACTCACTAACCCGATTCTGACCCTGTCAGACAATATTCATGACCGGCTCCTCCACACACCTATTGGGGAAGGGATGGACCGGGTGTGTCCTTAAAGCGTCCATCACTTCCTGCCTGCCCGCGATAGGCTAATGCAGGTGGGCTAAATATAGTGGTATGAAAATACGATGTTTGCCCCGCTCTGAACATATGCAAAGAAACTGGAACAACTGGCCATGACGATCATACTTATTTCACCATTTTGACTACATGTAAAGGGACAGCTCACCCAAAAATGAAAATTCTGTCATCATTTTCTCACTCTCAGGTTGTTCCAAATCTATTTACATTTCTTTGCTATGATGTACATGGAGAAAGGTATTTGAAAGAATGTCAGTAAACAAACAGACCACATCCCTCCCCTGGGTTTGGTTACTGACATTCTTCCAAATGTCTTCCTATGTGTTTGTCAGAACAAAGAAATGTATCGAGGTTTGGAATCTGAGAATGATTAAATGATGACAGAATATTCATTCTTGGGTGAACTATCCCTTTAATATATTCAATATATACTATATATTACTTCACGCTTTTGCTCAAAAAAGACCTAAAAAGTTTTATTCCACAAGACTAATCGTGTCAGACCTTTTAGAAACTGGATTGCTTAATATTAGATCTCTCTCAAATAAAGCACTTTTTGTTAACGATATGATAACCCATCATAAAATAGACATGCTTTGTTTGACAGAAACATGGCTAAAGCCAGATGATTATATTACTCTAAATTTATCCGTTCCTCAAGATTATTACTATAAACACGAGCCTCGCCTAAAAGGTAGAGGGGGAGGTGTTGCTGCACTTTACAATAATTATTTTAGCATATCTCAGAAGTCTAAATTTAAATACAATTCTTTTGAAGTCATGGTACTTCACGTATCAACACCTAATACTAAGGACAAAACATTTTTAAATTTTATTCTAGCTATTGTATATAGGCCTCCAGGGCACCACACAGATTTTATTAAAGATTTTGGTGGGTTCTTATCAGAACTAGTACTGGCCGCAGATAGAGTCCTTGTCGTCGGTGACTTTAATATCCATGTAGACAATGATACAGATGCCTTGGGCATGGCTTTCAAAGACACTCTTAACTCCATGGGCGTTAGTCAACATGTGTCAGGACCCACTCACCTTCGTAATCATACTTTAGATTTAATACTTTCTTATGGTATGAATGTAGGACGATGTTAAAATCGTTCAGCAGAGTGAAGACATTTCGGATCATTGTCTGATATTATGTTTGCTTCAATGGCCTACGGCTGCAAATCAAACTCCTTGCTACAAATATGGTAGAACGATTACTTCAACTACCAAAGATGCGTTTCTCGATAATCTGCCTGAATTGTCTAAAATATCTAGCATGTGTAAAAATGTTGACGATTTTGACACTTCTATTGAAAATTTTAACTCTACCTTCTCGGAAATATTAGACATAGTTGCTCCTCTGCGTTTAAAGAAAATTAAAAATAGCAGCCCAACACCGTGGTATAATGAACACACTCAGACTCTAAAGAAAGCGTCCCGGAAAATGGAGCGCAACTTTAAGAAAACTAATTTAGAGGTATTTCGTATAGCATATACGAAATATACGAAATACGAAATACAGATAGTACTCGAAAATACAGGAATGCCATAAAAACTTCTAGATCCGCCTACTTTTCATCACTAATAGAGGAAAACCATCACAACCCTAGGTTTTTATTTAACACCGTGGCTAAATTAACAAAAGATAAGTCGTCAGCGACGTCAGATTCTGATTATCAGCATAACAGTGATGAATTTATGAACTACTTCACTAGTAAAATCCAAGATATAGGAGAAAAAATTATAACAATGCAACCTGTAGTGAAACCCGCTGAACAAACTAACTACAGTACCCCTAAGGAGAAATTGCAATTATTTTCTAAAGTTGATCACGATGAACTGTCTAAAATCATTAGATCATCTAAATCAACAACATGCATGCTAGACCCTATACCTACAAAACTACTGAAAGAAATGCTCCCAGAACTTATAGATCCTCTTCTTAGTATTATTAACTCATCTCTGACATTAGGACATGTGCCTAAAGCATTTAAGGTGGCTGTTATAAGGCCTCTTTTAAAAAAACCCAAACTCGACCCTAAAGAACTAGGGAATTACAGGCCTATATCGAATTTACCATTTATATCTAAAGTTCTGGAAAAAGTAGTTTCAACCCAATTATGCTCCTTCCTCCAAAGGAATGACATTAATGATGAATTCCAGTCCGGATTTCGAGCATGTCACAGTACAGAGACTGCTTTGATCAGAGTTACAAATGATCTGCTTTTAGCGTCTGACCGTGGCTGTATTTCGTTATTGGTGCTGCTAGACCTCAGTGCTGCATTTGACACCATTGACCACAGCATACTTCTACATAGACTCGAAAATTACGTTGGCATTAACGGAATAGCATTGAAATGGATTAAGTCTTATTTATCTGACCGTTTTCAATTTGTAGCAATAAACAATGAGGTGTCCCGCAAATCACAAGTCCAGTACGGTGTACCACAGGGCTCAGTTTTGGGGCCTCTGCTCTTCGCATTATACATGCTACCTCTAGGAGATATAATAAAGCGACACGGAATTAGCTTTCACTGTTATGCTGATGATACTCAACTTTATATTTCCTCGAAGCCTCATGAAACCCAGCAGTTTCATCGAATAAAGGATTGCATAGTTGACTTAAAAATGTGGATGAGTAACAATTTTTTACTACTAAACTCGGACAAAACAGAAGTGTTACTTACTGGACCGAAAACCGCTATACGTAACAACCAAGAATACCGCTTAACGATTGATGGATGCTCCATAAAATCCTCGTCATCAGCTAAGAATCTTGGCGTTGTATTCGATAGTACTCTGTCATTTGAAAGCCATGTCGCCAACACCTGTAAAATTGCATTTTTCCATCTTAAGAATATATCTAAACTACGTCATATGCTGTCACTGTCAGATGCAGAGAAATTAATTCATGCATTCATAACATCAAGACTAGATTATTGTAATGCACTTCTAGGTGGATGCCCTGCAGGCCTATTACAAAAACTGCAACTTGTTCAAAACGCGGCAGCTCGAGTTCTTACACGTACAAAAAAGTATGAGCATATAACCCCGGTTCTGTCAACCTTGCACTGGTTACCTATAAAGCATCGCATTAACTTTAAGATCTTGCTTATTACCTATAAAGCCCTACATGGTCTAGCGCCGCAGTATTTGAATGAACTTCTATTGTATTACAGACCTCAACGTACATTACGCTCTCAGGCGTCCTGTCAGTTGGTAATACCTAGAATTTCAAAATCAAGTGCAGGTGGTAGATCCTTTTCGTATCTAGCGCCTAAACTTTGGAATATTCTTCCCTGCACGGTCCGGGAGGCAGACACACTCTGTCAGTTTAAATCTAGACTAAAGACTCATCTTTTTAATCTTGCATACAATACTCCTCCATAATATTAATCCTCAGAGGATTTAGGCTGCATTATTTAGATCAACCGGAACCAGAAACACATCCAATAAAAATGATGTACTTGTTGCATCAAAGAGTGCAGAACAGTACTCTACTCTCAGCCAGTCTTGTCTCTTTGTTCCAAGGTTACCGCAGGATGCAGTTCATGCCCAGACCCGATGGTAGAGCTGAGAATGGGAAGCGGTGACCTGACAAGAGCTAAGAGGATAGAGCTGGATAAAGGACGCCACAACTCTGATTTTCCTACAACATTTCAAATGTTATTAGATTGTGAATGATAATCTTAAATCTATCATTTACCTTATTAAGTTTATATTTTATTTTTATTTAGCCTTGTTGTGCAAGCACTGTTGAGCTTGTGCAGAGGCAGCAGCTTTTGCCAGAGGGGAACTGGAATCCCCTGGTTGGGCCTGGGTTCTCCTGAGGTTTTTTTCTCGATGGGAGTTTTGGGTTCCTCACCACCGTTTGCATATTGTTTTGCACTATCTGCCTGGCCGGGGGGGCTGCTTTAGAATTCAGAAATTAGACATAATTAATATTGCATATAAGAATTTATAGTCCGTTTAATATTTGACCTGTGGTTCTTTCTCCTTTATCGCCAATGTGTGCTTTCACTGTGTGTGTGTGTGCGTCTATGTCAATGTGTGTGTGTGTATGTATGTTTGCATATTGTGTGTGTGGAGCATTTGTATGTCTGTCTTTGTTGTTTTCACCTTTGTCTTGTTTTTACAGGTATATGCCTTTAGTTTTTTTACTTGTATTCAATGTGTCTCATGTACAGCTGCTTTGTAACAATGAAAATTGTAAAAAGCGCTATATAAATAAAGTTGAGTTGAGTTGAGAAACAGCTGAATGCGTTTTAATTTCATATTTCATCTAATATTGTTACATGAATATTTGAATGCTTTTTAAACTACAATCAGAGTACTAACATCTATATTACAATATATTTTATTTTCCCTATAACTAGTTGGATTACTTTGGGTTTGTAGATCATTTGAAACTGATAGATGGAGCAGCCCAGCACTAAAAGATTCTAAAAGACAAATTCAGCTGTATGAATATTTCCGAAAACAGTTGCCCCCCTGTAGGCGTGCAAAGGGGGGGAACTACAGCATGAGCACATAATACATTATGGCATTATCCCTGCATAAGGGTTGTTTCATTATACGCTTGTTAAGCCTGAGCCTTTAGCGGCAAGCTGATAAATTGCGATTAAAGTCACTTCCATGTTGGCCCTTCCAGTCTCTCTCGTGAAGCCAACATGGAAGTGACTTTAATCGCGATTTATCAACTTGCCGCTAGAGGCACTAAGAACGAGTGGGACTAAGAACCCTTGTTACGAAACAGGAATTCATGTACGAAAAAAAACTTTCTGAGATCTACACCAACACCAAGTGTATCCAGCTCAGAAATACTGCGTCATACGTCCAATTCGTAAGGAGTTGACCATGTTAAGAATGAGAAGCCAGCACGTTTAACAGTGTAACGAAGTCAGAATGAATGCAATAACATGTTTCCCCACCTTTAAGCTTAAACTAAGACTTATGGAACACACAAACTCTAATGCCATGTTGCTACTTAAATAGCTTAAATAGAAGATGCTATTAAATTATCGGATCAATCAATTATTCTATTAGTGATTTAGTTCAACAGATAAGTTGTAACGTTGAGTGTAAATATGCAAGAATATTTATCTTACTGCGTTTCTCCTTTTTCTTAAACTTGTTCTTCTTCTTGTTGTGTTCCTTCTCGTCATCGGACACTGCATCGGGCGGCTCATGGTGGTGTCCATCATGTGGGGGAGAAGGGTCGCCCGTACGATACAGACCCGGGAACTTAATGGGGCTAATTTCTTCGGAGCTTGGGGTACGAGCCACTCCCCCAGGGTGCTCTGTCCTCCTCTGCTCCGTAGGGCTGCTACTGGGGGGCAGGAAGCACTCTGTCATCTCTGCACTGCCCGGCTATCAGCTACTTTCAGCACGCTGCCCTGGATTTAGCTGACTGCACAGACGACAAGTCACCTCTCCATGTCCCTTAAAGAGAAGAAATTAACAGATTTTAATATCTTGAGTATTAAACCTGAATACTTCTCCTTCGATTTTTGATGCACAAGTTGAGGGAGGAATAGAATATAAATTTTGTTCAGTGTGTTTGTTAAACCAAATTCAGCTGGTGTGAGTCCTTCATCAATCCTTCATCTGACCGCAGAAAACAAACAAAGATATTTTGAAAAAAAATTGGTAACCATACAGCGGACACAAAACCAAAGTGAATGGGTGCAGGTAAACAACATTCTTTAACGTATTTGATTTGTGTTCTGCGGAAAGTAGAAAGGTTTAAAATGATAAGAGGGTGAGTAAATACCACAGAATATAACTTAAACGTTCAAATCAGCCAATACAAGAGCCTACCAATGATCCCACTGCCCTCTGGTGGCAAAAAGTTGTATGCATTATTAACTAAAGACATTTTTCTGGTTTTTATTATCATTCTTAATAGTCGTGTTCTGTTACATTTAAATCTATTTGAAAAAACTGTTAACTTTACTGTACTAATATTTTGCATTCAATATTCACGTTTCTTTTAAAAAAGTTGTCAAATTTGTTGAAAGCACCAACAATTTTGAATTTTTACATGTTTTTGTAAAAAAAAAAAAGTCATAATAACGTTTATTTCGGTAAAAGTTTCACCAACAATCACAATATGAAAATTTGAAACCTTCACAGGCCTGAACAAGACAAGTCATTTTTATACCGCGTTTAACTATTTGTATCGTGTCAAAGCAGCTGCACAGGAATACAGTTGAAAGAAAAAGTATGTGAACCCTTTGGACTTACTTGGATTTCTTCATAAATTGGTCATAAAATGTGTTCCGACTTTCATCTAAGTCACAACAATAGAGAAACACAGTCTGCTTAAACTAATACCGCACAAACATTATATGTTTTCATGTTTTTATTGAACACAACATGTAAACATTCATAGTGCAGGGTGGAAAAAGTATTTGAAACCCTAGGCTAATGACTTCTCCAAGTGCTAATTGGAGCCAGGAGTCAGCCAGCCTGGGGTCCAATCAATGTGATGAGTTTGGATATGTTGATTAAAGCTGGCCTGTCCAATAAAAAACACACACCAGTTTTGAGTTTGCTGTTCTGAAGAAGCGTTGTCTGATGTGAACCATGCCTCGCACAAAAGAGCTCTCAGAAGACCTACGATCAAGAATTGTTGACTTACATAAAGCTGGAAATTGTCCATGTGTCCACGGTAAGACAGATTGTCTACAAATGGAGAAAGTTCAGCACTGTTGCTACACTCCCTAGGCGTGGTCGTCCTGTAAAGATGACTGCAAGAGCACAGCGCAGAATGCTCAATGAGGTGAAGAAGAATCCTAGAGTGTCAGCTAAACACTTACAGAAATCTCTGGCACATGCTAACATTTTTGTTGACAAATCTACAATAAGGAAAACATTAAACAAGAATGGACTTCATGGGAGGACACCACGGAGGAAGCCACTGCTGTCCAAAAAAAACATTGCAGCACGTTTGAAGTTTGCAAAAGAGCACCTGGATGTTCCACAGCACTACTGGCAAAACATTCTGTGGACAGATGAAACCAAAATTGAGTTGTTTGGAAAGAACACACAACGCTATGTGTGGAGAACAAAAGGCACAGCACACCAACATCAAAACCTCATCCCAACTGTGAAATATGGTGGAGGGGGCATCATGGTTTGGGGCTGCTTTGCTGCCTCAGGCCCTGGACGGATTACTGTCATCGATGGAAAAATGAATTCCAAAGTTTATCAAGACATTTTCCAGGAAAACTTAAGACCATCTGTCCGCCAACTGAAGCTTAACAGAGGATGGACGATGCAACAGGACAACGACCCAAAGCATAGAAGTAAATCACCAACAGAATGGCTTCAACAGAAGAAAATACGCCTTCTGCAGTGGCCCAGTCAGAGTCCTGACCTCAACCCGATTGAGATGCTGTGGCATGACCTCAAGAGAGCGATTCACACCAGACATCCCAAGAATATTGCTGAACTGAAACACTTTTGTAAAGAGGAATGGTCCAAAATTTCTCCTGACCGTTGTGCAGGTCTGATCTGCAACTATAGGAAACGTTTGGTTGAGGTTATTGCTGCCAAAGGAGGGTCAACCAGTTATTAAACCCAAAGGTTCTCATACTTTTTCCACCCTGCACTATGAATGTTTACATGTTGTGTTCAATAAAAACATGAAAACATATAATGTTTGTGCGGTATTAGTTTAAGCAGACTGTGTTTCTCTATTGTTGTGACTTAGATGAAGATCAGAACACATTTTATGACCAATTTATGAAGAAATCCAAGTAAGCCCAAAGGGTTCACATACTTTTTCTTTCAACTGTATATACATAGAAGAAATATAGACATAAGCAGATTGATATTGATTTATAGACGGATGAATAATTTTACTTAACTAATCTGTAAAGCATTTTGAACAGCAATCTGTTATAAAAAGACAAGCTTATTATTATGATTGGTAATATTGAAATTATAGAATCATGAACTGTCACATATAAACCAGCACATTTGTTTTTCCTGAATCATACAAGCTTGTCAAATTTTCTATGTAGCACTTTTAGCTCATAGTTGAATGAAGTTAAGATGATAATTTCTTGTGTAATTCGACATGAGGGTAAATATCCTTTCGATCTAAAATTACTGGCAGGTACGGTGGGATAACTCAGAAGCTTTTTTATAAAAAAATTGAAAGATAAATGGAAAAGGTTGTGGATATTATGTATTAGTATATGTAATAGCATGTAACACTGCACCACACAAAATATCATATAATCTTACTGTAAACTATCAATATACAGAACCAAAAATAGGCTATTTACAATGTATTTATAGTTAGGGCCCTGCCACATCTATAGCGACCCTTTTATGTTTATTGTAACTTACACAACATATAAAGCTCAAGCCCGTTCCCATCAGATTGGTAATTGAGAAGTTAAATGCCACACCGTAATGATTTAAAGACTTCAAACGTGAATACATTTCTCCTGACAGCAGCTGTTTCGATGAATGAACAAACACACCTCAGACAAAATGACGCTATTTGCAAACTCACGATACAATAACCAGACCAACACACATCTTATACAACCAGCTTCCAACTGAACAACAGTATTCATAATAATAATAATGTTAAATTATGGCATGAAAGTGCGGTTCATAGCCTAGCATGCTAGCTAACGAAACTGTGTTTTTCTGGTTTAATCGATTCTGTAAATCAGTGAATAAAAAATGGTTGTATAAACAAAAAAACTTAAAGATGAGATTGATTAGAACAGACCAGCATAAATATTTTAAATAAACAATCACTGTACAAACCAGAAGGGATCAATGTAACAGCTGTACTTCCTGTTGCCTGTTTACGTGCCAAATGATTTGCACATGCGCAGTCGCAGCCATTTGGAATCATGGGAAATGTCGTTTGTAATAACTCCGATATCGGCTAAATCAAGAGATTATAATTTTACACGCAGACGTGGGAACGTTCCTCAAATATAATTTAAAATACATCACATTTTATTTAGCAAAATGACAAAAAGTCAAATTTGTTCCGAGTTATTTTATTTTATCGTCTTGCGCAATACTAGGTGCATGTGTGGCCAGCAGGTTGAGCTATTTGAGCAACAAAACGGGCAAAGGTGCATTCTTAAATCTGAATGAACGATGTCTAAATTCTTTCATACCGTTTGTAAAATCTATGATTCATACCCAAGCCTTAGCAAAAAAAAACACCGGATGCTATTTAGTGATTCTTGGTTGGGTAAGTTTGCCATGAAATCATATTAATGATGCAGACATTATTGCGTTTTTTTATGATCATGTCCATTATCAGGGAGATGCCTGATTACAGTTTGGACGTATTTTACGGCATGAATAATAAAACTAGAACATAGCATACATTCAGCTGATAAAGGCAACTATGAATCAGTGATAAAAGTCATTTGATAATGGCTATATATTTTATATACGTTTACAGTGATATAAAATATCACATAGAGTCTGAAAATGTATTGAGGGTTTCATTTCTGTTTGTTTTGATGCTGGTTTGACCAGAGCCATTGAGAGAGATCAACCAATTGAAGTCCAAAACGCTCGAGCCTAGTTCCAGGAAGTTATGTTTTCTCTTTATATGCTTTATTTCTTTCGTTTTTTTATTCAATAAATGGCTTTCATCTTAAAAATTGGTGAGAAGTTTACTTAAGTTGGTATGTTTAGTCGCAGCTCCATGCATAACTAGTAACTTCCGGGAACTTTTGAGAGCCTCCGGCAATTGCTGTGAAAAGACTGTTCCATTGTAGTCAACGGAGTTGACGCGACTCTCTCTTTCTCAATGCCTCTGGCCTAAACCAGCTAAGGACCAGTGAAACCAGCACAAACCAGCATCGAAACAGCATATGCTGTTTTTTTCAACAGCTTCTGACAACAATGTTTTGGAGCTCCAGTGCTATTGGAATTGAAAGCACGTACACACACACGTGCAGAAGTGCGCTGTACATACAAACCCAATGCTCACACAAACAGATATGGAGGATGAAATAAGATTGCCTCTTTATTCCCTTTTTTACACCCAGAATCTGGAACCTTGAGGTAATGAGATTTTCTGAGCTGCCTTTTGTGCTGGACTTTATCATAGTCAATAATATCAATGGCTCTAATCCCCATCTGTAAAGCTAACAAAAGACAAAACCCACAGTGTCTGTTCCACACAATTTGACCTTTGATCTTAACGATGTGTGAGCCTGTGAAAGAGTTGTCCTTATTCTCTGGTCATGTCAGATATGTGCTGGCATGTCTAGAGGGACAAAAACACATTTGTGTATCGAGAAAAACTAAATGTAGATTAAAACCCAAAAGAAGATATTTTGAGAAATGTCTTTGGTTTTGTGTACAAGGGAAGTCAATGGGGTTCAGTATTGATTGGTATCACCAACCTTCCTCAAAATATTTTCTTTTGTGTTCTGCAAAAGAAAGAAAATCAATGTGCAAATGATAAAATAATTATTATGTTGGGTGATTTATCCCTTTAGGCCGAAACTGTTGCGTTATTTTTACCGTCTCCCTTATCGAGGTCTTAATCACAATTTACATTACATATAAAGGTGATGTCATTCCATTTTGTTATCTGGTTAAACTTGTTTTGATGAGATCAGCGTAAACTCCTTACTGATAAACGGCACATAATGAGCATTCCTTTACCTGTCAGTCAAAGCCCTCTGACCACTGCTAATCCAATTGAATCATGCTCCCATTATCTGGAGTTTATCTACAGTTTCAACTTTGGCCCAGAACAGAGAGATGTTTTGAAGAAACACACATACACACGCAGTGCATGAGAGAATCGTCCAGAGGAGAAGCACGGCATCCGTACACCCTGTTTCCTCGGTGGATTTAATTATTTTGTTTTTTGTTTGTTTGTTTTGTATTGCTGTAGGAATCGAGTGCCTGGATCATGGCGCTTCTCTCTGACGGGGTGAAGTATTGTGTTTTCTCTGGTTTGATCCTTTGTGATTTTCATTATTTGTGCAATGCTGAAATGAAGGCGTTCTGAGGAAATGATGTTATTTTCAGGGAAATTATTTTTCTTGAAATGCTGGTTATTTATTTGAAATATTCAATCTGAAAAGGATGTGGGCCACCTTAGGTCCAAAGTACCAGAGCCATGTCAAGAATTATTTATATGATAGGTTTTTACTGAAGGATCTATTGTTTAACATTCTTTGCGTAAACTAAACATAATGTAAGTTTCTCATAGAACTGAAAATTACTAGAGGTTCTTCAGAAAGAGATGAGATGAAGTTCTCAGTTTTATTTGGGTATCAATTTATTCTCCACTAAAATTACTTTGAAGGAAAAAAAACCAAGGAGACTGTGTTTAGATACAGGATTGTAGATCATAGAGGTAAAATAATCTGGATTTGGGTAAATTTGATGAGAAATCATCATATTGAGATCTCTGATAATTTTGACTTTTGATTGCAGACTTGAAAAATCTGAGCTTACCTTGTGTTATAAGATCTCTTCTGAAACTGTAAATCGACGAACATTTTTGGCTCCTTTTATCTCAAGATAAATATTTGAGACGCATCTTAAACTTTTTATTTGCTCATGCACCATTTAACAACATTGAAGTCTAATGGAAAAATAGTATTGTTTCTTTCTTAGGGCTTTCTAATTATGGCTCAACGTTGAGATGTTTCTTATATCCCTTTACTGAATCATATCTTCCTTTCTTCTCAGTTCAATCTCAGCTCTGTCCCATAGCTCGTTCATTTAGACATTCAGGAACAATCTTCTTTGAGATTTTTTCAGATCAGCTAGTGTATCATCTATGCTCAAAACGTTGTGGATGTGACAACAAACAAAGATATGATAATGAGCTTTTCCTAATTAGTCTGGTGGCACGATGCACAAATAAAAAAGAATTGCTAACCCAAGGGTCTTCACTGAGTTTTCCATTAGGAAAAGATGAAGCAGAGAAGTTCAGCGAATAGCACCATTAGCCTGAAATGTCGTAATTACCCACAGCTGCTCAACCATGAGAAACGTTTGTCACGGCGACGGATTACTTTGCCATCCACAATCTTGATTTACCACAGCAATCCTTTTTTTCAAAGCTTTGATAGTAGAGTTTTGGAGTTTTAAGATTGTGTCTGTGTGTATTTCTGTATGGTGTGTATTTATCGTGGATTTGTTTGGTGTCAAAGTGCAAATAGGGGAATTCTCAATTTCTTGAAAGGTTGATTAGCTGTGCCTGTGGTTTTGTGTGTTACTCCCTTGGGCAAAAGCACAAACCATATAAAACTTTGCTCTGATGAGATAAGCTTATCTCACTTTTTGAGAAATGAATCTGAAACAAATCTGCTTGGCTATTAGATAAGCGACGCCTCATACTGTTAGGACAAGAACATAATTCAAAATGTAAAATATGACTTTGTCATGGTTTAGAAATCTGTCCCAAATGACACACTATGCACTATGCCCTTAAACCATGCACTATGCACTCAACCATGTAGTGTATGAATTTTAGAAGGGTTGTATCGTCCAAAATGGAATACTAAACGGTTTTATAATAATCGGAAGTATATCGGTTTCCCAGACTAGAGCAAATGACATCAAACGCACGGCACAATGCGTGTGAATAAACATCTATTTGTGTATTGTGCATCTAATGTAGTTTTCATGTGTTTTGCCCTGAAATACTTTAGTAATCATCAGATTGAAGCGTTATCACTCTGAAAGAGAGTTTTGCTAGAGGAGCATCTGATAGACCCGCCTCCCTTCCCCTACATAAGAGAATCTGCCACCGTTGAGTGCGTGAAGTGTCCACAGTTCCACACTCATATTTTCGGTTGAAAAAGTGCATCATCCCGGTACTTGAAGTGCACTTCTTTTTTGAGAATTTTCAATGCGAACGCACTACTCACACTATTTATACTACAAAATGGCGTAGAATAGTGCATAAGTGCGCGATTTGGGACGCAGCTGGTGTCTACCTTAAAGTAACCTTCACATCGCACAGCAATGCTTAAATATCCCAATGTAATTCTTAAAGGGACAGAGCTCAAAAAAAAAATGAAAATGTAATGACTTTCTCCAGTTGAACATAAAAGAAGATATTTAAAAAAAATGTCACAGTGGTTGTCTGATTGTCAACGTTTTTTTAAATGTCTTCTTTTGTGTTCTGATTTCTGTTCAGCAGAAAGAAAGTCATACAGGTATCGCATCACATGACAATGCGTGTAAATGATGAAAGAATTGTCATTTTTGTGTGAGCTATTCCTTTAACACTTAATAAATATGACAAATAACACATAAAACAGTGATTCTGAGCCAATGGCTTTCGGCTGAACAGTTCAGATTCAACAGTCCGAGGTTAGGCAAGGTAACAGTTCTAGGGCAAGGTTACTGTCAGAGAGAATCTTAACTCTTGGCTTTCAGCTCAAATACATCAAGAGGTTTTTAAAACATGATATTCTTTCTCATGTTTAGTTCTTTTGGTGAATTTTTGTGTCCATAAATCCGGCAGATCTGATGGGAAAGCTTAAAAGTTGAGTCGTCTCGAGCTGAGTTTGAGTGGATTAATGTTCTTTGCTCTGACACTTGACAGATGTTAAAGATCTAAATGAGCAAAGTAAAACTGTCACCGTGTCATCTCGCTCGTGAGAGTTTGTGCTCTTAATAACATGCGCATTGGCCTGTCTCTCAAAAACAAACATGTTTGCACGTGTACCATGTTTTCGTTATTTACACTGTCCAATCCCATAGTTTCTTGACACATTCTGTGTTGAGTTTTTGTCAGCCCTTGTCAAAACAGCCAATTGTTAGCCTGTCGCAAACTGATAAGAGCGTGACATGGGTTGAGCACTAACAATGGTGTCGTGGGATCTCAAATGAACCCTTGATGGTGGCACAACAGACCTGGCAAAACATTAACAACCTGAGCAGCTTCTTACCTCATTCTTTATGAAGGAAGTTTTCTATCAAGGCACACACAAGTATTAAGAAGACAAATAAGAAGAATGAGTGCATAAGAAGTATAACTTTATTCACGAGACTAGAGTTTATAGTTTCTGGCCTGGGCACAACTTGCTATCTCTATGAGTACAATGATTCAATTACAATCCTATAAGAAAATGTTATAATGATGTAAAATCAATTTCTTATGATGTTGCAAATCTTTAAATGTGTCCTTACAATATCTTTTCTCTCTTACAAGTCTGTGAAATCCAGGCTCAAGTTGCATGATATTGGATCTGCAGCAAAGTATAAAAAATGTGTGTTTATTGCTGTAAACAATAGATGATATAATGAGATACAGAACTCAAAGTTTAATTTTATTATTTGATAAATACTGAAATACAACATTTTATTATTTTGCACAGAATACCTTCCTTAACATTGTTGATAATCTTTCAGGCAGTATTAAAGACATCAAGGTTATATTTTCACATGTTTTATATTGAAAACAATAAACCACGCACACAAAGACTTTAAAGAAAAAGTGTCTCTATTATTTTGTGCTACATTGAATTTTCTGTAAAACTTGTCTCTTAACATTGTTTTCTTGTCTCTTATTTGTGCACAAATATATTTCTTGTGAAGTCTGTTTTGACTCTGTTTTTATGTCTGCTTTCTTTCTGGTTTATTTCTTTGCAGCATTTTTATATTTGACAAATTGTTTACCCGCAAAATCACAAATGCCATCAATTTAAAACCCCTTACAATGTCTGTGACAGTTTAGAAACATGAACATAGATAAACAGTCCTGTTCCAAAACTTCTCCAGAATTTCAGATAAGGCTGTCAAATGATTAATCGCATCCAGGATAAAAGTCTGTGTTTACATAATACATGTCTTTGTACAGTGCATAATTATTTTTTGTTTATAAAGACATATGTTTACTTGTATTTATTTATTTTTACCAATAATTTAAATGATATATAAACGTTTATTCATCTTTATATTAGTCTTAAATATATGCATGTATGTGTTTTAATAAACACAAAATAAGCACAGTTCTTATTTATTACGTAAACACAAACTTATGTGATTCAATATTAACAAACAATTTTACATCACAGACCTGCAAGCACAATCTATATAGGTGACTTCTTTACTATAGGTGAATATTTGAGTCATGTTTTCACGGCTGTATTATTTTTATATTCTTTCTCAGGGTTACACGGGAATGGAGCTGCTAGACTTTCTGCTTGAGCAGCCTCATAGGAACACTCATATGGAGACGGATGGTGACCATGGCAACCCTGTGTGGTCAATTGCAGAGCAAAGCGTGAGTGATATGCTGTTTGCTATTTGTGACCTGAGTTCCTCTGTGAAATGACAAGAAGAAGCTTCCTACCGATGGCACACTTGCAAGCTTTCATTTGTATTACTAGGATAATTAATGCGACAACCTAATAATATCTTCCTGCAAACACAGAGAGAAACACACATACAGCACAAGCTGAATTTGACCCAGATTTGTTTGTCAACCTCACACACTGCGTGTCACTTTTGATGTGTTGATGCTGCAAGAAAATGTATTCTTATCTAAAACTTTTCGCTTGGTTGTTTAGTGAAAAGGAAATATCTTTTCTTTGTAATTTTCAGCCTGTGAAAGTTATGGTTACGTGAGCAACAAAATTCGCAATGCTGTTCCAAAAACAAAACATGCTTGTTTTTGTAAAATGTCAACAAATGGTTCAATATTGTGAGAAAAACATACTTGCATACTTAACATACTTAAACATCAAGCCACTAAAATAATAACAAGCCTTAAAAATTTGAACTGATAAGAACGTTTTACAAGCATAAACCAAAAATGCCATGTTCTTGAAAGATTTTATATTTTTTCTTTTCTTAACTATCTTACAGACTGAGAAAACATGATGGCTTTAAAAAATTACATTTAATTTCAAGATTACGTCGTACATTTAATTGCTTAAGAAAATGCCATTTAATTAAGTTTCAATTCACACATTTTAATGCAATTCGTACTCAATATTCCATGTAATGATGGTAAGCTACTTTTTAGAATTGTTGATGGTGACTTCTGTGTTCACGCAGGCTTTGTCTCATGGTGAGGGTGCTGTTGATAACTTCCTGGACTCCCTATTGCATGCGTCAGACAACGTGTCGAACTCTTGCTCGCCCCTGTGGGTTTCCTCCCCCTGCGACAGCGGAATCAGTGACGACACACCGTCAGACCACCTGGACAGCCCCCCGCCGCCTGACCCTGTCATCCTCCCTCACCAAGCATATCTTCATCCTCCTCATCAGCAGAAAGAGGAGCCCAGCGCACCCGCTGGCAACACAGAGCCGGATTTCTCCATTGATCTAGGTGAGAATTCCCTCTTCCCGAACCATCACACAACTCAATAGACTTTCAAAGCTTCAGAGTTCAAAGCAGCTGTTGATGTAGTAAAAACGGTAGTCAGAATGTATCCCTATTTATGAACTCAGGAAGGGAAACCTGTGATCTTTCTGGGTCGCAACAACAAACAAGTGTTTTACCCCAGTCCTCCACTCCACTTTTCTGCCTCTAATGCAGGTCTGAGGTCACTAAAAGGGATGATATTGTAACATGTTAACATAATTTTCACGTGTTAAACACGACGCTATGCTGCTGCGCTGCAAATCCATTAATTACAATCATTGCACTTCTTCTAATTAAATCCAGTTCATTGCAAAATGTAATTGGACACAAGTATGATCACTCAACCTTGTCAAAGTCACGGCACAGCATCCTGAGGTAGGTTAAGTTTAACACCTAACGTTCTAACAACATCAGCGACATATTCAATGATCCTTTGTGAACAACTTTATTCGAAAGTAAAACCCAATATGAAATCCACAATCAAATAAATATTAAATAAAAAAATGAAGATCAAATAAAACCAAATAAAAATCCTTTCATCATTTATTCACACTCAGGTGGTTCAAAACCTGTTTGTGTGTCTTTATTCAGTGAAACACAATAGAAGATATTTTGAGAAATGTCTCTGTGGTTTTGTGTTCATATAATGGAAGTCAATATCGTTTTTGGTTATTAACGTTCTTCGAAGTATCTTCTTTTGTGTTCTGCAGACAAAAGAAAGTCATACAGGTTTGGAATGACATGAGGATAAGATCAAAGATTTTTTTATTGGGTGCATTAGACCTTTACCTTGAGTGATGTTACTTTTACATGCCGTGTGTCCTAGATTTTCACAGTGAAAGGTTGAGCCGGTCTACTTGAAATGATGTCCACCCTTTTCAAAGCCTAAGAAACTAAATGGACTTTTTATTGTACCCGCAGTCTTGATTCTGTGTTTGTGTGTTATATCTGCAGGTGATTGGGAGGCTTGTCTATTTCCTGCCGGTCAGACAGACTCTCAGTTTATCACAACAGCGCTGAGAATTCAACCGAATCAAGCTTACCAACTCAGTGTAAAAGACCTGCTGCTATCCAACATCGGAGAACCAGTGAGTACTGAGAGACAGAGAAAAATTTGTGTCTTATTTATGTATATTATGTGTCTAATCTGTCTCGCGCTGACAATATGAGCTGTGACATCCAAATGAACTCTATTAACAACCATCTGGAGGAGCCGTGGAAATGTCAGATGATACTGGAGATGGGTTGAAACTGTCATTATATCTGGTCTCCCATGGTTTAAAAATCTTCATTTTGACTGAAATATAAAGCAGAATAGCACTTCCTTAGCGTGCAATCCCAGAATGTATTGTGGCTGGCAAAAAAGTCATCAGAGATATGTGAAAACCAGTCTTAATTACCACGGGAACATGTTTAGTAAAGGACAAAAATACATTGTATGGGTCAAAATTATTGATTTTTCTTTATGCCAAAATTCATTAGGATATTAAGTAAAGATCATGTTCCATGAAGATATTTTGTAAATACCTTAAATATATAAAAACTTAATTTTTGTGAATGTTTGGCCTGCCACAGTGCCCCTGATTAACAATTTCAAAGGTAATTTTCACAATATTTTGTTTTAAACGGTTGTATCTCAGCCAAATATCCTCCTATTCTAACAACTCATACATCAATAGAAAGCTTAATTATTCAAACTTTTCAGTTTTCAGCTATTTATATAAAAATACATATGTTAATTATAAGGGATGTTACAATATCAAAATCTCACCGTATGATAATACCTTGGTACAAGTCCACTACGTGATATTTATTGGGATATTTAAAATGACAAACGGTGACTTTGAAACGTGTCATAAGCATCTTCTTTTCTTTATCCTCTAATCATAACTGTTGCTCGGAGAAAAAAATCTGTAAAACTAGGGCACAATATACTGTATTAATATGAAGGAATTTTCCGTTTTCATTTTAACAGTTGTTTTACCTGTATTATATATTTTGCACTGCATTAAATTTCAGTTTTTGCATTAACAGAAAATAAATGAAAATGTGGTAATTTTCTGCCAGTACTTTATCTGTTTTTTATGGGATTTTTTTACAGTGTGGGTCAAATTACCTAAAAAACCCTTTTATAAAATCAAATAATTGCACCAGATGGACCTTGCCAAAGGTAACATCTTTAATTCTCAATGTTAGGCCCACAAGACCTGTCGTTTCATACAGTCATGTGACCACGGTAATATTGACACAATTTTGCTATTGCGATAACACGAAATCGATAATATTCCATACCTACTGATCATACTTGACCTTCCTTAAGTGCTGACTAGAGATGCACTGATATATCGGCCAATAATCGGTATCAGTCGACAAAAGCAATTTCTCACATCAGTTGCTGGCTGATGGTTTAAAAACAACTGATGACGAGGGCCGATATATCTTGTCAATCAAAAGAGGACAGGACAATGCAATTAATTTGTGCTCTGTATAGATAAAATGTTAAGAAACATTCAATATTAACAGAATTAATAACATTCAGAAAGTAAAGAAATATTCATTTCATCTTAAAATCGGTATTGAGATTGGCAGATATCGTTCTGTACGTTATTGAACCAAGTGAGATCAATAATTTAATCGATGATGCCACATGGGTGGTGGAAATATGTTCAGATCGAATTAATGTCAAATTCTTGCGGTAAATAACATAGATTGCTTTTAAATTCTACTTTTGTTATCCTTTTTTTGTTATCTGTTGTTTTATATTTAATTCATTCATAAGATTCCAGACAGGGATTCCCCAGGGTCCTAGAGCTCGTAGGCTCATGATCATGTGCAACAGCGCTTCTACTTTCTTAACAAACTAAAAGATGTATAAATGGAATTTGTATACATTTAGAAAGATTGATATAAATGCACTTAATCAAAAGCAGGATGCATGTAAGTCTGCATGTCATAATAATAAGGAACGATGCTTCTAACCACAGCATTAGACCTGTAGTTCCTACTAACTTTGCGATGCTGCTTGCGATTGGTCTTTTTTTTCTGCAGTGCTTAATAGCTGACCTGAGGACATTACAGGGCAAAATAAAGTATACCAGAGAGCACATTTCTCAGGGATTATACATCCTCGCTAATGTTTCGCTGTACTTTAGATGATGCTAAATTAACGTTATTATATGTTGTAATGGTACACACACAATTGAACAACAATTTGTTAATGCTAGAAATGCGTAATGTGTCTGTTTGTGTGTTCAGTCCAATGCTACATCACAGCAAGAGCTGATTCTCAGCGAGGACGAGAAAAAACTTTTAGCCAAAGAAGGAGTCAGTCTTCCCAGCCAGATGCCTCTAAACAAGGTACAAACACACATTTGTGATGTTAAGCAATGGAGGATGTGATATCATAACCTCACATGGTCAAGCGCAAATAAGATCAGCCTCTTCATATCCTCTGCGTGTCACAACTCTGTTGGAGGCGAATCAGGCAGACAGAATAGGCTTTCAAACAAACCGAGATGAATGAAGAGACTGATTAAAGAAAATAACACCATTAATCCTTTCATCCTAAAAGAATATTTTGCTTTTTTACTTTCTCCTCTTGTAAAGGGTAATGATGGTGATTAGGACAATGTGATTCCGATTCACGTGGCGTCTGCCGTCTCAGACCTTTTCAGATCAAATCTACCACTTTTGAAAAAAACAGCACATGCTGGCTTGTTATGTTTTGATATTGGTTTCCTGGTTTGTGCCAGTTCAAACTGGTCCTTAGCTGGCCAGGTGCTGTTCCATAGTTTAAAGGAACACTCCACTTTTTTTGGAAATAGAAATCACTCCGCCTGCTTTGGCCATGTTAAGGCAGAAAACTTACTTGATTATTACACCGGAATGGGAGTATCGCTCCTAATCATATCGGCCTAGAAAATCGCAACATTTTAATTAATGCAGAAGAGTAAAGGTAAATAGGAGAAATATCGAAACTATTTGGTTAATTTTTTTGCTACTGGTCTAATTGGATTCGATGATCTATGCTAAGTTATGCCAAAAGTTTTATCCCTCGGCTGAATAGACTCCGAACGGTTAAACACAACTTGGTAACTCTGGGGGACTTGGAGAATGGAGTGTTCCTTTAAGCTGGTCAAACCAGCATCAAAACATCGTTCAACAGGGACATTCTATAATAGATTGGTATCGGAATACTAATAACAAGATGAGAATTACCTTGCTTCCATCTCATGCTTTCACTAGTATGAAGAAAAGATTTTGAAGAAGATACGGAGAAAGATCCGGAACAAGCAGTCGGCGCAGGAAAGTCGTAAGAAAAAGAAGGAATATGTTGATGGACTCGAGGACAGGTGAACACGTGCACAAAAGCACATTCTGCACAAAACAGTGTATTTGTAGATGGGGTTTTAACCATCTAATGTATGAATTTCAAAATCATTTCAGCTTAAAATCATTTGTTCTCTTTTTTTAAATAATAAGACAACCGATCATCTATCAGTTTTGACTGTAATGTACCTGACTTTGACGAATAAATCCATGAACCCTAGCCGCCCTGTTAGGGGCAAAAATAAACAGAGGTGGATTCTTCCCGAACGCATATACAACATCAAAGAAAAACTCATTACCAAGTCAACTTGAAGAAGTTGAAATTGAGGTCGAAAGTCATTAAATATCCAAGCTCGGACTTATCATAACTTGTGATCAAAGGAATGAAACATCCTTCTGGAAAACTATTTAGAACACACCAACACACAAAATTTAGGCATGAAATTACCCTTAAAGGACGAAGCGCTGGGTTTATCTGTCCAGAGGACAGACTCATTTCAGCGAGACTTCCATTCACCATGCAATCAGAAAAAAGTGCCACAGTCATTTAACCGTCGCTGTTGTCACGTGGACTGACATCAGCAGGAATGTGGACACTTTTATCCAAATCCACTTACAGGTACAAACAAAACAATACACAGAAAATGTGTATCTTCATTGGACCTTCAAAGGGTCACTTGTCCTCTAAATGTTAATGTTTTATATTAATAAAACAAACACTTGAAACTCTTCAGATTTAAACAAAAAGGGGGTGAAAAGAGAGTCTGTATCTCTTTACTTTCTATCAGACTCGAACTTTTTGCGGAGCTTCGTGGTTTTGACGCACTTCGTTGGCAGTGTTGAATTTGCACTTTACAATTAAAACAACTTTCAAGACCTCTAAACACCAGTCCAAGTCCAACAAATATAGGATAATGTGATTCATGTAGCTGACACGCAGCTTCCTGCACAAATGCAAGAGAGAGATAATAGCAACAGTTAAAAATGTAATAATGAGACAAAAGTATTTTAAAAACCGTTGACATGTATATTTAATTGCGTTTATAATAATCAAATATTTGTTTTTATGCGTCGATGCAGTTATCCTTCACATAATCAAGTTTTTCACAGATTTTCCCTCTAGTGTTTTATAGACTGTGGGGGTTGATGATGTTCGTTGGTCAAATGTATCTTTATGATTAACTGCATTTTTTTTCTCATGTAGGATGGTTGCCTGCACCACGCAAAATCTGGAACTACAGAAAAAAGTCTTTCAGCTGGAAAAGACCAACGTGTACGTCTCATTTACCATCATCACATTCATTTCAAGAAATCATTTTATGTAACAAGCATTTTTCTGTCCGTCTTCAATAATTCTACAGGCTCTTTGGTGGATAATAAAATCATCTAAACACCATCTTAAAGGGTCAAGTGTAGTAAAAACAAAAAAGCGGTACATTATTACTTACTAAACCATCTGGATATTTTCAAAACATTCTACAGTTGTCTGTGTAACAGCCGTCTCCTCTTAAAGCACTTCACACCTCCAAAGTTCACAACTAGTTGATGTATTTTCCTATATATTTTTTCCTAGATCATTTTTTAATCATTTGGAATGGAAAAAACACTGTAACATTTTTAATGATTAAAAACTTGACAAGCACTTTTTCTAGATGTTTGCAAAACCCAGTGACAAACATGAAGGGTTACTGATGATAATAATTTTTGGAAACATAAATACAGAGATACAGGGTTTCAGAAAGACAGCAGCGATATAGGCCCTATGTTAATAAATTACAATATATTTAATAATAGATAAAGGATCGCTGCTTTTTATATAATGAAAAATATAAGTACTTGGTTTGAATGTATGATGTAATATATTGCATTATATTTCTTAAGTATATTGTCATACTGTTGTTTTGTAAGGGTTTTGATCATATTCACAGAGTATCGGTCTGTGTCTCTCTGCCAGGTCTCTGATGGAGCAGTTACGTCGACTGCAGGCTATGGTGATGAACAGTTCCTGTAAACCTGCTCAAACTGGCACCTGTATCCTGGTAAGAAGACAAGAGAAACGGAGCTTTGAAAAAAGACAGAGACAGATGAACAGACAGACCGGCCAGTCCTGTGAATGTGCCAACAGGCTCAGTGCTTTTGTAACTGAACCACAAATCAAAGGAAATGTTCAAAGGACACAGTTTGAACACCTAGAAAGAAATACCTGAACAAAAAGGAATAAACAGAAATTGTAGTGACACATTGACCAGAGAAAAGAGATATGAGGATTTTTTTCATCCTCACTTGCAATTACAAGTTATAAAAACATCTTTAACCCTTGAGACAGGTTGAAGGGCATTGCATCCCACAAATGAGAGTTAAAGAGATTCAGAGGGATATTTCACCCCCCCCCAAAAAAATCATCATTCACTCAAACTGTGAGACAAATTTTCCAAGATATTCAGAAATCTCGATGTGAACTCGCATGTAAAAAAAAACATGATCAAAGGACTGTTTTGCTCAGATGTTGCTATTTCATGTCTCAGAGAGATTTGATGAAGTTCTGTTGTGTTTTATTGAAGCATCAACTTTCAACAGATGTTTCTCCTAAAATTACTTGGGGGGGGGGGGACAAAAACAGAATCAAATGGGAGTGTAATTGTTGTATGGGAGTGTAAAATGAATGTAGATTGTAGAGGTGAAATTATCTGGATTTGGGTAAATTTGATGAGAAATACATCAGTTCATGTTGAGATCTTAAAAAGATTTGGAATTCTCATTGCAAACTTGACAAATCTGAGATAAGTTTAAGACATCTCTAATGGAGACATTTAGACAAATATTTCCAATTGCTCTCGATTTAATCTCATTGATGTCTAGGATGTAAAATACTTTTTCTTTCCTATCTCAAGTCACTTTTATTGTCACATCCCCACGTGTGGTGAGTGAAAGTCTTAGGTGCGTACTTCAGACAAAGAATTAAAATGACAATTTATGAAGCTGTAAAAAAGCAACTTTAAACCGGGTTTAATTTTGACTCTGGATATTTATAAAACAAACATTTCCAAACGAAAAATCACTAGTGTCTTGTGTTTGCGGTACAGAACATTCTGTGCCCGCTGGTATTTACACATGTCTGAGATGTACAGGCGATACAATTATGTTCATTTTATTAATAAATCCCAAAGCGACTCTCCCTCGAGCAGATGAATGAATAATTTAGAAAGAAACCCGGTAGGCCGTGTGAGAGTTTAAATTAAAAAGAAAACGGATGCCTAGGAGATAAACAAAGTGAACTGTCTGGATATTGTAATATTGCTGACTAAAGGACGGATTGGGACACATTTACTTCAGATTTAATTTATATCATCTTCTCTTTAAATGTGTTTGAAAGGAAATAGGAGAACAGGAAGGAAAAAAAGAGTTATATTATTGTAAATCACAAAATGGCTGATGGTTATTTATTCATTTCGGATGATGTAATACCGAGGAGAGCAAGCAGTTCAGTGATTCATGATTCTGTGAATCTATTTGTTTCTCATGAACGATTTGCTGTTTGCATTAAAGCTTCTGTTTCTACATAGAGGTATTAGAAAGGAAAATAGAGAGATGTTAATAATGGTAATGAATGTAGTGAACACATTTACTGGATGTGGGTCATAAGCTGACCCATTTTCAGCCTGTTGATTTACCTCCTGTTGTTTACTATTGCTCCTCAGGTGCTGGTCCTCTCTTTCTCTCTCATCCTGATACCAAACCTTCATCCCGGTTTCCACAGGAGGGCCACGGATCCTGGGGACATCAGCGCTGCCAAAGGTTTGGCCGTGGTTTATATCAATATAGATAGAACTTAAAAATTGACACTTTTAATTCTGAATAAAGTTATTCAGTTATGCACATAATTACAGTGAAAGATGTTTGTCTCTGTGTCTGTATACGTTTCACCGTGGAATTCATATCTGATTGACAGTAAAAACCAGTTGTTCTTTAAGTCTTGTTACTCTTACATGTACATTTATGCATTTGACAGACACTTTTATCCAAAGCGACTTACAAGATACTATTCTTTTGTATCTACAATCCCATGTTCTTAAAGCATAACTACTATACGTACTAAAAGTACTCTTGAGACATACACCCTTACAAAAATAAGTACACTTCAAGTTCATTTACATACTTCTATAAAGTTAAAATATATTTTAATATACGTAATAATAAGCATAGTGATTGGCTGTACTAGTAGTGTATTTGTGTAGTAGTGTGCTACTTCAGTAATGCATGTGGGCAATTTTAGTTGATGAAAGTATACTTTAAGTGAAACGGTAGTACACAACAGTTTACGTCGGTACTGCAAGTATATTATTTACATACTGATTACTAGTTCAATACTTGTAGTAGGCTACATTTATTAAGTTTATGATAGAAGAACGGGGCTGGAACGAACGCGTTGGCCACTCAGACGGACATATTATATATGCGAATGCAAACCATGCTTTCCTTCATCGGTGGAGAGCTGATGCGGGCCAATTTTCCTTCCCAGGCCAGCCCTGTGTGCAATGTATATAGAAAATATTAAGATACATCACCTGTTTGATGGTCTGAATGAAGTCATTATATTTATTAAAAACATTCAAAAAGTTAAGAAATATTAATTTAATCTGAATTAGAATTGGTGTTGATATCTGCAGATATCGCTCTGTATAAACTGCTATCGTATCGGTGGAGAAATTTAGTGTCTCTGCATCTCTAATTTTGACCTTTCATATAATTTACACCTACTTCTATATAAGAATAAAAAAAGCATACTAACAGCACACTTATTTTTCATTTATTTAATCGTAAGCATAAACACAATGTAGCAGTATTTCAAAGACCCTTTTACCACATGGCTTGACCTCCTTTACATTCAGCTGTTCTTTACCGCTGTAATGCATTAAATATAAGAGATGGTGGGATTGAGGTTAACAGATTTGTGGTGCACTTCTGAGTGTCCTCAGACTCTTAAAAGCAGTGACAGCAGTAAGAAAGCAACAGGGTCACAGCCAGTGACGTGCACAGGAATTTTGAGGGGCAGTTGCTCTGAACTGAAAAAAGGGAACCCCCCCAAAAAAACAACTCACGGGCTATATGAAGGACTGAGAAAAACAGGGTCTTTATTAAAATAAATATACACAAAGTAAAACACTGAAATACAGCACTCAATCCCCTTAACTACGATGCTCGTCTCCCTCATCTCATCCTCTTGCTCATCTATCATTTCCCTTTTTTGCGAGTCTGTCCTGATCTCAACTGGGATTGGCTCTGGCTCTCTGAATGCAGCTGATGCACTGGGCTCATCATCTGTCCAATTACATATTATTGTTATTGCCATTATCATTATTATTTTAATGCCCACTAGTGGTATTTATGTTATGCTCAGCCAAGATCTTTGAAATTACCTCTAAAATAGCCTATGTTTTTTTAGATTACGATTATTTAGCATGCAGCTCTTTAACCCTGTACTTTCTAGCATGGTCCTGTCATCTCATATTTGGTTATCATCACTTCGGCCTACCTGCCCTATGTGCCTCCTGCTGGTCCACATTTTCCTCACATAGTCTGGAGGCTTGTTACTGCTCCTCCTCATCTAAAATGTAATGTAATTATGAAACATTGCCATTAGTAGGCTAAAATAGGAGTCTGATTAATTAATCAATTCGACTACACAGTGTCATGTCATCTTTATCACAGTGCAAAGTCTCTGTGAATTTTCTCTCCCTCTCCTGAATCCGACTCTTTTCAGTGGGCATCTTGGCTTCAAACAATACCCAAAATAGTGATAGCATTTAGGCATTTAACCTTTTTGAATAGAATAATTAATGTGATGCATTACTTCCATCATTCATTCTTCTTGCTAAAACGAAATTTGAGAAACTAACTATCGGCAAAAAAAAATAGTAGCCTATATCTGTCTTATGATTTAATGTTATGAATCTCGAGGTAGAACCCAATCGCAAGGCAGAGACGGTGGTGAAGGGTTAACAGGTTTATTAAACAAATAAAACACTAAACAAACGGCAAAACAAAGGCCCACGATGGGGTAAAACAGAACAGGGATACATATATATAACTTTGACAACAAACACTGACTCACTAAACTATAAAACAAACACTTGGGAACAAACACTAAACTGACACTTACTGAGACACAGGGAACAGGAAACAGGAACAAAGACTTGGCATAGACAAGACAAGACAAGACAAGACCAGAACAGCAACAGCATACAGCATACAGCATACAGCATACAGCAAACAACCAGGTATCGCAAACAGCAAACAATGAACGCGCACCAGACAAAGAAACAAGAGGATGTTTTATAGGGGGGGGGGGGGGGTAATTAACACAAACTAGGAAACAGGAGGGTAGGGAACAATGACGTGACTCGGGGAGAGTACGGAAGGCCGTAAGTGTCAAAACCATCTCTCCCCACAAGAAACAGAGGATTCTGTATGATTCCACCTCTAAACCAAGAAATACCTGACAGGGAGAGGTGAAACCATGACAATTTAAGCTAAACGTCCCAAACTCAGCCTGGATTTATGAAGATTTTAATTCATTTCATAAAACTTGATTCGTTCATTTGTTATAGCCTACATCACAAACTCACCTTTTCTGACAACGTTGAGTCGTCTCACCCGACAACCGCGACAATCTCCTTCTAGGACCGCTCATGCAGGCTCAGCTCAGGTGCCGGTCGCGTGCAGCGCTGCAGCCATTTAAACAGAGTTTGCCCTTCCCATACTGACTTTTATTTTCGGTGCCCGAATATGGAAGTTAATGAGGCTTTGTGTTGTTTTTTTAAATAGGCCTACGTGAAATTTTTTTCCACCTCGGAAGGGCAACGTGAGTCGAGAAGGGCATATGGGCAGTTGCCCGGGCAACCTGAGTAACCCCCCTGTGCACGTCCCTGGTCACAGCTGTCAGACTTCATACAGCAAAAGCTCTTCACAGATGAACGCAAACCTCACACGCATTTATTTTTCATGAGCCCGAGCATTTTCTCTGTCTTCGGTTTTATACCTGACAATGTTCAATCCACTTTTTTAGCGACGAACAAAACAACGTTACACGTAATGCTAGCAGATAATATACAAAACAAATTCCTTGTAGTGGATGTAACAATGTAGCATTTCAGATCAAAGCTTCCGTCTTGAATAATTATAAAAATGGCTCAAATGATTTTAGAGATGTAGTTCCTTTTATTTAACAGGGCATATGGCTTACACATGAGCTTTTGCCTATACTTGAGATAAATCGTGCATGTGTCCTATGGTGTGAAATGGCAAAATGTAGAAAACAAATGATTAATATTACATTGTTTCATATTATTAATATATTTATAATAGCATTAGTAAAGATTTATTTTCATTAAACATCAAGTATTCTAAGTATTTTTGGCTAGTAGTTGTGTTTATTTGTGTGGCTAGCTTACTACTTTCACGAGTAATGTACTGAGAGTATAGTTTTGATATTAGTTAATATTTTAAATTAGCCTTTATTTTTAGATCATTAGTTTTAATGTTAATTTTAGTTTTAGCAATTATAGCAATTATTTTTTATGGTGCTATATAATATTGATTCATTTCTATTTTAATTTTGTTTAATATTATAATTTAAGTGCTTTAAACTTATTTCAGTTCATTTTTGAGCCAAAGTTTTGAAGTTAAATGAAAAGAGAAGTTTTCAAAGTTTGAATTTTTATCAACTGAAATAACCTTGGACACAAACTTAAAAAAGTATTTTTTCCTTAACGTCACACTTGAAGTATACTGTATGCAAAAGTACCTTTATAAACTAAAAAGCGTGTCATTTTAGATCAAATTGGTATTGAAATAGTACAATAACAAGTATTCTACTAGTACATTGATATTAGTAATCTTACTATGCTATCCTTACTTGAACTTTACTTAAGTATACTCAAAAAACTTATATAAAAAAAATGTAAGAGTACAATGTACAGCTTCATTATAGCCTAGATTATAAAACAAATTCATCTAATTTTTTGTACAATGGCACAGTATGGTTACCGTAGCTCTCGTGTTTTATTGTTGTCTTTGATGTATTTAGGCGTTTTATTCTATGTAAACACTAAAAGCGTGTGGCGCTGGCATCGGTTCATCTCCGCTGAGCCTGACAGTGCCCACTGCACTTAGAGCACACTAAATATTCAACAGTGAGTAACTCACTGAATCCAAGAGTGATTGATCACAGGCCTGTTTTCTTCTTCCCCTCTCTTCTGCAGTTCAGTCAAGGTCATTGCGCTCCGTGATAGAAGTCTACAGCATTCAGCCCGGCTTCTCAGTCGGTGGGGATGTTGTCGTGCCATCATCTCCGCACACTAAGCTCATCAGACCTGAGTACGCTGACATGGAGCCCCTGCTTCACAATCACAGCTACAGAGACCATGAGCATCATAACGGCGATCCCATCACCGGTCACGCCACCACACTGAGCTGGCTGTAACACCCTGGAAAAGGGTGGATGTCATTGATAAATCGTAATTTGTGTGTTATTCTACTTCAATAAGGTTTGGTGCGGAGTATGCATCGGTAACCGTGTTGGCATGTCAGCACGAAATTACCCAGCATGCACTTCCACAAACCAAGTAGGCCTACTACAAATATTGGCCTGTTTTTTAAACATTGCCCGAGGGGAGAGATTAATCATATAGAGTTGGCCCAACACTCGACATCGCCAAACGAACAAATGTTCCCGCCAAGTGTCGTGCGCCTCGATGTGCCAAGATGGTTTTTCTGCGACGGCTTGATAAACTGGGATTGATGCACGAACATCACGTCTTGATTTTTAGGGTTCACTCAAGGCTCGACATACGAGAAAAACATAGATCGCCGAGTCTAAATTTCTGCGCCCTTCAATAATGCAAAAGCCACTATTCAATTCTCAATGTCAGCGAAGACAATCTCAAAGCCAATTTAGCACTTCTGATTCTGATTTATTTTGAGAGCTGAACAACTTGAATATTAAACCGAGAGTTTGTGTTCGCCGGGTCGGAATCACTCACTTCTAATTCTCCGTGCAAAAGCCCCCCTAGTCTCACGAATTTCAAACAACACTCTTTTATTTCACCGCTGGTTTAAAGGCATTCTGTTTATTAAACACTAAACCCGTTGCATTCCTAATTAGGAAATATGGTAGTTTGTTCTTGCAGCTATGCCCCTGGTACACCGTGTTGGGTAAGTTACTCTGAAAAAGTAATTAATTACAAGTTACTAATTACATAATCAATAGTGTAATTAGATTACTCTACAAATTACTCTCTCCAAATAGTATTTAGTTACTTATTACTAATTACTTTCTATATTCTACATCAACCTTGATTAGTTAAGTGATTCAAGGACAGACATGAAACGGCTCTCTTAATTCATTCAAACAAATAATATATAACTACATAAAGCACTCTTTTTACTGACCAACGTATTACAAATGTGATAATTATACATTAAAGCATTCATTTTAAAATTAGACTTTGAATTTTGATGTTAATTCCACTATTGCATACACATATTACACAAAGTATTTAGGTTATTACATCAAGAATAATTGATTAAATTACATAAAAAATAAGATATAAGAATAAGAGTAATCCCTTACTTTACTTTTTCAGGTGACAGATATTTAATTACAGTAACTAATTACTTAGTAACTAGGTACACCCAACACTGCTGGTACGTGTAGTGCTTGCTCTTTCTCCCTCCGTACTTCACCTGTGAACCCGCAGCTGTTAGTTAGGTAGCAATTGGAATAGGCCTATGTGTGTAATTGGACCAGTTGAGTATCGCACATCTTGAGATTGTGAAATCGACAGCGCATCAGGGGCGGCGAAGGGCAAAAGCTGGTGTCCGTATGTTCAAATGCACCTTTCCGTTCAATGTGAGCACAGGTGCAGAACCTCCACGTGAGACTTTAGAGGTAAAAGAGGGGCAGCAAAGAATAACAATTGTTCTTAATTATTATCATTCTTGCTGTTTTTTCAGCTCACAAGGCCAGTCCTTTTATTTACACACATGAGTGTAGAGCTCCGGAACAACATAAAAACTATTTTCATTCTTTTTGTCCAAGACAACCTTTCAAAGATGTCTACAAGAATAGGCCTACTGTGTATCGACTGTCCTATACATTTTTATTTAAGGCTTTTTTAACTATGTGACCTCTTTTTATTTCAAGCGGCACAAATTAAGCATTGTCTTTTCTTCCAAGGAAATGTTGAAGGAATTTACAGTTTGTAAGGTTATTCTTAGGTTTTTAACTCTTTAAATTGAAATGTGTGTATATAAGAACATGCTGTACTTGAAGGATGAATTATGTTTATAGATGTAAATAAATGATCTCAGCTTTGATGTGCATTTTATTGCCTAGTTCGTTAAAACACAAAGATTACAATCTATTAAAAACTAATTTCAACCAGCTCGATATTGAGCGTCTGATTTAAAGGTGAAGGCAGCATCTAGATCTTTCATATAGTTCTATGAGTCATTTATTTATTGAAAGAAATTGAAACAATTCAGCTGCAAAAAAAATGGGGTATTTACGTACTTTTGACTTAAGACTTTTCTAATATAGTGTGTCTTGAAATACGTTTTACAGGATTTCTTTTTTATTATACAAAAGTGTATAACAAACTACAAATATAAATAATCAAATGAGAAAAATGGAGTTAAATTATATGATGAGCTTTAGCATGAACTACACATGTTTTACACTGTATGTCATGATATTATAGGATCTGTGTTTCAAATCACGACATACACTGTCAAACATGTGTAGTGGACACTAATGTCATATAACATTTGTATTCGCTGATGTGTTCATATCATATGCTCAATCTACTTTTTAACATGTGTGGTGCTTTAAATTAATACAAAATTCCATTTGTTTATTAAAGTGATAGTTCGCCCAAACATTTAAATTCTGTCGAAATGCAGGAAGTTATTTGGACGAATATTTGTAACCAAACATTTTTGGACTCCATTGACTCCTATAGTTGGAAAAATGACTTTATACTTTTTTTTCTGTTAAACACACAAGAGGTTATTTTAAAGAAAGTAGGACAGAAAACTGTTCTTGGTTAATTTTGACTATACCGTTGTCATTTTTCTTACTATGGTAGTCAATTCGGTCCAAGAACTAAGTATTGGTCTAAATATCTTTCTCTTTGTTCATCCGAACAAAGATATTTATAAAGATTTGGAACAACTAGAGAGTGAGTAATTCATGACAGAATTTTTTAGAGGACTATCACTTTAAAACAAGCTGTTCTGGAATGTCAATTGTGAAAAGCCCATTGCAATCAATTACAAAATGTGTAGGAATGAAGATTCACACAGGTTACATCCTTTTCCTCAGAGCATGTCAAGGTTTTTGTGGATTAGATGTCCTTCAGGAGTTTCTTATTAAATAATCACTCACTGAAAATCAGAGTCTGTAGTTCAACACTGTTGTCCTGAAATAAAATCGGTCATCATGCAGATAGAATATCGACCTTCAGCCTCTTATGTTATCCATCACTGTCTTCAAAGACCGCTGGTTGAGATGTTTTTTCTGGATTACAGGTGAAAACAGAGACTCGCTGACTGACTGCTCTTTGTCTCTATGATCTCACCCCTGCTCCCGTCTCTCGTTAACACTGCGTTCTCCTTGTATACCAATAAGACCTCTGATAGAATGTGAAATCTTGAATCCTGACCTAATTTAACATGACCTCCAAACTCAAAAGAGCCTGTGTTATACATTTGTTTTTTATAACCCTTCCAGAAAAAACCTGAGGTTGTTTTTCATATGTGACTTTAGATGTGATTTTGATTCACATGAAAAGTGTTCCAGCATGTTTCACAGGTGACTACACGCGTTTCAGCAGAACACAGATTCTCTAGAAGATTTATAGCTGCTTTAAATTGTCCTAAACTGGGGAAAATTGTTTGCACTCCATTGATAATTAATCTGTTTTGGGTCAGTTCATTAAAGTAAATTTTTGTATAACCCAAAAGATTTGACTACAAAATCTTATGCATTTTCAACAATTTTACTTACACATTTTTTTTGTAAAGTTTTATCGCAAATTGTTTTTATTTAAAAAGAAAATTGTTTAAAAAAGTTTTTTTTAATAAAATGTAGTCATTAAACTGCAAAAACAGAAGTAACAAAAAATTAATTAGATCCTACTTGTTTTTTACAGTGCTTTAGGACTTAAATTATTCTGCCGCACAATAAAGAAAATATTTTGAGAAATGTCTCAGTGGTCATACAAAATCATTGGTACACACATTTGCGAAGAGATTAGAGTGAGTAAATGATAAAGGACATTTTTATTTGCATGAACTATTCCTTTAAAGAAAGTTTTGAAAAGCTAAAACCAAGTTGGAAAAGGGCATTTTTCCAAATGATAAGCACAGCACAATGATTTTAATATGGTCTTTGTGACATCCTCCCATGTGACTACAGCCCCCTTCTTTCCTATATAAGCTCCAAGAAATCTTCCCACAAGCTCATTCAAGCGCATAGAGTCAAGTAGCGCATCTGGTCAAAGATTTACGCAGCACGATATTTTGATCTTGGGAACACAGTGTACGCACAGAAGTATGTAACAATAGAAATGTAAAGAAAACAAATGCTGCATGAGGTCACTTACAAAAATCAGCGCTGCTAAACACCTCGCGTCAGTGTCGTGCGTATGAGTGCGTAAAGCTGTGCCATGCAGGGGAACGGTAGCTCCATTGCCACGGGTTTGGCATCATGCGGCCAGGCTATAGATGAAGGTGATGTTCTTTTCAACCAGAGCGCGGGAGCTGTCCACAATCTCTCCCTGCGCTGCTGGCTACAGCTCCTCTCCAAAGAGTCCGCGCCGGAGCTCTACGGCGACAGTTCGAGCATGGCAATGCGCGTGGTGATCGCGCTCGTCTACCTGATCGTTTGCGCGCTGGGACTCGTCGGGAACCTTTTGGCACTCTACCTGCTGCAGTCGCGCCACAAACTCAAGCAGTCCTCCATCAACTGCTTCGTTATGAGCCTGGCCGTGACCGACTTGCAGTTCGTCCTGACCCTGCCTTTCTGGGCCGTGGACACCGCTTTGGACTTCCGATGGCCTTTTGGAAAGGTGATGTGCAAGATCATAAGCTCGGTGACCACCATGAACATGTACGCCAGCGTTTTCTTCCTGACGGCCATGAGCGTTGCGCGTTACTGTTCCCTGTCCTCCTCCCTGCGGATGCAAAGTCCCAAGACGGCTTCGGCGGAGGTGAAATGGGCCAGTTTGTGTATCTGGGCCGTGTCTGGGGTGGCCACCATTCCACATGCGGTCTACTCAACCACGGCGCAGATATCAGACGACGAATTGTGCTTAGTGCGCTTTTCGGACTCGGGAGGATTGGACCCACAGCTGTTGTTGGGTCTTTATCAGACCCAGAAGGTGCTTTTGGGGTTCGTGATACCTCTCGTTATCATCTGCGTTTGTTACCTCCTACTGTTGCGCTTCGTTCTGCGGCAGCGCGTCAGCGGCATCCCCGGTTCGGAAAGCGAGAGAGGTCGCCACAAGCGCCGCTCCAAAGTCACCAAATCCGTCACCATCGTGGTGCTGTCATTTTTCTTGTGTTGGCTACCCAACCAAGCACTGACTTTTTGGGGAGTGCTCATCAAATTCGACCTGGTACCGTTCAGTAATGCGTTCTACAACGCGCAAGCGTACGCGTTTCCCATCACAGTGTGCCTCGCGCACACGAACAGCTGCCTGAACCCGGTGCTGTACTGCTTGATACGACAGGAGTACAGAACTGAACTTAAGAAACTTCTTTTCGGGGCAACTCCGTCTATTCGCCATCTGGCCAAGCTGGTGTACAGGGGCAAGAAAGTGGCTGAAGCACCACCCGGAGTGGCCGTGGTGCAGATGGAGATCGGTATGTGACATTACGGAAAAAAGACCCTAGAAAACTCACAAAGACTTTAAAAACTTTTAATTTTATTTGTATTTAAATCTCGTAACATGGATTTGCATACGCACTTAATGCCGAGCTTGTCACGCATACAAATGTTTGGACCAACCTTTCGGTTTAAAGATTGTAGACATATATTTTATTCCAAAAAATATTTGTTTTTGTATGTTTGTTTGTTTGTTTGTTTGTTTTAAAGGCCAATATAAGTCATTCAGAACTGTTTTATAAACATATGATTGATTAAGTCTCTAATAACTTTGATTTCTTTAACTATTTTTACAATTAATATTTCACTTGTTGACAATATTAGGCCTACTTTAATTTATTTGGAATGTTTCGATTGTTTTTATGATTACTATTCTAAAAGGTCACAACTAAAAATACAAAATTATAATTAAGTGTGTCCAAACTGTCATCTAAAGTTGAAATAACACCATACATAGTGCACTAGTGTTTAAACCATCTCAGAACTCCAGCATCTTCACATGTACAGTTTACGCAAAGCGGTACTCAGTTTTAGGAAATTGAAAAACTGACAACATTTACATTTAGTCATTTAGCAGACGCTTTATCCAAAGCGACTTACAAGTGGGGTAGGTAATGGAAGCAATTGGGACAGCAAAAGTACAACAAAAGCATAAGTGCAATCAAAAAGAAGACTGGTCTCATGTAGCCTAACACAGTATACAGAACCATTCATTCATACATTTTTTTTTAGAGTAGAGTAGAGAAGAAAAGAGTAGAGAAGAAAAGAGTACAGAGGAAAATAGAGTCAGAACAGATCACTCAGATGTTGGCGGAAGAGATGTGACAACAACTCTTGCATTGAAACCAAATTCATACATTCCTGCTGGACTAAAATGCAAGAGAAAATAAGATTGAACTCTGTGGACATTGGATGGACAAGAGCAAATATAAAGCAGATTTGCTGAGGAGAGACTGTTTTCTAAACTCTCCTTGAGCAATTTGTAGAGTTTAGTGTCAGATATTCATGTACTGTCCATAAGCTGACACAAACGCTGCCGGGTATATCAGCTGTACCACTGTCTGCTGGACTTTACAAGTGCCTGTTTTGAGGGCATTGTGTTTTTCTTTCATTTACATGTGAATCTTGTGCTTACATTTATGCTAACTCAAGCATTGAATTTACTCTGTATTTGGCACACTGTAAATAAAAATGTTTTTATGCAAATCATCATGTTGCCTCCATGGCTTCAAGGACATTTATAGCAAATATGTTTCTTTTTAGAGGTGTCGCATGTAAATGTATGTTGCCAAATATGTCATTGTTATTTAACCTGAAAAGTAATGATTCAAGGAAACAGCAGAAGAAAATGAAGTATGTAAATGCTTGAATCCGCACAATGTTCTCATTGGAATAAAAATAAACTTTGTTCACGTAAAGTGCAATTATATGTTTACATCTTACGTAACACTTGAAATTACACAATGCAGCAAGTATATAATGAATTCAAAATCACAGTTGAGATCCATGTAAAGGAATAGCTTACCGTTAAAATAAAATTCTTTCATTATGCAAACTGTTTTTTAACCAGCCTGATTTTTTTCTTCTGCAAACCACAAAGGAAGATATTTTGAGATATGTTCGTAACCAAAAACCATTGGCCCTCATTGACTTCCGTTTTATGGACACATAACTAATGCAAGTCAATAGAGACTAACGGTTTTCTGTTGCCAAAATTTTTCTACAGAACAAAGAAAGTCATACAGGTTCAAAATGACAGGAGGGCGTGTAAATAATGACACAATTTTAATTTAGAAGGTGAAATATTCCTTAACATTTTAACTTGAAAAAAAATACCCTGCAAGATTAGAAGAGCAAACAAAAGAACTCAACAATGTCTCAAACTTTACTTGAGATTTGTCAAATCTGCGATCAAAACTCAAAAGTCAATTTTATTGAAGCATGTATTTTAACAGTTACAGTCTCATATATTGGTCTTTATTTCTCCAAAGCAATTTAAGGAGAAACATTTTAAATTGACAATGGGATGAAACCTTATCAAAAAAGGAAAACTCCATCAAATCTCCTGAGCTATGAAAGAGCGTCCTCCCAAACCGTTTTACTCTGGGACTTCTCAGTGAAAGAGGTGAATTGTACATTTACATTAAGATGTTCTTTCAGCTCCGCTTGTAAATGAATCAGTCTCATGAATATTATGGTTTGCCTGCCACTTCTCGAATAATGAAACACACATGCAAGCAGAATCATAATGTGCTGAAAGAAAATGTTGCTCGATCTGATGTCCTAGAATAATTCCAGCATTATATGCGCAAGCATGACCTCACGTCTCGTGTTCATCTCGATGTTCATCTTTTACAATGCACTCCAGCAGATCTACAGACTCAGGTCTTAAAGGGCTCTTCATAAATGTCTGTCATCTATTACTGCGGTTCTTCATTGTAAATCAGTTTGAAGCCGTGAAAGAAATGTTGAGCAATGAAAAGAGGAGCTATTTGCGTTAGATTTATTGTGCCTATGAATTGGTGGCATGTCCTTATTTTGCATAGCAAACGGATAATTCATGAATCTGGACTAAATTGAGATCTTGCTGGTCCTGATGACATGAGCTCGGGAAAAAAATCCAAATGCACGAACATCGGTTCTGGTTCAGCTAAACCTAATAGTTTGGAAAGCTAGAACACACTTGAAAATGTATGAATGTCATTGCGTAAGAATTAACGAAACATCAAGCCAAGCACCGACTTTGTGTCTGGTATGAATACTTGAGAAGCTCATGAGAGAAACCAACAGTGCCACAAGGTTTGATATAAACCACAACTGTCTGCTATTTTTAGCTAAAATAACCTGAAATTGTCATTGCGTTTCCCGCTGTGCTACTTCAGCTTCAAAATCTTTTAAATTGTTGTTGTCAATTAAGTATTCTTTTAACTTCACACCAGTGAATTTCGTTGTGTGTTCCTGTAGCCTTTTTAAAAGTTATCAGTCTTCCTAGTGGTAAATCTGAAGGTGAATGAATAACAAAGTTATTGGCATGGAAAAAAGGGAGTCTACTCTGAATCACGCTGCGGATTTACGTCACTACATATAGTTCCTGCCTACGTTTTGCTAGGACTGCACGCGAAAACTACGCTATTCTACCCCAAACATTGTAGCTTGTGAGCCTCATTCCTGGTAAACCAATCACAATAGATTGTCTGACCATCTGACCAATCACGTAACACTAAGATAGCGGAACGGAGGGGATTATACAGATGAATCGCGGAATGATTAACTTGAGAGTCATTTAAGAAGTAAGATAAGAATAACTGCCTATTATTACGAAAAAATAGTGTTTTATCCCTTCTTTGTACATAAACATGTTGTTTGGCACTCCATAAAACAAAGTAGGACCTTAAAAATCCATTTTAAACGGGTCCAAATAACAAAAGTAGAATAGGCTACTGCAAAGAAAATAAGCAAACAATTCTGATTTAAATCAATATCCTGTAGGCGGAGCCGATTCGATTAAAATTATTAAAATTCGAAATTAGCATCATGTGGGATGGGGCAACGATCATTCCAATTCACAATTCTGACACTGTTGGCATCACTTCTTTGTACAGTGTGTTAGGTTGAAGATGTAAATTAAAGGCAAAACAAAAAGATACGATAGTGCTCCTTTTGGATTCAATTGAACCGCACAGCTTCCATCATCACATTTGTGTTATTTCAGTAATAAAAGGGTTTAACCATTCACATTAAACATGTTGGATGTCTATTATTCTATACATCTTTGGAGGGATTTAAAAACTGAAGTAGCTTGAATTTGTGATGATTTTAAACTGCAGATCAGCAAAATGTCACTGCGTGTACACTGTAAAATCTAATAGTTGTCCTTACTTACAAATTATTTGTTAACTTTACTCAGTTGTCAAAATGTATACATTTTACTAGTTTGTATTAAGTTACGATTACTTGCAGGGGAAATAAAACAACTTACTTTTCGCCTTTAGTATATTTTACTTCAATTAAGCAAGTAGCGGAAATCGAAGCAATTACTTAACTACACTAGCAAGATGCTGTGGAGAGCAGATCCTGCCTGTTCGTAGAAAAGATGCCCAGCATGCTTTGCGCCAGACTGCATGAGGAGTGTACATTTTTAAAAATATGATTAAAGTAAAGTTAAAGACTTGATAGTGTATAATGTTCACTTCTCTTAGATATTTAGAAGAGTTTGACATATTTTTCAGTTTTGTGGTTACCACTGTTTAGAAGATAGGTGCATGTGATTAGGGTCTGCGAAGCTTGTGAATATTATACCAATGAGCATACAGTTCTGAGATTAGTCTCCTCTTGCTCATTTTGTGGTGCACAAGTCAAGATGGTTAAATTATGCATTTTTTGAATAATATTTATGTGAACTGTAGTAAAATGTATTTAAGTTATTCAGTAATCAAAATTGAGTATTGCAAACTTGTCCGGGTGCAATAAATCCAATGGAAATTCTTAAATTGGTAATAGCAGTTAATTCTGAGGACTCCACACTTAGTCAAGAGTTCATCTGAACTAATTTTTTTAGTAACTTGAACTCTTAAATACCATTTCACTTAACTCAGTTTTTTTAAGGCAATCGGTTTGCATGCTTTTTTAAAGTAAGATCAACTAATTCGATTTTACAGTGTAAGCGCTTGTTGGCGATAAAGAGAGTTTAATTGTGTTGACATCTTCCTGCTTTTGTCTTCCTTGCCAAATCTCAGAGGATTTACCCGGTTTGAATAAATGTTAGAGGGAAAATAAAGGGTTGTTTTTAATGCGATAGAGTGCAATCGATCAGAGATGAGCTGCTTCAGGGGTCTGCAGTGGATTTATTGAATCAGCCTTGTGAATATGAATAATGTACTAGTTTCATTATTTAGACATTCAGACGGAAACATTAAGAGCAGTTCATATCATAATACTTATGAGATCATAGAAATTCACACGAATGAGCACCCTATAGAAAAAGGTACAAATGCCCATCAGATTGCGTTGATATATAATAAATCGTGAAGATATGTATATAACTCACTCAAACTGAAAGTGAAAAAAAGAGTGACACTGTGTTGTTTAGCAACAACATCATGGTATGAATATGCTGCAGTGTTGGGTGTAACTTGTTACTAAGTAATTAGTTACTGTAAATTGATTACCATTCCTTGAAAAAGTAAAAAAAGGGATTACTCTTAATTTCTCTGTAATTTAATTACAGTTACTCTTGAATTTATGAAACTAAATACTGTGTATAATATGTGTGTGTGCAATTGTGGAATTTACATTATAAGTCTAACTTTAAAATCCATGCTTTATTGTATAATTCTCACATTTGTAATACTTTGGTCAGTTATAATAACACTTTATGTAGCTTATATTGTTTATTTAAATTAATGAAAAGAGCCGTTTCATGTCTATCCTTGAACCGCTTAACTAATCGAGGTTGATGTAGAATATAGAAAGTAATTAGTAATAAGTAATTCAATACTTTTTGGAGAGAGTAATTTGCAGTGGTGGAAAGTATCGAATTTCAAATACTCAAATAGTGTACACTCTAAAAATGGCTGGGTTATTTTTTAACCCATACCGCTGGGTTGAGTCCTTTGGGTTGTTTTGTTGGGTTATTTTTCCACATGTTAAACACTTTTTGGGTAGTTTTAGTTTTCAATGTGTTGGGTTAAACCCGCTGTGTTAATGTGCCTCATTGTTTCTGCTCACCGCTGGGTTATTTGAAGAGTGTCGCGCGCTTACCGCCCTGAAGACGTTGAGTGTACTTCGCAACTTTCATTTTTATAAAGAACAAAGGGGCAAAGTCACTGGCTGGAGCAATTTAAAGCTAAGTTTTTACGTTTTACGTGAATATTTATTGAAATAAGCATAATTTGTAACGTTTTACAAGGCAACAGTGTCTTAACCAACATTAGTGATGTAATTTAGAGGACCAGCAACTGTTACCTCAGATCACCATTACATAAATTGACTCGCATAGTCCTGTGAAGATGCGCGAAAATGCGAATTAATAGAATTTTAGTGAACCCCATCACATGTAAGCTAAGTTTATGAACTTTAGTGAGAATTTAACATAATTTGAGTCAAACCGGCGAGTGCCCCGCGAGCGCGGGCAAGCATTCCCGGTTCAGGAACGCCTCTCTCGGTGTCCACTCTGGATATTAAGCGGCCAGTCAATGATGTTGCTCCCTCTGTTTTAAACCAAACATTTCAAGCTTTGTGCATATATCAAAGAAAGACGAGTGTGGTTGCCTGTATCTAATGAGTTGATTCGCTGCACGTGTGGTTTCTAAGTGTATTAAATGGTGTAATTCATAATGTATTATACATAATTTATATGTCTTTAGTTTTTTTTATTAATTGACATTTGTTGCTACATATTGTGGAGTATGTTTATTAGTCATTTATAATGCTTGTTAATGTTTGATATGAAACATTTTTATTTATTATAATTAAACTGTTTTCTGTTAATTATGCAAATCTAAATATATTGCTGTTACTGGGTTAAAATTAACATTTTTATTAACAATTATTTTTACAGTCAAATAAAAATGTATTTTTTAAAAATAAATGTCAATTGTCTTGATTGACAATGAGAATAAATTAAGAATAACCCAGCAAGAATGACCCAGAATTAAACACATGAATAGTTGAAATGACTACAATTTGGGTTTTTTCAATAACCCAGCATGCTGGGTTATCATGTGTGCTGGGTTACTTTAACCCAGCATGTGTTCTGTCCAATATTTACCCAGCGCTGGGTTGCCAATTGGGTTGTTTTTAACCCAGCCATTTTTAGAGTGTAGGGTAGTTTTTTCAGGAATTGTACTCTTTTTAAGTAGTTTAAAAACAGTGTACTTTTACTTTTACTTACATTTATATTGCTATATCCGTACTTTAACTGCACTATTTTTCCTCACATTGTCTTCGCTACTTTAAATGTTTAATGTTCATGTGATTGGCCAAGGAGAATAATCAGTCCCGTGACGTGACCCGGACCACTCAAACCACAGAAATCTTGCGTCACACAAATTTCAAGACATCTGCCGCCAAATCAGTTTAATCATGGAGGAGGACGAACGTGTGCGTCCGGCAGGCGCGTTTCAAACGGCGGTTTTGTGCACTTGAAGGTCACTGGGGGACAGGGACACACTACGAAGGCTCATCCGAAATATGGAGGAACATTGAGTTCCTGTATCCCTCGTTCGCCAAGTTTCATCCAAAAGGCAAAATATAAGATCAAATTGTCCATCTCTCTCCAAAGTCTCTACATCAAGTGCTCTGCCCTTAAAGTGAGTATAGGGATCATATGCGATCGGACGCATGCAAAGCAGTTTCGCAGACTGCGTATAACCATTTATAATGTTGTAAATAACGTTGAGTTTCTTGCACAGTTCGATCGATTCGCTTTAATAAAACGTCATTAATACATAAAAATAAGCAGCAGGGATTACTTTTATGTTGCCTATATTTGTATTTCGAACTTTTAAAGACATATTAACCATGCACAACCATCGACCACAACTCCAGGTAAAAATCTTTATTGTTCTACCTAAGAAATAATGTCACATGAATCTTGGATGTCTTGAGGTTGAGTAATTGATCAGCCAGCTCCTCTACAGATATGACTGTTAATGCTAATCAAATGCAATTCAGGTTACAAATGTTTTATTTTTAATTTTTTATAAATTTCTGCATTGTAGAGCCTATACACATGATTGAACCGTGTTGGAAGTGCATAAAGGGTTTTAACTGCGGAAAACTGAGCTCATAATAGAGAGACAGACAGCACAACACATTGAATGGTTATTTTGTCTGAGTTGTATCCAGTTATATGCTTAATCAGTAAGGTAGAGATGTGCTTTGTTAAAAGTATCTTCTATATAAATCTTCAAATTTGATTATTAATAATTATTCTTAATTCACTAAATAAAACCGCTTGAAAAGTCACAAGTAGCTAGTACTCTGAGTAGTTTTTGAGAAGAGTCATTTTTCTTTTGCTCAATTTGTTTTTTAACACCAGTACTTTTACTTGTAATTGAGTACAATTTTGCAATGTAAAAGTTATTCTACTTAGGTACAGAATTTCCAGTACTCTTTTCACCACAGTTTTTTGTACAATTATCTAATAACAGTATTGCATATGTAATTAGTAATTAATTACTTTTTCAGAGTAAATTGCCCAACACTCTCTATTTGCAATTTATTTACAAAATATAAAGCTTCTTCATTTAATGTAAAATCACGTTCACAAACCAGACACGTTTAATGCAGGGTGGAAAGCACGTGATCTGTAATGATGCTCATGCTCATTGATACATTTCGTTGCATAGTACTTGTACATGTGTAATGACAATAAAATTTAATCTCAATCTCATATGTGCAACACACGCAAACGAGATCAAAACAATACCAAGCAATGACTATAAAATAGACCGTGTCTCATAATTACCCATGATGCCGTGCGTGACGTGAGTGTGTGCATTAAAATAATAGCTTAACCTTTAGCTCAATCACAACACATTCAGGTTAGGAACTAACCACCACTCGGTTCATAACATGCACTTCAACTGCATTACTGTCGTGAGAGATTTTTTAAAGGCTGCAAAGAACATTGTGACATTAGCACGCAGAGTCTGTTAAACCCATTAAAGTAGGCCAATTCTTAAAGACACTCTCCAGTTTCAACACGACATAAACTGTTGATTTAACAACAAGTAAATAGCACACATATATACATTACAGTTATAAAATATTAATATGAGATCACAATTTGCTTAAAGAGATACAAAGGAACCAAAATATGAAAATACTCATAACATACAATATGTTTATGACATTCGTTCTTACATTTTTCATAAACATTTTCATGCATATTAAATAGATTTCTACATGGTGAAGCTTCAAAAAATACATCTATCCATTTATTATAATAGGAATCCAAACAACTTTATTAGTGGGTTAATAAAAGTTTTAAGACCCCCAGCGACAAAGCCAGGCGATACGTTCATATCATTTCAAAGGAGAGCCGGCAAAACACGAGCCGCAGTAACCGATGGCATCAGGAGATTTGCTCAAGTTTACGCACATGATGAGGGACTTTCTGGAGTCACTACAAATAGGACTGGTTTTGTTGTCCAGGGTCACATATGTTTAAGACATGGCACTCAGTGCAACATTAACTTGTGGCAGCATTTGGATTGTACTTGGAAAAACAAATGAAATATCCCGCCGAAATCAAGTCCTGCATGTCCACACAGCACCTTTCTCTTCTTTCCTCATGTTTAGTGATTAAGTGATGTTTTGACAAAAAGTTATTTTATTGAAATATGTAGCACTTTATGTCCGTATTGCATGTCATTAAGGATTGTATAAATTTTTACATTGATAAAGCTGTCAAATTCACAAAAAAATCTGGGGTTTCCTCGGCGATAATGGTTTAATGATGAAATAAGGCTAGAAATGGACTCTCCACTATACAGAAATATCAAACTAGGCACAGATTGTCTAATACATAATGCATAACGTTTTCTGTCTTTTAATTGTTGCTTAAATTACCTTAACAACAAAATCAGTGTTTAAATGAAGTATTCAGTAATATGAAGGATGTCTAATGTCAGTATCTACCTTTCCCAACAGATTTCCCTTCAAATGATCCCCACAGGCCTTGGGAATAACCCCAGAAGGAGAACTGTTAAAAGGAGAAAATTGTGTTTATTTTTATTCACGTTTTAAGTTTACTCTCCACATGTTTTAGTGTACAGAAATGCAAGATAGAATTTTTAAAAAAACGAATTACAAATGAATACGGAGTACCTGATATTTGAGTAAATGTAACCTGACAAAAGCAAATGCTTTTAAATCTATTTAGTGCTGTTGGGCTTTTGCATAATCCATGTGACACACATAAGGGCTGTCAGTCCTTTACTGAACTCAGCCAAACAAGAATGACATGTAAGGTCCACATATGGGCCACATCATTCTTTATTTTATGGCTCACTACTGGTGGAATTATGGTACATATCTGGTTGAGTTGTGGCTAAGAAGATGTGGACCAGATCTGGGCCAGGGAACACTTCCATAAGCGGGCCACAGGTCAGAAGTTTATTTGCGCCAGATCTGCACCAAAGGAAATTTGCTAACCGTGTCGCTGGAGGTCACCTCCTCTCCTTTGAAATGGAAGACACCGCCTCGCTTTGTCGCTGGGTGTAGCTGGCACGGCAGTTTGAACGGGCATAACGGTACGTGTGAGAAAGTAGTGAGCCTATAAAGAGGTGAATTTGCCAAGTTCCCATTTGTTCCATGATGTCTCATGACTTTTGCGCGGTACACAAAAACCAATGAGATTCAAAGACGCAATGCATCTCCATTTATGAGCACTCTTGTGGGTTTGAATATCCCTAAATAAACTCAAAATAATCATTGATTTAGTTACAGATTAATTTCTCTGTCAAATGAAGGCATGGCATAGTGAACATGGCTTAGCTTTTTGTGAAACCCATAATATTTCTTACTCTTTGAGTGTGGCCTCTACAGACAGAGTTCTGTAAAAACTACTGTCCACAAGCTCAGTTCTCATTAAAGTGTGAAGAATAATTTTGAGGTGGCATCGCTATAGGCTATGACCCAACTGTTGATTTTATTTCATAAGTTAAAGAAACAGCCAGCATGCATCTAATGGCATGGCAGAGGGCACAGAATGGAGAGCTGAAGGCTTGAGTGAGAGAGAGAGAACATTGACAGCAGACAATATCCTCAAACCAAGTCCAGACCCTGACAAACATCCGTGGGGAGTAAGGTATGTGTTCTTGTCCTCTCTCTCTTTCTGTGTTTTTTGGGCAGGTGTCATTATGAATTCAGTCTTATTGGTTACCGGTGCAGACCTCAGCTGAACCCCTTACAGACAGACTTTCATGAGCTCCAGCAAACCATTTCCAGTCTCAGTGATGTGTCTCTGAAGACCTGCAGCTACAGTCTACTGGAGGTACTGCAGTAATTGGTGACAGAGGGAGCCGGGCTACAATACTGTGCTTAGAACTTAACTATTGGGGAAGCACACATTAAAGGACCTCTCGTTGAGATGAACAATGCTCAAAACATTTCAATAAACAACAGATCAAAGCATCTGTACTAGTTTGGGGTCCTGTGTGTACTCAATAATTAAACAAATTGAATAATAAATACTGTAATAGAGAATGTAATCTTTTTGTGTGCGTTTTTTAACCACTAATTTAAATTGCCATGCCAACTAAGCAGCTACATAAAAAATCAAATTAATCATTAAGCTCAAAGAAGCACAGTGATTTTATTACAGCTTTGGGGCTATGTCATGCAGTATAAGCCTAGTTGCACAACTACAGGTTGCCAAGCAACATAGATGCTGCAACATCCAGTGGCAGTATGTTCAACAGCTGAGAACACGGCACAACCAATCAAAATCAAGAACCAACTTGCCGTTATATAATGAACAAACAACTAATATAAATTGTAGTGTTTCAATTGTAGTGTAGTGTTTTTAATAATATAAATTGCAATAACAACCTGGGGTAAAATTGGGCCGGGGCTGTCCGAGGTGGAGCAGAAGCAGAAGATAGAAGAATGATTTTTCGTTAAAGGTTCCTTAAAGAAACTGTGACATCCGAAGAACGTTTCTGTTGTATAAAAGATTTGAAAAGATTCTTTAGAAGAGTCTCTAGTAAGAAATTGTTCTAATAAAAATCTCTGAGTGAATGGTTCAATTGGGGAACCAAAAAATGATTCTTGTATGGCATTGCTCTGACGAACCTTTAGTACCACCTTTTTCAAGAGTAAGGAAAATAAAAATAGTTAAAAATCAGAATTTTTATATATTATATTAATTATAGTTTCCACTAATTTAACTATTCCACAGTTTATTTTGCATGTTAACTAGCCAGCTAACTAAAGAAGTACATGAATAAGTTATCAAATAAGCAACAAAGTAAGAAAGTCAGACAAACTGAAGGTCCTGTGTCTAATTTAGGGAATGATCTATTGATAGAAATGGTATAATATAAATAACTATGTCTTTAGTTGTGTTTAAAGAGGCTCTATAATGAAACGTTATATTTTTATTACCTTAGAATGTGCTATTTCTATCTACATACTGTACACCACTGGTCCCCTTGCATATAATTTGCCAATGTTCTGTCAGCCGTTATAGTTTTTCGAAAGGGAGGGGTGGAGTGAGCTGTTGGTTGCAATTCGCAACATTGCCGTTAGATATTACTGACTGGAACTTTAACTGTACCACTGCCAATATTTAAAATTACCACTAATTTGACCACTAATTGAAATTTCCATGCAAAATAACTACCTAACTAAATTTTCAAAACAGACCAATTATAATAATTGTAGTGAAATGTTTTAAATGTTTTATCTGTGTCTGATTTTTTTATAAACTAAATTGCCATGTAAACTAAATTGCCAATCAAGACAAAGAAACAAGACTGTTAATGTAAACAAGTGTTTTTCACTCATTCAATTGTCTATATCAGCTCACTAAAATCCCTAAGATCCAAAAAATGAATGTACTATTTCATGTGTGCATTCGACAGGTGCTTTTATCCAAAACAATGCTACATGAATAAAATAAATACACATATCAACCTAAAAATATATAGTTTAATATTTAATAAATAAGCTATAAATAACCTGTTTATTCATAAATATATTAATGATAAAGACCAAAAATGTTTTGTATGCATTTAGGTTGGGAATCAAAAATCAATTCAAATTCTGCAACAGGAATCTGAAGGCTATCAATCGGACAGGGCTGCATATATCCTTTTAATTCCTCTTATCAATTCCTGTGTGGACATTTCAGAAATGTATGAAAATAAATCATACTTTTACTATAGTAACCATAGTTTGACTTGAATTATTTTTCAGAATTATGCTTTGACTTTTCATATTCAAAATAAGCAAGAAGAGACTGGTCTCTAACTGGCATTACACTGCAAAAAAATAATGACAAAAAAGAACTGACATTCTTCCGAGCATTTTTGTTTTGTTTTTTAGTAAAATATTTAAAACTTCATAAACCCGTTACATAACACGAAAAGTAAAACAAGATATGTAGTCTTGTTAAATGTAATACCTAGATAAGTTTATGTTTAAAACAAAATTCAAAATTACATCTACAGTATAAACAGTTACTGGCAAACCTGCTGCAAAATTACAGCCAAGTTTTACAGCGTAGTGTGCACTGCTTAACATTTCTACTATATTTGAGGAGAAATTGTTTTGGATTAAACTTTTCCCTGTGAGGTTTAGCGGGGTGTCCTTAAACGGGATGCTTCGATTTTTCTTATTTTTGGTTTATTTTTTTTGTATGGTGAAAGCAGTTAGAGCAGTTGTCTCGGGAACACGTCCGTGTTATGTAGTGGTGGCTCGTTAATTGGTCACTTTTGCAAACACTGGTTTACAGTGTATAAAAACCCACTGCAAGTAGCTACATGAAGACTAGGGTTGAGGTTAGGTAGTTTTAAAATTTGGTTTAAAATTGTTTATTCCGGGTAATTCTCCTCAGATATTTTTGAAAATATATAATGTAGCCTAACGTTTGTTTGTCACAATGACTTCGAAAATTGAAGAATTCATTAGTGCTCCGTCAGAAGACTTGTTAAATGATTTGACTAGAGATCAATTGATAGAACTTGCCAGTCACTACGAAGTTAGTTTGTTAGGCTAAGATAAACGTCTGAAAGATGGTGTAGAATCAGTGATAAAAACAGAATTAATTGCAAGTGGAATTTTAGTCTCTCAATTGTTCGAATCCGAGTCCGATATGGAAAATGCGACGTCGTCTACAATGTCATTAACATTTGAGCAACAAAAAACAATTGTTGCTGATTCAAATGGAGACGAAGGAAAAAATGTTAGAAATGCAAAATCTTATTGAGAGGTCTAAACTTCAGTTTCAACAACAACAGCTTGATCTTGAACGTTACCGTTTAGATCTGATATGAGATGGTAAACTTCCTTTAACTGGTCTGGCACCTGTTTGACTTCGTGTAGATCCGATGTAGTGACTTATATGAGGTTGATCCCTAGGTTTGATGAAAAGGATGTTGAACGTTTCTTTTTGTTATTTGTACGCGTGGCAGAAGCACGAAAATGGCCAGATGACGATCTTACACTGAATTTGCAGTCTCTTTTTACACGCAAAGCTAAAGAAGCGTATTTGTCTCTTAGTGTGGAAAATGCTTAGAATTATTTGGTTGTTAAGAATGCAATGTTGAGGGCTTACGAGTTGGTTCCAGAGGCCTATAGACAAAAATTTAGGTCCTGGAAGCAAACCAAAAAACAAACATATGCCGAGTTTGTTCATGATATTTCTGTTTGTTTTTATCGTTGGTGTACTGCGTCTGACGTGAAAGCCTTAGCCGATTTGAAGGAGTTAATTTTGCTTGAACAGTTTAAGAATTCCGTTTCAGATCGTATAGCCACACACATTAGTGTAAACCTGAATCTGCGTGAGAGGGCGCCTTCATGGCTGATGAATTTTTTCTGATTCAGAAAAAGTCTGAAGGAAGTTTCCAGAAAGAGTTCAGGTATGATGGGAGCACGTTTTCAAAAAATGTGCGTGCTTCACCTGACTTTCTGTTGGAGAAAAGGAGAGAATAAACCAGGTGAGGTGTAATTATTGTCACGTGCTTGGTCACTGGAAGAATGACTTTCCGTCTTTGAAAGCAAAAGATGTTGCAAAAACGAAGTTTTCATCTTCAGTGAAATCAGTTGCTCTGGCTGTTACAGCCTCCGCAGTGAATAATGTAGGCCTACAGGACAATTGCTCTTCCTGTGTGTTAACATTCTCTCCATTTGTTACAGACGGTTTTGTGAGATTGATTAATTCTACGGCAGATCTACCAGTAAAAATTCTCAGCGACACCGGGTCATCAGAAACGTTTGTTTTGGAGTCAGTCTTGCCTTTTTCAAATGACTCTTACACGGGCAACAACGTGTTGATAAGCTCTGATTTGATCCAGGGAGAACTTGAGATTGGGGTACGTTCCTCCTTGCCTGTAAAAGGAGTACAGGTAATTTTGGGGAATGGATCGAGTTTGGCGTAATGTTTCACCAAATTTGGTGGTTACACCATCTGTGTGTCGATTGTTGAGACGGGTCATGAAATTTTTTCTTGTCCTTCGAACGTGTTTCCATCATGCGCAGTAACACGATCTATTATTAAAACACAACCTGATGTTGAAACTGTAACTAAAAGGGTGAGTCTAACTCAAGAGATCCCTTCCCTCTTGTCTGTGTCACGAAATGAGTTAATTTAAAAACAGAAAGCTGACTCTACTCTTGTAGATCTGTTTGACCGAGTGGTCCCTTTTGATACACTTGTTAATCTTCCTTCTGCATATTACTTTGAGAAAGATGTGTTGTTTCGAAAGTGGGTGCCACATGGAGAGTTTGAAATTGGTGACCCTGTGCAACAAATTGTGGTACCTCAGGTTCTCTGTCAACTTGTCTTACAAACTGCACAAGACATGTCTGGACATTTAGGAGTGAAAACAACGTATAAGTTGATTCACGAGTTCACCTACACCTATAACAGTGATGTTGATAGGGATAATGATAGAGCTTGGTTATGAAGGTTATGCGTATTTGGCGTGCTGACTGGGAAGCGGGCTCCGAGCTCGCAAGATCTATCCGAGCCCGAAACACTCTACCTTGGTACGGGTGAGTGCGCCGAGCTCGGAACCGGTCTGAGCCCAGAGCACACCCCCCGGGGTTCCTGCGGGATATTTAGCTTTGGAGTGGAGCAGGGGTGGAGGAGGGATGCTTAATCTTAGGAGATCGAGCAGGTAGGCTGGTTTCCCTATTTATTAGCGAGCTCGCTAGGGCTAAATGTGTATATGCTGTGATTGCTGATTATAGACCAGCCGGCTGATTATATGCTCCGGCTCCTCCCGAACTTTGTTAATTAAACATCATTTCAGGAGTTCACCTACACCTATAACAGTGATGTTGATAGGGATAATGATAGAGCTTGGTTATGAAGGTTATGCGTATTTGGCGTGCTGTCCGGGAAGCGGGCTCCGAGCTCGCCAGATCTATCCGAGCCCGAAACACTCTACCTTGGTACGGGTGATTGCGCCGAGCTCGGAACCGGTCTGAGCCCAGAGCACACCCCCATAAAGCGATAAAGTGGGACAGCCGCCGGAGTACGCATACCCCCCCAACGCAATGCTGAGCGCTGCGGAGGCGTGGCCTGCGTTTGGATGGAGACAAGAGGATGAGGGCTCCTCAGAAGATGTGGTTCGTTATGAGACGAGAAAGGGGCAGGGGTTTCTCCGAGGATGGTTGAGACTGAGAAGATGAAATGAGGGTGCCTAATGCAGTGATGAGAAGTTTGAATCCAGGAGCTGCTGGTAGTAGTGCTTGGAGAGATTGTAATATTGGGGTTTCGGGAACTATCCAAATGAACATTGCTTCATGGGTGTCCCTGGTGTTAAGACTGATACTGGGAAGAGGCAACTGAAGGAGGGAGCCGGCTGTAGCAGAGTGCCTGATGGAGGCTCCTGCTGTGGTGATGCTTGCTTCCTGGAAAGTCGTAGATGGCCGAAGGCGAGGCGGAAGCACTGGCCTCTGCGGAGGCGATCGCTGCGGCGACGCTGGTTTCGACGCCTTAGATGGAAGCTCTGGCCTCTGCGGAGGCGATCGCTGCGGCGACGCTGGCTTCGACGTCTTAGATGGAAGCTCTGGCCTCTGCGGAGGCGATCGATGCGGAGACGCTGGCTTCGACGTCTTAGATGGAAGCACTGGCCTCTGCGGAGGCGATCGCTGCGGCGCTGATGGTGAGGACAGAAAAATCGGGAAAGGGAATGTTGAACGCCAAGTGAGAAGACTTGAAGCTTTTCCATGCAGTGAGATAAGATTGGAGGGTCCTGAGGGAGACGGCTTGGAGGATGAAGTTTAGAGAGGCATCGAGGAGGATTTTTAGGGGGTGGTTAACCAGAATATCAGCTCCGAATAGGGAGGTACCGGTGTTGGCAAAGGGTCTGCCTCGGGTGCCAGCCGTCTGAACTTCTGTCAAAATCTGTGATCGGATGTTGCCTGGAACTGGGGGCGGTTGCAACGCTGGTGCGTTAATCGGCACTGGCATTGCTGTCGCCGTGGCCAATGTGAAACTTGATCTGCTTTGTGGGAGAGAGAAAAGGGAGGGGATTGCAGCCACCTGAGCGGCTAGCGGAGTCATGCTCGCGCTAGCGGCGGTTCTAAGGGGGCGGTGAAATGGCTCAGGGCCGGTGCCTGCATCGCTAGCTGAGGCAGCCTCGCGCTAGTGGTCGATGGAGGAGCCGTGGGCCAAGAGCCAGGGGCAGGGAATGGGTGGGAAAGCACTGGAGCTCTGAGTGCTTGCGAGCTTATGTCGCCTTGGTAACTAGCATTGTCAGCTGCTGGCGGGGCGTTGTCGGGAGACGTGTGCTGGGATGCGGAGTGAAGGACAAGCTACTGGAAGCTCCCGACTGGGGGTTCCATAGCATCTGGGGAATCTGTGGTGCTACCCGCGCTCGCCGATGGCCTGCTACTGCAACTTGACAATCGTGGCTCTTTCTTGTGAAGGAATGTCGACATGTGCAGCTGGAATCTGATGCAGGAAGTCTGCGGACTTGTTTACTTCTGACCAGGGACTCCCCGAGAGCCCATATGGCTGGCAGGCATGTGTTGATGTTGAGTGACGCATGGCGAGGTTTGTGAACGTATAATCCCTCTGAAACCTCTGCTTGCAGATGGAGTTAATCCGGAGTGTGCAAGATGATTAGCTGTGGAGGGTGAGCATGTTACGGACACCCCAATAACTTGCTGTTTTGACTTCAAATTGCTGTGCACACTGTATGGGTTGAACACAATTTTAATCTGCACTGCGGGCAGATTGTCTTTCAGAAGTTGCGGTCACGGGTGGCTGTCTTCCTACGGAAACCAGCCACCATTTCGTTCGCTATCTGGGCTGTGACATCTGTGGCTACGGCCCTGATGACCACCCACGTTAGCAGCGTTAGTGATATGGGGAACTCTGCGAACGTAAACCCGCCAGCCAAGTGCTCACGGGCCGATCGCACCCCGATTCGCTCTTCTAAACGTTCCCCAACCGGCGGTGGCATACCGTCCGGATCCTCACGCACACACTCGGAAACGATGTGTGACGTAGATGAGACGTCGCTCGCAGCATCGGAGGGAGACTGGCATCCGGCTCTGACGAATCTGAGCTCCACCCCCGGGTCGAGTTGTGGAGTAAGCGTCCTTCAGGTCGAATTGCCACGAACCAATCCTGACACCTGATAGATGTCAGAATGCGCCTCTGCGTGAGCGTCTGAACGGCAGCTTGTGAAGGTGCTTGTTCAGGGTACGCAGACCGATGGGGCGCAACCAGCCGTCTTTCTTGGGAATGATGAAGTGTGGGTCGTGACCCACTGAACATCTTGGTTTGAGGGACGAACTCGATGCCCTTTTTTGCCAGAAGGGTGGTGACCTCTACCCGAAGTACAGAGGCGTTCCTGCCTCTGACAGAGGGAGAGATGATGCCCTGAAACTTGGGAGAGTCTCTGGTGAACTGGATCGAGTAACCAAGACGGACCGCCCGCAAGGCCAGCGAGACAGTGTGGGCAGCTCTCGAGCTCCCAGGGACTGTGGCAGGGTGACCAAGGGGACGGTCTGCTTCATCATTCCCACAGGGGGTGGTTCGTCGGCTGGCGGATCTAACCATCTGTCGCGGGGGGTCCCCGGAGGGGAGGTTGGCTCCGCCTTTTTACCTGCCTGGCGGGACAATGGCACGCACTGTCGGTTTGAGAGTGGTGACAGCTGTCGTATGTGTACGACCTCACACCTCCCCAGGTCCACAGTCCAGTGGAGTGTGCGATCGGCTGTAAGTACACCCGGGGAGAACGGAAAAACTCTGCGAGTAAGTGGGCGCCAGGCCCTGCCTTCTCGCGAGAAGGTTGCTGACGGGGTGGAGGTTTCCCCCTCGACCTCTGCTACCGGGGTGCCGCCTGTGGGGGAGCCGATGTCGGAGGGGGAGCCGATGTCCACAAACGGAGCCGATGTCGAAAGGCCCTGGGTTGAAGGGAAACAGACGTCACGCGGGATCTCGGAGGCCTCTAGGCGGCCGAGTCGCGGCGTGAAAAAATGTGGCTTATTGCCACTGTCTGCTTCACCGTCAAAAACTGCTGAGCACAGTCTTCGAAGGTGTTATCAACAACCCACCCGGCGAGATGGGTGCATCAAGAAAGCGGACTTCCTTGGTGTCACTCCTCTGCACAAGGTAAAACCAGGGGGTGTCTCTCCTGGACCACTACCGTGGACATCGTCCGACCCAGGGCCCGTGCCACCGCCTTGGTCGCCCGTAGAGCGCTGCCAGCGGTGGCACGGAGATCCTGCATTATACCTGGGTCGGCCTTACCCTCGTGGAGCTCTCTCAACACCTAGGCCTGGCGGACCTGCAGGATGGCCATGGCGTAGAGAGAGGAGGCAGCCTGGCCTGCGGCATCGCAAGCTTTCGACACCGTGATGCCGAAGTCTAGCGTGCTTTGGTGTGGCCGATTCCCCCCAGGCGGCACAGGTGCACCGCGGGCGGACGTTCCACCCGGGGGATCTCGACGTAGTCCTTGGCTGCCCCACCATCGAGGGAAGTAAGGGAGCCTGAGCTGGTTTCACTGGAACGGTCCGTGGAGCGTTCCAGGTTTTACACAGCTCCTCATGCACTTCCGGGAAAAACATGGCACCTGGGGTGGGCGCGGTTTGCACCGCGCTCCGACCTTAGGAACCACGCATCCCCGGGATAGCACGGATGACATCACTTCTGCTTCCTCCTGAACTTGACCCTGGGGGTGGAGCTCGGATTAGTCAGAGTCGGATGCCAGTCTCCCTCCGATGCTGCGAGCGACATCTCATCTACGTCACACACATCGTTTCCGAGTGTGTGCGTGAGGATCCGGACGGTATGCCACCGCTGGTTGGGGAACGTTTAGTGCGGGTGCGGGCAGATGTGTCAACGAACGCTGCTTCAGTGTGCTGGACGCCCAGACACGTAATGCAGCGATCGTGTCCATCCCCCTCCTCGATGAGGGTGCCGCACCCAAGAGAACAGCGGGACATGCCGCGCTGGAGAATGCTCAGTCAGTCCTGAAAAGGACCTTTTAGAAAATCTTTAACACGCCCAGAACCGCCGAGACGCCCAGGGGAAGGTCGCTGCAGGTAGGGACGATCCGCTGCAACACGTCGTAGCACCAGCAGTGTTGTTGTGGAGGATTTTGAATCCTGAGTTGTACTCATGAGCGAAGGCTCTGAAGAACAAAAGGTAAATGAATGCTGCACGCCGCCTTCCTTTTATACCGGATATCCGGGGGCGGGGCCCGGCATGCAAATTCATTCGCCAAATTTCATTGGCCTTTTCTATAGTAGTCAGAGTTGATTGGTTCTCTAGGGCGAACCCCATCTGTCGTTCTCGACACAACGTCGAGAGACTGACAGACAGGGAACCGTTTGTTCCTTGTTAGTGGGGGGGTTTGCTGGCTCCCGTTTGTTTCGTTTTGATTTACATTTGGTTCTCTCTGACGCTTTGACGTTAGGCATAATGGTCTTGGATTCTGTTGTTTTAATGTTTTATTTATTATTCTATATATGTTAATAAACACTTTTCGTTGCTACTATACCAACCCGAGTATACCAACCCTGTTATATGTGTTATGGATCCATGCATCTTGAGGGCATCATTATTCAAACCTCTATATCTCAAACCCAGCAGTGAAATCACACACCATCAGATAACGCTCATGTAGTTGTGTTCAGGTCACAGCTCCCGCCTTCAAAATGCCTCAGCATGCCACTCCCTGAGAGTGACATGAGAAAGACATAAATTATTAAATTTTAAAGATTATCATAATTACCTGCCAAGCTCTATCAAACCGGTCTGGCCATGACCTTTCCACGCAACACGGCTGGATGATAGTTATCTGCTCAGAGCAGGGGCTGTGGAACACTGTGGCTCTTGGTTATCACAACACAACTTGTGTGGTGTCTCCACAGCCTTCAGATGATATCACCCCCACAGGTCATGCCGAACAGAGCCGGTCAAAAAAACGTGCCATGTGTGCTAAAAATAATCCACACTGAGCATGATCGATTGTTCAGTTTTTAAAGTGAATCAGGGCTATATGAGAACCTTCTATCCGCACTGATAAGGATATATCAAAGCTTATAAAGTCAGGTTTTTCTCAGTTTAATAAAGCAGATGTCCACAGATCACAGTGTTTGGAGACTTGAGCTGTTTTTTTTCTCTGTTAAACAGTTCTTACCGAGTCAAATGATCCCACATCTTTTCCTCAGGCAGAGAGACAGAATATTCTCTCGCTGACATTCATTACCCTCGCCACTCTTGTGTCTGAATTATTCCAAGTGTTTTATGTCCCATGATGATGAATGTTATTATAAAACATATTAAAGGACAATATATCAATACACAATAATCATCATGACCCTTCCATCTCTCTATTTTAGTTTTGTACTCCAGCTCCTATAATATCCCCCCATTTATGACAGTTGACTCAATATGATATTTCAGCACTGTTTATGATTTTCAATGGGCCTTCCAGGTTTGTCTGTCATTATATTTATGAAGATCTTTCGCTTCAGTTTACAGAAGTACAAAAGGTTTCAGGAGGTGATTTTGTTATGTGCATCCATTCATTCATCCATCCCTTTAGCTCATGGCTCAGACTCAGTTATACATTTTCTTCAAGGATAGCGTGAGCTACACTCTTTAGGTCATGCAGACCGCCGAGATTTTGACATGAATGAATAGACCTTTATTTTTTCTTTATAGAGGAAAAGGTAATTGCTCAAAGGTTGCTCGATCAAAGCTCAGAGAAGTCATAATAGAGTTCTCCGTCACAAGTGATGAATCCAGCAGTTGGGTGAAAATGATTTTGCCAAGATAATACACACCTCAGATGATGAAGCTCCTCACGACAGCTGAGAAATATGCATTAGAGGATATAAAATGTGTGAATCCATCAAACACATTTGAGTATCAGTCAGAGGTTTAAGCATTATAAAATCTAGGTTTCAATTCCAGTCTGACCTCATGTGATTTATAAGTATTTTTAAAAGTGCATCTAAATTTGTATGAAGTGAGTTATATAAAAACACAATTAAAAAAAAGATCCTTCAATGGACTACAGATAAGAATTCAAATGAATCAGCCACCTTGTAAAATGTTTAAAAATTGCCATGAAATGATGTTGTCAATTCTTGACAGCACACAATTTCTTCAATTTAAGAGTAAAAATAGACAGACATTATATAGATATCATAGAGTCGGGTAATAGATTGAAGTAAATGTTGATAGCATTGCTGAAATTCAAAATTGGATAAGAAATTGACAACAAGAGGTGATTTATAAAGTGAAAAGTGTGTACCACAACATAAATTAACATTTTGACCCAAACTTAACTTCCAGTAGACCTCCGCAAAGAGTCCATAACTGTTCAGTAGTTTTACTTTAATGTAAAACAATTAAAATGCAATAAATATGAATGTAAATTAATGTTAACATAAATTAGATTGTTACTTATTAGCCATTAAGCAGATAACTAAACAGTAGACAGAAGTTAAATTCGGACCAGGCAAATGTGCCAGATGAAACCATCTAAAACCCAACCAATTTCCAAGCCAGCAATATTCCTAAAAACATGTTCAATGGATTTTTTGTATTTATTTAGTAGCCATGTTATTTTTGTTTACTAAATTGTAAAGTTTGAAAACGTCTCCGTTCATTGAAAAAAAATAGAATATTGACCTAAAGATTATGGAAAAATTTTAATGTGTCAAAAATAAATTGAAATGAGTTTGAACCACTAAAATGATAATAATAAATAAAAACTCAAATAAAACTAAAATAGAAATTAATTAATATTATGTAGCAACATAAAAAAAAGATCTCAAATGACAAAAGCATATGCCAAAATTACTAGAACTGCAACTAAAATGATCATAAATAATGTAAGCAAAAAAATAGCTCATTTAAACTATTAATGAAACTAAATAAAAGCTAAACTATATTAATTCTGTTCAGTAGTACCCGAGGACATGGCAGAATATCCATTAAAACTGAATTAATTTGAAGCAACATTCATGTTTATAGGATATGAGAAGATGTATACACAAAGTACTCTATAGTAACCTGCAGGATTTAATTAAAATATTTGCCACTTTAAAGTGATTGAATTTGGCGTTTGGAAAAAAGTTAAAAAAATCAATTGACCTAATGCACTTGTAAGTAGTGACAATAGCAGATACAGAAACAATTTTCTCAATCTTTTGTAATTGGAATGCGTTCCTGGCGGCCATCTACATCTCCAATCTAACTGTAATTGGGACGGCCACGTTCTCTTCTTGCTCCACGAAAAACTATTTATTCAGCATCACCTTAGAATAATAAAAAGCATGCCTGTAAAAAGCTTGTCATTCAGAAGTTGCGGTCACGGGTGGCAGTCTTCCTACGGGAACCAGCCACCATTTCGTTTGCTACCTGGGCTGTGACATCTGTGGCTACGGCCCCGATGACCACCCACGTTAGCAGCGTTAGTGATATGGGGAACTCTGCGAACGTAACCCGCCAGCCAAGTGCTCACGGGCCGATCGCACCCCGATTCGCTCTTCTAAACGTTCCCCAAGCAGCGGTGGCATACCGTCCGGATCCTCACAATCTCATATCCGTTCACATTCACTAAAACAATTGCATTTTAATCCATGAACGTAATAGCGCATGTCTGTTTATCAGCTGACTTTGCTATTCTGTAGACAGAATCAAACTCTGAATCAATTCAGTCATTCGGTTTTCTCTCACTGTGTAAGGGAAAGATTGTTGACCTGACAGTATGATGGAAAGGTGAGTCTCCTGCACGATCAATCCTCATTTTAGTTAAAGGGATGAAATGGGATGTGTCAGGTATACAGTGCATTTACACTAATATAATGGGTCAGTCGGACGCTGGAGACAGCGAAGGTCTATTAAGCTCAACTGTTTAAAAAGCAGAAATCTAACGACATCACTGTCACATGCCAAGACTTTGGAGATTATGGATCAAAACTAAAGTGCACGGAAAATGAAAGTTGGAATTGTGACATCCTTAAGCGTAAATTCCTCGGAGAATTAATATGTACAGCCCATCAGAGGAGAAACGTATAATCTAGATTTTGAATTTAAAATGGTTTCTGATGGATGAGTAAACTGACATGTGTCAATTTTAAAGGAACAGATGACCCCAAACTATTCCTTTAATAGTTTGACTCACCCTTGTCATTTATGTAAAACTTCAATGTGACTTTCTTCAGTGGAACACAAACAAAGATATTTTGAGAAATGTCTCATTGGTTTTGTGTTCATACAATGTAAGTCGATTGGGTTCAGTGTTTTTGGTCACCAACGTTCTTCAAAATATCCTCCTTTGTGTTCTGCAGAAGAAAGAAAGTCATACAGGTTTGAAATTACACAAGGGTGAGTAAATTATCAAATAATTCAAATTTTTGAGAAAACTCACCCTCAAAAGAAAACATCTCAACATTGGTTTTGACATTTCTCAACAAACAAATGAAGGACCAACCTCTGGAGTTTCAGGGGAGAAATATGAAATCACTCCCCTGCTCAACAACACTGCTCAACAACGGACCAAAACCAAATTCTCTGAGCTGTCATTAATTTTATAATTCTGCACTTTCATGGCATGTCAACAATTGTCTTGTTTGAATCCACTTTTATTTCTATAAAGAATCTGAAGAGACACCAAGAAAGAACTACAACAAATCTACTGAACTCGGAAAGAGCGACCATCCAGCAATACCATTTTTCACAAAACTGAAAAAAAGTTAATGATGCATTACCAGAGGGAAGTGTTTTGGTCAACTAAACGGTTGCTGTCTTACAGCACAAGCATCCTGTGTCCGTGGTAACCATGGCGGTGGCCTATCGCCTGCTTTTAATTAAGTTTCTTTAATTAGTATGCTTTGAAGCATCCAGTGTTGGTCCTTTTCAGATAAAAAAATGCTTCATGTTACATTCTGTCCCTTTTCTCAAAGCAACTTAACATAGACTTTTTAATCATTATAGAAAAATAGTTTAAATGAAATAAGTCTATATTAAAAGTTCTTAAGTAAACTCTGTTGGGTACCCTAATGGAAGTCAACGTGAATCCAAAGGATGCTTCAATGTCATGAAATACACGGAAGAACCCAATTGCAGGCAGCGAGGATGAAGGGGTTATCACAAAGACTTTAATTAAAATAAGGAACAAAAACCCACGATGGGGAAAACAAGACACGATAAACGGGAAACAGAGGAACATAAACTGACTACACTAAACTAACAAGACTAAATACAACACTTGACAGAACTACAATGAACTAACACTAGACTATACTTAATTTGACTTGGGGAAATATCGTCCACAGAGATACAGAGGTATAATCACAGATAAGCACAAAATACAATGACTGACCACAGGACAATGAAACATAAGGACTTTTTAAAGGGGAGCAAATCAAGAGCGAACTGGTGCGTGGCATGAACTAATTAACAATCAAACAACAACAAAAGAGTTCAAGGGGGATCCAAATGGGTTGGGACAGGGGGAACAATCTTTGTCCCTGGGGGCACTCGAGAGCGCAGATCTGGGGGACTTGGTAGGGGAAGTACTGGGTGGAACAAGGTTTGGGACCAGCTGACTCACCAGTTGGAAGGCCTGCTGAGTCACCGGCTGGGACACCGGACTGGTCACTGGAAGCACCGGACTGGACACAGGACTGGACGCCGGCTTCACCGGAATGGACATAGGACTGGACATCGGACTGGAAACCGGCTGCACAGGACTGGACACCGGCTGCACCGGCAGGATCACCGGCTGGGATGACGGCTGCTGCGCCGGCCTGGACACTCCTCTGCGATGCCTCTCTCCCTTCTTCCGGACCATCGGATTCACGGTTCAATTGCAGGCAGCGAGGATGAAGGGGATCCACAGGTAAGCACAAAATACAATGACCGAGCACAGGACAATGAAACATGAGGACTATTTAAAGGGGAGCAAATCAAGAGGGAACAGGTGCGTGGAATGAACTTATTAAGAATCAAACTAAAGAGATGAAAGGGCGGGAACAGAGATGGGATGAGAGAGAGCATATGGAAGACCAGAAAGGCCCAAATGTCTCTCTCCACAAAAAACAAGGGATCCTTCAAAGAAAGACATGACATATTGAGGCAGAATCACGGCACTCCATGTGAAGTTGAAGTCCAAAAAAAAGTTTTGTCCACCTTTAAATAATGTGTGCCATTAAAACAAACAACGGAAGTTTTGTTTTATTTGAAAGGTGGATAAAACTGTCATTTTTCATGTAAATATTTCTTCACTTTGAACCATCCGCCGTTCTCTCTGACATCCCTTCTCCTGCGGTCTATCTGAAATTGTTTATTTGGCTTATCTCTTGTTAATGTTAGTAATAATTACACAGCAGCACTCATTTCGGCGGAAGTCTGTCTCATGGCAAAGAAAACAGAACCATTTTCAGCCGTTACCATTTACCTGACCTGACCTTAACACCATTCTCTGAATGATCTGGATTAAATCCTAATACACAGAAAGACAATAATCGGATCAGATTTAGAATAATATCAATACAATCTGATGTGAATTCATATATTTTAAAAGTTGTTTCATTCGTGTGATTTTCTATTTCCTACGATCTCATTGGTATAATTTGTTATGATTTGACTGTGCCCTGTGAGGTTAGGTTTAGGGGCGGATTAGATTAACCATTTATCCTTGCTTTGCCACCTTTTGAACCTTTCGTTTAAAGCAAAATTAGCCTTTGCGGCTGTGATTTTAGGCTTTGGGGTGAGGTAAGGTGTTGGTAAACCAACTTCTAAAATATGTATGACTTATTTTGATATCAGGTTATAAATGTACATCTGTTCCTTGAATGTCGTGATGGTGACACGGAAAAAAAGTTTGTGGTGAGTGACACGAAAAAAATGGGTAATTTTTGTCCTTGACACAAATGAATAGATTCCAAATTTCTTGCCAATGCCACAAACTGCCTTGAGACTGGGTTGCCCAAATAACTTTAAGACGGTTTCAGAACAACATAAAAAAATTTGATGCGGCCCAAACCTAATTTTTGGTAGACCACCGCGTTAATATAGTTTTTATTGTGGTTTACTTTAATTTTAAGATCTTTAGTTTTTATGTTCATGTTATTTAAAGTTTTAGTAATTTTGGTATATGCTTTTGTCGTTTTAAAATAGAAAAATATGTTGCATCATAATACTTTCTACTTTCTACTTTTCTAATTTCTATTTTAGTCTTATTTCAGATTTTGTTTATTATTAAACTTATTTCAATTTATTTTTGAGGCAACATTTCAAATTTTCCTTTGGTTAAGTTTCTCCCATAATATTTAGGTCAATATTTGATTTGATTTCAATGAACAGTAAACTAAAATAACCTTGCAAAGAATCAATAACTGTTTAGTAGTTTTATTTTAATATAATTGAATTAATATACAATAAAGTATTTATATAAATTAAAAGTATTATTAATTAAATATAAAAAATAAATTGTTACCGAAAGCAGAGTGGAAGTTATAAGATATGAAGTTATAAAACATAAGATATGAAAAATATGGATCAGACATAACCTTAAATAGGTTTTTATTATCATCAAGCTCTGAGACGCTACCCTGACTGCATACATTAACCTAACCCGCAATAAAACAATTGAAAAAAGCTTTTCTAGTGATTCACAGGCAATACTATTGCTGAGAAGTTTCTCTTTAAAAGCTCAAGAGATTTGACGGGTGTTCTAGGGATCAACCTTTCTCATAGGTTCACAAATTGTTAAGTAGATAATAATCATTTTTCTTAAATAATCTTTTATCATTATGTAGGGAAAAGTGTACATCAAGTCTTTTCATTTTTGCTGAATAAAACCCGACAGGATTGTAAGTTCTATCACACCGACCAGACGTAAATTATCCCTCATATCGCACGTCTATTTGTCACATGTATAAATTATTGGACCTGAATGATTTGTAACAAATGCAAACTTTATTTTAAGAAAACCTGATTCTTGGAGCCATTTTGTGATGTTTAACAAAAATCTTTGAATGATCTTTGACACAAATCTGTTATCTCACAATAATATACCTTTGAACCCCACTTCTGACCAATCAGATTCAAGTATTCTGTGTGACACGTTTGGATAATAGATTGAGCTCATTAATTTGAAATGATCAAGGAGAACTATTTATGTAAATAAAGGAATTGTTCCCTTAATAATGAAGATTCGCTGTAATTTACTCACCCCAGGGCCATCAAATATGTTGTGGGTTTTTTATCCAGTAGAAAAGAAGATGTTTTGTAACTGGAACCGTGGCCCTTGATGATTCATAACTTGCAAGTCCAAAAACACTGTGTCAATAAGGGAGATACAAAAAACTATTTCACATTTTGGGAAATTCATACAATGTACAATTCGTACATTTTCACTCTTTGATGTTTATATTCAGTTTATGTCTATATATCTTCATGCTTTGTACGCTTTACATTGTATGAATTCACACTTATAATAAACATATAATTTACAATAATGCAAAACGCTTTTATCCAGAGCAGGCATGTGCCGAATATTAGTTTCAAGGTATTCCTAGGTTTGAAAGAGTCAAGGTTTCAAAACCACAAAAAAATCAGTGAAACCATATCTAAGGTATGAGCTGTGTTTAGACAAAAATAAATGATTATTTCATATAATGCAATGTTTGATGTTTAAGCCTAATATGTAGGCTATGACAAAAATATATTTTTCAGTATAATTTTAAGGCTTTATTTTTACATTATGTTTTATGAATGTAGATTAGAAATAAAATGTATTTGTGTCCAATTCAAAAATTGTTTGTTAGCGCTGACATTTGAAAATAACACATTTTAGTGTTGTAATTGCAAAACTGAAACCGTGGCACTTTTGCTAAAGGTTATCATACCGTCAAAATCTCATTCTGGCCTACGCCTAATCCATAGTGCTTTACAGATGATGAAGACAACATAGATTTCAGGCGGTACAAAGAGGATGGTTTGAGAGTTTTTACAGTATGTGATGCTAGGAAGATGAATCCATCTTTAAAGGAACAGAAAGAAAAGCTTTATGAAATGGATTTCTGTCTTTGAGCAGAAGCGTCTTGTCACAACTATGCACAAAAGTTTACTTTATTACCTCAGATGAGTGATGTAGAAACAAGTTTACAGACCTGCAAATTCTGTTGTTGTGGATATGTCTCTATTGTATCAAATCCGTCCATATCGGCACAGCAGTCGTTATGTTTTGTCCATTCGAACCCCCGCCGTACATTTAACAAACAGCTCCCAACTGTCAGGAAAATAGAAGTTCATTGAGACAGAATAGAAAAATATAAACACACTTTCATCACAGCCAGATAGAAGACCGAAAACAAAGAGTAAAATGCTTAACTAGACGTCAAAACAGACATAAGTTTTTCTATTCTTTGTTATCTTTTGATAACAAAAATGTTGCTGCCAAACAATGCCACAACTTGTTTGAACGTAGAAGTTACATTTATTTCATGGTTTGACTCTCCTGGTGCTTTCACAAAATCACACATTTCTGTTTTCTTGGTGATGAGCAATATGTACAGACCTCAACATTCACGCTACAAATAAAAACCTCAATAACAGAATAGTTATAACAATGAATAACCCTGGTAGAACTGTTTCTCTAAATAAGATATGCTGTTATTTACTCACACCAGGTCATCCAGGATATTTTTTTTCAGTGCAGAAGATTTTTAGGCGGAACCGTGGACCCCTTGATGATTCATAACATGCAAGCAAAAAAATTGATAACATACAAGCCTAAAAAAATCAAATACAAATAATCAATTGATAACAATTTTACATACAATAAATTGGTGGCTGATTCACATGAATTTAAAACAATCTCATTTCAACCTGGGGCCCGTTCTTCGTACCTCACTAACTCAGTTAGCTGGATTTGATTGTTGGGATTTCGCATGATCTCTTCAGTATTGACTGAAACAAATGAACGAATAAATAAACAAACAAAATGTTGTTTTTTCTTGTTAGGGAGATATTTGCCACATTACTTTGTTGGACCTTTCTATTAAATATATATAAAAGCATAGACAGTGCATATACTGCATAGGCCTATATACTGTATATACATTACATATATAATGCACAGAATTTATAAAAAAAAGCATTTGCAAATTTTTGTTGATTTCAGTATTTCAGTTTGTAACACTGTTTTTTCTACCATCAATATTATAGTCATGATCATGTCAATGAGCATTGAGTGTGTCTGTCAGTCTTGACTGCATGGACTGCATCATAGGCCATTGAGGCCTCAGGTTATCTTCTGAAAATAAATTATAATATTTACAGGTAATATTTAATATTTCAGATTAGTAAGTGTGTTGTGCAAAAATGAATAGAATCAATAAGGAAGCTGACTGAATAAATCTCTTAGATGGTGTCTGGAATATGGTGTGTGGACACGATTCCCTGATCCAAACCTGTTGCACTGCAGCTCTGTCCAGGACAGGATCATGATCTGAAATGAACTTTGGCCAACTGAAAGGAATAGAGGATGTAAGTGCATAAAAATTTGAGGTTTGAACCTCACAGGGCCTGTTACTGTTGCATGTGCTACACCACCCACACCTTTAGAAAAGAGAGGAGACCTGTGATGATTATCTCCAAACCACTACACTTAAAGCACTTGACTGAGCTTCATGAGATATAACTTTTCGATTAACATTTCTTTATTATTCTTAGATAAAAAAACAACACAAACATGCGTAGGCCCACATGCATTAATTTTTTTATCTCCATGTGTCATGGCTCAAAAGAACAGTCAAGGATTCAATAGCAAGTGAACTAGTGTTTATTAACACCAAGGGAACAGAGGTGATAAGGTCCAAAGACTTTAGGAAAAGTCAATAACTCGGCTCGGCAACGCAGGACTCATCGGGCAGACAGCTTACAGGAAACCAGAACTCAATCCTCCGAACAAGGCAGAAGTCCAAACAGACACCAGGAACTGGAGCGAGGAGAATAGATGGAGAGTGCCGACCCGAGAACCTCCACAACCATCCGACAAAGACAAGACAGAGTGACAAACAATATATAGGACTTTCTAATTCAAAACACCTGGCGCTGATCAGCTCATCAGCGGAACCCGAGCAGTGCTGATGAGCCGCACCCATTCAACCCACATGCATCCACATAGCAAGAGAGAGTCAATGAATCCATGAACCGTGACACCATGGACATAAGGGAGGTATCAGTGTCAGCTCTGCAATATGAGATGTTAGATCGTTTTAAACCAAAATCTCCTGTTTTAGTTTTGTGTTCTTTATATTGTCAAGGTCAATGTATTGAAGTTTTTGCTTTTTAAATGGCAAATATACCTCAAAGACATTTAAAGGTTTATACATGGATGCGTCTTGTGTGCTGTTTGTGGAGAGAAATCAATAATTCAGAATACATTTCACTAATTCGCCTCTACAGATGATTTATGTTTAGCAGGAGTAGCGAGGGAAAGCTTGTTTGGCATGCTGTCCTGGGGGGTAGGGCCCCGAGCTCGCCGGTTCCTGACGAAACCTGGAACATCCGCCCTCGATGAGGGGAGTGCGCCAAGCTCGGAACCGGCCCGAACCCTGAGTATCCCCAGAAAAACATGACGCCGGACAGCAGCCGATCAAACTTACCCCCCAAAAGGCATAATGCATAGGCTGCCAGTGTGGCAATGTGTTTGGCAACATAAGTGGGTGTGGGAGTATCGTGGGTAGGAACAAGGCGCCGGCTCTGGACATAGAGCGGGCCTGGGACAGGGTATTTGCTCTAGACATAGAGCGGGCCTGGGACGGACTTGGCCATGGGACTGGGAGTGGGCTTGGGACAGAACGCGAGCCTGGGAAAAAGAGTGGGCCTGGGACAGGGAGCGGGCCTGGGTCAGAGTGTAGGCTCAGGATCAGGCCAGGGCTTGGGACAGAGAGATGACCAGGGCTTGGGACAGGGCTTGTCTGCGGTGGCAGAATGTGGGGTTATTTACGGTGGCAGAGCGTGGGCTTGTTTGCGGCGGCAGAGCGTGGGCTTGTCTGCGGCGGCAGAGTGTGGGCTTGTTTGCAGCGGTAGAGCGTGGGCTTGTCTGCGGCGGCAGAGTGTGGGCTTGTCTGCGGCGGCAGAGTGTGGGCTTGTTTGCAGCGGTAGAGCGTGGGCTTGTCTGCGGCGGCAGAGTGTGGGCTTGTTTGCAGCGGTAGAGCGTGGGCTTGTCTGCGGCGGCTGAGCGTGAGCATGTCTGTGGTGGCAGAGCCTGGGCATGGGTTTGCGGTGGCGAGTGTGGGCTCATGGCTGCGGAGCGAATCTCTGACGTGGGAACGGTCTGCCCGGATGTAGGTTTTGAAAGATTCTGATGACCAGCGGCACAGAGCTTGGATCTGAGGTTGTGATAGGCCATTTTGTGCCGCCCTAGTTGCTGCGCCGATGCGGAGGGAATGGCACGAGAAACAGTCTGCGGGAATGCCAGATTGGACAAAGAGGGGTTTAGATGAAAATTTGCGGTATGCTAAAGCAGAGGTAGGCAAGAATGGTTTGGTATGGTTGGATTGGGGAATAGAGATTGTAAATGTAGACGTAGTGACCTCTCCTGTCTTGGTCCGTTTTCCTCGTCTTGATAAAATAAGATATTGTCTCTGAATCGACTACTGACAGAAACCGTAGAGTGAGTCGAGGGATCAAGCGGGAGGTGATGGAGATTTCTAATCCTCTGAGAAATCAGGGGTCAGGTTACGTGCTCAAATATGACTTAATTGTATGTAGGAAATAATAAACGTACACAAAATACGACGTCTGATTAAATTTAAAAGTATCACACCCGACTGTAATATAATCTGGTGTTGTTAACGTTACTGTTGTTGAAAATCGTGATACCAGGTTGCAACATGTACCTGATGGCAGAGGCAGACTTGCCATCTGGCGTTATGGGAGTTTTCCCGGTGGGCCGCTAACGTAGGGGGCCGGAACGGAAGCTTGGACCGCTCAGACAGACGTATAATAAAATGCATGCAACGCGAATGCAGAAGACACGTATGAATGCCAACCCCCCGGTCGACAGACCCGACCATGCACATACCCCCCTGTCGACAGAACTGGTAGAGGACCAATGTGGGCCAAATACGCGAGGGCAGATTTTTCTCCCCAGTCCAGCACTGCCTGATGATACATATTTTGTGGCGCTGTAAAAAGTGTACAGAGGTACCTATTTCATTCAATTCAATTCAATTCAAGTTTATTTATATAGCGCTTTTCACAATGTGTATTGTTTCAAAGCAGCTTTACAGGGCAAACAGGAAAAACAGAAAAGGTAAAACACAGCACAGTGCATTGTATTTATATAACGAGTAAGATCATACTAATAAATAATATATAATTTCTAAATAAATAAATAAATGCAGTCTCCCGGTGAGCAGGCCAACACTGCCCTGCTGTGGCGAGGAACCCAAACTCCAATGATTGATTAATGGAGAAAAAAAACCTCGGGAGAACCCAGGCTCAACCGGGAGGGCCAGATCCCCTCTGACATGTCATAGCTGCACTCAAACTGCTGACATGTGATTTAAGTTTAGCATTCAATACCAGATATTGTAACTTCAGCATTAATGAAACAAATAGTCCGTCTTTGCTCTTTGTTGGGGGTGTATTGGTCTGAGCTGGGATGGTCCGATGGTCATATTTCTCTTTGCTGGTGGTGGAATTGCCTTAGATGGGGCTGGGATGCTCAGTCAGTCTGCAGCTGTAGCTGGCGTTATCTCAAATTGGGGATGGGCATCTGTCGGTCGTCTGGACATGGTGGAACTTCTTCCTACCTCGGGATGGGCATCCCGAAGCAGAGGCGGAAAGAGAATAAAGAGAATAATTAGCGTAGCTGCTGTTCATTAACTATGCATTAAGTGAAAGCTTGGCTGAAAAGATGTGTCTTTAATCTAGATTTAAATTGGGAGAGTGTGTCTGACCCTCGAATAGTATCAGGAAGGCTATTCCAGAGTTTAGGTGCTACGTATGAGAAAGCTCGACCCCCTTTGGTGGATTTAGTTATTCTAGGTGTTGTCAAAAGTCCTAAGTTTTGAGATCTTAGAGAGCGTGTTGGGTTGTAACGTGATAAAAGCTCTGTTAAGTAAATAGGGGCTAAACCGTTTAAGGCTTTGTATGTAATTAAAAGAATTTTTTTTTTTTTTTTTTTTTTTTTTTATTTCATATGAGACCAGGTTGTCTCGTTCGTATGTTTCCATTAAATTGCCTCAGAGATGTTTGTGTTTAGGAGTGGATCTTCATGCTTCATACTTTAAAAAAACGTTATAACGTTTGCATGAATTCACTCGAAATTGCCACCTCATAAAATTCCTACATAACACCTCCTGTATCCTCTGAGATCACATCACAAATAAAAAATCTGCTGAGAAAAACTCAACTGAATAGAAATATTTTCACTTTTAATTAAATGTGAGACTACTGGACATTTTGTTCTAAAGAGAAAAACCTGAAAAGCAGAAAATTTGAAAACTGTAGGCCTACAGTAAGTGCTGTCTGGGAGAGGGTCACTGACTGTACAGTTGTTTATTGCTGAAAACAGTATCAGCCGCGGAAGTGAACTAGACAAAGCTCACCGCATATTGATTTTTTCATCTGCGTATTCAAGGTTCAGACTTCACAGAACAAGAAAATATTTACAGGCACAGTCAAAGATGACTCATACACTTACAAACATCATTCTGAGAATAAATCCCAGTTACTGTAATGCATGTACCAATAAAGTCTAGCAGACAAACAGTGTATTGTGAATAAACATAAACATAAAAAACTGAAAACAAATCATACCCTGCATGCTCGTGTAATCTTAACCACAGGAACTCAGAATTGCAGAATCAAAACATTGCAGTTTTTTAGACTCTGGTGTACAGACCGTCTCTTAGACTTTTACACACAAATCTTTTCATTACAAATTCATGTCATAAGGACATCCAGAGACTTGTATGACCTTCAGACCACTGAGCATTCATCTATTAAAATGTAATAAGATAAGATTTCGTTTTGATCTTCGGCCTTTATATACTGCTTGGACATTTCTGCAAAAGATGAGTGCTTACTTTCTTGAAATCCAATTAATAAAATAATCACTTTGGGTTATCGAAATACTTGCAGATTTAAGTTGAACTAAAATGAACAAACATCTATTATCTCTTCATCCCTAGACAACAGTGACATTAGATCGAAGCCTATGCCCCTTTTCAGATTATTTTTAAAATGACTCTTTTGTCTCAAACTTCAGATTTGTAAAGACACCCAAATCAAAGATTTCATTAATTTATAACAATACCAGTGACATGTGAGATACTGTAAAAACTGTGATCTTGAGTAAAATAAGAAATAGGCTATTCAAACATTCAAGGGAGTTTTTAAAAAAAATTAACAAAAAAATCTACTGAATAGACCTCTTTAAAAACTGTATAAAATGCTGGTTCAACACTAGTCCAGAAGAACGTCCATTTGAACTGAAGGTGAACTGGAAGTGCTTCCGGATCAGTTTTAACATCTGGGAAGTGGTCTATAGCAAACATTTCGTGAGAAGCCTTTATGAAACTTTTTTTGGAAATCATTGTGGGTAGCTGAAAAGGTCATGGAAATTCACACTTCAAAAGTTGTGAAAACTCTAACAGGACAGAATTTTATAATGTGACAATTCCAAGAGAAAGTCCAAAATGATCACAACAGGCGCTTGTGAAACGTCTGCGAGTCATTTAAATGTCATGACATATGACAGACGATATTCTTTATCAAAAAAGAACACAGTAGGAGTGAAAAGACATGGAGAGATGAGAAAAACAGCAGGGTGCGAAAAAGAACATATATGTCATAACAACTTAGGTCAGGAGAACGTCTCGGTTACGTCCGTAACCTTCGTTCCCTGATGGAGGGAACGAGACGTTGTGTTGAGAGACAGACTGGGGTTTGGTTCTGAGAACCTATCATCTCCGAGATAAAACGCCAATGGGGATTGGCCAATGACCCGCCCACGCCAGTCTCCGCCCCGTACATACGGGTATAAAAGGAAGATGGCGGCGGTCATTCATCACCCTTTGTGCTGAGGAACCTTAGAAGTGCTCCTTGCAGCGGATCGGCAAAGCGTTGTGGCATGAAGACACAACGTCTCGTTCCCTCCATCAGGGAACGAAGGTTACGGACGTAACCGAGACGTTCCCCTTCAGTCGGTCTCTCGACGTTGTGTTGAGAGACAGACTGGGGATATATCTAACACGCCACGGCGCTGAGCCGTATTACGACCTCGAGCTGAGCGACACTGACTAGGCTAGCGAGTCACAAGTGAGCGGTGCAGCGAGATGTAACCTTCCAGTGAATAGTAGTGGACCTACTGCGAAGCCTAAAACAGGCATTTGCGATGCCTGTACAGACAGTCATCACGGACAGGGCGTTCGCCTTGTAAGTGAGGCGCCGTCCGGAGCCGTCGCACTGGGAAAGAACACTGCTCTCCTCTTGGAGAGTATGTTACGGAGACCACATCCTGCCGTACGGGAGGTAACATGTGGAAAACTGACATGGTCTCCCGAAGGAGATCACATGCAAAAATGTTTGGCCGTAGGGGGCCAGCCAAGGTGGTTGTGCCACCGGAGGGGAGGTCACAGATTCGCCAACAGGGGAACCAGGAGTGAAGAATCAACATACGGGACTACCCAACGGGGGAGTTCCTAAGTATGGGGCAATAGTCCTAGTATAGGGGTCCACCTAAGTAGGGGCGACACTGCCAGTACTGGACTTGGTTCAAACAGACCGCTCCGCCCGGTCCGTTACCAGATTGCTAGTGATGGATAGAATGCCTATACTTCACCCAATGAGGGGGAAGTAGGGAGACTAAATAGCGCACTGAACTTACCTGATAGGGAAGAAGGCGCTTTCGCAGGCGTACGCCCAGCCCAGATGCCTGTCCTACATATTAGGTGTAGGACACTGGTTCCTTTCGGAGGTTGTAAAGCTCACGAAGGTACTGGGTGTAGCCCAACCTGTAGCTACACATGTCTGCCAGAGGGGCGCCTTGGGCCGGTGTCCACGAGGAGGCCCTGCTCCGGTGGAGTGGGCTCTCACTGCGAGTGGGCACGGGTGATCCAGGGATCGGTACGCCGTGGCGCCCACAATCCAATGCGTCAGCCTCTGTCTGAGACAGCCCTCCCTGGTGCCGTCTTCTGAACAGACAAGAGCTGCTCAGAGCTAATGCTCTGAGTGCGGTCCAATTAGAGGCGCAGTGCGCTGGACACAACACTAGGAGGTTGGGTCTTCTCTCTCCCGAGGGGAGCGCCTGCAGGTTCACCACCTGAACCCGGAAGGGAGTGTGGGAACCTTGGGCACGTAACCAGGCCGGTATCTCAGAAGACTACCGCCCAATTTCCAGGCACCCATGAGACACGAAGAATACTAGAGGTCCCTACCCTCTTGCAGAGGCAAGCGCCATCAAGAGCGGCCTTCATCGTAACAAGGACGAGAGGCGTCTCCGAGGGGCTCACAGGCCCAAAGGCCATGTAGGACCTACGGTCCTAAGAGGGTACGGAGCGCAGCCGGAGTCGCGCTCCTGAGAACCTGGTGACCAGGTTATGTTAACCAAGAAACTTACCCTCCAGGCGATTGTGATGAGCGGCCATAGCGGCTGCATACACTAACGCGGAAGGGGAGAGATTACTCTCTAGTCTCCAAAAGGTCAACACTGACCGGATCAAGCAACTCCGTGGGTTCTCACTGAGGGAGAACACTAGAGGGAGGGGCGCCACTTATACGCGTGCACATGCAAGTGGTGGGGCTTTAGGCAGCGTACTGCAAGCCACTCCAGGCCTCCTCGTCCCATCTGGAGGTCAGGCATGGAGATACCAGAGGCCTGGCCTGGGGTGCCAACCGTGTCCTTCCCCTGTGAAGGTTTCGTCAGGGGAATCGGCAAGAGGGGGCTATCAGAACTGAGAAGTCTGAAAATCAAGTCTGGTTGGGCCAGTAAGGCGCAACAACAGTACATGAAGCCACTCTGCTCCGACTTTGCACAGGCCCTGTGCAAGGAGGCTCCTGGGGGAAGTCGTACTTCCGCTTGTCCCGCGGCCAGCTGTGTGCTAAGGTACCCGTAGGGTACAAAGCAGGAATAAATGGGACTCTGGGGGCAACAGGATCTGATCCTGGCCACACCGGTCCCCTGAGAGCTGGACTGCGCGAGGATGGAGTGGCCACTCTCCGAGGCGTTTCACTGACGAGAGAGCGCAACGGCTGTCGGGTTCAGTTTGCCAAGGATAACCTGGCCCGCAGGGATAGATCATCCTGCTGACTCCAAAAGAGGAGGCATGGGGCGAGTTGTGGCATCTGCTGTGAGCGTCTGCCGCCACAGCAGTCGTGCTGCCCGACAGGAATAGCACGTAGTCCTGCACTAGAGGTCTAGTGCCAAGGGGACTGCCAAAAACTCTAGGCAGTAGGGAACCCGTCACTGCCCGCTACTGCCCATTGCACACTACACCCTACCCCGCAGGGAGGCGCTTGACGCGCCTCATACCTGCCCGAGCGGGCCTGCTCGGAGAAGGGTCACATCTGACCAGGGTTTGGGGTGTGTAGACACTGAGGCGTAGCCTAACCCACCTGGTGCCCGTGTGCCGCCATCCAGGAACCTGACTCTGCCAGTGCTGAAGTGGCTGTGTGCATCAACTCAAGGGATTATCCGTCGAGGACGCCACGTGTCCAGGAGCCTATGAAGTGATCAGCGGGACCCAGAGTCCGGCTGACCAAATTCATCCAGTTCAACGCCTACTGCAGAAACTCGTTTAGTGAGCATGCTGCATAAGGGCAGAGTCAGTTCCACACCGAGATAAGAGGAGCTCCCGCTCTTTTGGGAAGAGCTTGCTCTTTCCCAGTTAACCCGTAGGCCAGAAGGTCTAGGTGCCGAAGCACAAGATCCCATGACCGTTAGAGGAAACAGGGACCGACCTAGTACTGATACGTTCTTCGTTCAACACGAATTTCGCAGAAGGAAGGAGACGTAAGAGTAAGGGTCCTACGGGTCGATTGCCACAACCAATCTTGTCGCCAAGATGCGCTTCTGTAGCAACTGATACAGAGAGGGGCGCGGCCTCCCCCCCCTAAAGGCACTGTGAAGTCCGGCCCGGAAACATCTCGGTTAGAGGGACAGGTTCGACCGCACTTCCCGCCATAAGCAGCAACCTCGGCCTGAGCACGGGAGCTTCCCCCTAGGAGAATGCCCCGAACCTGGCGGGTGCCTGGCGAAAAATGGATCGCATAACCGAGATGGATCGTCCTCTAGCCCTTCGTACGGCAGGTGCTGTACGAAACCGGAGGATGATCTGCTTCACTGTGCCAGGGAGGCTGGTTAGTGGCTGACAGAGCGGTCACCTTACACAGGGTGAGAACCCGGAGAGGTTTGACTGCTCTGCCTACTTACCTGCTTAGTGTTGCCGCCGGCCAACGCAACGTCACGTGGAGATTGCAGAAGGCAGCTACCACAGGGGGAAGCCCGGAGAGAGAGTGTACTCTCCATCTCCACGGCTCTCCTGTCAGGGCCGCCCTGAGGCGGTTACCCAACAGGGTAAAGGCCTCCTCCTGCGTGGCTCCACATTGACGGCCATCCTTGGAGGGCCCAGTCTCAAAGGGGCCACCGCGGGGAGGCGGGGCTGATGGAGGGCAGGCTGTGCAGGACCTAAGCATCCATAGATGGTCGGGTCACAGAACCGTCCGCTTCTTTACCCATCCAGCCCAGGTTGAGCCACAGATCCTTGGACCACTATTGTGGACATCGTCCAACCCAGGGCACACACCCTGACCTTCGTCGCTCGATGCGCGAGGCCTGTGGCGGTGCGCAGCCGGGTCGACCTTTCCATCAACCAGATCTAAACGCTCTGGCATATGACCCAATGGGTCGCCATAACGCTTTGGACCCTATTGACCGCCATAGCGTGGAGCGTGAAAGCAGCTTGGGAGACCTTGTCGACTCCTCCAAGTGGCAGCGTCCGTGGAGTACCACGGGCGCTAGACCACCTGGGTGATCAACACAGCCCTCAGCTTACCTCACTGTCCAGGAAAGTAATAGCTCCCTGAGCCCTTCAGACAAGAGCACGCCGCGGACGGCATACCGACGTCTAATGAGCTCCACGTGGATCTCCAGGGAAGTCCGGGGAAGCACGGCCCTCACTTTGCGTAGCTTCCTGAGCTCGACCGCCCAGAGGCGGGAGCTCTAAGGGGCTTCGCGTCAGACAGGAGCAAGCCGCGAACGGCATGCTCCACGTCTAGTGAGCTCAACATGCATCTCTGGCCCGGGGAAGCACGGCCGTCATCTCTGCGTTGCCTCTTCTTGGGCTCGACCTCCCGAGGGCGGGAGCTCCAAGGGGCTTCGCATCTGATGACCGGAGGTAGCTATCAGATGTTATGACAGAGCACGTTGTCGGATCTTGCCCGATATGGGACGGTATCCCGCCCATCGGGGACGAGCTAGGTGAGCGTGTTGGGGCATGAATGACCCGCGAGCCGAAGCTGGCGGAGTAACAAACACGGGAATCCCCGATCACCACCGACGTTCGCCGAAGCGTTCAACCTCGCCGTGGCGGCGGTCACGCACAGGGAACAGACGGGGTTTTGCGGCAACATTCCGGAGAACGTAGCCGCTGTGAACGCCACACCTGAGGACAACCCATACTTGCAGTACAGGTGTCGTGCCCGTCAGACCCGAAGATGGGTCTGTCATACCCAGGAACACAGCTTGCAGCATCTCATCATCACCACACACCGTTTCCGGTGCATGGTGTAGGAACAAGACGGTGGGACCGTCTCTTGGGGAACGGTCAGACGAGGGAAGGTGCGGACGATCCGCCAGCCAGGGCTGACGAAAACGTTCACATCCTCACATCACCCTCGCCCCTCCCCGCCGCGGACGGCAAGGCCGTAGCCAATGCCGTCACGAAACGGGAAGCAGTGAGTTGGTGGCTGAGTCCCGTGGGAACACAGCCGCCCGTGACGCAACGTCTTAATCATACACCGCCCGCAGTGCGGACAGAACTGATCCACAACGCTCACATCACCCTCCCCCCTCCCCGCCGCGGACGGCAAGGCCGTAGCCAATGCCGTCACGAAACGGGAAGCAGCGAGTTGGCGGCTGAGTCCCGTGGGAAGACAGCCGCCCGTGACGCAACGTCTGAATCATACACCGCCCGCAGTGCGGACGGAACTGATCCACAACGGCCGGCCCAGATGCCGGAAGCCCAACATCCGGGGTAGCCGCTATGTCCGTCCCCCCTCCTGCATGAGAGTGGAAACTGTGAGAATATTGGTCCTGAAAAGGACCTGCTCTTTTAAATCTGTAGCTCGCTGCCGAGACGCCGAGGGGAAGTCCGCGCTCCGGAGGAGAAATCCGCCACCGAGGGAGAGTCCACTCGCCGAGGGGGATCCGCCATCAGAAGGGAGAAGTCCGCTGCTCTGCGTCAAATATCCAGCAGGAACTCGAAGAGATAAACTCGACATATACGCCGAGAAGGTTCCGAAGAACAAAGGATGATGAATGACCGCCGCCATCTTCCTTTTATACCCGTATGTACGGGGCGGAGACTGGCGTGGGCGGGTCATTGGCCAATCCCCATTGGCGTTTTATCTCGGAGATGATAGGTTCTCAGAACCAAACCCCAGTCTGTCTCTCAACACAACGTCGAGAGACCGACTGAAGGGGAACAACAGTTACAGAGCATTACACAGGAGGGAATGAAGGAAAAAGACACTGCATCGTAAATAATGTTGTTGTGTTTAAAGCTCAATAATAAAAGCTGCAGTCAAAAATAATGATTTTTGCTGCTAGTTCAATTTACTTAACTTGCTTAAGTTAAGTCAAAACAACTTTAATCACAACATGATTATTTTATATTGAGTCATATAACTGAATCCATTCAAGTTGGGAAAACATAAAGGAGTTGTGTAAACATAATACTGTTACAATTGGGCAGAGGGCTTATACTTCCCAGCATGCTATCCGTATAACTGCATTTTAAGTTATTATTAGTTATTTTCTTAAAAATGTGTAATTTTATGCATTTTTTTGTAAAAAGAAACACTTGTTAGTGTTTAATGTTCATTAATCTTTAAAGTTTTGAAGAGTTTGTTATATTTTTGAGTTTTGTGGTTACCATTGTTCAGAAAAGCTCTGCCTTTGGTTAGGTAGTAGGCAATTACATTCTTATATTTGCAGTTCTGTTGAGTTTTATTCACTCAATAGCTTCTTAATGAAGTTAAATGAAGTAATGTCTAATTAAAGTTAAAATTATATAATATAAAATATTGATCTTGAGTGCTTTCGTTAAATCATCTAAAAGATAAAATGTTTTTTATATAGGTTAAATGTAAAATATGCATTTATATGTCACAAATTAATTTAATCAAGACTATTAAAACAATTAAGTTCATACAAGATTATAAAAAATCGTTTCAAACTAATTAGATTTTGTTTGAGAAATGTAATTCAATTTTGTGGAAAAGTTTTCCTTAATTTAAATAAGTTCGTTCAAACAACTTTTTTCTGAGTGTGTCTGTATGAATGAATGAATTGTTCACCATGTAGAGATCCCTCACCCTCACAGGCTGCAGCAATGTCACAACTGACCAATTCCAAAGATGAAGAAGAAAAATGACACATGAAACAGCTGGAAGGATAAGAAAAATTTTAATAGACTGTGATAACATGAGAGAAATAACTGAAATGATTTCAGTCCTGAACTGAATGGACATATACAACTCCTTATGACACACAAAAATTGTCACAACTGAGAATAGTTGTCATGCAGCGAGAATTAAACTTGCTAATTCTATTTAAAAAGGTAATGAGATCTTTCCTGATTTTGCAGTGAATGGTTCTTAATAAACTTGATGTCTACATCGTGAATCCTCCATACTGAACTCACAGCAGTGGTTTCATTGCTCAGATTGGATGTGGAACAGTGGGCAGAAATACTCCACATGGGGGGGGGGAATTCAGAAGTCGTGGGAAGATAATAACTGCAATCAGAAGAGATTTTCTATTGTCCACATGAATGCAGCAATTGTGTGACAGTCTGTACGCTGAGGCCAGAATGAACATTCACCAAAAACCAAATAGATTTAACACGTTTCTTTATTAACTTACTGTATTTATTAACCATTAACTTAAGTAGACGCTAATGCATTAATGTTAAATTGTTTACAATTGTAATCTAATTAAAAGAATAAATCAAAACTTGCCTTCTCAGCTTCGTCAGATGCATGCTGGGATGCTTTCCAAGCAGCAGTTCTCGTGAATCATGGATGCTCGTTGGCTGCTTATCCTTCACCATCTAATAAAAAAACATCTGCACGAAAGAAACATTTATTGAAGTATTAAAACAGTATTTAGATCTACATAATTTTCAGATTGTGAGAACAGTAAGCTTAGTAAGATGTGATAATACAAAAGTATAATACAACAACACTAATAATTATGTTGGCTTAGTAGATATCACAGAAAAAAATCCTTTTTAATCATTTAACTGTTTTTTAGACATATTAAAAAAGTTGTTAAATATAGCATCTAAATTTTTGAGAAATGAATTGTTGGATTTTTTAAAGTTTATTTAATGTAGTAAAGTATTTATTAAAAATATTTATTTGTAATACACACTTAATATTTTTTGTGAATTCTAATATAAATATTTGAGTTATGCAGATCTACTTAATTTAAAATTTCCTTTTTTGTGCAAATAATTTCACATAAAATCACAGGTTAATTATTTGAGTGAAGATGAAAAGAAAACACTACAAATCAATAAAGATGCAGGGAAGACATACTCCATCTTTCAGATAGATTAACTCCTGACTCTCTTTAAAACCTTCTCTGGTCTTCTTTGCCCACTTCCCCCCTGACCTCCAACGGACTTAACAGCTGATGATTATGTGTCTTTCTTCCTAAATAAAACGACCACCATCAACAGTCATTTCTCTGTGCCGCCTCCTCTTGAACACGCCCACACCCCCGACACAAGCTTGCTCCCATCTTTCTCTCTCCTATCAAAAGATAATGTTTCCAAGGCATGTCATAACCACCCAACTACCTGTCCGCTAGATTCCATCCCGCACTCATCTGCTCAAGACCATCTCTCCATTGGTTGTTCCCGCTCTGACCCACATTATCATTATTATCTCTCACCACTGTTACTTTTCCGTAGTCTTCAAGGAGACTTGTATCCCCCCACTACTGAAGAAACCCACTCTTAATCTTGCACTGTTAGATAACTACAGACCCATATCTCTCCTCCCCTTCATTGCTAAAACTCTTGAGCGTGTTGTAACCAGTTCTCCTCCTTTCTCATGCAGTAAAACCTCCTGGACAGCAAACAGTCTGGTTTCAAGAGTGGTCAGTGCTTGGACTGTTGCTCTTTTCTGTATACATGACATCCCTAGGCTCTGTCGTTCGGAAACATGGCTTTTCCTATCACTGCTATATGGATGATCCACAACTCTACCTGACATTTCAGCCTGAAGATTCAGCTGTTTCTGCATGCATTTCAGCATCCCTAGCTGAAATTTCTGGATAAAGGACCATCACCTGCAGCTGAACATTGCAAAAACAGAACTGCTTGTGATTCCGGCCGATTTATAGCCTTTTTCCCTTTTGGTATTTTTGCAGAAAATATTATACTTTAACGAAAATGGGCCAAAGGTGCAGAGGATGCCATATTTTTTTACATTGCCTCCTATTGACAAATTGCTACACTGTTGTGTTTCACTCTGTTTCGCTTTGGATAAAAGCATCTGCTAAATGCCTAAATATAAATGTTATTTGTGCAGTTGTGTACTGTATTGTGTTGCATGACAAGTTCATGTTGTTCTTTGACTTTTTAACTGTTCTTGTATTGTAAGATCATCTTCATCTACTTTACAGCAGTGTAATGTTTAATTTTTACCTAACGCTCATTCTTGGATTTTGCTCTATCTGCACTCTTTTATGTTGTATATTATAATAAACACTAAGATGTCAAATTATGCTAGAATCCGAATAAGAGATTTAAGTAACAGTGTTTTGAATCGATCTCACCAGTGTCTATGACTATGTTGTAGTGTGGGTTTTTTTGTGTGTCATATCTGAGGGAAAAGTTTGGTTTTCCATCAAGTTTGAATGGTTTTGAGAAAACGAGGCATAATTTCAAGAAATGTGTTTGAGCAATCGAGAAAACTGTAAGTAGTAAAGCACAGTAGATGATTCTAGGATGTACCTGAGCTCCTATTGATGTTATCCTGAGATTCTGATTGGTGTGTCATCAGTTTTGCTACTGAATGTTTACTGATGGAAAAATATGTGCTATTTGAGTTTACATCTACACTTCAGTTCATTATATTGTGTGTTTGTGTTTTCTGAATGAAAAGTGAAATTCAAAATGAAACTCGAGTGTTGATCATACTTTAAATGACAATTTATATAATTGCTATCACATTATTCGGAGGAAAACCGATAATAATGCAAAAGAATCTCGCTTATAAATCACTCACCTACACTTTATCGGTCCGAGTGAATAGGCGGAAATAGTGGGAAATCAATTTTATATTGTGGCATTAAGAGGAATAATTACAGAAAATGGAGTTCATTCGAGGACCTCAGACAAAGTGTTCGTGTCCGTCTCTATGACTCATTCGCTCATTCATGCTGCCCAGAGAGACTGCACACACATCCTGAATTATTCAAATAAGCGGATTGGAAGAGAAGATTATTTACAATACATCACCTCTACTGCAAGAGCGTTAAGGGGATTTTTATCCGACAGGCAACCTGATATATGAACTTCATGATCAAAAAACAACAATTATAATTAATATTTGTCCCATGGTGAAAGGAAACATTTGAATAATCACAGTTTTACTACAAATATCACTATGCATTTGTGGTTTAACTAGAAATATAACAAAACAAGTGTCCTTTTCATTTGCTCATCAAAGGTTCATCTAATGGTAATTTAAAGTTTTTGCCTTCCTTGTTCCATTCAATATACTTCAAGGTTGTCTACAAATATCATCGTTTGCCAAGTGCAGACAGGATATTAAATGACTAAATGACTAACTGTAAATATTATATGATATTATAAAGACTTCACACAAGTACTTTGTGCAAAGAAACGTCCTTGTTCCCTTTCTGTCGGTCTCTCGACGTTGTGTCGAGAACGACAGATGGGGTTCGCCCTTGAGAACCAATCAACTCTGACTACTATAGAAAAGGCCAATGAAATTTGGCGAATGAAATTTGCATGCCGGGCTCCGCCCCCGGAAATCCGGTATAAAAGGAAGCCGGCGTGCAGCATTCATTTACCTTTTGTTCTTCAGAGCCTTCGCTCATGACTACGAACAGAACGAATTCTATGAATTCTTCTTCTACTGCCGGATCTACGACGTGTAGCAGCGGATCGTCCCTACCTGCAGCGACCTTCCCCTGGGCGTCTCGGCAGTTCCGAGGTGTGTGAGACTCTATCTAAAAAGTCCTTTTCAGGACTGACTGAGCATTCTCCAGCGCGGCTGTTCTCTTTGGTGAGACAGGGAATGGACACGATCGCTGCATTAGGTGTGTGGGCGTCCAGCACACTGAAGCAGCGTTCGTTGACACATCTGCCCGCACTGCAGGCAGATTGTCATTCAGAAGTTGCGGTCACAGGTGGCTGTCTTCCTACGGGAACCAGCCACCATTTCGTCTGCTACCCGGGCTGTGACATCTGTGGCTACGGCCCCGATGACCACCCACGTTAGCAGCGTTAGTGATATGGGGAACTCTGCGAACGTAAACCCGCCAGCTAAGTGCTCACGGGCCGGTCGCACCCCGATTCGCTCTACTGAACGTTCCCCAACCGGCGGTGGCATACCGTCCGGATTCTCACGCACACACATCGAGAACGACATGTCCCGCTGTTCTCTTGGGTGCGGCAGGGGATTGACACGATCGCTGCATTAGGTGTGTGGGCGTCCAGCACACTGACGCAGCGTTCATTGACACATCTGCGCGCACTGCGGGCAGATTGTCATTCAGAAGTTGCGGTCACGGGTGGCTGTCTTCCTACGGGAACCAGCCACCATTTCGTCTGCTACCCGGGCTGTGACATCTGTGGCTACGGCCCCGATGACCACCCACGTTAGCAGCGTTAGTGATATGGGGAACTCTGCGAACGTAAACCCGCCAGCTAAGTGCTCACGGGCCGATCGCACCCCGATTCGCTCTTCTGAACGTTCCCCAACCGGCGGTGGCATACCGTCCGGATTCTCACGCACACACATCGGGAACGATGTGTGACGTAGATGAGATGTCGCTCGCAGCATCGGAGGGAGACTGACATCCGACTCTGACGAATCCGAGCTCCACCCCCAGCGGTCGAGTTAGGAGGAAGCAGAAATGATGTCATTCATGCTAACCCGGGTTTCCGGAGGTGCATGAGGAGCTGTGTAAACTTGGAGCGCTCCACTAACGGATCGCTCCAGTGAAAACCAGCTCCACCCCCCTTACTTCCCTCGATGGTGGGGCAGCCAAGGGCTGAGTCGGGTTCCCCCGAGTGGAACGTCCGCCCGCGGTGCACCTGTGCCGCGGACGGCTACCACCTGGGGGCAATCGGCCACACCTACGGTCCAAAGCACGTAAGACCTCGGCATCACTGGTGTCGAGGGCTTGCAATGCCGCGGGCCAGGCTGCCTCCTCTCTCTTCGCCATGGCCATCCTGCAGGTCCGCCAGGCCAAAGCGTTGAGAGAGCCCCACGAGGGTAAGGCCGACCTGGGTATAATGCAGGATCTCCGTGCCGCCGCTGACAGCGCTCTACGGGCGACTAAGGCGGCGGCACGGGCCCTGGGTCGGACGATGTCCACGGTAGTGGTCCAGGAGAGACACCCCCGGATATACCTTGTGCAGAAGAGTGACACCAAGGAAGTCCGCTTTCTTGATGCACTCATCTCGCAGGGTGGGTTGTTGGTAAAGACCGTCGTGGACTGCGCGCAGCAGTTTTTGACGGTGAAGCAGACAGTGGCAATTCACCACATTCTCACCGCGACTCGGCCGCCTAAAGGCCTCCGAGATCCCGCGTGATGTCTGCTTCCCTTCAACCCAGGACCCCTTCGACATCAATTCCGATTCCTGTGCCCCCACAGGCGGCACCCCGGAAGCAGAGGTCGAGGGGGAAACCTTCACCCCGTCAGCAAACTTCTCACGAGAAGGGACACTGACGGGAAGACTCCAGGGAGAACAACATCGGGCCCGAACCATCACAGCCAGGGCTCTGATCGGTCGGTACGAGACGACTCCTGCCTCGTCACCAAGCCGGGCCCTTTTCAGGGCCTGGCGCCCACTTACTCACAGAGTTTTTTGTTCTCCCCGGGTGTACTTGCAGCCGATCGCACACTCTACTGGACTGTGCTCGGCGATCCGACCTCACACCCTGGCGAGGCGTGAGGTCGTACACATACGACAGCTGTCACCACTCTCAAACCGATAGTGCGTGCCGTTGTCCCGCCAGGCAGGTAAAAAGGCGGAGCCATCCTTCCCTCCGGGGACCCCCCGCGACAGATGGTTAGCTCCGCCAGCCGACGAACCACCCCCCGTGGGAATGGTGAAGCAGACTGCCCCCTTCGTCACCCTGTACAGTCCCTGGGAGCTCAAGAGCTGCCCACACTGTCTCGCTGGCTAATGCGGGCGGTCCGTCTTGGTTACTCGATCCAGTTCACCAGAGACTTCTGGCAAAACAGGCATCGAGTTCGTCCAAAGTCAAGACGTTCAGTGGGTCACAACCTGCACTTCATCATTCCCAAGAAAGACGGCGGGTTGCCATAGGTCTGCGTACCCTGAACTAGCACCTTCACGAGCTGCCGTTCAGTTGCTCACGCAGAGGCGCATCCTGACATCTATCAGGTGTCAGGATTGGTTTGTGGCAATCGACCTGAAGGACGCTTACTCTAATGTCTCGATCCCCTCGACACCGCCCCGTTTCCACGGTTCGCGTTCGAGGGGTGGGCATACCAGTACAGAGTCCTCCCTTTTGGTCTGTCCCTGAACTATCTCAACGACTGGCACACTCGTGGGATCAGTTGTGTACACAAAGGGACCTGGTGCTCTGGCATCTAGATCGATTGGGATCTCAGGTCAACCGAGAAAGGAGCAAGCTCTCCCCAGTGCAGAGCATCCTCTTTCTCGGTATGGAACTAAACTCTGTCACCATGACGGCGCAGCTGTCCGCAGCACGCGCCCAGTCAGTGTTGGAACTGGAGGCTCCTGGGACACATGGCATCCTCCGCGGGGTAATACCCCTCGGACTGATGCACATGAGACCGCTTCAACACTGGCCACAGAGTCAAGTTCCGAGGACAGCGTGGCACACCGGCAGCAGGCGCATGGCGATGACGCCCTGCTGCCGACGCACCCTAACCCCTTGGTCTTCCATGACCTTCCTCCGGGCGGGGTTCCCCTCGGGCAGGTTACGAGGCACGTCGTGGTGACAACGGACGCCTCGCTGCAGGGGTGGGGTGCACTGTGCAACGGGCACGCAGAAGTGGGGCACTGGACGGGCCCCCGTCTGCGCTGTGCAATTGCTTAGAGTGGTGTACGCTCACGGTAGCTAACACAAATTGCCCGACGCCTCCTCCTGTGGAGTTAGCAGGTGATCCGCTCCCTGCGGGCCACACACATCCCAGGCAAACTGAACCAGACAGCCGACACGCTCTCTCGTCAGTATACGCCTTGCGGAGAGTGGCGACTCCACCCCCGGTCCAGCTCATTTGGGTGTTGTTCGGACAGGCACAGGTTGACCTCTTTGCCTCCTACGACACCACCCATTGTCTGCTTTGGTACTCCCTGACCGAGGCCCCCCTCGGCACGGATGTCCTGGCGCACAGCTGACCACGGGACGGACGGAAGCACACCTTCCCCCCCAGGAGCCTCCTTGCACAAACACTGTGCTGGATCAGGGAAGAGTAGCACCAAGTGTATTGGTTACATCACACTGATCTAACCGCACTTGGCTTCAGAGTTGAGGCTCTACACAGCGACTTCCCCTGAACCATTCCCCTGACAGAGGACCTGCTCTCTCAGGGGAAGGACACGTTCTGGCATCCCAGATCAGACCTCTGGAACACCCATGTCTGGTCTCTAGACGCGATGAGAAGATCCTGAGATGGCTACTCCCCCTCTATGGCTGAGACCATCACCCAGGCTAGGGCCCCATCTACTAGGCGGTCACACGCCTCTAGACGGCGCCTCTTCTCGTCCTGGTGTCTCTCTCTCACGAGAAAGACCCACTGAGGTGCTCGATCAGGATTATGTTCCCCTTCTCACGAGACTGGAGACTAACATCTCCCCTCCTCACTGAAAGTGTATGTAGTCGCTATCGCCACTCATCACGACTCAGTTGATCGAAAGTCTCTAGGGCAACACGACCTGGTCACCAGGTTCCTTAGGGGCGCGAGAGGGCGGTATCAGCCTCTTCTCCGCTCCATACCCTCTTGATAGCCCCTCGGAGGTTCCGATCTTCCTCACTGAGTAAGACGACCCTCCTGTTGGCGCTCGCTTCCGTCAAGAGGGTAGGGGACCACCAAGCATTCTCTGTGTCCCCGGATTGCCTTAAATTCGGCCCTGTTAACTCTCACGTTATCCTGAGACCCAGGCCCGGATACGTGCCCAAAGTTCCCACTTCTCCCTTCGGGGACCAAGTGGTGAACTTGCAGGCGCTCCCCATCGGGGAGGAAGACCCAACCCGGTCCGTGTTGTGTCCAGTACGCGCACTGCGCCTCTACTTAGACCGCACACAGAGCTTCCGCAGTTCTGATCAGCTCTTTGTCTGTTTTGGAGGACAGCAGAAGGGGAAGGCTGTCTCCAAGCAGAGGCTGGCGCACTGGGTCGTGGATGCCGTTACGACGGCATTCCGATCTCAGACTCTCATACCCGTTGGCAGTAGGGCTCACTCCAAGAGTTTAGCCACCTCCTGGGCACTGGCAGAAGCGCCTCTCTAGCAGACATCTGTAGAGCTGCGGGTTGGGCTACGCCCAAACACCTTCGCAAGGGTTAACAAGCCTTCGCGTAAACCCGGTGTCAGCCCACGTCCTGCGTGGCGACATGTAGGACTGGCATCCGGGGGGGCGTATGCCTGCGAAAGCACCATCCCACCCTCCAAGAGGTTGGGTCAGTGTGCTATCTACCCTTTTCCTCTTACCCAACCTTGGCTAAGAGAATTGGTACCTCACCAGCCTCCCTTCTTACCCACACCCTGGTTAAGAACAGACATTCCATCCATCACTAAGCAAGCACCTCCTGGGGGTTGGCTGAGCAGAGCTGCCTTCCCCCTTAGGCCGGGACATATCTTGACCTATCACACATAGTTCTAACCGGACCTGTGCTATCAGACGCAGTAACACCCCCTCCGCGGGCTGTTCCGTCTGGCATACCCTCATGACACTGGTTCCCACACTTGGTAACCCATGAGCTTCCCCAGGTGGACCTCCACCTCGCGGTTAACTACCCAGTCCGCACGTTCCATGCGTTCTCCTCCTAGGACGAGACCATACTTTCTCCACCATTTTCCTCCCCACGGGTAGGAGGTGGCCTCTGCAGCGCTTCTCTGCTTAAGAGTGCGCTTTCCCGGTGTAAACCGATCCGGACGGCCTCTCGCCTGTAGAGAGCTAAGGCCCCGTCCGTGAAAGTTACCGGTCAGGGCTGTTTCCATCTTTCTCGAAAGCTCTGGAACCCCCCAGACCACCACACTGGAAGGTTACAAGTTTCGCGAAGCTTCGAGCTGACACGCCCAGGCTTGTTACCGTCGCTTCGCTGAGATTGTGACGCGATACAGCGTTTGTGGCGTTTTCCATACATAACCCCATCTGTCGTTCTCGACACAACGTCGAGAGACCGACAGAAAGGGAACGTCTTGGTTACGTCTGTAACCTCAGTTCCCTGATGGAGGGAACGAGACGTTGTGTCCCTTATGCCACAAACACGTATCGTATTCTGCTACAGTCGTGAGAGGATCTCAGGCTCTTCAGAACAAGAGGTAAATGAATGCTGCACGCCGGCTTCCTTTTATACCGGATTTCCGGGGGCGGAGCCCGGCATGCAAATTTCATTCGCCAAATTTCATTGGCCTTTTCTATAGTAGTCAGAGTTGATTGGTTCTCAAGGGCGAACCCCATCTGTCGTTCTCGACACAACGTCTCGTTCCCTCCATCAGGGAACTGAGGTTACAGACGTAACCAAGACGTTTTGCTAGATGTAGCACTCAAAAACCTTTGCAATTGACACAGAATAAAACTGTTCCTGCATAAACTATTTATACTATAATGAGAACTTCAATCTTAACTCTTTATCTGAGGCCAATCTCTGTGACATAAAGCAGGAAATGGCTGAGTCTATAAAACCAGCCACACCATTTAGATTCACAGAAATACGCTAAAAAAGGACCTTACAAAAACAAGTTGTGTACTTTCAGCCTCTTCATTATAAACTTCACATAAATTATAACTACTGAAAGAATAGTCAAAGTATATTTGGTTTACATTTGTACGTAGTCCTTTAATCTACAGTATATATATACTTAATAATATAGTTTCATACATTGTTTTACACCGTATTGTAAATATAATACAAAACAGCCTTTGATGTTGAATAGCACTGAGTAAATAAATCACGTAAAATTGAACCTAATCCTCTTTATACTTGTTAATTTAAGTGTAAAAGTAAACTTAGTAATTAAAAGTATTAAAAATGTATTAAACTGTAAGTCTGATGTTAAGTTCACTTTAAGAAAACAAGTGTACTTACAAACGACTAAACTGGTATTTACTGAGAGCATACTTTCAAATAGACTTTCATAAACTAAAAAAACAGCTCAAAGTATTGAACTAGTAAACTATCAGTATACTTGTAGTGAACTTACAAATAATAGATTGATATAGTTTGGCACATTTGCAGTCTTTTCTGTAATTGTAAGTTTTGGACCGTATTTTAAAAATACATAATACAACTAAAAACATATTCACAAAACTTTCAACTAACACTGAGCTTCTACAACATCCAGTTATTTCCACTGGAGCCCACCTTAAAATCTGTCAGGAGAAGCGCTGTCCACATCTAGGCAATCATGTGTTAATGGACTATTGGATTGTTGTTTTGTGATAGGAGGTTGAGCTCTCAGTCTCTGAGGGGGTACATTTGGCATTTCATGTCTAAATGTGAGGGCTGCCACAAAGATGAATGGACATCTCCAAGACGGTCTCTACTTGCCACAGTTAATTTAGATTTTACAGACCTAAATCTAAAACTTGGCCCTTGAAGCATACCTTCTTAAAACCACCTTAGTTCTTCTTGGCAAATGATATTAGAGGGACCGTTAGATAAGACTTCAGACAGAATGTGCTTGCACACTTATAAACTCCATCTAGTGATGGCATCTAGATGATAACATTTTTTATGAGTTTGTACAATCTTTTCTGTTTAAAGTGGGGTGGCTTTTGGTCCCTCTTTAATCTGTATGCAGAACCTATCATAAAACGATGTAATTTGAAGGAGTCACCAATTGGCGTAAAAATTGGTGCGAGAAACATCAATAACCTGCTATACACCGCTGATATAACCTTGTTTGCAGAAAGTGAAAAAGACCTGGAAAACATGGTTCAAAAAGTCAAGGATGAAAGTGAGCGCATGGGGCTCCACCTCAACAATAAGAAAACAAAAGCTATGACAACCGCAGATGATGGTACAGTTCATTTAACAATTGACATTGAAGAAATTGAGGATTTCGTTTTCATATGAAAGCTGGACACTTTGGAAAGGGGACAGAAGGAAAATAAACGCCTTTGAATGGTGGTGTTTGTGGATCATGTCGAGTGTGCCATGGACACCACAGTTCAGAGTGTGTTAAAACAAAGATATCGTTGGTGGACAAAATTACTCAGCAGCTGCTCTGCGAACCCGCAAGCTCATATCCAAATGTATCAATCCGCTGTACACAACTGCAGTATGGTCATTTAAAACAAAGGTTCACAAACTTTGACTTATAATGAGGGCAACACAAAACCACTTGCTGTTGCGATGCATTAAACATTTTTATTCCACCAACTAACAATAATGTCTTGTATAGTGGAGATGGTGGTCTAGTGGGTTAAACCACTGAACTGGTAAATCAGAAGGTTGCTGGTTCGATCCCAGCAGCCACCACCAGTGTGTCCTTGAGCAAGACACTTTACTCCATGTTGCTCCAGGGGGATTGTCCCTGTAATAAGTGCTCTGTAAGTCGCTTTGGATAAAAGCGTCTGCCAAATGACTAAATGTAAATGTAAATGTAAATAGCGTACGCGTTTATTGCCCTTGGAAACTGGATACGCAAGTGGCGCAATCTGTGCGAGCCATGTAGCTTATGGCCGCATTTAATAAAACATTAAAATATATTAAATGTTATAAATCACACTTACAATATCAAGGGGAATAATATAAACAAGTATGCCATAATTGTGAAGCCCTACAATAAAGTATTTTAATATTGCAATTAAATTGATTCATTCATGACAAGAAAATAAAAAGTACGATAAGGGAGTGAATGTGTGCTTTTTCAATAAATTCTATTTAAAAGGTGTGCCACGAGATAACCAACCTTTGATTATACATGTGTTTAGGAACCCCTAATTTATATTATCATAATGCAATAGGGTCTTTATCTACTGAATAAAAGCGCAGAACGGCGAAGATAATCAACAGCCATAGCAGAAAAACGTCTCGGGTTACGTCTGTAACCCTTGTTCCCTGAGAAGGGAACGAGACACTGCGTCGCCATGGCAACGCTTTGGGGAACGCCTCAGCGTGACCAGCTCTGAGCACGTGTGTCAACATCGTCCAGTAGTGAAACGATACGTCATAGATGACGTATGGACCAGGAGGTATAAAACTACATCCGAAACAGTCGACTTCAGCTCGAAAAACTTCGAAGCAAAAGGCTTACAGGGATGTAGGGAGTATGGCAAGGTAACGCAGTGTCTCGTTCCCTTCTCAGGGAACAAGGGTTACAGACGTAACCCGAGACGTTCCCTTTCGAGGGAACTCGCACTGCGTCGCCATGGCAACGCTTCTGGGAACGAAATACCCAAACCGCCATACGCCCAAATGCCTGTATGTGTGTACAAAAATGTCACGTGTAAGACACATGCACCTGGGCTCCCGGGGTGAGATTCATGTCCAAACTATAGAATCTCACGAATGTGAGCGGAGAGGACCAGCCTGCCGCATCACACACGTCCCGCATAGACGCCCCCGACCTTAAGGCTACGGAGGCCGCCATACCCTAGTAGAAAGAGCTCTGACATCCAAAGGCGATAGTCTGCCAGAGGCCTCATAGGCCAGAGAGATAGTCTCAACTATCCATCTGCTAATGGTTTGCTTGGTTGCCGAAAGACCTTTCTTCGGTGAACCAAAACATACGAAGAGCTGCTGCGCTTTCCTCCAAGCCGCAGTTCTGTGTACATACGAGTCCAGTGCTCGCAGACCCCCCTGGTGATTTATATATGAGACCACAGCTGTGTTATCTGTCCTGACAAGCACATGTTGGCCTCTGAGTTGTGGGAGAAAGTGTGTCAACCAGACACACTGCCATCATCTCTAGGCAATTTATGTGCCAAGATCGAAACTTGCTCCCCCATCGGTTTTGGCCCCATTGGCCTTTCATAACAGCTCCCCAACCTGTGAGTGAAGCATCGGTTGTCAGTGCAACGCGCCGACAACTGCTTCCCAACACTGGTCCTTGGGAAACAAACCAAGGTTCTTTCCACATTCTCAGTGTGTGCAGGCATCTGCGTGTCACCTTGATAATGCGCAACGGGTTGCCCCTCGGGGAAAACCCTTTGGTTTTTAGCCACCACTGTAGAGGTCTCATATATAGCAGGCCAACAGGAATTATGTTGGACGCAGCTGCCATGAGTCCCAACAACTTCTGAAAAAGCTTTACAGTCAGTGATTGGCCTAGCTTTATTCTGCAAACGGCTGACAGGATTGCAACAATACGAACAGGCGCGAGCCGCGCCTGCATCGTGATGGAATCCCATACTACTCCTAAAAAAGTGGTTCTCTATACTGGAGAAAGCACACTCTTCTTGGCATTCAGCCTCAACCCCAGTTCTTCCATATGTGCGAGAACAACATCTCGATGTTGAACCGCCAGATGTTCCGATTTTGCTAGAATGAGCCAATCGTCTATGTAATTTAACACGCGAATGCCCTTCATGCGCAGCGGAGCTAGGGCTGCATCCATGCACTTCGTGAACGTGCGTGGAGACAGAGCCAGGCCGAACGGGAGAACACGATATTGATAAGTCTTTCCCCCGAAAGCAAATCTTAGGAACTTTCTGTGACGAGGAAAAATGGAGACGTGGAAATACGCGTCCTTTAGATCGATCGTGACAAACCAGTCCTCGGACCTGACTTGTCCTACGATCTGTCTCAACGTCAACATCTTGAATTTGAGTCGTTGCACTGCCCGATTTAGATGTCGCAGATCTATTATCGGACGTAATCCCCCGTCTTTTTTTGGAACAAGAAAATACCGGCTGTAAAAGCCTCTCGTGAGGATGTACAAACTCTATTGCCTCCTTGCACAAGAGAGTTTTTACTTCTTGTTCCATCACCGGAGTCTGCTCGGGGCACACCTCGGTGTGCAAAACTCCGTTGAAGCGGGGCGGACGGACTTGAAATTGGATCCGGTAACCCTGCTCTACCGTGCGCAGGACCCATTGTGACACATTTGGTAGACTCTTCCAGGCTGCTAAATAGTCGACTAAGGGGACTAGCCTCTCGGGGCCAGCCTCTGGTGATATTATTACGGGAACCGCAACGGCTCGGCAAACCTCGATTGGCAGAGCCGGCTGAACCCTCTGGGGACACCGAGGAGGAACGGGCACCATATCATGAGGTGCGAGCGCAGGCTCCTCGGGGGGAAGTCTGTCAGGACTTTTACTTGTTTTCCCCTCTCCTCGCCTGAATGACTGCCCTCAGGTCAGTCCTAGGTTTGTAAGGCTGCGGATTATATTTTCTTCCTGAACCCCCATCCTTCTGGGGTGGGGCTCGGGAAGCAACACTCTGCCTCTGACGCTCACGATAGCTAGTGGACGCCTGTGGCTGTTCTCGCCCCGCCGCCTGGGGAGTTTGTCCGCGGCGGGGAAGATAAAGTTTAAATGCCGCATCCTGTTTCTTAGCCTCCTCGAACCTTTCAACAACGGTGTCTACAGCGTTGCCGAAAAGGCCCGTAGGGGACAATGGGGCGTCCAGAAGAAATGACTTGTCCGAAGGTTTCATGTCTGACAGGTTCAACCATAAATGCCTCTCAGTGGCTACCATAGCGCCCATGGAGCGGCCCAAAGAACGGGCAGTCTCACGAGTAGCACGGAGAGAAACGTCCAAAGCATGACGGACGGGTTGTAACACATCCGCCGCCACCAGTCCCGTGTCGACCAATTCACGTAGCGCATCCGCCTGATACGCCTGAAGTTATGCCACAGAATGTAAGCAAGCCCCGGACTGCCCTGCTGCCGCATATGCCTTGCCGATCAAAGTCGATGTCACCCTGCATGGCTTTGATGGCAAGGTAGGGGCTTTAAGGGACGAAGCCGTGGATGGAGACAGATAGCTCGCAAGCGTCTGTTCTATTCTCGGCATCGCCCCGTAACCTCGTTCTTTATAGCCCTGAACATTAGAATAAATGCAGGTCTGTGGCGTGAATACTCGTGCGGTATAGGCCACGACCTACACACCTCTTGATGTAGGTCAGCAAAGAACGGGAGTTTGCGTTGTGAGGGCTGTGTGTTGTGCTTGAGACATCGCTCGTCCATCTTATTCTCAGGACGAGCGTTAGGTTTATCTCACGGCCAGTCTATTGTTAGCTGGGCTACCGCAGCTGTCATGACTTCTACCAGATCGGCGTGTACCGAGGCAGCAAGAGGGGGAAGACAATCTAACTCTCCTGCTTCGATACTAGTTATGTCTACATCCTCAGATGCAGAACATTGCCGAACCTGACTCCCTCTCTGAGCGGGAGAAACCGCAGTGCGTGCTCCCGACCCAGCAGAGAGAGAGGTGGAAGCCACGGAGGGTAAAGAGAAGCCGGAGCATGTCTCTTCAGCCTCCCTGATATCCATCTGCGAGCCCCACGAGCGAAGATTCCGCTCTGCCTCGGCAGAAGCGGGACCATCACCACGCGGAGCTCGCACCTGGCCGTGTTTATCAAACAGTGCCAAGCGGGAACGGAGCGTACGCTGTGGTAAAAAGTTCACAGGCTTCACAGTCAGCTCCCTGACTGTTATGGAATATGATATGGAATATATTTTGACAGATAATCGGAAATGTTTAGGTTCCATGTTATGCAGTGACATATACTTATAATATAATTTTAAAATATATTATTTGGTGGACTGGTAACCAGTGTAATTCCATTTAAACATGTGTAATATGATCTCTCCATTTTGTTTTCATTAATACATTTCTTTAATTTCAACTTTGCCCTTGGGCCTTATCACAATCCGGAATAACACCTTATGTAAATGAATTACCTCTTTTTTTGACTGCAGTGCTAATGAAGCCAGTCCCACTTCTGTTCTCTCCCTCTCATACTTTGGAGCCACAATAAGGATTTCAGTTTTATCTTCAGTTAACTTTTAAAAATTAGCATTCATCCACCCTCGGATGCAGGACAGTCAGCCTCTGCAGCCTCTGTCTCAGGACTGTGTCGTCACACTTGACTTGACTGAAATGTACAATTGTACATCATCAGCAAACAAATGATAATTTATGGCCTACCCCTGAATTATACCACCCAAACTGGAGCAAATAAACTAAACTGTGGTTTCGTAATAATAAACATAGACAAAATCAGACGTCTGATTAAATTGCACCCCAGTTTAATATAATTTGGTGTTGTTAACATTAATGTTGTTGTAAATTTTGATACGATGTTGCAATATGTTCCTGGTAATACGTATTTACTATGAAACAAGGTTGATTCTGCTGTTGGGAATCAAAATATGAATGCAGCCATCAGAACATTTCGGCTCAACATTCAGCCGGACCCAAAACTGCGCTGTCAGCACATATGCAGGCGTGTACCAAACAAGAGATGTGAATCTTTAAATAATCCCCTTTTACTGAAAAGAACATTAATTTAATATTTTATATTTATTTATTTTCCAAAGAAAAAGAAAAAAAAGAGCATCCAACATAGGGTTTCCAATAGAAAAAATAAAATAAAAAAGCAAATAACAATAAATAAATAGACAAAGAAAGAAAGAATGACATGTATTATGACTACACGAGAAAAAAAATTCATAAACATTAGAGTTGGAAGAACATTCATTTAAAACGAGAACAAGATCATTTTTAACAATCGCTTTTCGCATTCCAAATTGCATCCAACCTTTTCAATTTCATTCCATTGAGCTGGCGGGTGAATGTCAAACAGCACAGAACTCCTGGCAAGGCAGAAGAACGCTGTTGAGATCGGGCACTGCTTACAAATGGCGGCCCGATGAAGCGAGACCGGGTCAATCACGGCTGAATGCGATTGGCTGTGGCTGCAAGTGGGAAAGAAAGGATCATGGGATTTGCCACAGAGGTCTGATGCAATCTGCAGATGGCTGTGCTTGTTGTTATATCTTCATATTATTGCAAAAGTATCTGCAAATCAGTGGCGGCTGCTGATCTTTTAAAGAGGGGAAGCCCATTTTCGGCCTAAATCATAAAAATTGTCCATTTATTTATATGTAAATTCTGCCATACGTTCCTTTTCAAGAAAATGCTCTGTAACCCTGTCGTACCAGGTCCATTGTGTTACGGGTGTAGGACTTGAGCCGCTTTAAACAGGAGAAGCTCCTTTCTACACCTGCAGATGTAGCTCCAATTGTTGCCACTAATGAGAACAGTTTGTAAAGCTGAGGCATTGCACTGTCCAACTCCATGTCTTTAAGGAACACCAAGTAATCACACAGCTTTCCCCTGTTACTCTGCAAGTCCTGATCTGAATACAGGACTTGAAGTTCAGACCTCAGTCTCCCTGAATCAAAGTGATGGCCATAACTTTTCAGGACACTTTGTAAGGCCTCCTCTGGAAATGCTTGTCTTATGTCATCAAATTTCCCTGGATTGACTAATTCTAACGGGAGGAAATGTGGGAATTATGTTAAACTGAAACAATGAATGTGGTGTGAAATTGTATGAAATATACGATGAAGGTTGCAGCAGTTTGTCTTTCGACTACACATGCAAAATCCGCGATGGGACTGAGTTGGAAATGGAGACACAGAGTGATACGCGTCATAATCTGAAGACCACGCCCACACCAAACGTCTCTTTGCATTGCGAGAAGCTGCCGCCTCAGTTTATGATTTTAAATTCATGATTTATAACAAAAAAAAAAAAATGTCTAAAAGCTGATATGTGACAATGTGTATAGCAAACAAGACAAAAAAACCCCAAGAAATACGTTTTTATAAGCTGTCGACCCCAAAAAACGAGCGTTTTAGGACATAAAAGTGGATTAAAAAGAGATGACAGACCCTCCAATCATCACGCAGACGCTCGGAGTCCGGGTCCAGCCCACTCCTCCATTCATCCCAGAGACTCTGAGCGTCCGTGGGCGGGACATAATCGCAGCATTATCCAATGACCGTCTTGTTTCTAAGCACTGAAAAAAACTGTTGAAAGCAGCCCCATTGAAGTCAATGGACGCTGGGCTTCAACAGAGTAATGCACTGTACGCTACGGGAATGAATGAGAAGGAAATCGAGTCAGCCGACCTAAGTAACTGATTCTGAACGAAATTGTTTTCGTTCGAGATGAACGTGTTTAACGCATTTTTAGTCAATAAAATGTTAACATAATAGTACATATATTTGATCATACATTTTTTGACAATTATAGGGGAAGCTGAGCTTCCCTTGCAGTCTTAAAGAAATCGCGTCTGCTGCAAATTCTGCTCCTGGATGAAAAATAATGATCTCCTGCTCAAGACTTGTCTTAAAATAAATGTCAGAACGCCCAACTGAAGTACTGAGCTAGTTAGAAAATAAATTTAAACTTCAAATGAAGGGTAAGACAGAATAAACATCTGGTTCAACTCTACCTCTCCTCTGGGAGCAAAAGTGAGACGTTGAGTCTTTGAAGAGTTTTCTGTTGGAGGAGCTCTGGTTATTTAGGGAAGGTGTTAGTATTCTGTATAGGCATCAGGACCATTGAAAGCCTGGAGGGGGTTCTGAAATGTCCATTCTGAGATGTGCTGGATGCTGGAGGTAGGAACGATTGGAAAATGTTCAGTATAGCAGCTTGCCTATTACCTTGTCTGCCAACAGAGAACAGGCTGAACTCTATGATAGCAATTTCTTCAGTGTCATTTCTTCATCCCGGTATGTAGAGACTTCAAAGCGAGATGTTCAGGGTGCTCGATTAAAACGTGGAGCTAGGTACGTAAATCGATCTTACCTGAGTTGTGTTATTTGGCCCTTTAGACCGAGTACAGGACAAATACAACTTCTCCGAAATTAAAACTTTGGCCTCAAGTTTTTCTTGCTTGTGCAATGTTGAAGAAATCAGACCCTAAACTCAACACTTTATATAATTTTAATGACTTGTTGCAACTGAATGTTTTAATGGTAAAATTGGCACAACTATCACTTGTCAAGTGGCAATTGTCTGTTCCTTACATTTAGAGAAAAATCACTATCATCTGAATACAAATGTTGGATAAAAGAGGTCTGAAATTGTTGACAGTGTAGTTGGAAAAACATTGGAAATTGGTTCGATGGTGCAAGCAACGTGCATTCAAATGACTTTAGTTTAAACATGCACATGTCAGGCAACGTCTTAGTACATTTAAAAAGAATAACAGATTTGTCATGCACGCTTTTAGCTTTTATTTTAGGTTATTGCTTTTCATTAACAGTAGTTCAAAAAGTTGTGTACAAACAAAAAAGTTAAATCGATATTCGAAAGGAAAAGTTAACTTCTTTCACGATTCTTCTCCTGTTTTGAAGTCCAGTGGGCTTGGGAAATTTGTTCCAACAATTTGCAAATCTCATTTGTCTTCAGTTTGTTTCACTGTTTGTTTTATTGGGTTACCCAGAATCATCCTGGGGTTGAGTTTGTTGCTCAACAGCATGACGTTTATGATGGTTTCTCTTATTAGCGTCCAACCAGTGACCTCCACTTCACACTCTTTCTTGTGGATTCCTCTTCAAAACAAATCTGTCCTTACATTTGGATCATGACAATGTTTGGATCATTTGAGGCAAATAAATTGTCATTAGGAAAGTAAACAAAGATAAGTTCTCTATCAAGCTTTCATTAGTTGTTGATCATCACCCTGAATTTACTGGACAATTCTAGTTCCTCAAACAATCTGAATGCAGGGTACGAAACCTCTGCGCTTACCAAGCCTTCCAAAGCTGAAGATTTCCAGTTGGCTTTGTTGTTGAACACTACGTTCCAGCACAAGCGTGTTTTTTCTGCTGGCCAAGACATGAGGGGGAGAGGGAGAGGTCTTTTTCTTTCAGAAGTGGCTTGATTACAAGAGGACTGTCAAACCGGTCCAAATGGCACCTCAGGGACATGATTTATGCTTGACTTCTGTTGTCCCCTCTCATCAAACCAGAGGAGAGAAGTGTCGAGAGACAGTCACCATCATCTCTAAAGCCCTTGGCAATTTAATGCCGTACTTTCAAATACTTTCAAAGAGAAAATTCAGAGCCCTGCTGTCAGAGGCCTGCTGCATTGCTGGCTTCTGTCACACGATCAAAAGAGTAAGTGGGCAAACATAACCTAGTGCGTGTAGCCAGCTGCCTTTTAAGGGACAAGCGAAACATAACCTCATGTGTCACTTATTTGGAATGGCAGTGTGATGAAGCCTGAAGTGTGCAGACGATGCCACTGAATATAGTCTTGACACGCTGCTTGCTAGGTTTTGGAACACCGCTTACAACTTAAAAATGACACAGGCAAAAGGAAACAGTTTCACTGACTTGTTTATGTATATGTCAAGTCTTAATGAAAAAAGGTAGAAAAGGCAAAAAATAAACACATGATACAGTTGAAGATAAAGAACAAAACTGCACAGGGAACAATCGTTTTAAAGCATCAGTGTTAAACAAAGAGTTCGACAGCTCACCATCTCTCCAAAAACACAGAAAAACATCACTATATTCTTACTTTTTAAAAGGGAATCTCATGAAACATGTTGAGATCTTATTTCACGCCAAAATGTAAATACAATCAAGACAAAGAGGCTTGTTTTTACGACTATTAAATCAGTTTTGTGTATTTTGCAGAAATGCATTTTATTTAAAAGTAAATAGAAGTACTCTTCAACCCAAATTTTACTTCTTCCACTAGTAAACTATAGTCATGATAATGTCATTCTGCATTAAACCTCTATATAAAATGTGAGAGTTCATTAAAAAATGTCTGCAGACATTATGTCAATTTGAAGAACATTGGTAACCAAACAACACTGAACCCCATTGACTGCCATCCCATGAACACAAAACCACATGTTTAGATCTACATGAGGATGAATAAATAACATAATTTTCTTTTAAACTACTCATTTAAATGTCTTTATGTATATTTTCATGACAACGGGGTACAATATAAGCAGAGCATGATTTTGACCAATTTTACCTCTCAACTTTACTAAACCTGAATTGAGATCCTGGCGGCGATGAGTTGTGAGTTTAGCCAGCAGATATAAATCACTACCCCACCCAATCTGTCCACTACTGTAACTATCAGTAATATTGCACAATCACACTTCTATGACATCACTTTTATCCGTTTGATATCTTTACAAAACATACTGTATCCCTACGGGCACTTACTGTAGTATCTAACATACCTGATTTCGGTCTTTAAGTATGAGACGTAAACTAAGATAAATACATGAACTAAAGAAGAGCATGACGTTTCAGAGGTGTCCTGATAGAAGAAAGCTGGTTCAGGTGTGTTAAGAAGCAAATTATGCAAGAGTTTTGAAATGACAGAAGAGCCATGATGGCCTTTCTTTGTCATTCAGCTTTTGTCATTGTGTTATTGTCTCTATGAAGAGCACTCGTCTGTGTTTTTATTTTCATCTGAAGTTTCCGTTAATGTGCTATTAACATCAGAAGAACAGAGAGAATTCTTGGAGGAGCCGTTCAAAGAACCCAAGTTCTGTGTCTTGATTGGTATAGCGTCACTGAAGACATCATCTTTATATTTGCTTGCTGATGTTGCTTCTTTGTCCTCTTTTTTCACCTCTTTTTCTACCTTAACATCCTTCTCCACATTTCTCTCACTGTCCGCCTTTCTCTTCTTTCTTCTCTTTGGGACTGTGTCTTTATTTTCTTCTATCTTCAGCTCAATCTTGACTTCCTTTTTCCAAGCTCCAAATGGAAGAATGTCCAGGTCTCCACCTGAAGTCTCGCAAAGCGTCGGCCCCGTCCAATCAGGATTCTCCAATCCCAGAAGTTTCATCAGGTGACCCATGACTTCATCGACGTAGCCGTAGATACGCAGGTGTGCATGCTTCTCCTATAAAAACAAGTTAATAAAGTTAAGTAGAAACAACCCGACCTTTCTACCGAATAAACAAAACACTTTCTAAATAAATGTGTGCTTGTGAGGCCTGTTGTGCAAAGAGAGTGTCAATAAAAACATGCAGCATGTGCAAGGTTATTTTAGTTTAATAAAACTAAAACTTTTCTGTTAAAAATCAACATTTCGTTGTTGAAATCAAAGTTAATTTTGACTTAAAAATGAGTGGGTAAAACTAAACGTAAGGAATAATTTAAATGTTGCACCCAAAATAAACTGAAATAAGTTTAAAGCCTTAAAATTATGATAATAAAATTAAAAATTATAATCTTAAATAAAAAAACTAACACAAATATTAAAAATAAAAGCGAATTAAAAATATGAATCAAACTTAAATCGAAACTATTATAACTCTGCATGTGTGTCAGTGTTTTAACTTCAGAAGAGATTTGCCAAAATAATCTAATTTGGAAATGTTTGTATGAAGCAAAAGCAATGAGGCCTGATGGCAAAAGTCCCGTAAAACATGAGTCAAACACAGACCGATAGAGAAGCGGTAGAAAACAAACAGGATTGATGCTTTCAAAACATTCTGGTGACATGATGTATTCAGAAATAAGACGACAGGCAAAGGATACAAGCCTAAAAACTAAATCCATCCTGACGATGATGAATTGAGATGTAAAGCCTCTTAATAAAATGTATTTTCATAATGAGAATGAAAGGACAACGTTTTGATACAGAGCTCAAAAGTGTCACAACAGACCTAATTTTAACACAACCAAGATTATTATAATTTATTAACACTGAAACTATTCAAATCTGTTTATTGAAATGAAATATTCCGTTGCACATAAACTAAAATAGGTTTGATGCACTTTAACTATTAAGTAAATGAAATTAAAATAGTAATACATAAAATTAAAATAAAAACTTTACTTAAAAGGAAGAAAAAATAAACTTATATACATAAAAAAGAAACAAAAAATTGACAAAAGCGCAAAACTAAACTGTTAAAAGAAAAATAGCATGAAAACTTAATAAACAATTAAATCACATTTGAAACATAAACAATAAAACTACATCGAAATGAAATTGTAATATCTCAAAACTAACTTGAAATGCTCTACATCAGATGCTTAAGACATTTGAGTTGAACTTACGTGTTTGGTTGTCTGAAGGTTGACTATAACCACTTTCCCTCCAGTGCGTTTGGTTAACAATGGCAGATCTCCACTAGGTTTGATTTGCAGAGAAGTACCCAATGTCAAGGCCAGGTCTGCTCGCCTGATAGAGGAGAGATGTGCACAGCGTTGTTCAAAATGTTCATTATTGACCAAATAAATGAAAAGAAGACTCTCAATAACAGCTGCTGTGTTCTGTTGATGTGTCAGAATGACTGAATACTGTACGTGCTGTTCTCATGAATGTCAGACGCTACATGCAGCCAAAAATAATATGTAAAAACTGTTGTCACCATTTATTCCTCTCATGGAATTCAAAACCTATTTATTGCTGCTGTCCTTCTGCAACCACGTATGTCCATAATTCAAGTTTTAATTTTTTTGGGAAGGGCAGCGATGATTTGACTCTTTCCTCAGTGGAACACAATTCAATTGAAATCAAAGTGAAAGCCTTCATTGTCATTATAGACAGTACAATGAGATTTTAAAGAGCAGCTCAAAAGACGATAATTTGTATAAGACCGTTTCGAAAACTTTGATATTTTATGTGCTGTCTCAATAACAAAATTTTATTTATTTTTAAGACCAAAAGCTAGACAGCTTTAACCTTTTAATGATGGATAACTGTAAAGATGAAGTAGGTTTTGCCAGCTCAAAAGGGTTTGTATCTTCTCCCCACCCTTGTATCTGGGCTTGTCAGAAATTCTGTTTTATTTGTACTTCATTGGTTTGAGGAGCACATGAAGAACATTTGAAGTAAGATCTAAAGAAAATGAATGATTACAATTCTCTTTTAAAGCTCGAGTGACCTCACATCATTAGAGAGAGAATTGGAAAGTGGAAAACAGGACAAGTTAAGATGAAACATTAATACGACTGAACAGAAGTCTGATCGGATTTCTGGTCTCGGGTGTTTTTTGAAAACTCAATGGGATCACCCTGATTTCACCCGAACGCGGTCTCTGATGTTGCCAATCCCAGAGTGCCTTGCATCCAGGGTTTCTCACATGCCTCTGATCCAGACACGAGCGCACAAGCGTATCCGCCCAGATTCTGTGCTCTCCTGTGGGACAATGTGGTGTTGGCTGGCAAAAATTTACGGCTGTATTTTCCCTCTTTGTCCACCTAAACCAACTTTTGACTGTTACATTTCTGTGATGGTGTATATCGCGATTCACACTTATCATACCTGTCTAGGTTGACTCTGAAATCGCAAAGCCTTCGACACTGTGTTTTACGCACAGTTCTTCCGTGAACTAGGGTTCTTTGATCAGTACTGCTCAATCTAAGTTCACTACGACAGGGGGGTTCAATTAAAGTTCCAAGAGGTCCGGATTTTATATTTTCTACCAAAAGGAGTTCTGGACAATATGTTTCTCAGATGTGCCAGCATTTAACCGTAGTTCATCGAGAAAGAAGATATCGTCCAAACCCTAACATATACTCACCCTCGTGTCATTTTGAACCTGTATGAGTTTCTTTTTTCTGCAGAACACAAAAGAAGATATTTTGAAGAATGTTTATAACCAAACAACAATGAGCCCCGTTGACTTTCATTCAAATGTGAACACAAAACCACAGAGACATTTCTCAAAATATCTTCTTTTGTGTTCTAAGGGAGAAAAAGTCTAGTTAGTCACTTCACTTCTATCTCTCTGTTATTCTCAGGATTTTCATCTTCCGTACCTGCACGCTTCTTCTGCTCTGTTGAGATCTCTCTCAGGCAGCGAGTCCTCCCAGTCCAATATAGTGCTGATCAGTTTGCCTCTGCCGAGAGAACACACACCTACTGTATGAGTGATAGCTACAGTAATCTGAGGGGGCGCAAACACACGACATGAGCGATTTTGACATTTTTTAGCTTACAAGCGCTAGACAGACGTCTTTTGCAGTTGCTTTGCTATTCACTTTTATTGGTTTGCATCACCACAGCAGTGCGTCAATGTCAGTTTCAACGCTGGAACACTGAATATTATCATCAGATTCCTCCCTTTTTAAAGTCACCTGCAGGATCTGAGTCCCCTGGAACGTGTGACATCACAGTAGCGTCCGGTTGGCTTCAGTCCCATTACTCCAATTACTGCGTCCCGAACGTATTGTCTGAAACAGTCCAGAGCAAAACTGCTTATCGCAACGAGAAAACTTGCACAAGGTCAGTTTCCACCTTTGAAAGAGTTTGGTGTGAGATCGATAGCTTGCTGTTCTCAAAGGGTTTCTCTGTCAGAGGCAGAACTATGATACACATCTCAATCAATACTTCATCTTCATCAATGTCAAACATACAATCTGCAGTGAACAAATAAAGACAAATCAATATCTGTCTAGTTTTAGGAGTAAATTTGTACAGCCTCGGGGGAAAAACAATTTAGCTACATTTGTGGCCAGCACTGGGCATGACACCCTCTAGACTCAATAGACAATTAAGTTGCATGAGCACCACAGGTATCCAAATACAAACATGCTGACAATTTAACTCTTTAACCAAAGGTATGAGCCATTAGATTGAATGATTTCTGCTGTTCTTCCATTTCTAGAAAGGGTTTAATTTGATGCCTCGATTCAGTCCTCTACTCTATTTAGACATCCGTTACACTCTTATAATCATTTGAAAAGGGTAATATTTAAGAAATTATTAAAAAAATTGAATGAAAAATGTTTTAAAAATATCTACTTTAATAACACTATGAAGAGAAGCGTCTTATTACAAACAACAGCTTGGATTATAATGTAACATGTATGTCAAAAATGATGCACAACATACTTGCCACATTTCTCACATTCTTCAACAAACATGTTCCCGTGGAGTTCTGAGAGTCGATCCCTAAAATATAAAGCATGAGAAAATAAATAAATATACCATTAGGATGAGGGAGGATTAAAGGGCTAGTTCACCCAAAAATGACTTCATGTCATTGATAAGTTGCACTGTAAAAAGTTCAACTGTGATTTTTTCAAAACAAAAAGTAGTATATTTGAAATGAGTGAACTTAAGTGTGTATCTCAAATACTTCACCCAAAATATTAAATGTATATTAAAGATATAATTTAATTATTAAATACTCATTCCTTTTCATTAAATAAACGTAAATAATGATGTATATTTTAGAAAAAATTAAATGTTTGTCTTTTTTAATACTGTATGCCCCACTGAAAAAAGAATCACTTTAATGATTTTAAAAGATTTTTTAATTTCAAATAGCTGTTAACTTTTGATATATTTACAAAGCCACTGGATTATTTTATTTTAGTAAGACTTTCTCTTGTTAAATAAAAAAGAAAATATTTTAAAAATGATTGGTAATTATTGACTTCCATTGTATGTGTACAAAAGCACTTTTCGCAAAACATCTATTTTTTGTGTTCTGCAGAAGTCATGTAAATAACATAAAGTGAAAAAATAATGAGAAAGTAAAAATTATGATTTTTTGCCAAACTATCTCTTTAACAACCAGAATAAGGTATACACCAACATTTAAAGGAACACTTCACACATGCTGTCAAGCTCCAATAAGTCCATAACAAGCTTTTCTAAAGCCACAGTCAACTACATTTAATGTTTTTTTTCAACATGTGATTTAATCTGTAGTTCGTTAATACAAAACATAAAAAAACAACCACAAACAATATGGCATAATTACATTCACCCAACTCATACCAACGTGATCAATTTAAATTAAAATCTGTGACTCATCCATCCAGAACAAAACGTTTTGATTTCATTCACTGACAGCGGCTGAAAAACAACAAGAGTCAATCAGCACGAGACATCACACACAAGATGGAGGTCAACTAACCAATCAAATCATTAAATGCTTGTCCAGAAGAAAAGTGCGTTCATTTATACACGGCAGAACTGTACATGTGAAATTGATTGAAAACATGTCTGTTGATTCACGGTCAAATATGTTTGATGATAAGATTTCATGTCGAACATGTAACATTTATTATTTTTTTATTTCGTTTTAGTTTAGTTGTTATTTGCTTCCAGTTAATAATTGATGTATTAAACCTAATTTCATTTAAGCTTAGACAACATTTCTAATTTTAGTTTTTAAATGATCGTTTAGTTTATATTTTAATTGTTTTCAATTAACCGAAATGCTATATGTGAATCTGACTAGAAACAGGTTCAACAGATCAGGCAGTAGAAACTGCAAACTGATACTGGACCCGCTGGAGGCATTATGCCAAACAGGTATACACCAATTTTGTATGGGAACACTTAGTGTCACACTTTGTGGCGTGATGGATTAAAAACCTGTGCACTCTTGACTTCTGCGCACTGAACACAACCAGCCAATCAGAGCTTAGTACGACAAAACCCATTCTTAGAAAGCTTTCGCCCATTTCTGTGTGCAATATACATGATGATCACCTGGGGAATCCGGAGCGCAAGTGAAGCCCGTCCACGTTCTGACTGATGAGGTATTTGAGATGTCCGGCTCTCTGGAGCTGCAGCAGGGCCATGTGAGTGAGACTCGGACGTGCGTCCTCAAATGTGGTGTTGAAGTGAGGCGTCTCTCCTCTCTCCTCCATCGTCCACACTCCCTTAGGACCTCTAACAAAAAACAAACAAAGATCTTAATATCAACGCATCCCATTAATTCCTAATTAAGGTGAAACAAAAATAGACACTGGCGTTCAGAAGGTATTTAAAAAGTTTACTTTTTTATGAAAGAATGCTTTTCTTCTTCTTGTATTGGGTCAAAAAAAATCACAATCTTCCGTCATATTCTATGTTTCAGACCTTTGACAAAACTGTGTTTTGTGCAAGCAACCTTAAGTAATATTGTAAGTGGACAAACATAAAATGATTTCACAGCCCCACTGTCATCCCCTCCTGTGTCTTCCCCTGATGTTATTCTGTGAACGCTCCTGGACGGAGATGCTCTGAATCTCAGATGACAGAGATAAGGTTTTGCTCATCTTGGTGAACAGCAGGAGGGCAGAGAGCCTTTCAATGAATCAAACTCCAGATGGAGAAGCTTGGAGGGACAACTGTAAGACATCCATTTTAATGGAGTAGGACTGTGTGATATAAAAAAAATGTGTAATCCGATAGCATGCTAAATAATGCTATATTCGATATGCGATAAAATATTTATTTTTCTATATGCATCGACCTAAAACTTATAGACTATAGAACACTCCGCAAGATGTAAACACTTGTCCAGAACTTAAGCACTTCCCATTTCAGTTTTATTTTTTTATTTTTTTTAAATCTCAAATTTATAATTAGAACTTAGATATCGTTTAACGTTTAGATTCGGTTAAAAATGTTCAACCAGTGTGTAGTGTTAAAAAGCTGAAACAGGAAGTTCTTTTGGACCAGCTTTGGATCATGCAAAGTGGTCTATACGTAGCTTTTTGAATGTTTATAATTTATTGCAAAATATGGCGATTTGCGATAATTTGATGAATTGCACAGGCCTTAATAGAGTATTTTACTCAGTTTGGGTCTTACTTCTTTGCACATTAGATTTCTCGATTGCTTAAACAGCCTTGTATTCTCAAACAGCAAACACAATCCATAACATCTCAGCCAATTCCCCAAACATCGTATTTTCAGGTCAAATTGAAGCTCTCTTCTCAAAACCATTCAAACATGCTGAAAAAACAAACTTTTCCCCCAGATATGAATGACCAGTCCAGGGATTAGTCGCGGTGCTCATTGTAGAAGTCTGTGAACTTGGTGTCCCACTGGACTGATGAAAGCATGCACTCTCTGACTGCCAGAAATTGAACAAAATTGGCCAAAAAGATGGGAATTTTCCATTTTGAGAAAGTTTGCAAATTGCTTTTCTGTGTGCAATATGCGTCAGGTGGTCAGCCATCTTTATTACTAGCTCAGCTCTCCACGCCTGAAAGACTGCAGAGCATCCTGGTCAGATTGTTTAAACATGGCAGTATTGAGAACAGAAGGCTGCACAGCTCTGCGATAGAATAAACTGGAAGAAGATTCTGCAGCATTGCTAATCGGATGAAACTTATATATTTCAACATCAAATAATTGAAAATGTGTTAACCTGTTCTCCTGGGGAAGTTCCAATGACTTGCACGTGTATTAAAACTATAAATAACACAGAAGTGGAAGCAATAAAATGTACTCAACCTCATGTTGTTTATAACAAAGGCAGAAAATCCAGGATGTATTTTTCATATAGTCACACTGGATTGTATTAAATGCACAAAACAACACTTACTGTAAAACTTTTTCTTTAATAAAAACAACTTGACAAGCATGAATAATGACCGGATTTCTATTTTTGCATCCCACTGAAATCACCTCCAAAATTCATCAAACATTCCAAATTTGCAGATCAAACACAAGTGTGAAAGTAAACCAAACTGAAATGAGGTCGACATGGCTGAGCGAAGTCTAAACTTTAGTAAGATGGGATTGAATAAGTGTTGAACACTCTTTCCATACCTACACTCACATCTGTAATCTCACAATATTAATTCATAAGAGGAGCTGTCAGGTACAATTTCAAAGGAAATATCAGTTTGACTGTCAGTAAAGAGGCTGTTTGACAGGAATTAAAATAGGTGTTAATTATAAAAAAATGGTTATGATCTTATACAATAGGTATTTCTTTATGGCAATGCTTGTAATGGGCAAAGATGACAGAAACACGTCTGTTTGAAGGAAACACAAACATAAGTAAAAAACAGAGAACACTGGACCTGTATCATACGAAGTAATGTGCTTGAGCATAAATAAACAGACAGTAATCTATTAACAGGCATAATCTTTAATATGTCTTTTGGAATAATTGTTTGCACGGCCTATGATTTGGGTTGACAAAAACGATGGTTAAAAAAATAAATAAACAATGATACTGTACAGACTGAGCAGCTTTCAATAAGCAGTATATTCCTCACAAGTGTCAGATGTTTTTGCTCTTCTTAATCTATACCTCCCTCTTGTGACAGCCTTCTGCCATTACCACAAACATTTACTTGATAAAGCTCACACATCAGTCACTTTCTAAGAGTCCCAAAAAAATATGGTCCAATCGGAAGGAGGAGGACCAACCACAAAGACATTTAAAACACTTTGACACCAGTGAATTGCGTTTAAACTGTTAACTATGGATGAACCACACACACACAGACACACTAAGCAAAAGAAATCTTGAAGCCAAACAATGCTCTTTTAGGTTGAGGTGAACTTTGATGGACTTTATTCCTAGTAGTGGATTGCTTATACTTCTAGGCCGAAAGTTCGATACGAGTCAAAACAAAGAATGCATTGAATTTGAGATGATTGTTAAAAAGTGGGCCAGACTTTTTAAGTGTGTTTGCAGATTCATTTATGTGCAATTTTTTCTGTTGCTTTACAGCAAATGATTTGCACACAACCCAGCACTCGCTCACAAAACCATGCATGTTCTGCTGAACCAACCACGGTGAACGTGCCATGTATATCAAAGTGTTTCATGAACCAGGACTTCAATGCGTTTTTATGTTTCAGTTCGCAAAAAAATAAAAAAAGAATAATCCCATGAGTACATCATTTCCCTTCTTCATCGTAACACAACGATTATTTTTCACTATCAGTCACTATTTATGCATACAGTTACAGCATAGGACCCGAGATGCTCAAGCTCCGAAAAACACGTTCAACCATCATAAAAGTGTGTGTGTTACCTGAAGTCTGGGATCCCTGTTGAGGTGCTGATTCCAGCCCCTGAATGTACGACCATGTACTGAGAGTCCCTGATCCACTGGGCCATGCTCTCCACTTTAGTCTTTAACTCCTCTGAGCTGTCAAATATCTGCAAAAACACAAACAAATATACAGGTGTTCATGAGTCAGCCATAAACCAAACATCAGCAAACATAAAGTACAATGTTGACATTTACATGAAGTTATCCAGCGAGTTTAGACACACTTAAAGAAGTAATCTAACAACATAAACCTTACACAAATACCTACATTTACATTTATGCATTTGCACAGGAACCCACGATCTTGGTGTAGCTTGCTTATGCTTCACCATCTGAGCAACAGGAAAGCCAACTTGAAACTATTTTCTTAAATTTTAAAAAACATCTACGTATGCATATAATAAAATACCCGTCTTTCCATCATCATGTATACCAATGTGTGCAACAAACATTGCTAAAAAATATACAAAATATGACACCTGATTTAGTTTACAGGCGGTTTCTATTTGCTAAGCACTAGGGCATATTAATATGAAGTAAATCAATAAATCATATTTTTCTTTGTTTTCCTGTTTACATCCGCGCTGTTTTAATGTTTTTATTTCGCATTGTCTCCGTGCACATCTACACTTTAAGTTGTTACATGTGTACGTTATACCCAGTGCATATGTTCAAAGTATGTGTATGCGGAAAAATACTGTTATTACTGCATAAGATTAGAAATCAATAACGATTGACATAATGTTTAAATGAAGCTGATGTGCATGGAACGAAGCTAATTCTAGCTATCGGGCTAGCAGATGTAAACATTACCTCAGGGAGACCGCAGATTCCTTTATCCGCATACGGAGAGAGACCGGCTGCGTAATTCACCGACATGATCGACTTTCAAAATAAACCGCGAGTCAAAAGTGTCGGTAAAAGCAAGCGACTGCTTCTCCGTTCAATCGGTGTGTGTTGGTACACCAGGCAACGTAATCGAGAACGTGCGTAATGCGTCAGTGTTGCCAGATTGGGCCGACAATTTCCATCACAAAGGCTCAATAAAACCCGCCCACTCCAACAAAAACCAGCCTAAATTTTAACAGCCAAAATAATATGATAGATATCTATTGCAATGTCAATCAACGATGACAATTACCATGTTTTCTCCTTAAATTGAAATATGACACGATGAAAAAATATACTTAAACCAGAAAACCGGTCAAACGGATCAAACATGGCGTTAAAGAGAGTCAGAAAATATGACTAATATGTCAAGAAACAACTTCAAAGCGACAATCAAAAAATAAACCAATGACTTTAACCCTCAAAAAACACATTTAGTGCGAAAGTGCCCGCTATAATTAATCGGATTCGGAAAGCTGAGTAGGCATTTTCCACTCGTTCATGAACTTCATTCACACACCACGACAGGCAAAAATGTGCCATTCATTGATACATACAACGGAACAATAAAAGAACAGTTGCTTTTAACATCTGACCGAACTGCAGTGCGTCTTTCTTGAAGTATATATTGCAGAACATATAATGCAAAACTTAGTAAGTCCAACAGCTGTCACTCACGAGCCTCCACTTGAGCTCAACTGTAGATTGATTGACAGATGAGGTCTCCCTATCCCAGACCTGATTGGTTAAACTGAACCAATACGGGCGGTGTTAAGGAATGTGTTTATAAACTACACATTATTTTCGATCGTTTTGAAATAACTTGACTAATCTAAAGCAAGGTTATTAATTTAATAAGCAGCCCAATTTGTCCATCCGCCCATTGCATTTTTCTCCGGTCTAACCCGTGCAAACGAAGCCCAATTCCAATCTGGCAACACTGATTGCGTGGAGCTCCAATGCGCACACATGCCTGTGACGTCAGTGGTGGTGGGAGTAGCGCGTTTATGGGAGAAGACGTGAAAAGGCCTGTTCGACGTAATGCGGTGTTCCGACTATGGTTCCTACTAGCTACCATGTATTTACCTACAATAACCATTTCTTTGTTTGTTATTTTTTAGTAAAACTGTGTTTAACAGATTAAAGATGTGATGAATATAAACCAGAATCTGCGCTCTGTGTCATGTTTTGCCTTGTTTCAGGTCGTGAAACTAGCTTTTGCCTTGTTACAAGGCATCCAATTTAGAACAAACAGTATACATAACGAAAAAAAACATAGCCAACAGAAAAAAGATCAGGTAAAATTATAGAAAACAGCAATATTATAAATACAATAGAGAACAGCAAAATCCTTAAATACAATTGATATGTAACTTGTTCTGGATTGGGGTAAATGTACTGAGAATTTGCTTGGAAATCCGCTTTTCTTATTACATATGGGGCGGTTATCTGGACAGGGATTAGTTTAAGCCAGAACATACTTTACCAAAGAAAACATTACTGTATGTATATTGAGACAAAACAATCGCACCGATTTATTTTATATGTAAGTGCAAGTTGTTTTCAATCAAGACACCTCTAACATTTAAGTTGGTCATGAGATTAAGGTTCATGCCCTGTCCAGGGAACCACCCCATAATGTGCAAACGTATTAAGAAGGTTAAGTCTGTGGAATATTTATGCATTTTTATTATTTATAACCTCCTGAAATTCTAATGGTTACACATATCCCATTACAAATATCATTGTGAGCCATCTGTTAAAAATTAAATTTACGCCAGATAACATCCCCAATAGAACCCAACACATTACCAGTAGACACCCAGAGAGACCATTATTGTTTCTAAAAAAGATTCTCGTTAATTAGTTACCATTTTTTAGTATGTATTGTTTGCATTGTAGCCCATTGTGCTCATATATCTATCAAAGTAATGTCCGGCAGGTGGCGCTATGGGGCGGCTTATGTGAGTCGTGACCGCGCACCTCCTCATCCTCCTCGCGTCAGGCTCGGGCAGCGCGAGCGTGACACGCGTCGAATAGAAAGCGAGCGTCGCGTTTCCAGCTGAGCGCGTACTCTCGCCCGGCGCGTGTGCGTGCGTGTGTATGTTGTTATTATCATTGCGCTCTCCGCCGCGCGCAGAATGGCTAGATTCACCCAGACTGAAGCGAGAAGCCAGCAGCATCCTCAGCATCAGCACCAGCAGCATCCTCATCCTGCCCACGCCAGCCTGCTCTTCACCGGACCGGGGGCGGTACCGAGCCAGGCAGCGGCACCACTGCTCCTGATCCCGCACCAGCCCCAGTACGCGCACATCACCTTCCCCAAGCCCATGAACGGCTCCGAGCCCATCTCCATCCACTCCGACAACGGCACCATGAAAGACCAGGATGCCATCAAGCTCTTTATAGGACAGATCCCGCGCAATCTCGAGGAGAAGGACCTCAAACCTCTCTTCGAGCAGTTTGGGAAGATCCACGAACTGACGGTCCTCAAGGACCGTTATACTGGCATGCACAAAGGTAATGATGCTTCGTAATGGGTGTTTATTGCTTTGGTAACATGTTTGCCAAGCATTCTTTGATATGACGTACATAAAACAGTAATGCCTGACACTGTTTACGTAAATGATAAAAATCAAACGTGTTCTGTTGCGCATGTCTTTATTCTTTACGCGCAGTGTGCGTTCTTCTCTTACTCGTATTTTGCACCCGTTGCGCTCTCTTGCAAAGTACTGAACCGCACAGAGAGAGTTGCAATTGATTTTCATCAGATGTCATTCAAACCTCCTTCGTAGAGTTGCGTGTTTTTTTCTCATGCGATCCACTAATGCATTGTGTGCTTGTGCACCTGGTCATCCTCCTTTATGTATGATACGAAATAGAAAAACAATGTTTACCTTGTTTACTTATACCGAAGACGTCAAGCATGTTTTGAATACGCTAGATTTGATATTTATACAGTGCGCAGCCCTTTTCTCTTCCACACTGAATTGATACAGCCAGTATAATTGCAGCTGGTTTCAATCAACGCAGGTTGTCAGATGTCATTCAAAACTAATTTGATGTTGACCGAAATGACATCCCTCTTAAGGGGTAACACGGTCTGTTTCTGAGGCTTGTGTTTTTGTGGTCGTGTTCAGCCTGTGTGCGGTTATGCGCTTAATAGAAAGGATGTTGGATTCATTGTGGTCACTCCCACTTGTGTATCATCTCATATTTTTGTGTGCTCTCACAAAAGTAGGGCAGCTAAGCTCAGCGTGCAGATGATGCATACTAAGAGCTCCCCTTGTGTGACATGCGCAGCTCTCTGCTAAATGAAATGAAACATTTAACCTTTTCATTTATGCACAAGAAATCAGAGACATCACAACTTCAGTGAACTTACAGTAAAATGAAAATTGAAATTTGGGATTTTAAGCTTTTACCCTCATCCAAATTTACGGTATGGACACTGAGGGCATGATTGTCTAGAATATTTATAGTAGTGATATGGATCAGCTTTCAATAAAATGAAGTGTAGCAAGCTCAGATTAGATTTTGATGAGAAATGTTTGAGTTCAAATATTTGGCTTCTCATGGCACACTTCATGGCATTCTCTTTACAAATGAGAGTCTTTGTTGGGATCTCTTGTCAAAGAGGAGACAAATTTAGAGGATTGAGATCAATGTGGGTTTCAGTTTGAACTCGTTGGTGTCTAGGAGAAACACTTGAGACTTTAAGGAGATCTCTTTGTGAGTTTTCTTTCCATTGGGAAGCCAAACAGAATAGTGTTATTTTTGCATTGATTTCTTCTTAGTTGTTTTTAGCCTGAAGCTTGAGCTGAACAGCTCGGCATGAAATTCATAGATTTTATATTCCTCTAATGCAGACACCTTTCATTTACAATTGACGGATTCCAGTTCACCTTTCTATCATTAACGAATTTGATAGTGAAGGACAACGTAAAAACGTCATGTTAATTGATCTTGAAAACCCATTTAAAGAAACACACTCCCTGTGAGTATCTGCGAGCCCCCTCCTTTCTTTTGCTTGAAATATTTCCTTTCTGTCACGCTCAGACACACACACACACAGAGACAGCGCACACATGAATAATAGTTTATGCCCATAGGAGACTGAGAGAGGGAGGATGATTCAGCGCTGGAGGCCTGTCATACACTCAAATACTCTCTCTCTTTCTCTCTCTCTCTCTCTCTCTCTCTCTCTCTCTCTCTCTCTCTCTCTCTCTCTCTCTCTCTCTCTCTCTCTCTCTCTCTCTCTCTCTCACTCTCTCTCTCACTCTCTCTCTCTATCTCTCTCTCTCTCTCTCTCTCTCTCTCTATCTCTCTCTCTTTCTCTCTCTCTCTCTCTCTCTCTCTCTCTCTCACTCTCTCTCTCTATCTATCTCTCTCTCCAGTCCATAGGCGTAATGATTTTTACACTGTACAAACTGTATATTTTTTTTCCCCTAAACCTAAAGATCATAGAAAACTGTTTGCAACTTAAGATAAAAAAATACTGTTCTCTACAGTTTATAAGCTTATTGCCCATGGGGTCCTCAATTTTGGTCCCCAAAATTACATGAGCCCCCATGTGTTGGTGTGCGTTCAGGTTAAGGTCCCCAATGGGATATAATATATATAAATGTTCTTGTTTGTCTTTGGGTTATTTCAAATGCTGGGTTATTTTCAACCAAGGTTTTGGTCAGAAATGAAACAACCCAAAGTCGAAATAACCTTGTATACTGTACAGTATGTAATTTACAACCCAATGGGCTAGGTTCGTCCCTATTTTGGCCCAATGCTGAGCTGAAAATAACCCAACATTTTATTATTGTGTGAGCTGAAAAAATCTATAATATCCCATTAGATACACAATTTGATGGATCTGTTTCAAAACCCTGCTTAGCTGATCTTGGCTATTTAGACTGGTCTCCCAACCTGGCCTCAGTTTGGTCCAGCTCAGAGTTTCTCAACCAGAGGGACTTAAAGAGATAGTTCACTCAAACATGAAAATTCCTTCATCATTAACTCACTCTGCAGAACTCAAAAGAAGATATTTTGAAGAACGTTGGTAACTAACAACACCTGGCCGTCATGGACTGCCATTGAATACACACAAAACCACTGATGCTTTCCTTTTGACCAATAACGTTTACAGACATGCTCACGATTTGTCAAAATGTCAATAAAGGATACCGACTGCAGGGTATGTACGGAGAAGCTTATTACTCAAACTAATATCTGCAAGGATCTGTGGGGAGATTTGACGTTTAGATCATGTTTAGTATTGTGATGTCAAGGTGTGAAATATGTAATGAGGAATATTGGTTTTGTTCAAGGGCATTATGGGTAGACCTTCAGGCTAAGCTGTGTTATGACACACAGAATCATCGTCAATATTCTCAATTTCTAATTCTTTTATTTGACTTATTTGTACGTTATCCTTTATGAATGTTTAACCTCATTAAAAATATGTTGCCTCTTCTAGAACCTGCTAAGCTTTATGGAACGTTGGCAGCATTTTAAGGCATCACAGGAGGCTGTTTCAAAATGATGGCGACATGATCATGATTTCTAGTTTTGGTCAAATTCAAATTCCTTCAAAAAGACAATCCAAGAATGCTCTATGACAAGTTGAAGATTTTTTTTGAATGGGTTCTTTTAAAAGTGCGACTCAATGTTGTGTAAAAAAATATCCATAGGTCACATAAATTGCTAATCCAAATTCCGATTTGTCAGTTCAGATGTGTTCAGTTGTTCAATGTGTTGTGTTCAGGGGATTCAAAACCGCCGATTTAAAGTCCCCAAGAAATCTAAACAGAATGTTTTTAGATTCGAAGATTTACGTTTTTCCCCAAATGCATTATTTAACTTTAGTCCATATTATGTCGGGCTCCAACAAATAGTCTACAACACCTTAAAATAAATCTCACATGCTGAGACTTTCAGGTCCTCATCAGGGTTTGTCTTCAATGAAATTGATCAGACAGACAAATGATCTGACAGGCAGCCCATAAATGTATACACACACAACACATCTAAAGTGCACATTACGTACCCTTCAGCTCAAAGAAATGTTACGATTGCTTTATTGGACACATACGCTGTATATAATGTAAAGCTATAAAACTTAATGGCTGCGTAATGTAAATGAAATGGAGGCACTCCAGGGACTTTGGGTAGCCAAGCGTAAGAGGCTGTTATTTGCTTTTCAATCACATGGAGATAAAAACCTTCAACGGGATTCTTCCAGCATGCTTTAACCGTGTAACCGCATTATGACTTCATGAGTGTTTAAATCCACCCCCAAAAAATTGTGGGTTTAAACATTTTCCTTTAGAAAATGTAAACATCTACTTTTACATCAAGCGCTATTTTTGGTTAAAATGTACTTATAACTTGCGTAGAAAGACTTTGTTCCTGTCCTAAAGCTCTTATTGGTTTAATCCGTTAACATAATGAAGTCAGAGACATGTGTATTTAAAACACACATGAATAATTGCCAATAGAGTCGTTTAATTCAAGAATAATCTCTTTGGCTATATTTCAGGGTGTTCACAAACTCCTGGCTGCCGTTGCTTTGTATTTGCAGGGTGAGATTTATTTTAGGGGAGGAAATGAAATTACTACAATAGGGAGATTTTAATATAATTTATAGTCTGTAATCCAGTGCTGGACTGTTTGATGGGGAGACCGAAAAGATAAAGTTGTTTTAGGGCTCCATCTCCCTATCGTTTGCTTTCTATTTCTCGATCCCTCTCTCCCCGCCTCACCGTACTGTGATGAAATGTGTTATCAAATAGGATTTTAATGGAAAATGATAAGGAGATAACCATCATTTTCTGCTCCCAGAGTTCTGTATTGATCCATGCCCGATACAACACGGATAGCACATGCATCGAATAACACTCGCTGAATCCAATTTTCCATCCCTATCTTAAATTGCTCTGCGTGTAATCCCGCCTTGTATACGGCCAAATGCTGTGTTTTCATTCGGTGTGCGTCCCAGTTGTGCCATACTGTCCATGTACCCACTACACAATCACAACTTTGATGTTTGCTTTGCCTAAAGCCAGTAAAAAGAGTTGGTTCTTGAGCTGCATCGTAACCTAAAGGCTAATGATCATTTGTTAAAAAATAAGGGTTCATAATAAATTAATTTACTGTATACCGTACTGTAAACTTCCTGTAGTTTAAACTGTAAAAATGTTTTTGTTTTTTTGTTGGTTCAATTTAAAAACATTAGTTAACTTAAAGAATTTCTCATTGACTTGACTAAACTCGTTGAGTTGACTAATATATTTTTAAGTTGAACCAGCTCAATTTTAAGGCAACAAGGTAATTTATTTTTTAAGTTAAACCAACAATATTTTTTAAAATGATTGACTCAGTTGTACATCAGGAAACCATATCACGGATGTTAGAATGTGTGTGTGTGTACATGCTTGTGTTTGTTTGTGATTAGTTCTACATGAGCTGCACTCTTGACTCGTGGCTTTTGCTCGGAGGGTTGGTTTGGATTCATCTGAATGTCATCAGTTTAATTAAGGTTTACAGGTTACGCTAGACTTCTGCTTCTATATAACCACAATCATTTCATACCAATTATACACAAGCTGGGTAAATATTTTTGTCAGAACCATGGAGGAGAACATGAACAGGATACGCTGTTTTAGATCTGCTTTTGCTTTAATATTTTTTGTATTTGTATATCTTTGAGAACCTATAAAATGAAATCCAATAGTTATTAATCAGAATTTGATTAATTTGTGTCTTTATGTTCTCGAATGTTTGATATGAAGATTACAAGAAAGAGGCTGATAATGAAATGCTGCTGTACCAGTTTTTAAGGTTTAGGAAGTTTCTTTTGTCAACTGCGTGTTACATTTATATGTATTATTTGATCAATGTATGTATTCTTTTAATAATATAGATTATGTAAAAAGTTTTTCTTACTCAGTAATTTTGTGTTGTTTTCCAGTACGAATATCTACATTTATGAAGCAATAAACATTTACATTTTTCTACAACACAAGAAAAACCAATCGCCAATATTCTAACGCCACTGGAGTATAATTTTTCTTGTTTTAAGCATATATCAATTATTTTAAAACATTTCTCAGCAAACAAGAATTAATGAGGCGGTTTCCCGGACAGGGTTTAAGACTCTAGTCCCATACTAATTTAAATGACTAACTTGATTAAATTCTTAAAATATATCAGTGCGATTATTTTGTCTTAAGATGCACACTGTAATGTTTTTTATTTTGAAGTATGTTTTTAAAAACGATTTGAATATGCTAATTTAACAAAAATTGTGTCCTGGATTAAGATAATCCCTATCTGTGAAACTGCTGCAATATCTTCAGTCATTTTCCTTATGAAGTGAACGTATCTTGATTGAAGGATATATAGATAGTTGTACTGGAAAACAACATAAAAACACAAAGAATCTATTCATATGTACACACATATTTAGACATGGAAAAAATAAGAAATTACTCTAAAATTATTTTCCATTTTTGTGTTTTATTTATAATGTATTTAAAGTAAATTTTTGTTTGGATTCTATGAATAAGTGACAACATTTCTTCCAAATTCCTTCTGATAGTAATGTTTTTATTTGTATTTATTTGCAAAAACGTGAAATTGGACAAACTGGTCAAAATAACAAAACGATGCAAAGTTAACAGACAAGTTCAGGTTTAAACAACAAAATACTAATGTGTTTTCATTTATTTTGGGATCTGTTAAAAAAAAAGAATGAATGGATAACACAGATTTTTACCACAACTTTCAGGCTTTTTCATTACTGTTTGTCATTCGGTTTGTCCAAATTCAACAAACTCTGGACAATTACCACAATACATACAGACAGGAAAACCATAACTAGAGTGGTATTATTATTACCATTTTGTGATTAAAAAAATTGAAGAGACCATTTCAGAGACCGTTTCTCTCATTTACTATGTACAGGTATGTGTTTAGGTGAAATTATCATTTTTGTGAGGTACTAACAATATTTTGCTTCACCAAATTTCAAATAAAAATATTGTACCTATTGCATTCATTTGCATCAAATTATTACTGGAGAAACGGGTCAGCCAAAGTAAAAATAAAATGCGATTTTATGCAATAACCTGGATTTTATCACAGTTTTCATGCGTCTTGTCATGCTGTCAGTCTTTCACATTGATGTTGGATGACTTTGTCACTCCTGAGGTTTGATTTGAATGAAATATAACAAACACCGGAGTGGCCAGGTTACATCTAGAAATTCTAATTTGAAATCAAATTTTTGAATGGTCTCTTTACATTTTTTCCGCAGCAGTCTATAATATACGCATGTATTCACCCTGAATATTTTCTGCTCATTCTCATAATAGAGAAAGAACATACATTGCACATATTTGTCAATTTAGGAGTGCACCTTTTAGATGAAAGTGTTCACAATGACAGACGTGATGGATTTGTGACCACGGTGATCGGAAATCATTGCTAGTGCCTCTTTTGGGATTAGACGTGATGAACTGAGGTTACAAGGTCAGGGCAGCCCAACCACGAGTGAAAGGTTTCTCTTGGGTCGTAACCCAGTTTGGAAGGGAAGAGATTTCTGGTTGAGGTGTTTGGCAGAAAGCGCTCAGGAGACCCACTGTGTCTTCATTGATTTGCCTGATCAATAGTGAGACCCTGAACCTTTTCTCCAGGCAAGAGCTTCTGGGCTGTGACCTCTGTGTGATGTTGTGACACCGGGTCAGAGAGCCCCTCGGCCCATTGAAGAACTGCAGCGGGGGTATCTCACATTGACACAGATGACATGTCTGGATAAAATAGTTCAAATTGAATCATCAGTATTCTTGCTTCTCTCTGAATTCATGTCTTCATCATTGAGTAGGATGACTCGCCCCAGAGATTTGAACAAAACCCTGACTCTAAGGTATTAAACTTTGCTGCGTGATTCATCCAGAACTTCCATGCCTCTGAACATGAATGTGCGGCTTGTTAAGGAGAGGTGAGCTATTACTTTTCTAAGCCCTTAGATTTAGGATTTTCACCGAGTGGATGATAAAATGGGCTAAAATAAATCCCATAGACTTACATAAAAGGGCCCCGGGCCGCATCCAGAACTCAGACTGTCACAGAGAGGCTCTTCGAATTGTTCCATGATGCAAACACCTTGCAACCATTAAGAATGCCCTAGCAACAACATAGCTACTCAGATCACCTTAGCAACCACCCAGGCAACTAGCACAAGACCTTAGCAACCGCATCACATTTAACACACTTCATTTATATTTATCATCTGTTTGTTTCACAGTATGTTTTTTGTACAGCTGCCATGCAACAATGAAAACTATGAAAACGCTGTAGAAATAAACTTGACTGGCTTGTGTAGAGTTCAAAACATTTTTTTTTTTACGACTTTATGCTTTGTTCTGCAGACATTGTTTGTGATAAATGGCAGTATGAAAGCATTACATGAAGCTTTGTTATAAGTGTGGATGTGTATGTGTGTGCTTGTGTGTGTGTAGGCGTGTGCAGCTCTGTATCTGATTCTCGTCTCATTTTTACAGGCTGTGCGTTTCTCACCTACTGTGCTCGTGAATCAGCCATCAAAGCCCAGAATGCACTGCATGAACAGAAGACTCTACCAGGGGTATGTCTCTCTTTCTCTCTTCCTTTTTTTTCAAATAGGCATGTATTGTAAAAAAGTCAACCCACGAATCCAGTCTCACACATATAAACAATGTCAGTTCAATTTGTTTGTCACATGTATCCCCTGTTATATTTATAGGAATGCTGAAAAGAATAGTTTGCCCATATTCAATCTTTTATCACAGGCGATGCCTCTAAAAGGATAGTTCACCTAGAAATGAAAATTCTGTCATGAATTACTCACTCTATAGTTGTTTCCAATCTGTATACATTTATAAAAAGATATTTGGACGAATGCTTGTAACCAAACCCTTCTTGGCCACCATTGACTACCATAGTAGGAAAAATCACAATGGTAGACGGAAGTGCTGCTTGCTTTCTTATATTCTTCAAAATATCTTCTTTTGTGTATAACAGAAAAAAATATATAAAGTAATATTTCCTACTTTGGTAGTCAATGGGGTCCAAGAACTGTTTGGTAACAATGGTCTTCCAAGAATATTTCTATGTGTTCATCAGAACAAAGAAACTGATTTGGAGCAACTCAAAGGTGAGTAAATGATGCCAAATTTTTTTTTTTGGGTGAACTGTCCCTTTAAGGACTGTTTTTATGAACATTCGTGTCATTAGAAATGCTTCAAGTTCTCCTTCATGAACTGGATAAAATTATTTTTTATCATGTTTTCCCCTTGTAAATGTATAATTGCAGAACAGTAAAGAGACAAATATACAGAGTGTGTACGATTATACTGCATATAGGCCAAAAAAATGTATGAAACAACACAGCATCTCTATATCTTACTTTGAATGAAAGATTCACATATTAATAAATTAATATTAATCTCCTTGCAATGTTTGTTTGTATTACAGAGAGATTCCCTTGGGGATATTGATCATTGTTTTACTATCTAACATTTCTTGTAACATGCTTGTTTTTGTCAGATTGTTAACTGTTTTAATACCACAGTTTACAGCAAATGTCATGGTTAAAACATGGTGATTTTGGTAAGATACTTCATTTGTGGATATGGTTTTACTACATTTAAAACCACAAAATTATGGTTACTACAGGTAAACCACAGTACATTTTCGTAAGAGTTGTGCCATTGCCGGGTCCAGTTTGTGTTTGTAGAACCGAAAAGCTTTTTTTACAAAAGCACAGTCGTGAAAGTCCTTGTGTCTTCACAGTGCGATTTTCTGTCTGCAACATTCTTTGTATGTGAATCAATGTTCAGGGAGCAGTAGTTTTTACTGGCGTGTTTTCAAAGAAAGCCGAGCGTCACGCTGTTGAGGTGTATTGGTTTTATTGGCGGCAGCATTCTGAGCTCTGCGCTGTCGAGGTGGATTGTGGGATTGACAGCGGCGGAGATGACCCGTTTGATAGGGCTGTCAAAAAGAATGGATTTCATGATGCATCGCGAATGATTATTCAACCATGCAATTAAACATCAAATGCCTGTGGTTACTGTTTTACTGTAGAAAGTTTAGTTATTATGTCTTATCTTATATGAAAAATAACGATAGACAGATACACTTACCTAAAGGATTATTAGGAACACCTGTTCAATTTTTCATTTATGGTATTATGGTGGTGGTGTAATGGTGTGGGGGATGTTTTCTTGGCACAATTTAGGCCCCTTAGTGCAAATTGGGCATCGTTTAAATGCCACGGCCTACCTGAGCATTGTTTCTGACCATGTCCATCCCTTCATGACCACCATGTACCCATCCTCTGATGGCTACATCCAGCAGGATAATGCACCATATCACAAAGCTCGAATCATTTCAAATTGGTTTCTTGAACATGACAATGAGTTCACTGTCCAAAATGGCCCCCAAAGTCACCAGATCTCAACCCAATAGAGCATCTTTGGGATGTGGTGGAACGGGAGCTTCGTGCATCCCACAAATCTCCATCAACTGCAAGATGCTATCCTGTCAATATGGGCCAACATTTCTAAAGCATGCTTTCAGCACCTTGTTGAATCAATGCCACGTAGAATTAAGGCAGTTCTGAAGGCGAAAGGGGGTCAAACACAGTATTAGTATGGTGTTCCTAATAATCCTTTAGGTGAGTGTATATTGCCATGGCCAATATATTGGCCAATAATTGTGCTTTTTTTATTATCGGCATCTGCGGATATATGTTCGCAAATGCACAATAATTTTTCCTGTTTGGCCACCAGAATGAAGATGTAAAGCAGGCATTTGCCACTTAGTAGTGTAATATAACAGTAAAATGGTTCATTGTATATATCAAGCATCAATTTTTTTATTTGTTTTATTCATATTAAGTCATGTTTAGCTGCCCACAATTAATGTAATGCCATGTGTGGACCTTTTCATGCGTTCAAGTCTGTTTTACCAATTTTTTGTTCCTTTTTATTTATTTTTTATGAATTTGTGTTATTTTGGCCTCTCATCGGTCACAGTGCTTTCTTAATTACGGCATCGGCCATTAAAAAACCCGCATCTGTCGACCACTAATGAAAACGTTATAGCAATACCTTAAATGAATGATGCTATGCATCGTGATGCATCGGGATATCAAATTGTTGACATAATAATTGTAATCGAATCATGAGACCAATGAGAATTTACACCCATCGGGTTAGACAGATTTCCACCACTCTATGTTTAAAGGAAAGGAGAGATTCGCGGTTTGTTTAACGATTTTTCAGGTAAAATATGTTCTGAAAAGAGTGTGAAGAATAACGATTTCAAAATGTAATATCTGTTATTCTGAGTCCAAATGACACACACTAAGAGCCTACCTTTTTTTTGACACTCTTTATCTCTGTGGGATCTCCGTTTAATTTCAGTGCTTGCAATTTTTTCCCTCTGTATGTGTGTAAATATGTGCGTATTGAGCCGTAAGTCCATAGGGAAATGCAGTGTATTTGTATGTGTGTGTGTTAATCATAGGTGTGCTGTTGGGTTTGTTTGGCTCTCGTGCAAACACATGTACAAACGGTAAGCTGTCATGAGCAGATGTGTGGATGCACATTCATTTGCTCCCACAGGGTGTATAACTGCCGGGGGCCAGCTGCCGGAAGTCAGGCGATGGTAAAGAGCTCCGGCAGATTAATGTAAAGGTTACGAACATTAACCTTGTTGACTTGCACACATGGATGCAAAAAAACAGCGATAAAAGTGCAGGCCGATGTGTGGGCGAATCTCACCATGTCCAA